>PVKZ01000240.1:0-600000 GCA_004027375.1 Macroglossus sobrinus
TCTCTCTCTCTCTCTCTCTCTCTCTCTCTCACACACACACACACACACACACACACACACACACTACATGTTGTAGAAAATTGAGAAAGTAAAGCTGTGACTTCAGTAACAGTAACAAGGGTCAGGCAGGGTCAAGACAAGTGAATGAGAACCGGTAACAGGAATCAGTGGTGGTGAGTTTCCACTTCCCATTCAGACTAGGATCACCGAATAAATCCACTCCTCAGGGAGATGCCATGTAGAAATAGAAACGCTTCTATTTCTGTTCATTTATTTATTTAATTAGAAAATTAAGCCAAAACAACCAGTCAAGTGGTCTGCTGAATTCTGAAAGCTAGCAATCATGCTTTTTGCATCTCATGTCTTGCAATCAATATATTCCAGAAGTCCAGGTCTAAAAATGGCTCTCTAGCACCACGTTTTTCTCTTTTTTTAAATGGGATGGTATCAAGTATTGGCATGAGCTAGAATTTTATTGCAGTTATATCAGTCCTTCTCTGGTAATGAATCATCAGTGCATATAAATGGAAAAAAAAAAGACTATTTTACTAAAAGAAATGATTATTAACTCACATGGCAACAAAGCTTTGATAGGTACAGAACATCTGTAAGAGCCAAACCTTAGTTTCTAGAAAATAACTCAATAATTTAATAGGTATTAGTCACATCTAGCATTTTTACTCTTATTCCTGTTTAAAAACTATCATTGGGTCCCTTTGACTCCTGAACTAAGTTACCAACCACCAACCTGGCAACGAAGGCCTTGGCAATAGGGCTTGTGGCTCCCAGCCTGGCCCTTCATTCGTCCCATGTTGCAGGTAAATGATACCACATTACTTCTCAACACATCCAGCATTTCCCTATCGCCTCTCCTTGCTTTAGGCTCAACTTCAGTCTTCTGTTTTTCCCACCCATCCAAAACCCAGCTTGACCCAGACGTGAATTCTGTACCTGATGCTATGCAATGGATTAGAATACTAAATACCCAGCAACAGTAAGCAGACAGGACCCAATTCTTCAGTACAAAGTAATTTACAAAAACCTGGCTTAAATGTTTCTTTGGATAGTATATATAGAAATTTCATAATTATCAAAATCTAAATAACTGATTCTGACAGATCTGGCTTATCTAATAAACAAATTTCTAATGGCAATATGCCTCTGTCACCCCCAAATTGTTATGTAATATGAACATATTGTTGGCCTCAGTTACTGGTGCACTTTTAACAATACATAGAATGATCATTTATAGAAAAGATACAGATATATAAACACCCACAGTTAAGCAATCTACAAATAGACTTAAATTTTAAAGCCTATAGGAACAAGCACAATGTATTTTGATCTTCCAATAGTGATACTTTTAGTAAATGGAGAAAATATTCAAACTTATATAATGCTTGATATAATCTCTGGAATTGGAGGAAGAATTTCTTTAACATCTGTTCTGAAGTTTAGCCTATACATTATAAACTACAGACATCTCAGCTTAAAAAAAAAAGTCTTAAGTAACCTTTCTAAATACATTTGGCTACTAGGAATATCTCTTGTGGCTGAGAATTTACTTAGTCTGAAAGATGAAATGTCAGACTCCAAAAGGAAGAAAACAAAACTAGTGTAAACTCATACCCATTCTCCCACTGGAGAAATGATTTCACCGAGTTTACTGAGTTCTGCTCCTTGAGGCTGGTAGTAAAGAACTCAATCCCCAAACTACTAATCCCCAAACACCACACGTATATATTCTTATAACAGTCCTCAACAAAATATAAGTTCACTGTGACAATAAATCTGTCAGATAAAATCTGAATTTCTTCACTGCTGCTCAACCAGCAATACTGCCTACAATATATAAGAATTAATATGTTAGTCAATGTGGATTTTGCAAAAAATCCCACACAAACCTGTAAGAGTAAATCATCTAGGTAGCTCTTGCTTCTGGAAAGCACATAAAAATACTTTTTTTCTATGGAGGTTCCACCTGAAGCGCCTTATGGAGCAAACCAAAGAAAGCTCTTAAATCCTCTCTTTTGTGTTCTCTGAGTCATATAATTTTTTTCACCCAACTGAACATTTTAAGTTTATCATCTTAAATGTACTGAATCCATCGGCAATCTAACTAGTCAGAGCGAAGGTTTAGCAAAGTAGAATTCAGCCCTTGCCACAAATATTTTTGGAGTAACCAAGGACATTAAGCCAATAAGAAGCATGCCACCAATAGTCGGTTTGGAATCAGTATAAGAAACAAAACTCCTAGTGATTAACGTTGAAGCTGTGTTGTCTGAAGCCTTCCTAGGGGACACACAGCTTCTCAGTTTCAGTAACACATGTCTGACAAAACCTCATACTTTAATTTTCAACCCCTCCCCCTAAATGATGGAAAATCCGAAGGGATCCAAGACACAAAGAACTCCTACTGAGACAATTTAAAACCCATTCAATCACAGCAACTGCCACTTTGAAAGGAAAAAAGTCATCAGAAGTAAGGGCCAACAATGTAATCAACAACTAATGGGATCACAAAGTGTCTGGAAGTCTGGGCTTCACAATGACACCAAGGCCAAGGAGAACAGTGTTACTTCAGAGGTTTTAAAAATAATCCTGTTAGGTAGGTGTTGCGATAAGATCCTCACCAAAAATATTTCCTAAGAGGGCAGTAGGGAATAAAAAGAAATAAAATTTTAGTATAAAAGAGAGACATTTGGATTCAGTTATAAAGATGGTTTACCAGATTTTGATAAACAATGGCAGGAAAGAGCATTTAGCCAGAATTTCAAGACTTTAACAGCTCAGATTCTAGAAGTTTTAGGGTTCCAGAGACACTTAAAATATAATTCCACTTGCTGAACTCTAATCAGAAGTTTCATACTTCAGGGTTTCAGAACAGGCCTCCCCCCCAAATGTGTCACTTTGGCATGTGATTATCTGAGCTAAAGGCAATTCTGCAGGCTCATGAGAAACAATTAATTCTCCCTTTAAGAATTTAAATTAGGGGCCTTACCCATAATGAGAGTTATCACCAGAAATAACTTTTTATGACCTATGTATAGGGCAGGAAAAACTTCTAATTATTAAACATCTGCTCTTCTTAACTTCCTGTGAATGACCTCTCTCCCCTCTGAAGCCCCAAGGCACCTTACCACACTCTTAGCTCAGAATATCACATATACCTCATTTTCCCTCTGTCTCTCAACCTCTCGTGTGAGGTTCTCATGCATACTTATGTATTAAATTTGGTGATTTTTCTCTTGTTAATCTGTCTCATGTAGATTAAATTATTAGACCAGTTGAAAGAACCTCGAGGGTAGAGGAGAGTTGCTTCCCCCACGGTACAATCCCTCTCTACCAATTAATACATTTTTTAAAATTCTTAAGTGAGAAGTCAATTCATTCTCCCAAAAGCAATTTCTCGTGAAAAGTAGTCTCATCTTGATTTAGAGAAAAAGGATATAAAGGGGAAAAGCTTATTCCAGCATAAAAAAAAAAAAAAGGCAGTGATATATTGTGGAACTGAAAGGAATTCAAATTATGTCTTCCAGACTGAGGGCCCAAGGGGTGGGGAAGAAGGGATGGATTTAATTTTTAAAAGAACAGGAAGGCCAAGTGGTTGCTTTGCTAAGTGCCTGCTATTTGCCAATACATCCAGGAATTTGGAGGAATGGAAAGAGCCAGATAACATTTAAAACACAGATGGAGGCTGAGAGCCAGGCACATGAATCCTAAGGAGAGAGAGGACTGTCTTTTGTCTCCAGCTGTGGGCTTTTCAGTATTTGTTTTTGAAAGTTGTCTCATCACTTTCTGTGATGGTGTTTAAGGAAAAATCCTTCCATGTTGTTTCGTGACTTCTCTCATTGTCTTTATTAAGTTACATGTTGCTTCTGTACATCACTCTACCTTCCTGCTTAATCATGACAGGGCCGGGGAAGCTGCCGTGCAGATATTGATTCAAATCCAGTCACTGGAGTCATTCACATAACATTAAGTTTAGAACCTGAAAATGGTGTCAGCTCCCTTCATATTTAAATATACAAAAAAAATGAGGCGCAGAGATGTGCCAAGTTTCTCTGTGATTTCTGAGGCAGAAGTAAGATTCTAACCCAACTTTCCGCACTCGGTTCACTGTTCAATACATTAGAGAGTTCATTCTTTCTACCTTTGTCCTCAGGTGGATTGACGAAGAGGAAGGTGTTAGGCACTGGTGATGTAGTCTTAAGACATGATCCCCGAGCTGGAGCAGTTTACAACAACTGAGGAAGACAGGGCTTACACATGACAATACAGGTGATGATATGATTAGCAAAAAAAAAAACAAAAACAAAAACCTACAAGAGTCCAGAAGTAGGAGCCTTTGCCAGGGGCAGGAGCAACAGAGGAAGGCTTTGTGAAGGTGGGGGCATTTGGTAGAGAAAGAGTAAGCTACTGATGAGGGCCAGAAGAAACTACTCTAAACAGGAGAGGAAGATAGGGGTACAGTTTCACTCCCAGCACACAAAGAGTGATGTTGGAATGGCTCATGATATATTTAAGAGAACAGAAACTAGAAGGAAGCAGAAAAACTACATAAAGCTGTCAATGCCAAGATAAGGAATTTGGACCTTACTAGACAAGCAGTAAAGATTGCTATTGGAACAGATAGAAATTTTAGCAGAAATAAAAGTGATGTATACAGGGAAGTATTTTAAGAATAACTCCGGAAATGCAGTACAAGGTAGACAAAGAAAGACTGGAGAGTCAGGGGAATCTGGGAGATCAGCAATTCAGGTATGAGATGATGGGGACTGGTAAACAGAGGATGGAAGGACAGATGTAAGAATGTTTTAAAAGAAAGGTCAGTGGGATTTGGTCATCAACAGAATGTGGGGCAGGAAAGAGAGATGGAGGAATCAAAGAAAGCTCCAAATCTTCAGGTATAAATGTGGGAGGAAGGTGTCTTTGTGACCAGAGAGAAGGATGTCAGGAACACCCTGACAGGTGTTGACAGGTGGAGGGTGTGGTCGTGTTTGAAGACAGATCCCATAGGCAGTTATAGATCAGATGCTGAACTAATGCTCTGGAAAGACACCAGGAAGCAGGGTGTTGAAAGTCACACAGATGAGCTAACTTCTGAAGGTGAATGAGTCATCGAAGAGTCCCAGGGCTCAGCCTGGTCCGCCCCATTGTTAGAGGATGAGCAGCAGCTAGGAGTGTCAGGGAAGGGGAAGAGAAGGAAAAACCTCAAGAGGAGGCTAATAATGAAAAGACGTGTGTAATTGAAAGGCTCAGGAGAGAGCTTCGCAAATCAGTAGATTCAATGCCCAAAGAATCAAAGTAAATGAACATGGAAAGAATCTTGGATGAAGTGATTAGAATATGATGGCCATTAGAAGAAAAAGAAAGCTGATGGTTAGCAATAAATGGTGCAAAAGGAGACATGGAAATCTGAATAACCTATGTATATATTATTTGTAAGTAAATAGTAAAATCAGCAAAATCTGAAGGGCAGAGAGATATAACAGAAGGCTCTGTGCACTGTGATTCAAGAAACTGAAAATTTAACAATACCAATTCTAAGGTATTCATCATGAAATACATGCCCTGCAGTGTGCTAAGCACTTTACCTATGTTAATAAATTCAACCCCCTTAATAGGTCTACAAAGTGAATCCTAATAGTCCTGTTTTTAAAATGCAGAAACCGAGGCACTGAGTAATTCAGGAACTTGCCCAAGGATACAGGCTAATAAGCAGTAGAGCCGCACAAGACCCAGGCTGTGCAAAGTTCATCTTTGCCCTTAATCACTATGCTTCCCTCCTCCAGCTACTGTGTAGCCTTGGACAAGAACGGGTCTTCTGAGTCTCAATTTCTCACCTGGAAAATACAATTAGGCTTAGCTGATATCTAACATTCTCAGCTTAATTGTTCTAATGTTCTGGGGCCCAAGAGCTTCACTTTATTGACAAGTAAGCCAGAAACTGTAAACAGTGCTCTGACCCTCAGTTTGCATCTCTTTGCTTTCAACAGGCAGAGATCAGTCACCCTGAAGAAATGTGAATCAGAGCAAGCATAAGACTCACTTTTATCACATGTTACCATTGCCTGGGTAAATTCTTAAGTTTTACATGTAAGTAGATTTGTAAGGACAGTGTAAGAAATAATTTGGCTGCTTCCTGAAATTTCTTAGCAGGTGATCTCTAAATGCTAAAAGGGACATAGGTCACATCTTTCTGGTCCAACACATTTACCAAGAAGGGTTCTGAATAGTAAAGCTACTGTTACCCTCCTATTCCCTGGTAACAGATTTCTGATATAAAAAATTCTCTGCACCAGGAACAACAGAACAAACGTTCTGGTTCTCAGCATACATTCAATGAACTCTCTTGTTTAAATGCCTGACTGAATGCTACACTCTGTGAGAAAGGGAATGGTGAGCTGATGCAGAGCAGAGCCAAGTCCTTGTTGTTTACAACAATTATTCATCCTTCAAACGCCAACCCCAACAACATAAAGATCCACTTTGAACTAAACACAACAGAAAGATCAGGAGCGCAGCAGAAAGATGAGGACAGTAAGACTTCCCTACTTTACTGAGGACAAGTCAGAAGAAAAACTATGTCTCGAAGCCCCATCTCCTAGTGTCCAGGCCATGTACTTATTCATTTTTTTCCTTCATAGCTCTCCGTGATGACAGGATTTCCTTTCACGTCTCACAAACCCTTACCCTCTACCTATGATCAATCCCATACTTTCCATCCTGTGTTCCATTAGTTATTTCCTCTCCTTCATATTTTCTCTGCCTTCTTCCTGGCTCAGCCCACAATCCTGCTGTTAGATCTGGCTGCATGTCTACATTTGGGGCATGCACGACACACCTGCCACTGCTGGATTTCAGGGAAAGAAAGCAAAGCTATGCAGAGCAGCATGCTTCCTTTTACTTTTTCAGACATGTTCAACCAGGTCAAGGACTGGACATATTTGTCAGATGGATAAAGAGAGCCTCATGTCCTCTTACCCACTGTTCCTTGGTTGGGTGTCACTGCCTACGCTCTATCTTTTGTTTTTGTCATTTGCTACACTAATCCTTAGAGTTCAAAGGCTTGCAATGTTATCAGCCTCTTTAGACTCCAAAAAACAGTGTTCAAGAAGGGGAAAAAAAGTTTAAAAAAGTCAGATTTTCAAGAGGCACTACTTACCAATAAGAGAAAAATCTAAAAGGAACAGAACTTCCTGGAATTTTGAAACCCAGACAGAAAAGACCGTCTCTCCATAAAGCCATTCTTGCTTCTTATAGTGTCTCCAGATACACTGCATCCAGTACAAGTTGAAAATGGTCAATGAAGACTTCCAAGTTACATGAGATAATCTGTTGTTAGCTCAGGGAAGAAGAGGCCAAGAGAGATCACTGATGAGATAGTCGCTGAGGAGTGTCTCCCCAGGACGAGAGATGTGAACATCATTGGTTCAACCTTAGTTTATACAAAAGAAAAAGGAGACAGAGAAAATGTGCTCAAAGTTCACACAGCAAAACAGAGACAGAGCTGGGGTTAGAACACATGCTTCTTGAGTCATCATTCCAATTCATCCTGCTACCACAGCACATGGACTCCTTACATCTGTTCTTTTACATGCTAAGACATGTACCTTTATAAATTAATAAAACTTACTTAGATTACCAGACGTTTTCTGTGATCGTGTGTTTTTGCTATTGGAATCTTAACATCAATCACAAAGTTATGTCACACATTTCCTGAAAAGTATATAGAACTGTTTATATAAGCAGTGTGGGGAATTCAAATCAAATATTCAGTGACTGACTCAAAACTGAAGACAAAGACGGCCGACACTGGAAAACGCATGTGTTTTTTTCTAATGGGCTGAGTTTCAAGCATGTGTAATACTACTCCCTCCACTTCCTATGTTCTGATGACTAGAAATCTTGGGGTTAGTCCAAGGTCGACATACACACACAAAAGGAGCTCTCTAGGATGGCCTTAGAAAAACATGGCCCCCCCCAAACAGGTGAATTTAGGGCACATCATTCCAATAAACTATCTCAACTGACAACATTCTTTCCAACTGTTATATTGCACAGAGGATTTATACCTTTTTCTTATTGATTTAAGGAGAGATTTTATCCAGAGAGATTCCGAAGGGATCTTCAACAATACAACCAAAACTTACTCAGCTCTACTTTCCCACATGTTAACACAGCACTATTGTCTAGAGGAAAGTAAAGTTATCCAATCTCTTAGCTTCTGAATTTCAGAAAAATTCTGAGATTGTCATCTCACTGCATTGGTAAATGGCAGATGTGCTACCACATCATCAGCAATATTTATATCAATCTGGCAAATCCAAAAGGTATTCTCTTTCAAAACTTTTAATCAGTACTGCCTGCTTTTCTTCTTTTTAAACAAAGTAGTTGGTATTGCCTAGGTTAGATTTCAAGTTTTAGAAAAAGTTTCTATATTATCCCACTTGTTTGTGCTTGGGGAAAAAAAAGTATCACAACAAAGTAAACTAAGAGAATTTTTAAGATGGAGACAGCTTCTCTGAGAATTTGGAATCTTTTACAGCAAGGTCTCTATTGCCAGCATGGCCAGTGTGGGACTGCAGGGGCTTGGCAGGTAACTAGGCGAGTCAAGAGCCAGGGGTGAGTTCACATGCAGACAAGGACGTGGTGGTGGAGGCTGTGGCCAAATGGTGAAGGAATGGCCTGTCCACGGGTCAACAGCTATTCAAGCTTAAACAATTGTTATAGTGAGGAAGATAATCTCAGTGTGGCCAGAGGTTTCTCTTTCTCAGGAGAAGCCATACATCCAGGTTTGGGGAGAAGTCTCAATTTTTTAAAATGTTAATTCAAGTTGGAAACAAAATAAAAAACAAAACAGAACACAATTTGTGCCCAACCAAACACGCCCATGAGCTAGACTTGGTTGCTGAGTTTCCAGTTTGCTACCTGTCTCTTCCACAGGAAGAGAAATAATGCATAATCAGTGACTGTTAAAATTACTTTAAAATGTTAGTCTCAGAAATCCTCTGGTGTCCTGAGGAAACATATAAAAGCAGAAGAACACAGTAGAAACAGCAAATTATTAAGGTTTTATGGACTTAGGGGATAATCAATGCATTCAGGTTGTCTGTAAAGTCACTGAGTTAATGCAAAAAAAAACCTTACCATTTGTCCACCACAAAAATCAATTAAGAGGCTTGCTCTCTTTTCACAGCAACTCTAGCCATCCCTGATGGTGTGCTAACACCTACCCAGTATCCAGGTCCTGTTTATTTCCTCCAGGAATCCTCTCAACAAGCACCCTACCCCAAATCCCCAGCCTGTTCTCTAAGGGCAGATCCTCAATGACTGCCTAGACCAGTCACCATGGCATTTCCAGGCCCCAGTTTCTCTCTCTTCCTACATCACTCCAGCCCTAGTCCCTCCTACATTCAACCACCAAAGTAATTTTTCGTAAATGTGTACATCATAAATTCTCTAGACATATGCAAGAAACTGCTAACAGTGGTTGCTTCTGGGAGGAAGACCTGGAAAACCAGGAGCCTGGGTTTGAGGCAGGCTTATTTCCCCTTGCATCTCTTTCCGTACCTTTTGAATTTTTTTCTACCATATGTGTATTACTTTCTCAAAAATATATGTTTTGAAAAATGTAATACCCCCAGGGCTTCCCGATTAATAAAACATCTCTTCATCTCAACCCACTGGGACACATAAATGAACTAAAGATTTTTCTAAGTGAGATGAGAGCATATTGAGAAATAAATATGCAGAGCTTTGGACATACACAGGTGAAGGCAAGAACGGAGGTGGAAGTTGGCAGGAACTGTGATTAGAAGTATAGAAGCTGAAGGAAGTGTGTATGAAGAACTGCCTGCAGAATGGTGGTTCCACTTGTGCTCCCTCTCCCTGGTCTATGAGGACAACAGCAGAGTTGTCCCCGATCTAAAGTCAGACATCTATCCTCCAAAGAGAGCAAGGGATCTTCCAGGAGGGATTGGACCTCTTCTCTGGCATTAAGAGAACCTCAACTTGTCCTGCTTGTTCTGCCTTGACTAAAGTGAAAATTGGTCTTTGATGAACTATACCTTTAGTTTCAGATCATACAGCCAGAACTCCAAATGTAGGAAAAAGTCAATGAATACAGAAGATGTTCGTAAGAGGAGGGGAAAAAAGTCCACTACCTATAATAAAGTTGTCCTAGTCCTTCATTTGTGAATATGGATAGGTAACCAAGGATCACCAGATTTTGAAGAAAGTTAAAGGTACAAGAGAAAGACAAGTATGAGACAAACAGAACCAATCCCAGAGAAAACAGAGATAGTAGTTTATGAAGCAGAAGAAATTTTGGAGGAGGAAAATCTGAGTGTAGTCAAAGATCTTAGAAAACACACAATACATAAATGAAACCAAAACTTTAGTGTGAAAAGGAAAAGCACACTGAACTTAAAATTGAGTTTTTGAAGTTAAAAATTCAATGGAAGAGCTGAAATAAAAGGGTGATGAAATTTCCAGAAAACTTGATGGGGGAAAGGAGAAAAGACAAAATTTGATAATATAAGACTTAATCTAGGAGGTCTAACATCGATCTATTGATTTTACCAAAAAATAAAAATAAAAAGGACAAGAGAAGATAGTGAAGCGAAGTAATGAAAGAAGTAAAAAGTAAGATTTCCAAGAGCTAAAGAACAGTCTTCAGACTGGAAGTCCTACAGATGAGCAGAATAAATGAAAAAAGATTCTTGTGAAAAGTCACAATATTAAGGAGAAAGAAAACATTTAAGCTGCCAAAGAAAGGTCTATATGAAGGCACAAGACTCAGCAACATTGACTGGTCAAAAGAAATTCCTTTCAAATGCTGAGGGAAAATTATTTTGAATTTAGATTTTCATACCTAGCCAAATTACCAATTAAGTATGAAGGAAGATAAGTGTAGGTTTAAAGGATGCTTGATACGCACTCTTCCTGAAAACATATTTAAAAATATATTCCAGCAAAGTTAAAAATATGTCTAGGAAAGAGGAAGATATAGAATCCAAGAAAAAGTAAAATTAATCTAAGAATAAAAGGAAAAGAAATTTCAGGATGACAGCTGTGTGAGAAGGTTAAGAAAGCAATTAGTTCATTATAAAGTATTCAAAAGTTGTATAATTAAGAAATTAAATTTAGTGTTGAGAGAAAAAATATGTTACTTCTACTAATGAGAAAACAGGCAATTAGAAAGTCTAGGAAGGACAAGGCTATACAGAAATGCCATGGTTGATATATAAAACAAAGAAAAGTGTGCCCCAATCCTAAGCAACCGGCCAGCATAAAGAGAAATTTTGACTTAGATGCTCAGAACATCTCCCTTCAAGTAGACTATGCTTAGTTAATAACACAGGACTCTATCTTTATGATCCATTAATATTTTGGACACTACATTAAGACATATGAGCTTCTAGATCCAACCAAGATAAAAAGCAAACCATCTTCTTGGATTTTCCCAATAAAAGATATAAAAGATGTTGTCAGTTGGCTGACTAAACCTCCCAGCCTTGATTTCTCAGCCTCCTTTGCAATCTGACCCAGTTAGAGCCAAGAAAATGAGAGCCACCAAAGCCCTTAGGGTAATTTTCTTTAAGATACAAAGGCCAAGACTTGCTAAAGAGAAAGCCTTGTCCTTTTCCCTTTCTCTAGTTTTCCAGCCATTTTGTGACTAAAATTAAGAATGGTGGGGCAGGAGAATAGGTCTGAAACTACTTCCATGAGTACCTCTACCAGCCTTGGATGGACTTCCTTCTGGTTCCTTGTTACTAGAAAAAATTCACCCCCTGTCTTTTTATAATGTTAGTTGCATATTTATTGTTGCAGAACACATTCTTAATTGAAACGAGGGATCAATTTCCCATTTTAAATGAAACCCAGTTTGAGTCAGGTTTCTGTCATCTGCAAGTGAGAAAAATCTGACTAATACATATCCTCTTTCTTTACACGCTGCTGCAGCGGAAAAAGGGTCACAATCAAAGGCCAAATCTTTTATCTTCAGCCTTAGAAAACAAAAGGTTGAATAGGGTTCTGCAGAGCTTTCATTTAAATTCTTACTTGGCCCCAACCATAGACTAATTCCTGTGCTAAATATGGGACACCAGCCTCGCAGACACCACAGTTGTCCTTGTAGGCCCCACTAAAATGGGGCAGAGAATTTAGTAATACATAAAACATTGTTAGAGTATGGGATTATGTTATGCAAGCATGGTGAAAGGAGTCATTTAGATCTGGTAATATTTTAAAACAGCAAATACTAAAACTCTAAAAGAGTGCTTGTTTTGTTTGATTCAGCCACATCAACATTTTATTTACTAGTAAACTCTTAATTATTTACTGAACAATGGCAAAGATAAGCCAAAACAATATTTGTCTTGAGTGAATTTTATATTTTAAACTGTGTCTGTTGTTCTGGGAATTCACCACACCACAGATAAATTGAATCCAAATGGAAGATTCTAATTAGAAAGAAACTAGCCTATTGTTTAGCTGTGCCAACTCTATTCTCATTAACAGAATTACTCCCGGTTCTCCCCAGTTTCCATGCAAGAAGCAGCTAGAAACCACCACTCTAACTGAATCAAAGCCTATTTGCATCCTAGCACTGCTTATTTTAGTCATTTAACAATATTAAATGGGCACTTATGTCAGATGCTGTGCCAGGTGTTATAGATATTCTAGAGAATAAGAATATCTGTCCTCAAAGGCCTGTATCTACTGAGGCTAGTGGTAAAGGGTCCGATAGTGAACCATCACCAAGTTATTACAACATATTACACTGAGTCCTAAGAAGGCAAAATTCAAGAGTACTATGGAAATAGTACTCTTAGAAGAGACTTAAAGGGTGGTCAGGTAAGAAGCCCTAGAAAAAACAAGGTGTAGGTGTGGTGAGTTCTCCAGACAAAGGGAACAGCATGTGCAAATGTCTAGAGGCAAGATACAACATGACATAGTCAAGGAACTTGATTGTCAAATTCAAGGAAGTTGTCTACGTATACATTTAGGTTGACAGTTGCATCATTACTGAAATTAAAAACTTGGAGAGAAAAAACTTGAAGGAACACAGGCTTGAGATATTCAAACAGGCAGTCTGTCGCATAGGTCAAGTACGATTATTGCAGGCAGTTACTCGCAATTTCAACATGACAGAGATTTAGTGTAGCCTCAAGTATGAGAAAAGAGTCACTATGGACTTCAAATGTGACTAAAGCCAGTCCTTGCTTTATTTCTACACCATATCAGCTTTTTGCTTATTTTGCAGAAAATGCTAGTAAAGCAAAAACTCAAATCATTCTGAAAGCTGGATTACAATCTTCCTTGATTTCTCCAAGATAACGAATTTAAATTCATATCTTTTCAGCTGGAGGTGAGACTTAGCAGGAGGTTATCATGCTTCATTATCACTCTTTCTATATCTGGTGACACTGAGTAGTTGTCACAAACTTACCCCTTTTTGCCTTATCCCCTCTCTCTTGTTAATGGAGACTTCCTGAAGTTTGTGGTGTCAAGATACATAGGCAGCTGGAGACTTGTGGGGCTGAGCATGTTCAGTTTTAAGATTCATAGGCTTTTGGCATATACTCCTGGCACCACTTTCAGTCATCCTGACTCATTGTGGGAGCAGAGTTCAAAGAGTGAGAGCTAGAGCACCTGTGCAGAAAGGAAACTTTTCCATTAAGGGATGGAAAGAGGATGAATGAATGGCTGGTACCAGAGCAGAAGCTTGCAGGTTGGCACAAGCTGAGGAAGTCACAACTCAATGGCTCTCTCTGTAAAGCAAGAGGCCAGGGCATCTGTAGAAACTGAGAGAAGTGATGAAATATGAGAGTAGAAAAGACACCATTGTGGTGAATTAATGAATGGCAGAGAGAATTGTTCAAGGCAGTGTTTTTTCAACAAGCTGGTTACAAGGGATCCTGAAGTTAATACATTTTTTTAAAGAAATAAAAATCAGAGGACACTGCATAAAGGCAATGTTTATAATAAAATTAATATAAAATGCTTATATGTATACTAAATCATTATATGAAATGTTCTTTCTGTGGATGGCGGTCAAAATATTTGGAGGCCAATAGACAGGGATAAAGAGAAAGAATCACTGAGGAGCCTGGGGACTCAGGTGAAGTTAGAGACTATCCAGTTTGTGGAGGCACTAATCTACATTGTTATGATTTGTGCCTCACATCTGGCCTAAGTTAGAGGAGGTAATTAAATTGAAAGGTTCCTGTTAAATGCAGTGACTCAAGAAGAGAACGCATATAAAAATACATAAAGAAATGTATCTTATCACTTATTCTACTTAATTATGCAAATTAAAAGATTTAAAGTAATTTGACAGTAAATTAAGAGACTGAAGAACTCTGCTTGACCATATAATTATGCTTTTTGCTATCCATTAGAATCCTTATACCAGAGATTTTTAAGTGATCTATTTAACTTGTAGGATATATCAAGCACTTGGAGTAAAAAGGTTAAAAGGTGTTTTATTTTTAAAACCACCTACATTTTTATCATTTACAATAGCAAAAAGAAGACAAAAGCCCTTCCCCCACCCAGTACTTCATTCTAGTTAAATACTCTAATAATTGAAGCCAAATAAATTCTCTTGGAAAGATAATCCTCCACCCTCAGAGGAACCATAAAAGTGACTTCCATTATAGAGAAATGCATTTATTTTCTATTCTCAGTCATTTGTGAGATGCTCCATTGTTACAGATGAATCCCAACTGAAACAGTCAAAATATGAACCAATTGCCATCTTTCTCATTTAGCCAAATACCAAATACTATTCAGAGATCAAGACTGCCCTTCAAAATCATTCAGCCCTGACTTCTAATTCCATCAGTCAACTTCACGGGTTAGAAGGTGGCCTTTAAAAATATAGAAAATTGCCAGATCATGGACTCCACCCCGCCTCCAAGTCATTTAATAGACTCATTATCATTTACTAAAAGAAAACAAAATTAATTGAAAAGCATGTTGCTCTTAATATGCTTCAAAAGTCATTTGCAAAAATAGCTGTGAAGCCACTTGTTTCTTTAACTCCAGGAATCAGCTTAAACTTAGGGGGAGGGAGGAAGCACATGGCTATTATTTTTCTAACTCCTAGGACACGTTAATCACCACAATAAAAGTGAAGCTATTTTTATGTGTGACATTGTTCTAGGTACCACAGAATGCAATATTTCACTCAGGTAAATATTTCTAGGAAGAGTCAAAGCCTCAACTTTATCAAATTATATAAATAAGCTCTAACTGTAAAATGATTAGAAAAGATAAAGATGAATAAGTAATAAACATTTTTCAAGGTGGCCTGAAGTTATTACAAATTAAAGTGTAGAGATAGAAATCAATGACTTTAAACTTTGGAAAGAAATCCTTAGATTCAGATTTCATCAAAAAACAAAACAAAAAACAAAACAAGTTTTCAAACTTTTTAGTCTCAGGACCCTTTTATACTAAAATTTTTGAGGACCTCAAAGAGCTTTTGTTACTTGAGTTACATCTACTGTTGTTCACAATATTCAGAATTAAGAAATTTTAAAAATATTTATTCATTTAAAAATAATTTTAAAAAATTACCTATTAAATACTTTTTATAAAAAGTAAATTTCCTAAAAGAAACAAATTTAGTAGAAGAATGGCATTGTTTTACATTTTTACAAATCTCTTAAATATTTGGCTTAATAGAAAACAGTAAAGTCTCATGCCAGCTTCTACATGCAATCTGTTGTGAAATGCTATTTATGTTGAAGTATATGAAGAAAATCTGGCCTCACATAGTTATGTAGTTGGAAAATAAAGGACTATTTTAAAGGCCTTTTCCAATACTCTTCTTTGGTACTTCCTTAAAATTCAACAAGTGGTAGGTTCTTTTTTTTAAAAAAAAATACCACTTATGATTTACATATAGAAAGCTGAATGTATTTAATATATATACAACTTAATGAGTGTATACAATCTGATGAAGGTAGTTTCTTAAAAGTTAATTGCAATGTAAAATCAAATAAACTCTCTGTACTTAGTTACCATTAAATCCAATAGTCTACCTTGCATTTTGAAAAAATCTTTATACATGATTTTGGAAAATCCTGGTTCACTGAGTTATGCAGATAACCCAAATGCTGACACATTTCTTTAGAACATATTTTTAAAATCACATTAATAGTACCATTGGTTTTAGCAAAAATGTCTTTACATATGGAAAACTGTCAAGCACAGGGTTGCAAATACAAGTTTTCCAAAATGCCAATTTTAACTTCACTTGACAGCTCAAATTTTACTATTGGCAACATATACTGTCAGGTGTTTTTCTTGAAGTGATTTATTCCTGAGAAAATATCACACAGCTTGCTCAAAAAGAGATGCATCCTTATGAAGACTTATGCAGCCATTATACTATTTACAAATAATTTAATGGTATGGGAAAATGGTCATGCTATAATGCTAAGTGGAAAAAAAGAAACAAAAACTGCATATATATTATGGTATCAGCTATATTTTAAAAAGTTTGCATATCTCTGAGGTTTTTCTGTATTAGACAAAATACCCATAAAACCAAAGTTTTTCTTAAGCATAGGCAGATGATAACTATTTCTTAAAAATATTTACAAATAGAGACTCATTAAACCGAATATTAACACTGATATTGAAAACCTGACAAATATTATAACCTATCTTTAAGTTAGATTTAGAAAAACCCAAAACCTTGAGTTCAACATCACTGACACAAATAAAAAAATGCATGAAATACAAATCTTACTTTATTCCACCCAACAGAAGTGACTCTTTTGGGCACAGGAGTTAAAGAAGCATGCATTTCTACACATGCATTTCACATATTTTACACCACATTCTGTCCTTTTGAGATTTTGCAGAACAAATGGGTTTTGTCCAAAAATCCAACACATTATTCTAATCACTTTCTTTTATTACAAAGTGTCCACACAATGCTGTATAAATCCCAAAAGCTATCTTCAAACTATGATGTTTGGCAATATCATTTAATATTACTAAAGTATACACAAACCTACATGGTTATTTTAAAAAGTCAAGGGTCCATGTATACGCCCATCTACCCATCTGCTAATTGGAAAGTATATCTCGACAAAATGGGGGAAAAACAGAATTGGAAAGGCTGATTAACCAAATCTTTATCAACTCGAAAGCATTAAGTTTTTCATGTTTGTCTCAACACCTTTTCAAAGTACAAGGTCCATGCAAAACTAAAGGCCTATTCTAAGGTTCCCTGAGACATAGGCCTCCGCTAGGATGCCCTGTACTTTCAGGCTCATGACGATGGATACAAGCTCCACAGATCTCCAGCAAAAGTAATGCCTGTCAATTCCAAGGCTCTAGGCACATTACTACTTCTTTCTTCACTTACCACATTTGCTATCAAGTAAAAAGGAAAACAAGTCAAAGACAATAACTTTGGCTTGGGTTTTAGGAGAAAGGTTACCATTTTTTGGTCAGATAGTCATTTATGTGTAAGTTACTGATTCACTACCATAAACTCTTCATGGCTGAACTCATCTTTTATGCTTTTATTACTTCATTGTCTATCATGACGCCTTTTAAAAGATGGCACCAAATACCGGTAGTTATTTATGTGCAAATGTTTACGTGCCAATATTTAAATGCATTATCTTAATCCCTGCAATGACTTTGAAAGGTAGAGATGATTAGCATCTTTTTATAGAAATAAACTGAAGGAAAAGTAACTAGTCCCAACTAGTAACTAGTCCCAACTTAGCTTTTAAGAAACACAAGTAGGACCCAAACACAGATTTGGCACTGCAATGTTCACAAAGTTGAAACAATCTAAATGTCCATCAAGAGACGAACAGGTCAATTATGGTACGTTCATTTAGTGGTTTTCAGAGTTTGGTGTGCATCAGTCGCCTGGAGGGTCTGTTAAAAAAAATCCCTAGATCCACCATCTGATTTTCTGATTTAGTTGGTCTAGGGTGTGGCTTGATAATTAGCATTTCTATCAAGTTCCTCCATAATGTTAATACTTCAGGTCTAGGGACCATACTTTGAGAACTATTGCTCTAAACCACGTCAGCCAATATGACCTTGCAGAGGGTTCAATGTACATGCAGAAAGCAAATGAAGGCTAACACAGCCACCAAGTTTATCTGGCATTTTGAAAATTCATTTGAGAAATTATTTTCTTACTTCTGTATATTTCTACTGTCTATGCCTTCAAGATAACCTACTTCAAGCTTCAGTTTGCCTCATGGCACCATAGATGAGTCTGCAGAGCAACAAGTACTTTCTCCACCATCCTGGCAGAGAACAGCTAGTGAGAAACCATAAGACTCCAGTTCTTTGCCTGGGAGAGGGGGAGTGTTCTCTCAACCTTGTAAAGAATCGACAAAGTGACTGGCCCTAAAAACTGGACCATCATTGTCTCTTCTAGGCCAACAGACAATTTAGTAGCATCTGCTGGAGTTAGGGCAGACAGCTTTCCAATTTGACCAGTTAGGGGAGACTGCAGTTACATCTAAGTGACTGTGACAGAGAGGACCCTTAAAGGGAATGGAAGCTGAAGGCAAAAAACAAGGAAATAGAATGTACAAGAGGAGACATTTTCTAAGTACATTAAGTCTGGAGCAGATATTGGCTCCATACCAAAGAATCATAGCTAGGTTACTACTGATTAATCAATAGTGACCCTGTACACTTGTACAGCCAAACAGATACAGGTTCAGTGTAAGAATCCGCTGCATAGTAAGCTGCGAAATTGGCACTGTTAAAACATGGCTCTTTTGAATTGTTTAAAACTCTCCTATTGAGAAGCACACATTTTCAGCAACATTTCATTTCTCAGAGTAACATAACTCAAGGACAGGGCAAAAAGACTGCAATGATTTTATTACATGGAAGCTGCTCTGAAAAGCAAAAGCTGTAATACAGTTATTACCTACGGGGTTATTTCCACAAGCATCTTAATTTTCCCGGGACACTCATGGGGTAGCAGAAAACAGCTCGACTCTTGCATATCAATTCCACACAGATCAAGACGCGAGCTTCACACCTCAACAGGGCAAAAGCAAAATAACTGAAGGGAGTTAAAAAAGAAAAGGAGAAAAGAAAATCAGCCGGGGAGCCAAACAACCTGACTTTGCCTAAGTCATACATCTTATTTGGCCCTTTAATTCCTCATTTTATAGGATGTTCTGGCTATAAAGAGAGGTGGTGGATATTAGTGCTTTTCAGAAACAAACTGTAAGTGATGTGATTTTCCATATTTAAGAAAGTTTACAAGGTAAATGACCATTAACACTGCTTCTTTAGTTGGTGAGGACGTGAAGGAAGTAGACCACTCCTACACTGCTGGTGGGAATGTAAAATGGTACAACCTCTTTAGAACACAGTTTGGGAGTTTCTTAAAAAGTTAAAAAGACTCTTCCCATGTGACCAGCTATTCCACTCCTGGATATCTAACTAAGAGAAATGACAGCATAAAAAGACCATGTCCATAAAAAGACCTATTTATAAATGTTAACAGCACACTTATTTGTAATGTTCACAAAGTTGAAACAATTCAAATGTCCATCAAGAGATGAACAGGTAAATTGTGATACATTCATACAGTGAATACTACTCAGCCTCTAGAAGGAATGAATTATTGACACACGCAAAAGAATCTTAAAATCATTACGCTGAATGAAAGAAGCTAGACCAAAAAAAAAGTAGTACATATTGAAAGACCCTATTTACAAAAAATGCAATCAAATGCAAATTAATCTATAGTAACAAAAAGCAGACCAGTGATTGTATAGGATAGAGGAACAGAATGGGGAGAAGCAAGAGAAAACTCTCAGAGGTGATGAGTATGTTCAATATCTTCATTGTGGTAATGGTTTTATGGGTGTATTAAAACTTCTCAAACTATATACTTTAAATATGTGTAGTTCCTCATCTTTCAATTACACCTCAACAAAAGTTTTAAGAAACAACATACTTATACCTTTCAACCACTGAACAAGTTAAGGTGTGAATTTCAGTGGCTAAATTACAGATAAGAACATTAAACCCTGTCATTCTAACCTGGGCTTCACAAAAAGCATGACAAAATATTCCAGGAGCTCTGATTTCTCTAAGTGTGGAAACAGCATTATTCGCTCATGGTTACAGAGGACCTCAGCCATGGGTCAAGCACCTTAAGACTGCTCTGGTAATGATTAGCCCCCAGTTCTAAAACTAGCCCACTGAACTTAAAACCTTTCCTCTACTTCAAGGGTTAATTACCACACTAACCAGCTATCCTACAGAAGTCTGGTGGGATTAATAAAAAGGCTAAAATATTCAGGACTCACACTCAGTGAAAGCCGTCTCACCCACCTGAGCTATTGTAAAAGTGCATGGGCCCTTTTGCTTCTATGTCATGCTCTAGGGGGTCTGCAAACTACAGCCTGGCGGTCAAATCTGCTTCACTGGGTAATTCTGTATGACCTACATGCTAAAAGGTATTTTCACATTTTTAAGTGGTTAAAAAAAAGAAAATCAAAAGAATATCTCATGACATGCAAAAAGTATATAAATTTCAAATTTCAGTGCCAGTAAATAAAGTTGTACTGTGACACAGCTGTGTCCATTTATTTACATACCCTATCACTGCGTTTAACCTCCAAGGACAGAATAGTTGTGACAGAAACCATAGGACCCACAAAAGTTAAAATATTTGCTATCTGGCCCTTTACAGAAAATGTGGCCTACCACTGATCTGGCCCCAAGTCCTACATGCCTCTGAATAATTGAGACCCTTAGAAAATTAATCTTGAAGACAATTGTACTAAAAGCACCATAATCATTGTTTTATCCCAACCTGATCTCTTTAAGAAATGCCTATTCTAGTTCAGAGCAAGGCTATGATGTCACAGGAAAGGATATCACATGTCAGCACTCAGGGAAAGATGGAGCAGCTATCTCTATGGGGCCATATTTTCAGTAACTGAGTCCCTCAACTTACATCCTCTACTTTATCTTATAATAGGTCCTCAAAACAGCTGCAAAAAATCTCAGGCTGTTTTTAACTACTACATTAGTTTGGGCTCCTTTGGTTGCAAGTTCCCCAAACCACTTGAGATAGTTTAAGTGAAAAAGTGAACCAACTCCCTTTTGTTATATGTATACAGGAGTCCCCAGGGCCTTGCAGGCTCCATGCAGGTATGTGGGCACATCTCTTGATTTTGCTGTTCTCTGCAGACCAACCCCTTCCCAGTTCATATGTCAGAATTTATTATATCTTCCCTGTTTCAGCGACAATCGGACTAGGAGTGGGACATACTCAGTCTCATAATGCCCAAGAGATAGCTTAAGTTTACAGGGCCCAATGTAGCAGCATAAATGGAGTTCAGGGTGGTTCTTAGAAAACATGGAGGGGGAGAACTGGATAAACACTCTAAGTATCCACTTTGTCTACCATAACATGGGTGGGGAGAAGAAGCCACATAAATTCAAGAAGAGAGACAGTAAGTCAATTTCCTTCCAGAGACAAGTCTAATAAGACTCTCACAATATGTGGCAGTCCCAGGCATTTGATTTCAACTTTTGTTAAGACCCCAAGTCTCATGCCAGACTCCAGGAAAATTTGACTTTCTTTTTTGTTTCTGCTTTGCTTCACTCCTTCTCCTGGAAATCTGAAAAAATATCTACACTTTTGGGTCCCAGCTCAGGTGACTACCACCTCTATCTTCCATCTCTATTTCTTTTCATTTGCTTCCCCTTTCCTGCTCCAGCTTCTACACACACCACACACACACATACCCCTACCTACTGCTACCATGACCACCATAAAAAAAATAACCATGTCTCCTGAAAAAAACCTATACAGGAAAAACATTCAGACTAAATGTTCACTCTCCCCAACTGGAGCTCTTGTGTACCAACAATCAATTACGCTATTTACAAATGTGTTACACAATGCCAACTCCTTACCAATGCCATCAGAATCCGTTCTTGGGAAATACCTAGAATCTCACATCTGGCTTTATTTGTATTTATATAGGAGAGGGATGGGCAGCCGGTGGGACCACTCCCTTACATTTAAAGGCATCTCAGCACTTCACAAGTCTTTTTGTACACTTCATTGCATGTGCGGTGATCTTCAACGCCTCAGCAAAGGAGCTAACAACTATTTTGTACAGACGAAGAAAAACTAAGACTCAGAGATTAGGCATTGAGCTCAAGCCAACACATTAGGTAGTGGAATCTTAGCCTAGAACCCAGGTCACTTTTCAAGTCCAGGGTACTTTATTGTTTTGTTCCAATTTATTTTTTTAAAATAAAAGCCTAAGTTACTGACAAGTTAACAAGTGGGCTGGGGCCAATAATAAATTGGGTCAGAGAATCTTGCACAGACATGACTATGCCAACAGTTAGCTAATTAAGAGGACTTAGCAATGATTGCATTACTAAACCATTTCAGTAGAACGGGTTTAGTGCTCCCATGTATCCTAGGCCTGCCTGTGTGCCTCCCTCTTCCACTCTCTCTCTCACACACACACTCACACATAGCACCAACATCACAGAAATCCCTTATTCCTGTTTAGAAGTCCTTCAGGATGTGCCACCATCATGTCTCCCTTGACCACTGCAGCCCATAATGTTTCTCTCAATACAGAGCATTAATAGTCTCTATGACTCACTCAATAACGAGAGAAAACAATTTTGTGTTCTCTCAGTGAAGGTCAAAAGGCAGCTCAGGCAGGTAGACAGTGTTATATCTTCTGTGTCCTCCCTCCATCCAGCAGGCCCAGAATACTGCTCTATGCAAAGTGTTGCTAAATTAAGGGTCACTCATTTACTGTCTAATACAACACCCCAGAAGTTGTTGACAAAAGAAAAACTTTTTCGTTTGGCAAGTAAATTAAGAAAAATCATCTATTAATCTTTGGTTATCATAACTAGTTTTAACTGGCTTCTATAATGATTCCAAATACTGGGTTTCAGGGGAGAAAAAGACCAGAGAAGCCAACGATTATACCCAATGGTATCCTGATTGGTTAGTACAGACCACTTGGACAGGAACATTAACATCATGTTTTCTGTAAAGGCCAGACTTTTTTTCTTAAAGATGGGAATGCAGGGAAGAAGCAAAGGGTACTGAAGGGACAAAAGGAGAAGGGCAGCAAAAATTAGAAACCAAAAAGGTAGCAGTAGAGATAGCAGGACCACAGGGTGGATGAGCATCTGACAGAGAAAACAGGGATGAAGAAATGAAAGTCAGACCAGCTTTGCAAGCTGGAAGACAAATCATAATCATTCTCTGCTTACAAAACCCATTCAACACCAGCAGGCTAGTTCCTTTCCTGGCGTCAGAGCACTGCAATATCTCTCCAGGTGGGGACTAGGCCCTTAAACTCCAACAGGTGCTGCTGCTGGGAACCAGAAGCCAAATGAATTCTTTGCTATAACCTTTTTCAAAGAAAGTCTGAAGGGTAAATAATGCTTATGTGGTTAAACACCTATCTCTTCTTGACTGTAACTACAATCTCTTGACTGTAACTGCAGTGATAACACATCAGAAAGTACTTCCTTCATGTCTTTGGAATAATGTTTTTTCACATTGACATTGAAACAAATTATTAAATTGTGATAGCTTTCTAAATCTGATTAATGTTATGCAGGGACTCCCACAAACTGTTTGCCATTCATTACACTTGCTAATTAGGAGCTGTAAGGTCTTTATCTTCCCCAACCTACAGTCACATAGCCAGGATGGAGCTTTGCTAAAAGCAGGACTCCTGGTTAATATTGTTAATGAGTTTAGTACTGCCAAAATGTCAGTGGTTTTTCACTTGGTCAGAAAGGGCCTAATTTATCTCGCTCAGCTGCCCTCGGTAATTTTCATGGAAATGTCAGAGCAGCAATCAGGAGAAACGAGTGGCAATAAAGATGATTACCAGAAGGGTAGCAAGAATCCACTAACAGACTGTTTTTATTTTTCTTTTGCCACTGCAAGATTTAGTTCAGAGATAAGGTAACGGACTACACAGAGCTCAGTCCAAATCATACATTATTTTGTCTGAAATACAATTAAATTTTAAAAATTTTGAGACATAAGAAGCTTCACTGTAGAAGAGCAAAAAAACGTTTCAGGGGAAGAGATGGGAAGAGCAGGGCTGTTTTAAAAAAATTTGCTTCCACTCACAACACATTTGAGGAAAGGGTACCTGAAGGAGCTAGATCCAGATTGCTTTCATCACTTTCACACTACAAAAATATACTTACAACTTATTCAAGACAAAAAAATATATATATATATATAGATTCATTCCTTTAGCAATTTTGATTGATCCTTCCTTGAATAAGAGTAAGTAGTAAAAATGTAATCATTCTGAATCAGTAATGGATAACAGGGCTATTCACCTTTAGGTCACTAGTGTCCGGATGTCTGAACATGGATGGCATTTACTTAACCTAATTGCCACAGAACCTGCGGGGTCAGGGGGCGTGGAACCCTATGCCTGTGTGTCTATTTGAGGAGCCGGACTTGCCCTTTCACTGATAGAATTTCCAATTTTACCATGGATATACATCAAATTCACTTAGATTTCTAAAAAAAAGAGAACACACAACATGAAGGATAAGGAAAATATAGCACTGAGTCTAGGTTCCCCCACCGCCAACAGCTGAACTCATAAAAATTCACAGCTTTAAGTTCTTTGCATCCACCCCCATCTTCCTGACTCCCTTTACCCCACATAACGGGGTACTAAAGAAATGCTTCATGTTTTCTGATGCGAGGCATGTTTTCAGTTTACTTGATGAAGCAGAGACTGTGATAGCAAGGCTTCTGCTTAGAAAGTTAAGATATGGAAACCCCAATATTAAATTCCATGCACCCTGAGCTACATCCCTAACTTCCATGCATGTTACACGGCATTGAAAACTGGAGCTTGAAGAGCTTTGGCTTATCAATATTTTACTTTTTTCTTTTCTTCTTCTTCTTCTTCTTTTTTTTTTTTTTTTTATAAGTTTTACCAAAGGGAATTAGGTATGGGTTTAGTTATCTGAGGCTCTGTCACTTACTCTGTGACCTTGAACGAGCTATTTAACCTCTTTGCCTCAAGTTCTTCATCACAACAGGCACACAGTAAGCACTCAAATAGGAGCCAGCACTGTCACCTGTTTAATACTGTAAGCCTAGTGGTACAACTATATTTGTTCTGGTAGTGGTTTTTAAATATCACCCGTCATCTCCATAAATACTGTGGATTTTCTTTTTAATCTCAGAAGTGCCTACAAGTGCAATCAGGTTGATATGCGCTCTGTTAATTCTTCCTTTCCCGTGACAGACATACATCAAAAAAAAAAAAATAGAGAAGCAATTTAATTTCCTTCTTCAATTTAAAATCTGGCTCTACCACGTTCATTTTAGCATAACCAAGTGTTAGTCAGGAAACTCTTTTAATGACAAAATATCATTATTTCTTTCTCGGTAATTTCTAATTACCAGGATATACTTGTCCACATTAGGATACGTTCCCTTTTTCAACGGCTAACTTAGAAATAGGAATAAGCTTATTAGAATTCTAGCAATACCAGTAACAAAATATAATTAGCTTCTTGGAATTTATGAGCCTGTTCTTTCAACAAAATACAGTAATTATTCTTTAAAAATGAATACGATAATGCAAAGAAACACTTCAGTGAATGAATTAAGGGACATTACTCTCCTATCATATCTGACTAGGTTCCTTTTACTTTGTTGTCCTTTATTCATTTAAATTTTCAATCTCCAGCTAATAAAACCACTGACTATCAAGTGCATAGGCAGCACAAAAATGTAATAATGTTGATAAGGTGGCTGCTGATTCTTGGAGCTGCCAGCAACAGGGACTGTAGAGTGAGGTGAGGAATAGTTTAAAGAAGTTACTACTACTTTTAACCAATGTGAAAACATAAATGAAATAACAAGAGAGAACTAGTAGTCCCATGATAATAGAAAGGAAAATAAAATCTCTTACTCTTAATCTTGTCTTTATCAGAACAGTACCTTAGGGGCTGAGAGTGACGTTGGACAAGTTTTGGAATGGAAAGGGAAAAGGAGCATTTCCTCCAAAGCAGGAAATTGATTCATTGCCAATTACTGAATCAATGCATAGTGCCTAGCAAACAGTAGGAATGCCACGAATGTGTGCCCTTTTACCTTTCTGGCAAAGTTCCATTATCAGCCACAGCACATGATATAAGGGGTTCAGAGGTTTACGACTTGCTCAGAGTTTTCCAAAAGCTGCCTGCAGGGAAACTGCTGTAGATGAGCAATGAGATCTTAGAATGTTTATATAAAGCTGAGAGTTAGGGTTTTTGTGCACTATTCTGAGTCATGCCTGCACCATGCAGGGTCTTTCTTGATTGGGTCCTCTTTGATTTTCCCATACTGTATTAGGTACTACTTAGGAACAGCAGAGGAGGACTCAAGTACAGGACACTCTCAGACACGGAAAGTGCTTACAGGCTCTTAGGAAAGACTTAGGCATGAGAAATAGGAGACCACATTTTAAAGCACTTAACATGTGCCTATAGAGGCTAAATGCAATAGGATTTTTAAAAAACAGGGGTGAGAGTAGGCATGTGGTGGTGCCAAGCAGAGTCAGCAGGACAAAAAAAGGGAATTTTCATGATTAAATTGGATTAAGTAAAGAAATGCAAATAACACTATGCAAATGGTTACAGTAATAAGGATCAGGAATCACCTCATCCATAATAATAAACTGGATGATGAAAGAAACACTGAGTAATATCAAGGGTGAATAGGTTAATAAGCTCTTTCTCCATGAAATATGCTGCTCCCTGTTTCCTTTCTTCATCCTCCCAGTTCTGGCAATCGTGTTATTGCCCTAAATTCCACTCCTAATTCTGGGCTGGTCTCAGGGTTTATCAGTATCAGTGACATGGAGAGGAAGAGAAGTTTTATCTCTGCACAGGGAAATGCCAGCTTTTCAAGAACACACAAATTGCTGAACGTTGTACACCCGCCAGCCAAATGAAGCAGAGTAAAAGATTTCCAGAATGTCACTGAAGAGTGCCACCCAGGCACCTACCTCAGTCATGCTATCAGATAACACCTACTTCCTATGATAGCCTCAATGCTTGTCACGATGTGCAGCAGTAATTAGAGCAGAGCATAGAACAGATTTTGGGCATTAGAAGCTGGTTTGTTTTTCCTCTACTGTGAATGATGTAATTCTTAGCAGACCAACTTCCTCCTAGGAAAAGGGAAAACCATCAAGTGGAAAAGCATCTGTAGTAAGCTGGGATTGTTTAATTTTGACTTAAGACACTTTGAAGACTTAACGATAAGAGGCCAGGCTAGTACTCTCATTTCCAATCATTCAGTCGGTCAAGTTTCTACTACAGCCCTTTGATGGGCCTAATATTGGGCTATTGGAATCACCAAGTATAAAAGCTTTCATCATCCAAGTTCCCAAAATCAACTATTTTCATAAATACTAATTTCCAAATGAATGTTATATCTTATGTTTGAGAAAATATGTTTGCATTCAACGACATTTCTGGGTAGGAAGCAAGGCTCTGACACCTCCCCACACCCTGCCTATACTCCCAGCTTGGTTTTCAGCATGCCAGAGAAGGGGAAGGGAGAGGGTGCAGAGGAAAGCAAGGCCAACTTGCAGATGGCTTCACTCACACAGCCTGCAGCCTTCCCTTCACTTTCTAAAAATAGCAAAGACCATTTTGAAACCAAAGCCTACAGCCAGTAGGTCATCCACGGTGGGTCATTATATTAATAAGCTACTTAAAAGAATAAAACAACAACAACAACAAAATCCCTCAAAACACCCTGAAGTTAAAAGTGGGTCCTCCTCCTTCTGCTAAAATAGTTACTATGAATTTAAGAGCTAAATTGATTATACAGCATAGTCTGCCAAGCCAATAGATTAAATGTTGCTCTGGATTAGCATTTTGGTCATACCCAATTTAAACAAAAATTAAATAGAGCCTTTAACTGTAGACTTGTATTTAGCAACACAGTTCAATTTAGGGATTTCCAAGTGATAACTCTTGTTTTTTATAGGAAGTCACCATTAAAACAGAGAAATACTAGCAACTCATAATGGTAATACTCTTTGGCCAGAAAATAAAATTCAGCAGCTCCTGTGATTAAAAAGGACTCCACTGGGACCCAGGATTAAGTTTCCTACAATTAGATTGGTTCACAGAAGACTTTGTGACAGTAGATTAACATTAGATCATGCAGAGACAAGTAAATATCAATGAATATAGAATATACATTAGATATTCAAGTGAAATATCCTTTTTAAAAACACTTGAAAATTGTTTTCACTTGGTGGTTAAAAAAAAAAAAAAGTAGGCTAACTAACAACCTCCCTACCCACCAATCCCATACCCCCATGGGTCAGACCTCAAGGTCCCAGTGACCACAGTTATACTGGCTCCAAAGGGTATCCAGTATGGAGCTGTGTGGCTCTAGAATCTGCGGCTCCACCTTCCTAGTATCTCTGCACTCTTTCCCTGGTGCCATCTGACACCCAGGCAGCATCCCTCAGCATTTTAAAGGCATTCTTAAGCAAGCAATGGGTAAAAAACTAAGAAAGTAGGCCTACATAAAACAGCAGATGGTCCTAATTTATTATAGCCTGTGTGTTGGGTTTTTTAAAACTGCCCAGTTTTAGCATTTGGATTATTTTACAAAAGACCACCCCAGGGCCTCAAGGTACTCTTTTTACTCCCCTTAACATCAGACACCAAATCTGCACAATACACTGCTCAGTTTCTTCATTTATACACATTCTCCCTTCATCTGCCTAAAATAAAACACAAAGTTATGAGGGTGCATTACTTATATGAATGAAGATTTAAAATCTTATTTTTTATTTAATAGTTAATTATATTTTATGGTATATAAGATGTACTTACTACTAGAATTATTGAAACAATAACTTTTAAAAATGTATCAAGGAAACCTTGAGGAAAAGGTATAACACTGTAAAACCCAAGTATTATCCCTTTAAAGGAATACTAAAACCTGAAAGAACATAACAAAAGGTTAGTTGATAGTATAAATTATAAGTTTTGGGTTCACTCATTTATTTTCCAAACTTTGTATGCACATGCATTACTTTTATGATCACACCTGCATATTCCCTATACTCCTTTCCCTGCCATTTCTTTGAGGAACCAAAGGTAGACATGCTTGTGTGATGTGATGAGAAAATCAGATTTTTCTTAAAAAATTAAAGAACGATGACTGAAAGAGCAGAACCTGTTTCAGTTAAATGGCAGAGTCTGAAGTATAAATGTGTGTGTGTATATTACACATAAAATGCTCAAAGGCAGACCTGCACTTGAGTACACTTAATACCATTTGGTTGCTTCATACCACTCCTCCTTTATGTGGACGTGAGGTATAAGCATCTACCACAGAAAGGCTAGAGTAGAGTACAATACCAGCCATCAGCTCATCTGCATGTGAGTGAACAGCTGTGAAGACCAGAGATTCCCAAATCCTGACCTCTTTCTGAGCCTTATTATCCCACAGCCAACTGCACATTTCCACTTAGATGACCAACAGGCATTTCTGATTCAGCATACCCAAATCCAAACTCATCATTCCCCCAAAACTGGATTTCACATGAAATCTGGTCTCACATCAGCATAATCTCAGAAACCTGGACATTATCCCCCGTGCCTCTTCCTTCCTGCAACCTATGAACCCACACACCAACCTCAGTTCCTAGTAGATGCCAGTTCTAGAGGCTATGACTATATGGTCCAAGAAGGCTGTAGGTATTATGCAAATAGCAGGACTTCTGGAATCAGACCCCAGTTTAAACTTGGCCCTGTCACCTACTAGATGTGTGACCTTCGGCAACACCCTTAATCTGTCTGAGCTTCCATTCCCTAACTACCAAATGCCCCTAAAGATAGGACCTGTTGGTCCCACGGAATTGTTGCAAGGTTTAAATTAAGGTCATTCACACAGAAGGAAATGTTGAGTGATCAATAGTGAATAGCAGCCACTCTTGTAGGACATAGCAAGTCTGCAGGCCTGTAGAATTTATTATGTACTATAATGCAGAAATGGCCAGTGCCATTGGAGCAAAGGGAAGAGCACGGAATCTAGGCCAGAGTGGGAATGTCAGGGAAGATACTCAGGGGAAGTAACACTTAACTAAGTCCTATGAGGTAAGCAGGAGGTAGATAAGTAAAGGTTGAGGACAGGGACAGTGTGTCAGCAAAGGAACAGCAGATGTGAAGTTCTGAGGTCGAGAGACAACCAGGCACCTTGGAGATACTGAAAGTAGCTGAGTTGGCTCGAGACTAGTGTGAGGGTGAGAAGTGGTCACAGATATAGCTGGTGAGGTCAAGAGGGGCTAGGGAGTTGGGTACCGTGAAATAAAGGGCTTTAAGTAAGGAAATGACATAAAAAGTACATGTAAAGTACTGAGTACTTCTGAGTACCACTCCTAAGAACTGTAACTGCCTTCATTTTACCAGCCTACAGTCTGGTTTATGTTGTCCAGAAATTTACAATCCAACATCTTTTTTCTTAAGGTGGCGTATTCCTATTAATTATTAATAAGTCGGAGTATTTTTGAAAAGCAATTTAAAAGTTTACTTCAATTTACTTGGTGAATTCAAGGCAGGAATGTAAAAGGAAAAGCCTATCAGTCTTCACCTTGGCTCCTTGACAATCAGAAGAGCAATAAAAAGGTTAATTTCTCATCTAAGTCATAAACCTCAGAACTCTCCACACAACTGATCACACTAACTTCTCAATTCCAGCTGCTGTGCTAAGTAGTATTCATAAGACATTGCATATCAGCCTCATCATTTCATGGCATAATATGCGCCAATCTTCCCATCCAACCTACATAAGTGCCAGTGTTTCAGGGCACTTTGAATCATCCGAAGCATCACAGGATGATTATTTTGATGAAAACTTAATTCTACTACTGAGGAATATTGCAGTCACATTTTGGATGGAACCCAGACAGTAACCCAGACCTCACTGGAATGCCTTATTAGCTCCATACAGTAACCTATGACCACTGATATTTGTAAAAACTTAAATTAGTGAAATGAATTGAAATCTTTCTCATTCCCACTGAATTAAGATTCATTCATGGAGAAAAGCGATTAACATATTTCTATCACCTGCAAATGAATACTGAAGTTTAACCACAGGGACTTCCTTACCTTTGTAAGAAAAGATGTCTTTTTGCATATAGGGCACATTATACATAAAATCATTCTTCATGCCCTTATCTTTAATTCCATATAATCATTATTTCTAATTTGGAAAGCAACCTTGATAAGGACAGAGGTGTTAGATTACCATTCTCATGAGCTCTAGCAATTTTACTGCAGATTAATTGGAGTATCAACGAAAAACAGTAATTTCTAATAGGATGCTTTTGAATATTAGAACTATTACTGTGCGACATAAAACAACCAGAGTTTTATTGTATTGAAGCAACATGTTTTAAAGAGTATAGATTTAGCTTTTGATATGTATAAAGGTAAGGAATACTTGCAAGACAAAAACAGAAGTGATGTTGTACCATATTGCTTTGCTTGAAATATTTCAATAAAATTATTAGCATTCCAATACTTCACATTGATCATTTCTAATATAATAACACAATCTAATTCCAGCTCCTGGAGCTACTTCAACTATCCCCGGGCTAGAACCTGCTTCCAAACAGCCTCCATTCTGACTGCCTCTCTTCTGAGACAGAACACTCGAGCTTCTCCAACCCAGGGGCCCAGTGCTGGCCTCAGAAAGAGATGGTGAGAAGATGTGGCCAGGATCCAACTTCAGGAGAGGGAGTCTAGAACTTGCACCACTAGTTGGTACAAAAGCAGTTGCCCTTGTGCATTTATTTTTTAAAATCTGTCTTATTTTCTTTTAACTTCTTTTCATCATTCTTAACCTATTTGTCTCTTGTCAACCACACTGCAAGAATGTGCTCTGAGAAGAAAGCAGTTCTCTGGCCACTGACCACCCCCACCAGATAAGTAAACAGATCACATTATACAGTGCTAAGGGGTAAGTCAGAAGAATGAGTTATGCTGCCAGACTCATGGGGTATTTGGCATGCACTATCTGGGAGGTGAGAAAGGCCTTCTAGAGAAGGTGACATGTTGTGGGGCCTAAGATGAACTGGGATCACCATGGGAAGGAAAATCAAGGCAGGGAGAGGGAGAGACATGAGTGTTTGTTTGAGAGGGCAGGAGGGAGGAGGAGGAAGAACATTGACTACAAAAGTTTTTGTATTACACAAGACCTGTGCTTCTCCTTTTACCTGTTGATCTGGGTTAGAGATCGAGACCTGTGAGGCAACAGCTTCAAAATGAGTTTAAGCCATGGGAAAGGGTAACATTCCTGCAGGGGATCCACGGTGATGAGCTGGAGAGGGAAGTTCATGGGGTCCTAAACTTCACAACCAGGGGTCACAACTCTTGACCATTTTCTTCCCATTGCCCTCAGATATCTACTCTTCAGCAAATGACCAAGCTAACAACTTCAAAGCATGAGAGAGAATATTCCACCACTTCCTCCTTCCGACCATTACACAAAAACTCGATAAGGTTTCATAGGCTTCTAAAAATCACTTTCAAATAAAAAAAAAGTTAGCTGTAAACAGAAACAGAATATTCCACCAATTCCTCCTTCCAACCATTACACAAAAACTCGATAAGGTTTCATAGGCTTCTAAAAATCACTTTCAAATAAAAAGTTAGCTGTAAACAGAAACTGCCATGGGACACATTCCAAATCCTCTGAAGACTCTTCTCTCTCCTCCAGCAAATGTGCCTCCTCCATCCATCATCGCTATTCCAAAGTAAAGCTCCCACTGGTACTGCTGCAACCTTCATCCAGTTATCACAACTAGTAAGGGAATTCACAAAGTAGTGCATCACTGATAAAACCTTATCTCCATGAAAGAAAGTTATGCAATACATGAAAAACATGGTCTGTTTCTCTGCAATGCATCCTTATTCTGGGCATGGGTAGGCGCCTGCTGTGCCTTCCCTCTCTCATGTTATGAAATCAACCAGGATGGTCAACCTAAGGTCAGTTTCTGGGCACGAGAAGACCTGAAGACACAAGAGCTGAGAAAAATTAATAAAATAACAATTTAAAAGCAACTAGTATTGCCTTTTAGTTCCACATTAACACTCTGGTACCGCAAAGCTAAAAAATGAAACACTCAATTTTCTTTCCTAAGATATGCCAATATTTGGAAGAACATTTTCCCCAGGTAATGAGTCTTTGGCATTAAGGTCCAGATAGAAAAAAAACATCAGCAGGCTGTGAGACTTTCAGGATTCAGATTATTGTCTCCACGTTTGTCTCCTCATTAAGGACTTCCTCTAAATTATTTCAGCACTCACAACTACAACTACCAATATTCAGATGACAAAGTGCTTCTCATGGCATGGTAACTGCAGCAAGTAAGTACTACAGGAGCAAAATAACATTGTTGTTACTACTGCAGCTGAAAGAGCTAACCAAAAGTATTTACCAGGCACTTTGATAAGCACTACACAGGTTACATCACTGGTCTTTGGGACATTTGCCTGAGGTGAATAGTCTTAGTGTCACCATTTTCTAACAGGGGTTGTGCAGCCCAGAAAAGCAACTTTCTCCAGATCACCTAGCTGGGAGGCGGCAGAGCTGTAATTTCAGGGCCTATAACTTTACCACACATAGCTTTACAAACAGGGAAACTGAGGTGATGAATCAAGTGACTTCACCCAGTGAGGCAGCTAGTAAAGAAGGTGGCCAAAAACCAGAGAGCTTTCCTAGTCATTTGACATATTACCCTGACCCCAATATGTCATCATTGCTAACTGGGGACAGCTTAATGCCAAATAAAAAAGTTGTCCCATCTTTGACAAGCAGGGAATTAAAGGGCAAGGGTGTGAAGGCAGCTTTATCAGCATCAGACACTTTCTTGGGTAGTAATTACATGTGTATCTAGACAGCATTTTCATAAGCCGCCCAGAAGCCCCAAATGAGAAACAGTCTTGGAAGGTGCTCTATCAAGCATTCCAGAAGGCATTTCTGCCCCCTACTTCTATCAGGGCATCTTGAAAAGGGGGATTCCCAAATCTGAGATCAAATCTACCCATTCTAAGATGGAAATAAAAACTCCTTATGTCCTGGGAGTCAAGTAACCTATTTTCTCCAACTTGCTATTAATCAGCCAAGGCACAGCAGCCCCTGGACTATCTCATTCCCACAGTACTTTTATGTGGTGCTTATTCTCATCCCAACACTTAATCAGAAGTGCTCCCAATCAAGCATAAAGCTAAATTAGATTTTGGTTTAACCAGGATTAGATTCATAACACCAAGAAATAAAGCAACAGTTATCTAATCTAACAGGGCAGCCTCAGACTTCCTGGCTACTCTCCTCAGGCTCCTCTTGCTAAAGCCCTCTCCTAAAATTCCTTAAATACTGTGAAATCACAGCATGTCAGTAAAAAAAAAAAAATGTAACTCTTCAAATGCCATGAACATAGCTCTTAAATCTGATGCCTGCCTAGCTTTGCTAGAGATCGGCTAGTCTGTCCATAAGGAGAGTTGCGGGGTGTCAGCTTGAGAAATGCATGCTGGCCCCACAATGCATCAGGAATTGACTTCTTCCTGGACACTGGGAGAGAAGGAGCTGACTAGTCTGGGGCAGAGCCCATGTGTTTCTGTGGAAAAGCAGTTTACTCTCATGCCTCATGTTACATTCACTGTCAATCCATCTGAAAATACCAAAGAATGAGTGCCATGCAAAGCCCCAACTGTGAAGAAAATCAGACATAAGTTAAAGAAGGATAGAGAATAGATATCTAGAAAATAAGGAATTTCTACAATGCAACAACAAAAAATATTCCAAAGGACCCAATTAGAAAAATGGGCTAAGGATTTTTAATAGACATTTTCCAAAGATGTGGCCAATAAGCACATAAAAAGATGCTTGACATCAGTGATCACCAGGGAAATGAAAAAAGAAACCACAATGAGATATTGCCTCACACTTATTTGAATGACTATTATTAAAAACAAACAAAAATTCAACAAAACAGGTATTGGCAAAAATGAGGAAGAATTAGAACCTTTGCATGTTGCTGGTGGGAATAATGTAAAATGGTATGGTTTCTATAGAAAACAGTATAGATTATTACAGAAAAGCAAGTCCTTAAAAAATTAAACAGAATTATCATATGGTCTAGCAATTCCATGTATATACCCAAAAGAAGTGAAAGCAGGAACTCAGATATGTGTACACCATGTTCACAGCACCATCATTCACAATAGCAAAAACAGGCAACCCAAGAGTTCATCAACTGATGAATGGACAAACAGGATGTGATATATACATACAACGGAGTATTATTCAGCCTTAAAAGGAAGGAAATTCAGACACATGCTACAACATCAATGAACCCTGAAGACATTATACCAGTCACAAAAGGGAAATAAATTCATCACAAATATTGTATGATTCCACTTATATGAGATACTGAGATTAGTCAAATTCAGAGACAAAAAATAGAATAGTGGTTGGCAGGGGAGAGTGGGGGAATGGGGAGTTAGTGTTTAGTAGGTACAGAATCTCAGCCGGGGAACATGAGAAAGTATGGTAGATGAAGAGTAGTGCAGGTTGCATGGCAATGTAAATGTACCTAGTGCCACAGACCTGAACACTTAAAAATGGTTAAAATGGTAAATTGTGTTATGTCTATTTTACCACAATTAAAGAAAAAAGGATAAGAGTTGACCCAATCATGCACCATCAACATAGCAGCTGACAAACCAGCCAAAGAGTAAGCCCATTTCATTATTCCCCCCAAAACGAATACAACTGCTCTTTTGGGTTTTTATACCTACTAGACCTGTAATAACCCAGTGAGAACAGACAACTACAATACAGCCAAAAATCATAGGAGAGCTAAAGATAAATTCTTCTAGTTATTTTAATATGATTGATGGTAATGTCGTATGCAGGTAAGATTTCCTGAAGAACTAGCCTAGATTTTCTCCTTTAAAAATAATTACAGAATATTAACAAAGCACATACTTTAAAGCAAATCATATGATACGGAAACAGTGAAAACTGAGATAGAAGAGGAAAACATCTTGGGAGTTAAAAAAAATCTGGGTTCTACATTCTCCCCCTTGCCACTATCAAGTCTTATTCGGGCCTCAGTTTCCCCGTCAGTCATGCAAATGGTTTGGATAAGATAAATCTCAAATCAAAGATAAACTTAATGGCACCTACCAACAGAGCATCTCATTTGTCCAATTCCATGCTTACCAGGCATCTTCCTGATCACAATTTGCAAAAGAACTCTTCAATAGGAAAAAAAAAGTCAGCATTTCAGAATCCTTGAAGCATTATTTATGTCAATAAATTGATACTAAAATTCATAAAAATAAAGTCAGTAATTTAAATAATTAAAGGAAATTGGTCCAAGTGACAGTGGCAAGTAGAATCCAGTTTTCCTAATTCAAACTCACCTATAATCTACATCATCGGCCTCCATCCACAATAAACCACCCATCAAGGAAAGGCAGTTTTCAAATCATTCTTGGCCAGTGTCCATGCCACTCAGTTCTTTAAACCACTTAAGGGGAAAATGAACTCAAATATGCTGAATCTGTCCAAAAATAATTACAGTTTATTTTTATGGACTATAACAATTATTTCTGATTGGAGAAAATGACACAATTTGTAAGTTTTGGGAATATGCACAAGCGCTAAGGGAGTGAGTAGAGTTAAAGGGGAAGCATTTTATGACCAATCACTCTACCTTCATTTGAAAATACTTTAACAGGCTTTTGGAACAAAACCTTCCTGGCCTTTTCTTTGTTAGTTCCTCCTCTTCCTGACATCTTCCCTACTCTGCCTCACAATAAAAACATATAAAAATTAAAAAAAAAAAAGTCAGGTATATGCTCAAAACATTCCAGAGAAATCACGATTCTTTCCCATAGCTTATAAGGCTATAGATGATCTAGCAGATCTATTTTCTCAGACTGCATTTTATCTCTCCCCTTACTCACTGTACTTCCAGCCACTTTGCTTCCTTGCTTAAACACATCAAGCATGCTGTGGCCTCTGTACCTTCACCCTGTTCTTCTCTCTGCCTAAAATGATCATCCCCTGTCTTTGCATGTCTCTATCCTTTATTTCACTCAGGTTTCAAGTCAGAGATTCCTGCAGACAGGTCTTCCTTGATCACTATAACAGCATCCTTCCCTCGTTCGTTCCATATGTCTTTTTCCTTCTAGCACATATCACCACTGGATATACATCTTGTCTGTCTCCCTCTAGAATGTAAGATCATTTAGGATAGGGATATCAGTTTTGCTTGTGTCTGTCATCCCAGACCTAAGAATAGCACCCGGCATGAAGAAGACACACAATATTTGTTGAATGAATTAACAAATGGGGAATAGAGAGTGAGTTATAGTAATAATGACCAAACTAAGTTCCTTCAAATTTGCCTTTTACCCAAAATGTAAAAGTGGTCATTTCATCTGTCACACTAACAATGGCAACTGGCGTTTGGTCCAAACAAATAACTTTGAAGTTTCTTGATGCTCTACTATGTCACATATTGATAAGGTGCTGGCAATAAAGTGATGGGTTTTGCTCTGCTCCTGCCTTCAAATATCTCATGGTTTCCCAGAGAGGCTGGGAAAGCATCACAGTAAGTGTTCTGAACACAGATGAAAGAAAGAACAACTAACCTGGGAGGCCGAGAGGGACCCATGCAGAAGCAAGTAGTAATAGTTTGTGTGCCACATATTCTACAAACAAGTCGATACAACTCAGGAAATAGGGACAAGCAATTACTCCCACTCTTACCATGCAACCAACCAGAGGACTCCACTGCTTTCCTAACTGCCAGGCAGTCTTCTTCCATGTTGGCATTCTTCCCTCGCCAACTGCTTCAATATTTCTCACAATTCAGCTGGAGTCCTTAACTGACATGCATGCACACACACTGAGGTTGCATGAAAATTTCTGTTCTCAGGTAATCAAGCACTACAGCCTTTGGCTTAAGATACATTTTCATCTCCGGCCCGAAATATCTCATCATGTGTTCCAAGCCCTGATCAAACCTCATGATGAGGGATCTGCTTGAAAATATCCTACCAACCAAAGCATCAAGTAGCTTTCACCACACAATTTTCCCAGCCCAACAGGCTTTGGTTGTTCATTTTACAATAAAGTTAATAAACCCTAACCTATAGCTTTTTGTATGGCAAGTAGAATCAACAGTTGCTTGCTAATTCTAGATTTTGCACCCCCCAACCCCACTCCCTCAAACTTTCTCAAGGTTTAACCTCTTTGCTGAGTAAGAAATATCTTGAAAGATTTGCATGTATAAAGTGCTTTACAACCTCAGTCACTCCTCATGCTAATGTAAACCTTCCAAAAGGTGTCCTCTTTCTCCTATGTACTAATTTTGCTGTTTCTGTCCGGCAAGAGAAGAGACATTTGTTAGAAACAGGGGATAGCTCTATGCTCCCAGTAAATATTTACTCTATAAACTGAACTATCTCTGTAATCCACGTTATTCTCCCCTTGTTTCAAGAGTGAACGATAACCACTGTTACAAATTTGGGTGTGGCGGGGGAAAGGAGTTCAAGAAATAATTGCACATGATTTCTCTCTGCCATGACATCCCCTTGCCTTTTTTTTTTTTTAGGCCATGTTCTAACTATTATCTATCAGTTTTCTATGTCTTTTTTTGGCTTCTCTGATTCTGTAATCTCTCCAACACAAACCTCTTTCCCAGAATCCAGTGATTACTTAAAATGTAATCTTGATTTTCTGAAATTTGATTCCTTTGATAAAAAACTAAATTTGAGTTTTCCTCAGCAACTTAATTGTACTACAAATGCAGGTTTTCTAGTTAGGCTCATTTCAGAGGAGGCTGCCCACATGACTGGCATTAGGCAAATTAGTTTCGGGCAGCTATTAAAACAGCACCTTTGAGTTTACCAACACCTTCCCTACTCTAGACAGGTGCCCCCACTCAAAGTTCTGGCACCTCAAATCTGGTAGCCACAGTCCCATAAGCACTTTAATATGAAAGAGTGTTGGGATTAATTTTTAAAACTTCTCAATTGGACAAAGCACTTTCTCAGAATCAAGGTTCTCTGCTTTCAGATATGTGGCCGTCTCAGTTCCTGATCACTTGTCTGGTCTTTGCCTAACGTCCTCCTCTCATATCACATTTCTCCTTTCCTGTGCTTTTGACTACCACCTGGTTCCAGCCACACTTGATCTGCTTCCCCTTGTTGGCTGGGTCTGATGTACAGCCTCATTGCCGCAATCCACACATGCTTCTTCAGGACCTGGCCTCCAGCTGCTGCCTTGCCATGCAGCCCTGCCCGCCAACCTCACTGGGTCCCCTAGCTTTCTTCACCAGCCTCAGCTCTCTGCCGCCCCTTAATGATGGAGCCAACTGTAGTAGAAGCCTAGAACCTACCTGCAGGGGTGGGAGAACCCTAATTCTTGTGACAAAGGAAGCCTTATTCTCCTTCCAGGACCTCAATATTGTAGCACTAATCCCTCAGATGCCTCCGAGTGCACAGACAGTGAGAAAGAGGTTGTGGTGCCCCTAACTTCTTGGCAGTAAAGAGGAACGAAAGGGAAGGCCCTCCTGGGCGAGGATCACTCTATTCCTTACTAACAAATCTGCTCTTAGGGCTCTGGAATGCCTAGAATTCCTCAGCCACTTGAAAGTGATGGCAGCTACCATAGCCTTTTAATCATATCCATTTCATTTTTATCAAAATCATTTATCTGGGTATTGCACAGAGATTACAACACAGATCAAGCCAAACAGACTTATTAAACAGAATACTCTGTCCTAGGAACACATGATTAAAAGCTGAGAGCAGAAGCAGAAACAAAGGAAAGGAAAGCCCTGTACAAATGGTGGACTTGGGAGAAAAGACGACCTGGGCTTGACTCTCAACTCTGTCATTTAGAGTCTGCATAATATTGTAAGTTTACTCACCTCCTTATGCTTCAATTTCTGCATTTGTAACATGGGCCTAATAGAACGTATCTTACAAAGTTTGACAAAGAAGCATGTCCATACCTGGGAAATGCTTAGAAACTGTTAGCCATTACAAACCACTAAATTAACAGCTAAAAGACAAAACAGGAACTACTGGGAATTAAGGGACCAGGGCTTTAGACAAGGCTCTGTTGTTTTGTGGCTTCTGCAGTAGATTAAAATAGTTGCAAATTCTTTGTCACATTCCCCTTGAAGAAGTGGGAGCTATTTCTTCATTCCTTTAATCTGAGCTAAGCATATAGCTATCCTGACCAATAGGACACACTGAAGTGACACGGTGCCAGTTTGTCTTACATTTTAAAAGAACTGCCCGAGTCCACCTCCTCCTTCTTGGAACCCAGCTGCCATTAGGATAGGAAACCCAAGTAGCCACATGGGCAGGTCCATGTAGATTAGAACTGAGGGGATCTCCCAGTCCACAGCCAGCACTGGTTTCCCAGCCATGTGCTTAAGCTGTTTTGAAAGTGGCTCTTCTAGCTTCAGTCATAGACATGTCTTTCACCTGAGCTCTATCTGCAAAATCATGAGCAAATAAGACTGTCATTTTAAGCCTCTAAATTTTGGGGCAGTCTGTTACATAGTCAAAAAAACCTTAGGCCAAGCACTTAATCAGTTTCTGAAATTCCATATTTACAAAAAAGGGAAAAGGAGAAAAGAGGCAAGGTGTTCCTTCATCAAACATTTGGAGAATACCTACTATGTGCCAGACTCTGTGACAGGTCTTGACACTGCCCTCTGGTGCTTAATTTTGCTAAGACAGACATTAAAGAACTTATTACAGTGAGGTGGGATTCTGTAGAGACAGAGGATAATAAAGGGCCTAAGAATACCAGGAGTTCTCATAGGCCCTTCTAACTCACATTTTGTAACTTGTTGAAGAAGAGTAAGTACATCTGTGAGATGGCCATACAAGATAATCTATGTAGACAGCAATTTTTTCCCATACAAATCTACTTCTTAGAGTATAATTGAAGATATGGGGGTTCAGGAGCTACCAACAAGTACATGGTGAAAGTAGGAAGTTGCCTCTATAGCCTACATTCAGGAAGTGAATGATCTTATGAAAGAGGCTTTGAATAAAGAGATAAGAGGGAAATATGATTTCTGGGACAAGTAAGGTTGCAAAGTAAATAGTGACAGGAGAACTTTACCTATTCATTGTTTAATGTTTAAAAGGCAAATAATAAAAGTTAATTACTTTGGAAAAATTATTGAGTTTGAATTTTTTTTTTTCATTCCCAGAGGTTTTCATGATTGCCAGGAAATAAACTCTGAAAGATAAATTTTTATTTTACTATGTAAATAGGTAGTTGTCTATCACACAAGCAGATCCAGTAGACAGCTATTCTGTAAAGATGAATAAATTCAAATCATACTCTTGTATTGCTGCACCTTAAGACATCTTCCTCCCAAAGTTTGAATTAGTCTAGGAACTAAGAGATATGATAGTGAAACAAAGTTAAACTACATACTTGTCCCACAAGTTTTACCGAGACAAACAGAACTGCTGACCAAAAATCCACAGAGATGAGGAAGAAGATTTAAAAGCCTTCGCCTGACAAGGTTTAGGAGAATTTAATGCTGTGAGAGTGTGTCCACTCAGCTTCTTGACTGTGGTGTAGACTCAAAGTCAATCATATAATTTTCTGAGTATTTTGATTTGGTGGATGTTGAAGTCCTTCTTTAACCTCACATTAGAAAAAGAGAAACATCCTTCGAGTCTTTGATAGGGACAGCTAATAGCCAAGAAAAAAAAGCCAATTCATGCTTCCCAAGTTTGTTGTTAATGCTAAGGATTAGTTTGCCTTGGTTAAAGTGTTCAGACTTGACATAAGCCATTTGTGGTCATAAATAAAAATGTTTTGAACGTCCATAGGTAGAGGCAATTTTACTATCTCCTATAATCATCTCACAGGATCTTAAAAAAGCTATTGTTCAAGCAAAAGAAAAAACCCATTCATGAATTTCCTGTTTTTTTTTTTGTTTGTTTTGTTTTTTTAAAGATCTCATACATAACTTACGCCCAACACCCAGCTCTCAGTCTCCTCACACCAAAACCCTCCTGCTTCTCTTGTGATCAAGCCTTCTTGGAGCATAGCAGAGGCCAACACTTCCATCTCTGACCAAAGCTTGCTACTCTCTCGAATGGGACCAGCAGATTAGAACTAGAAATGAGTTCATGTCACTCTCCTCTATTTGAGATGTTATGAAGTCAGCGTCAACATTACTGCCAGAGTCAGTGAATCCTGTGGCTGGAGGACCCCTGTTGAAGGAATAAGCTCACAAGTCAACACCAACGAGAGGCCTCTTGTTTGTAATACTCAGGGTAATAGTGGGCCCTTTCAGAGTTTTTCCTGCCCCTGAAATGCCTGGTGAACATCAGGCTGAATCTGACCCCACAGCGACCTCCAGACTGCATTAAGGCTACTGGGCAATGACAGGGCACTAAAGGAGGTCCCCCTACAAGGGTTTATATTAGCTCTGCTACCAGGTAAGGGGAGAAACCCATCATTGGACAATGGCAAAATTGCCCACAAGACGTAAAGCAAAACCAATGTTTAAGAGAAAAATTACAGCAAAGAGAAATTCTCTCCTTTATACCAAGACCTAATGTGAGAAATACAAATGAATTGTATTCAGATCTATGGGTCCATATGAACACTGATCTGTAGATATTACAGAAAATGCTATATCTATTGCCCATGATAAATTGAACTGAGATTAAGGTCTACAAGGTATGAACTACACATATCCTCTTGCCTTAAAAATACTCTTAACATATATCCTAATTTAAAATATGTACAAAAGCTAAAAACAACAACAAAACTACCCTTACAGAGTCTACAGCAACTACTTAATCTGCAGGGAAACTAGAATTGGGGGGTATGGAGGAGTAACTAAATCACTGAGCCTAAAAAAGAAGGCTCAAAAGAAGTTCGAAGTGAATGACCAGACACTGAGGAAAAGAAAACTTTGGTTAAGGATATGAGGCAGAAACTTGTTTAATTCCTTGGAGACAAATGTTGAAATGTTATTGCTCCAACTAATGCAAGAGCCATGAAACACCCTAAGCTCTTTCATTTGGCCACAAGTAGTGGAAACAACTAGGCACAGAATGGAGTTTTACCTCTAATCTGAGTTTCAAAGACACTCGGTTCATCTAATGCAGTCACTGACTGTGCCAAAACAAAGTCAACCCAGACCTCCTCTCTCTATTCAGTATTCTAGCCACCTTGGTCTTAAATCTGTGATTCATTTTTAAACAAAGGTAATGGAACAGCACACTTCAGGTGAAAGCTGCCACACAGAAATAAACAATGTGAAGGGCCTGGCCAAGACTCTCTGCAGACGTATGCCTTTAGTTTTTGATTTTTAAATGACCTCAGAAGGTAAGTAGAAGGCTTCTCCTTAAACAGTGTTAGTAACGGAGCAAGGTACTGGGTTCTAGTTTAGATCTGAAACCTCTCTCTATATGTAAAATTGGCAAAAATTACTTTGGTCTTCTGCCTCTTTCCCCACCTCCCGTTTTAAAATTAAGCCCTCACTCTCAGCATTGCCCAGACTTCTACATCACAGGGGTAAGGATGAAGTTAGAAAAATGCCTCTACCTCATTCCGCCAACACTTTAAATGCTATTCCAAACCAAAGTAAGGACAGCACAGCAGCAAGACCCTTAAGAGCGCCAAGCATGGGGTAACTGCATTCACTGCTGGATACCAGCTGCAGGCCCCTCTCCCCCCAGTGAGGGCTCTATCCTTTCATTTTCACTTCATGGTTAGTAATCTTACATCACCTCTATCTGCCTTCCTGCTGTTTTTATACACTGGTCTCCTTTTCCTCCCCTTTCCTCTCTTCAGCCATACTCAAGAAGCAGACAATTCTACTTTGCCCCCAGAAATAGCTCAGCGATGGTGCTAAGAGGAAACCCCACAGCCATCAAACCTCTTGCTGTAGACACCAATCACAGACTTTCTCCTTTCCTCCCAGCATATAGTTTTGGAGGTTTCAAGTATTCAAAGCCGGGGAAGGGAGGGCCAGAGGCATCCCTCAAGTTATCAAAAAAGTGGCTTTGAGCATTTCACCGTTCACGTATTTGCATACCGTTTGATGTAGCTTTAATTTCAAAGCTAGTCTCAAACAGTCGAGTGGATATCTTAACAGTAAGAGCCAGGAATTGCAAATATGCTTGCCTCAAAGACTCAGGAGTCCAGTCCCGGGCAGGAAATAAAGTTCCAAGCGGCTTTGATGTGCTTCCTACTCTTTTCCCCAGCTCAGGTCATTCATCTCCAGGACAGAGATCACCTTCCCTGAATTTAACCAAACGCCTCACACGTGGGAGCCAAGTGGTAGATTTAATTCCAATGAGATCCCCAGACCCACCAAATTAGTTACTGTCGGCTTAAGTTCAGCTGGGACCCCTGTGTATTTTGCGAATACGAAAAGGAATGTTGCACATAAATTGGGGAAAGGGGGTGGGAAGGGACAAGGGACCCAGGCCGCGGAGAGTAAAACGTCTTGGCGGCGTGGTGAGAGCGTTTCTTTTTTAAGCCATTCGTTTCAGACCAAAATATCAAGCCAGTTCAGGTCATTTCCTAAGTAGCACTGCAAGTTAAAACAAGATCCAGAAAATCTATTAATCTTTAATTGCGCTGCCTCCCAGAGTGGGAGCATGAGGTGGGTGGGGTGCAAGGCTCTGGGAGCCTGGGGGAGGAAGGTTGTCGAAAAGCAAATCCCTACGAAACCGGAGCTCCCGTCCTCAGCTGTTTCTTACCTCACTCAGCTCCGCGGAGGACTCGTTTCCATATTTCATGGCAACTCCAGAATTCATGACTGCACTTTTCAGAGCCGAGCTCCTCCTCCTCCAGGTCTCGGAGCTTGTGAGTTGGGCTTAACGGGCTCGATATCCACGGCTTGGTCCCTCCGGCCACATTTTAGTCTAGACAGCCATTTTCACCCAGGACAGTGGTGAAGCCCAAAGGAAGGATGCAAGCACACCTAAAAGGAACAGAGCCGGCTCGCGTTTCACGGACGAGCCATTGCTGCAGGAGGCTGGGTGGCGTGGCGCGCTCGCAGCTGCTGCAGCGGCCGAGCCGGCGCGGGGAGCCGCCCGCGCGCGCCCACCGCCGGGTCCCGGGGCAGTGCCACCCTCGGCGCCACCCAGCCACTCCTACGGTGCCTCGCCGCCCCCCATGACCAGGCTGGAGGGCACCTCCCAGCAGGGTCCGGCACCCCAGAGGGATTAATTAGGCGAGCTCCCGAACAAACCCGGGCGGGCGGCTGGGCGAGGAAGGTCCGCTCCTCCGGTGCGAGGAAGGGAGGAAAGCTAGAGAGAGCTCCAGCCCCGCTGCACTTCACGCCGAAGTTTCCCTTTTGAATCGTCTGGAGTTGTAAGTGGTTTCTGATTGAACGCAGCTGTCTAGCTGCTGGCTACGGGGTGCGCGGAGGAGGCGGGGCCAGAAAGAGAAAAGCAAAAAAAAAAAAAAAAAAAAAACACCAAGCCGCAGGAAGCCGAGCAGAGGAGACTGTGCGGGGAGAGCAGGCATCCTTTGAACTCTGCGATAGTAATCGCAGGACCCAAGCCCAGGAGGGAGAAGAGAAACAGGAAGAGCCACCTGAGTAATTGTGCAGAACCGCACCCCCCCCCCCCCGTCTTGCCTTCTGGAAGCCACTTTCCATGATTCAATAAAGTCAAGACAAATCTGAATACATCAGGCAGAGCTGTGCACTTCTTGTAGTACATTAAAATTTTACAAGAGTGTGGGGCGGTCATTTTCCCTGATCAGTCTAAAGTCAACGCTGAGGGTGTAAATCCATTGTCAAACTCCCGCTCTGTCGCTGGGGGGGGGGGGGCAGATCAGATTACACTTTCTGTATGTCCATAATAAAGATTAAGATGCCCCATCCCTTGAAAGATGTAAGACAGGCTCGAATTTCCTATCGTCCCCAACCACCAGACAGTCCTTAAAAATATTACATTTGTATTTCTGGGGCTTGGAGTATGAATCAGAAAAAATTTAAGGGACCGTTATAGAGCTCCCCTTCATCACAAACATGGGAGTTAAAAAAAATAAAGGGGGAGGCAGCCTAGGATTTTCTCTTCATAAAGGTTAAAATATAACTGAATTTGAGATGCACTAAAAATGTTCTGATCCTTTACAGCAGTAGGTCTGCAGAATTGCTTGGGAGGCCTCATCAGCCTCTCTCCAGACAATGGGAACAAAATGTTTCCACCCCCAATAACAGACCTTGGTATTTCCTGAAGACTTCTAGGAAAAAACCATTGTATTGTAAACTTCCAAGGTCTTTTTTTTTTTTTTTTAATCAAATAGAATGTTTATTTTGCTCTTGAAGGAGCAAAGGGCTTGACTATTTGCATATACTTTCTTACTCATCTTCCTTCCTGTTGTGTTCATTCACTGCCTGATGGTGGCACTACTGGCTGCTTTTTGGAGCTTTGGGTCCTACCTTCTGGAGCACTGCCAGACTAGAGCACATGGGGACAAACTGTTCTTCATGGGGAGGGGTGAGAAAGAAAGACACTTTATTTTACTTATTTTTTCATTAAAACTTGTTGAGAACTGACTGTGTGCTTGAAGATGGAGATGGTGGCAAAAGAATAAAATATAAAGAAGACTCAAGCACTAACTCTGCCCATAAGTTTGTAGTGTCATAAAACATAAATAGAAATGACAATTCTAGATAGAAAATGGTATTTGCCATAAAAGCAGTACAAATGAAGGTCTGTTGCAGTTCAGAGGAGGAAACAGGGTTATGGCTGAGCAGTGTGGAGGAGAAGACTCTGAAGGAATCTCAGGAGAAGTAGCATGGACATTGATCTTTGAAGAACGGCTGAGCTCAGCAGATATGGGGAATAAGGAGAAGGTATCCCAGGCAGTGGGACCACTATGAGAGAAAGTGTGGGTGGAGACTGACATGTACAAAGTACAGGTGGGGAATGGCAGGTGTTCTGTTCTGAAATGGAACCTGGATAAGATAAGTGAATTGAAGCCAGATTGTAGACAGTTTTGATTGCCAGTCTAAAGAAATGGGATATCTGATAGGCAATGGAGAGCCACTAAAGGTTATTTGAGCACAGAAATAATAGGATCAGAGATGTGCTTTTAGATATCTAGTAGATTTGTATCACACTCATGGGTAGCTAACACGAATTCAAATAGACTAGGGTTGAGTGTTTAAAAAAACATATTTTTAAAATAACTAGTGAAGATGTTTAAAGAAATGTATTTTTCATACTAGATGGCCCCTAAAATGAAGCAGATGACTTCATCTGGTGTTCAACCAAAAGAAAAGTGATCTGTCCCAAAAGTGGAGGAAAAATTGGCAGCATTAAACTTATTAAGAAGTATTATTTCTGAAGATTCTGCTTTATGAACAATATAAGGCATTTTCAAGAGTAATGTTGACAAGATGGGATTTTCTTCTTAAACAATGACTTTAATACTTGACCCCCACATATGATGCAACTCCATCCACTATAATTTGCCAGCAGTAAGTATGGTAAATTGAAAGTGGGAAATGGACTTGCCAACTGGATGACCCCATCAGTCCAGCAAGAAGATAAAAGGGCCTGAATTAAGTCAGGGCAATGGAAATGGACAGGAGGGAGCAGATGTGAGAGATTTTATAGAAAGAGAGTAGACAGAAACTGGTGGAAAGAGAAAAACTTAAAAATGACTTGTTGATATAGAACTTAGCTAAATGGGGTTTTGGGCAGTGTCCGCAACAAAAATGGGGAGTCTAGAGAAGAAATAGGTAAAGGAGGAAACTACATTTAATATATAATAAGTATGAGGTGACATCTGGATATTCAAGTGGCGATGTTCAGCAGGAAGCTTAAAGTGGAGCTATAGAGATAAGACAGGGTCGAGATGGAAATAAAGTTTCAAGGTTACCCCTATTAGAATAATAAATGAAATTGTGAAATCAGGTAAGGTTGCCAAGGAAGAGAGAATAGAGGAAAGAATAGTCTGAGGATATGATCTTAAGGAAGGTCTTTTTCATGAAGGCAAGAGAATATAGAGGAAATGATGGAGAAGGCCAGTTAGAGAAACAGGAAGATAACCAGGAGAACTCTGAGTCCAGGAAAGATGTCAAGACAGAAGGGGCAGCATCAATATTATATGCTACAGAGTGAGGAGAAGCCTGAAGACTCATAAAAGAGCATCTCGAAGATATTAATGTCCTTCAAGTAAATTTCTACAAAGCTAAGGAGACAGAATACAGATTAGACAAGGAAGTAGAAAGAACTGGGGCAGTGACCCTGCACTACTTTTTCCATCAATTTGATGGTGACAGAAAATCAGGAGATGTGGTAGTTTCTTAAGAAGGTAAGAAATGTTGACCTGAGGCATATTTGTAGTGTGGGGATAAGGGAAACCTTGAAGATACACCAAGAGAAAGGAAATGGAGTAAAATTCCTAAAAAGAGAAGGGGGAAAAAGGGCCTAGAACAAAAACCATAAGAGTAGGCTTGGAGAGGAGGAAGATACTGATGCACCTTCTTAGGAGACCAGGAATAGTTAGAAAAGCTAGAGAATTTATAGACTAGTCAAGAGAAGACTTCACAAATCACAATAACCAATAGCACATATTTGAAGAGTCATCCAGTGTCCTCTGTGTGATTGTGGAAGGGTAACAAAGTCTAACAATAACATAATCAAATGTTAAGGAAAGGAAGACCACAAAATCGTCAAGGCAAGGAGAATACAGTAGTTGTGATCCCCACTCCTGAAATTGTTTTAGCATAGGGTAAAGGCCTTGGAGACACACTGAAAACCAGTGGTATGTAAAGTACAGCTTCATGCAATGAGGGAAGTCCAAATTAGTTTTCTTCTAATCTAAGATTCTATAAATGAAGGAATTTTTGTTGTTGTTATAACTTAAATGTTTTGTGACTTCTTTCACCTCTTAGTCTGGTCAGGAATCAGGCTGGGAATCTCAACTATCAAGAAAGTTAAGATATTACTGTAGATAAGAATGCAACTAGATCAATATCCTAAAATTTAAGAAGCGACTCAATGTGTCATCTCAGTACACCAAAGGAGAAATAAAGCCCCAAGTGCATTTACAATGAGAAAAAGGTCTCATGATTAGTGCTCACTCTCGTTTACTAAGTATATAACTATTCATGCCTACAAACCCTTTCATACTGTGGCTGCCTCAACATGATCCCTCTAGAAGATCTTCTCCAAGTTCTGCTTCAGCAGAGAGTAGGTTTCTATTGAAACATGTGAGAAGGAAGTGGCAAGGGACTTTATCAAGATCAGGGAGCATATCTGAGAGAAAGCATATCTGACTTGGCAAAACTCTGGGGCCTAGATTCCCCTCCTTCCTGAACCTTGTCTTCCTTAGAGGCTAATCTCTTCTCATCTGGTCTCTGGGAGAAGAAGAGGAAGCTGTAGTAGTTCTGGGAGAGTTTCTGAGAAAGCAGAAATTGCTGTTCGCCTGAGTAGATGGGTCTGTGCACCAACTGCATGCTGAGTACACATTGCCTTTCTGCTGTTGGGGGCAGGCTGGTCCTTGTATGTATGACTTCTGACCTCAGTGAATTTCTACACAGCAGGGATTCTATTCTGGGTTTTTTACCCTCTCTCTACTGGTAATAAACATCATATTAATTGAAGCAATCTTTGGTAAAAGTCTTTGACTTCCATTATTAAGGACCTTGACTGAATCTTTGGGACTGGCTGACCTAAGCCCTCCCTCTATCCCCCTGTGATGTCCAAGCCACCCTTGCCGGCCACAGCAGTCCCTTGTGCTGTTAATCTTATCTTTCTCCAGCCCACACAAGGACCCAAACTCAAAAATCCCCCTTAACCCTTTTTAGCTAAACACGACATTGATACCTCAGATTTTAGGAAGAAAGCATTCTTGTTAAGCTAATTCACACAAAGGTGAGAAATACTCATAACCTTCTCAACCAAGCCCAAAGTATTTACATTGTAAAAGAAAAGAAATAATGCTAAATTGGTGAGATTTCCTGAAGAAGAAAGTGACTTTTCAAGGGAAAGGAGGATTTCAAAATGAGGAGATGGCAGGAAGTTCTAGGTCTCTAAGTCCTTGAGGGTTATAAAAATCAGGGAGCCCTCAAAGTATACACTTAAGAATTTCCTGCTCTAAGTCTATAGCTCACCTCAGTCTCTCACTATCCTGAGTACAGAAATGCCCTTCCCATCCCAACTCCTGTGGCCTTCTGTTCAATCACTGAACCAGCTCTCCTGTCAGGCTGTGGGCCAGACGAGAGTCCTAAGTTGGGGGCCTACAGGAAGCCTCAATGGCCTGCACCATCACAGACATCTTTTGCTCCAGGTGCCACAACACAAAAAATTCAGGAAGCATTGCCCTGTATGATTCTTGTTTTGGCCTCTGTGTCCTCTACAATCACTTAGCTCATCCCTGCATCCACTTATATAGGTGAGGATATACACGATTAGCAAGTTTCTGGCATTCATTCAAAAAAAGAAAAGTATTCCTTGTATGCAGACATTGTGCTATGCCTTGGGGTTCAGTAGTATATGGGACAGAAAAAAAAAGTGCTTGTTTTCACACTAGTGTACTTGGTGGAAAATGATTAACAAACAAAAAAGATAATTACAGTTCGTGATGGGCGTTATAAAATAATTAAACAGGAGCTATGATGATAGAGAGCAGGCCCCTTAAATGAAGTAGTCAGAGAAGGCCTTGATGAGAGATAACATTTCACCATGAAGGTCAAGAAGAAGCCTAGTAGACAGAAAGTGGGGGAAGATGGCCAGGTGGAGAGAAGAGCAGGTACAAAAATATTGGGGACAGGAAAGAGCTTGACCTTTTCAATAAATTTCAATAAACTTCAAGTTTTATATATAGTTTGAATTTAAATTTAAAGGTAGTATGATGAAAAAGATGATGGACAAACCAGATCATGGTAGGTGGTATGTGTATGGTATGTGTAGGCCATAGATTTCATTCTGTGTGCATGGAGATACCACAAGAAGACTTTGAACAAAGCAGAGACATGATCCAATTCGTGTTTTTTTTTTTTTTTAAAAAAGGTAAATCTATTATTTCTGTACAAATTTTACAACTAGGTAAACCTAAAAAGTAGACAATATAAATTTACTCTTTTATAAAAGTATTCCTGTGAATAAATAAAGATGAATCGATAGAATTATAATATCTCTATTTTGAAACCTCTAGTGAATTAATAAATTTAAGAATAAAGCACAATGCTTCTTGGTATTTATCCAAAAAAATACTCAATAATTCATAAAGATCTATGCACCCTAATTTCATGGCAGCACAATTTACAATAGCCAAGATATGGAAGCAAAATAATTCCCATCAACAGATAATTGGATAAAGAAGTTATGGTTCATATATATACAATGGAATATTACTCAGCCAAAAAAATGAAATTTTATCATTTGCAACAACATGGATGGATCTAGAGGTTATTGTGCTGAGTGAAATAAGTCACACAGAGAAAGATAAATACCATATGATTTTACTTATATGCAGAATCTAAGGAACAAAAAGAACTAATCAAAACCAAACTCACAAATATAGTGGACAATTTGATGATGGACAGAGGGGAGGGAGGTTGGGGAGCTTGGAGAATGGGGTGAAAGGTTAAAAAAGTACAAATTAGTTGATAGATGGTGACGGGGATGGGGAGCACAACATAGGGAATGCAGTCAGCATTAATATGATGGCTAGGTGGAGGGACAGGGGAGGGAGAGAGCAATTGGGGGGATTGTTTTATGAATTATATATATGTCTAACCAATGTACTGTATACTTGAAACTAATTAAAATAAGTACATTTTTAAAAAGAATATATAGCACAATGGCTACTAACATCACAAAAAGGCATACAATCAAACACATGATTTCTGATTGAAGAATATAAAACCACCTATGAAACCATCTTAGCAGTTTCTAACATGAAGAAAACCTGTTACATTAATCACATGGATGCAATCAGTAAAATCCAGACTATAACTCTATATGACAATCTGGTTTCTTTAACAAATAAAGTACAAAGGGGGAAAAGTGAGTGAATGAGTGAGATATTAATGGTAGAGGAACCCTAAAGGCATATCGACTAATTGCAGTATGTGGTCCCTATTGGGATCTTGAATCAAACACACTGACTATACAAAATTGTGATTTATATGAGACATTCAGAAATATACTTTTTGGATGTTTGATGACATTAAAATTATTAATTGTTAAATATAACCACAAGAACATTTTTAATGTTCTTGTGGTTATATTTTAAAATAGTCTTTCATTTATATATATATATATATATATATATATATATATATATATATATTGAAATATTTAGAAGTGAAATGATATGATGTCTGGAATTTATGTCAAAATAGAAGAGGCAAGGAAACGGACTGGCATGGATTGATAACTGACTTGATAAGCTGGGTGGCAGGTATATGAGATGTCATGTTACTCTCTCTACTTGCATATGTTTGAAAATATTCATAATAAAGAAATCAAAAAAAGGATAATTCTATTTTTATGTAAAGAATGTTGTGGTGCCATAAAAGTAAAGCAAGGGAACCTCTTAAGGCTATTGCAGTTGTCCAGGTAAGAGGATGCCTGTGGCTTGAAACTCAATGAAATCAATAAATGATGAGAAAGGTTGATCTTTATTTTATATATATATATATATATATATATATATATATATATATATATATATATATAGAGAGAGAGAGAGAGAGAGAGAGAGAGAGAACAACTGGGCATGGGGAAGGACTGGGTTTGAGGGAGCGATCAAGGGTTCAATTTTTGACACATTTACTGGAGATTCCTTTTACTTCTAAGAGGATGTTAATAGCAGTTGGATAAATGAGTTTTGGGTTCAGGGGAGAGTTAGGCTAGACATATATATTTGGAAGTCATTAGCATGTAATGATAATTGATGTTGAAAGCCATAAGAACACATGAGGTCACTTATGGAGAGAGAGTACAAACAGAGATGCAGTTCCAGGACTTATCACTGAAGTGCTCCAATTTTTCCAGGTTGAGTAGAGGGAAAGAATCAACAAGAAGGATCAAGAAAAAGCATACTCTGAGGAAGAGAAAAACTAAAACTAAAAACTAAAGAGTGGCAACCTATGTGGAATGCTGCTGAGAGTTCAAAAAGATTGAGAGCAAAGAAGTGTTCTTTGGTTGTGAGATTACTGGTGATCTTGAGAGAAGCAATTTCAGTAAGTGATGGGGATGGATAGAAACTAGATTATGGTGGACTGAATAGTAATTCGGAAATGAAAAAGTCAAAAGAGCACATGAAGATTACTTTTGAAAAGCATGTTGCCCAAAGCCTCACTACTGCTGAACTATCTAGTGAGATCTTGAATCAAAGTCCTAACTTCTACTACCAAGCTTTCCTCCCTTTACAGTGCCCCTTCAGTGAAGTTATTTTGGAGTCCCTTGGCTGGGATTAGAGACACTGAGTTGTTAGCATAGTGTATCCCTCCCTAAACTGTTAACTGAAGTCTGTTATATCATGATGGGTCTTCACCTTATTGTTTAAGAAATTGGCTACATTGCTTTTAGAACCAGCGACTTACTGCTGTGAAGTAGATAAAATGCAGTAGCTAATTAGGTTAGTGTGTGCTTAAAATTTGCTAAGAAAAGAAATACTTGAGAACTGTTCCAGATTAAATCTCACACATAGCACAAACAAAAATCCAGCCTTCTCCAACTGCAAATATAACTCAAACATTAAGAAAGCACCCCTGTGGTATTTGTTCGTCTAATTAATCACATTCAGAGACTGCCTCACACTCAGCCTAGTCACTGTAATAACCTGAGTCTTTTGGCATTAACATCCCTGACATTATCAGTGGGGAATTCCTAGTTGAGATTCATTACTTTATGGAGGTATCATGTGATGCTTCAAAAACCGTCTTGTGGTCTGATATTTTGGAACTCAAAACTTAGTATTTTGTCATCTTGTCTTAAATATTCAGAGTATCTGTCAAAAAGCTTTATTCATTCGTTTTACAAATTTCTTTAAACTGTATCAAATTATCTGTGGAAATTAAAAATAATAAGTGGAGATTAGAGATTTGGAAATCCAAGAAAGTTAAAAAAAACTTTTAAATTCTCCTAGGAGTACTTGGATATGGCCAGTCTCCTAGAGAGGCAAAAGAAAAATATACATTAAGCAGATGCATAAAAATAGATGTAGAAAATTTAGAAAACATGCTTAATTAAATAAATTTCACATGCCTGCCACTGTTTATTTCTGGAGCTGGTTGGGAGGCTAAAACAGCATTATCCATTAGTGTCTTTTAGCTAGAAAATGTTGCAGCAGCTGCCCCAAATGGGTAGAGAAATAATTACTATAATATAATGCCTCATAGACCTAATAATGAAAGAAGTAGTTCACTGGGCATTGTACCAAGCTGACAGGAGAAGGAAGAAGGTCTGAGGAACAAACTGGGGAAAGCCATCATCCCAGACTTTGAGTCTGCAAGTGCCAGCGGATGGGCTGCTATGGGACACATGGAGGCATGAAGAGCGGGCTCTTGCCTGTATCGGTAAGTCAACTTCCCTCTCCCAGCCAGCCTTACGTTTTCCACAATTGCCACGTGAGCTTAATCATTCCCTCCTAAGCAAATGCTCTTTAAATGACATCTCTAGCCATGGCCCTTCCTTGTGTTTAATGTGAAATCAGTTAATGTTTTTTTTTTTATGTAACTATCAGACCCTTTTGTTAGGTTTTGTCATCACCATCAATCATGTCTAAAACTGAACTTGTCACTTTCCACCAAAAACTGGCTTTAATCTCAGTTTACAAATTTCCATAAATAGAACCATAGTTTCCAGTCTAATGAGTTTAGAGTAATTATCAGTTCCCTTCTTCATCTCTTCTACCAGTCACTTGCTCTCCACTTTTACTGTATTTTGGTAAGTACAACTTAATGATATTACTCAGCTATATCATTCTATATACTCTAGCCCAGCTATTTTCTCCAAAATATAGCTTTCCCATCATGTCATTGTAGAAGTAAATCTTTTTAAAGATACTTTTTAAAGTTTTATTGGGATATAATTTATATACTTTAAAATTCACCTTATTTATTCATTTATTTATTCATTTGTTTGTTTCAAGTATACAGTACATTGGTTAGACATTTATATAGTTTATAAAATGATCCCCCTAATTGCTCTTTCTCTCCTCTGGCTCTCCACCTAGCCATTACATTAATTACAGTTCCCCAAAGCCCCTTCTCTCTGGACGTCATAAAATTTACCTTTTAACATGTATAATTCAGTGTTTTTTTATGCAATCATCATCACTATCTTCTTTAGAACATTTTCATCCCCCGCAAAAGAAACCTATGCTCATTAGCAGTCACTCCCCATTCACCCCAACCACTAAATCTATTTTGTGTCTCTATGGATTTGCCTATTATGGGCACTTCCTATATATGAAATATAATAATATGTAGAACTTTGTCTGGCTTCTTTCACTTAGCATAATGTTTTCAAGGTTCTTCCATGTCATAGTATGTATCAGTGCTTCATTCTTTTTTACTGCCGAATAATATTCCATTATATGGTTATGCCATGTCTTTTTTATCTGTTATCATTTAACGGGCATTTGAGTTGTTTCCACTTTTTGGCTATTATGAACATTGGTGAGCAAGTTTTTGCATACATGTGTTTTCAATACTCTTAGGCATATACTTAGAAATGGAATTGTTTGGTAATAGGGTAATTCTATGTTTAACATTTTGAGGAACTACCCAATTGTTGTCCAAAATGGCTGCACCATTTCACATTCACACCAGCAATGTATGAGAGTTTCAATTTCTCTACATCCTCTCCCACACCTATTGTCTGTCTTTTTGATTACAGGTACCCCTGCTTTTCAAAAGTTCACTTTACACCACTTCACTTTTACATAAGACCTACATTAGTACCTGTTTTTGCTAACCAAAAGAAATCCAAAGAGGATTTTTGCTGCTACGATAAGGAGAAAAAGCAAAAATAGCATTCAGCATTTGTTTTCGAGTGAGCAGTTATGGAGGCAGCTCATAACTGGAGCAGCAAGACTGGTACCACCAAACCCCTTCCCTGGAAACCACACTCAGCATCTCAGCATCAAGCTGCCATAGCTTTGAACTGTGTTTTGAACATCTGTGCTCTATCTCAATTTATTTTGTACATCTGTTGGCAAGGAGTGTCCTAAGTTAATTGCTTCCTTGCTTTATGCCATTGAGGTTTACAAAAGGTTTCAAAGGAATGCACTACGTTGGGATAGCAGGGGAATCCTGTATATAGCCATCCTAGTGGGTGTGAAGTTGTATCTCATAGTGGTTTAGATCTGCATTATTTTAATAATTAATGAGGTTGAGCATCTTTTCATGTGCTTATTCATTATTCGTTTCTCTTCTTTGAAGAACTATTCAAATCTTTTAGCCACTTTAAAATTGGCTTATTTTTCTTTTTATTAAGTTATAAGAGTTCTTGGTATATTCTGGAGGTAAAACCCTTATCACATATAAATTTGAAAATATTTTCTCCTATTCTGTGGGTTGCCTTTTTAATTTTTTAATAGTGCCCTTTGAAACACAAAAGTTTCTAATTTTGATGAAATCCAAGGTATCTCTTTTCTCTTTGGTTGCTTATGTTTTTAGTGTTATATCTAAGAAACTATTGCTTAATGCAGAGTCACAAAGATTCATCTCTATACTTTCTTCCAATAATTTCATAATTTTAGTTCTTACATTAAGTCTACAATCCATTTTAAGTTAATATTTTAATATGGTGTGAGGTAGGGTCCAACTTCATTCTTTTGCCTGTGGATAGCCAGTTAACCCAAAACTATTTATTGAAAAGATTACTCTTTTCATTATTGAATTTTCTTAACACGCTTGTCAAAATTTAATTGACCATAAATGCAAGTTTATTTCTGGACTCTCAATTCTGTTCTATTTATCTGTATGTCTACCCTTATGCCAGTATTCCACATCTTGATTATTGTAATTTTGAAGTAAGTTTTGAAATCAGAAAGCGTGAGTTCTCCAGCTCTGTTCTTTTTTAAGATTGTTTCATCTATTTTGGGTACCTTTTATTCCAATGTGAATTTTAGGATCATTCTATTAATGTGCAAATAAGTCAACTAGACTTTTGATAGGGATGAATGAAATCTGTAAAACAATTGGGGGAATATTGAAATATTGTCTTCCAATCCATAAACATGAGATGTCTTTGAATTTATTTAGGTCTTTTTAAATTTGTTTCAATGATATTTTATAGTTTTTAGTGTATAAATCTTATACTTCTTTTGTTAAGTTTATTCCAAAGTATTTTATTCTGTTTAAATCTATAGTAAATGAAATTGTTTTCTTATTTTTATTTTCTAATTGTTCATTGGAAATGTATAGAAACACAACTGATTTTTGTATGTTGATCTTGTACACTGAAATCTTGCTGAATTCATTTATTAGTTCTAATAATTTTATTTTTGTGGATTTCTTAGTATGTCCTATATACAAATAATGTCATCAGCAAATAGAGATAGTTTACTTCTTCCTTCTGAATCTGGATGCTTTTTATTTCTTTTTCTTACCTAGTTGTCCTGGCTAGCATCTCCAATACAACGTTGAGTAAAAATAAAATGAGCAGACGTCTTTGTCTTATTCTTGATCTTATGGGAGAAAACATTAATTTTTTTATGATTAAAAATGATGTCAACTGTAGGTTTTTAATAGATGGCTTTTTTTTTTATCCAATCAATTTAATCTCTCACTACTTGAATGGAAAAACTTTCTTTAATCGCTGTTCTTCTTGCTATCCTCATCACTGATAAGCTTATTCCCACATCAAAACTTGTCTTTTCCTCTTGCTCCTTCTCCTGCCTGGGATGTTCCCATTTATTTATCTAAATCTTGGCAACCCTTGAAGTCTTGGCCTGATATTGATCTTTCTTTTTCTCTAAAGTCCTTCAGCATTTCTGGCCTTGATGACCACATTAACACTAAGCTGCATAATGCTCTACTCAGTTAGTAAAAAAAACAAAAACCAAAAAAGCAGGGCTAGTAGGGCTGTGTCTGTATTGGAAAATGGGAACAATTCAGGTCTAGTTGGTAAAGAACTACTGCCCCAAACCAAATATCGTCCACTCCCTGTTTGGCCACTGCCCAGGCTGCTTATTCTTATCCCTAGGATCCCCCAGGCCTTTCCACAGTTTAGGAGCCATAGGACTAATGTTTGGCATAATCAAGGGCTTCGGAACCTCCCTCCATTGCTGTGGCTAGTCCTCATTGTCAGGTTCTTTGAATAACACCCTTGGAGAAAAGGGGTCATATTTCTTAAATGAAGACAGAATCAAGGAACACACTTCTTTATTAAAGAGAGACCCAATTACATGGTTCAGTTAAACTATCATCATACTCTTTTATAGAATTTCCTAAAAGCATTTAAATTAGCACCCCCAACTCCACTCTTCAAACATGAAACTCATTTCGTATTTCACGTTCTTGACGATGTCAATTTCCTTTCCTTTCCTTTCTTTTCTTTCCTTTCCTTCCTGCTTGTTTCATACTCATTGATCTTTTTAGGATTTCATGTTCCACAATCAGCCAGGCACAAAAACATATAGTTTATTTCCCCAGTTATCAGAAAACTATTTGAAAGCACCATCAGCCTTTTGTTGGCCCTTCAGAGCCTGTTATTTGAAAGCTAATGGCACATGAGAAAGCTTGCACTGACTCTTGTCCAGACTAAAAAATTACCCGATTCCTCTCTCATATCCAAAATGATGTTTTTGCCCTGCTTTGTTCACACTGATCATGTTTAATTCTTTTCATTTGAAATCACTTTTCAAAGACCTTCCATTACTGACACCAATGATATAAAGGGGAATTATCACATGGGAAATAAAAGCTAATCTTAAGATATACTAAGTATTAAGAGATGCTTATAAGTATTAAGCATATTCTTTATATGCTGAATACAGTTATTTACTGAGTGAGTGCTCAACAACTTATAGGTATTAGGTCAAACCTTACCAGTTCAACATAATAATAAGTTCTGTGGCACAAAGCCAGTTTAGAAAGTCAAGTTTGAATTATTTAAATAATCTTAACAGCATCCATTTAAAAAAATGACAGCAGAAGTTTGGGGACATTAGATTATTTCTCCTTGTAAAGTATCCAGACACTGCAGGACACAGAATAGACTCTCAAGAGATGTTTCTGCTAAGTAGGAGAATCAACTTAACATTAGTCATATTCACAATTGAACGACTGCAAAGATACCTCAAGAATATTGCTTAAAATTCTTTGTAATTTTGCTATTTGAATTAACAACTAGAACACAGAGAAAAATAAATGTACAGGCCTAATGCTAGCAAAGGCAACTATATATTCTTGACAGAAATGAAGTCTCATAAGAGTTGAATATTCTCTTAGAGCTCATTTATATTTCTGTCATGATCCAATAAGTTCCAAGAGTGAAAAAAACTACATTTCACATAGCCCACGTGAGCCCTGGCACATCTAATCTGCAATCTCCACTTTTAATTTACATCTGAAAAATGAATGAATAAACAACTAAAGGAATATAAAAGGCAGGGCCACATAAACAGTGCATAATTCTATTACACCTGATGCCCAGCTCTGAGCAAATAAACTGCATTACTTGTGCTGGCTTTGTGTCAAAGAGAATAAACTAAACTGCCCTCCATGGCAGATATGCAAAATCTGTCAAATTACATAGCTCACTGACTTTACACACACACATACACATACACACACACACACACACACACTCTCTCTCTCTCTCTCTCTCTCTCACACACACACACACACACACACACACACAATCTCCAGGTTTTTATTTTACTAACATTCATTTTTAATTTAAGCAAAGGAAAATGGAAATAACACTGCCACAGAGGTAAAAGTCTTCTTGGACAAAGCTTTTTTTTTTTTATGAAAGAAACTACATATGTGGTCTCCCTGATTCTCCTCAGTATTTAACTACCTAAATTAGATTCACTTCACTGGCTGTCTCCATCAGATTTCATAAAACTGGGGACTATCCAAAAGAAATAAAAGGTGAGAGTTTTCCTTAAAGCAAGATGCTAGGTTTTGAACACATTTAGATAAAGTGAAGGAACGTGATTAAACCCACAATTCAAGATAATGATGAACTAAATGCTGGAACTCAGCTGCCTGATATACTTTAGCATATGAATTAAATTTTCTGTTAGCTAACCCACTTAAAAAAAAAAAAACTGTATTCAAGCATCTCCCTTCAGAGAATTGGCCATATGTGGAATTAACAGACTCTTGGGTCCACATGAGGCTTGGCTTGCAATTACTGAGTCTGCTGGAAAAGTGATTTTATTGTATTATATTAAAATGGACACTGGGAGATTTATTTAAGCATATGACACTCTAATAGGCATGTCTATTTAATCAAATGTGCCATCACGCAAACATATACAGGTGTACCAGCAGCTGTTTTCATGAGCAATAATACCAAAAAGGGATGTGTATGGCCAGATGCTAAAGGAGGAACTTCAAATAAAGAGGCGAGTGCATGTGGCGATGATGGAAAAAGAGCTGTCACAATGTACAATGTGGATCTTTCTAAGTACATTCACAACTCAGCAGCAAAATGTTTTCTGTAAAACCTTCATTCTACAAATAGAATTTAAAAAATGGAATGGTAGCATATGGCCACGTAAATTGTAAATGCAATTCACATGTCTTCAACAATGCTGGTGTAGATGGGCTAATGAAGATGGGAATGGGGAAAGGTATACTCGTAAGTTGGCTACCTCAGAGCACCCAGACTGGCCAGAAATTCCAGAGCCATTTTGTGACTAACAAAAGGAAAAATATGATCAGGATATAATTTCATCTTTCGTAGTCATAGTCTTACAAACGTAAGATTTTATGTAGCTTAAATATCAAAGATGCATTGTGAGACTTAAGTGCTTTATAAATCAGACAAGAACAAAAGGGAAGCCAATCAATTATAACGAGCTGGAGGTCAGATGATTTTCAATTATTGATACCACACTGTAGAGAGATGGCTAGAAGTGGATTTGTGAAGGAAATTATGTGATTAAAGTCTTAAAGAGTTTAGTTAGCTCAGGAGGAGCTACATTTTGAGAATGTCTGTCTTTTAGTACCAAGCGGAATTGGTTCCATTACCCCTGCGGGTACCAACATCCGAGAATGCTCAAGTCCAGTATATAAATGGTGCAGTACTTGCATATTATCTACACATATCCTCCTGCATACTTTAAATTATCTCTAGATTACTTATAATACCTAATGCAATGTAAATACTCTATAAACAGCTGTTATACTGTATCGTTTAGGGAACAATGACTAGAAAGAAATTCTGTGGGTGTTTAGTACAGACAAAACTGTGATAGGCCTAACTACACAGTACATGTCAGCAACAATGTAACTTTTTTTCGAGTATTTTCAATCTGTGTTTGGTTGAATTTGGGGATGCAGAGAGCCAACTTTTCATTTTTTTTTAAAGCACTGTACTACATACTTTACATATATGGTATCACCGTTACTGCCATTTTGAGATGAAGATAAAGAAAGCTCAGAGATGAAAAAATTTCCCCAAAGTCACAAAGTTATTAAGCACCAAAACAGATATGTGAATTTGACGGCTAACTCTTCTGATTCCAAAGCCCGTTCTTTTTCTATATAAGATTTACCAAGGCATCTTTCATGTATCACGTTTACAACTTTTGCCAGACTACATATCATCAACTATAACATTTATACTCTACTTAATTTTCTTTATTTTGTAGATTTGTAAAGTATTTCTTCAAAATCAGCAATTTATAATACTCTTATTAATGGAAAATAATTATCATTTTCCATAAGCAGAAGGCAACTGTAAAAATAAATTCCAGCTAAACACTTGCCCACCCAAAGCTCTGAACCTGGGGCCTGCCTTTTCCTTGTAAGGAAGGCTTGAAAAGTTTAGGAGGTATTAAAGATCTTCTTGCACCAAAATGAGGCTTTTCTCTTGATGTAAACAGAAGGACTGAAAGAAGACTAAAATTGGAATTCTATTTCTGTCCTGAGACACAGTTGTATTTGACGACTGTATGTGGTCCGTGTGGGTGTACCACCTGGAATCACTGAGCATGCCACCTGTGGCATGCCGGCAACACTTCGGGAAAGTATACACACCACTGCCTAAGCATTTTTTGTGAGCTGAAGCAAGGAAAGTAGGGAAGTAGAAAGGAATTGATTGGATCCAATGCCCCCCACTCCCCAAATCATAATTCAACTAGAAAGAAACTAGCTCTCTGCTTCCATCTATGATTCAATTAAATATCATATGTAACAAATCTGAAACCAAACTCAAATTAAATATAAGGCTGAATTCTTACAAGATACTGATGTTTAACAGCCTTCAAATATGCTGGCTCTAGGAACTACTGGGTATCATTTACCATGCTTCCTGGTTAAACCACTGGCCCCTCCCTCTTACAGAACTTCTTGGAGAGGACATGCTAGAAGTTCCTAGTATCTTGCCTACTTCTAGGCAAAACTAATACAAAGAGTGTCCTTCTGAGGTCCAAAAATCATGTTTTAGCATAATTTTGTCCTGGGTCTCTCCTTACTTCTCTAAAAAGTACAGAATGACATTGTGACCCTCAGAGTACCAAGATCATCACCATAAAATACTAAAAAAGCAACTTCATGAGTCAAAACAGACTAAAAAAAGATAATACTACATCCTTATTTCAAAAGTATTTTGTTTTCTATTCTTCAATAATTTGACCCATTGGCTTGTTTAACAAGGTATATAAACTTCTGCAAAAATACAAGCAATATCTTCGCTTTCTGTATTTTTATGTGCATGAAGTTTGTCTTCCCAGAATAACTCACATTTATATGCATACATTCAAACTTACTGTGTAGTAACACATACACACACACACACACAAGCTGTTTGTTTCAAAAAACTAAATTTCAGTAGCAGAGATGGTAAGGGACCTTAAGTGAGAAATACACTGAAAAAGAAAGAGATGCAAATTCCAAGTCATGTCAGGAAACAGATTTTCCAATGGTGATAAAATTGCACAAGAGACAAGACTATTTAAGAAAATTCACTAAAGTCACTGCAAAAAAAAAAAAAAATTTAAATGCTGCCCTGGGAGGGACAGAGAATTAGCTGGCAAAGAAGCTTGTTAACCTATGAGCCCTCTACTTGTTCCAAATATTTATATTTCTGGAGAAATACATGTTTATTTTAAAATTAGGAAAGCATACTACTTAAAAATTTCTGGAGCCAGAAACTTGTTTATTATTAAACAGAGTTTCATGACCAAACTATTACTTCAAAAAAGATAGTTCCCTCATATATCAATCACATGCTTCTCTTTGCAATCCAAGGCCAGGTCCAGTGATTGGCACATGGACATTGTTAAATGAAAACCATGGTGGATAGATTAGTATCGAGGTGAAATCTTGCTCTTAAACATAATATAATTGGACCAGATTTTGAAAATGTGAGGAGAGACTTGACTTGAATGTTAATCCTTTCACCTCTCTTTAAGGAGTGTCAAATATTTTCAATATAATATCCTATACTTTCTTAGTTGACACATTATATAAATAGTTTTAGGGAATTCAACTGCTCAAATTTCCTAAAGTTATATTTTTATTAACAAAAGAAAGCACAGGCGTAAAATGACATTTCATCATACACTTCTAGTTAAGTAGTCATTTTGCTCTGTTCTTGTGAAATATCCTCAGAACAACTAAAACAGCTAAATATAAAGGAAAGAAAACAGAAACAAGCATGATAAGCAATTCACATTTCTACTGAAATATGAAAGTACAGAATTTCTATTTTTAATTTGAAGTCTAGAAATGAAACTAAAATATACCTTTTCCATAGCTGAGTTTAAAAACCAAAGTTTTTTTGTGAAATAAAACAAATACAAAAATGTTTTAAAAACAATAGTAAAAAGTATTATTCTCAGGGTCATATGGTTTTAATAACTTCAACCCCAATTTTTAAATCTTGGTTTTTGAAACTAGAAGCAAGCGGTTCTTTAAACAGTTTACTAACTTGGGGTAAAATCTAAACTAGAGCTCAGCCTTCTGGATGTGAGAGGAACTGCACAGGCATGCGCAGGGGCCACCTTAGGAAATTCAAGAAGGATGGGAATGTTTTGTGGTTAACACTTAGAACATATAGAGACATCTCAATTAGAAGCATCTCAGTTACAAGAAGATGGGGCCTTTTATTTCTGAGCTTGACACCAGATAGGCAAGTGCTTCATTTTTTCTGAAGTACAAAAGGCTTCCTTATAACGCAAAATCCCGGTTAGGTACTAAAGAGCAGTGTTTCTCAAATTTTAATGTGCATATGAATTATCCGAGAACTTGTTAAAATGCAGGGTTAAATTCACTAGGTCTGGGGTAATGCCCAAGATTTACATTTCTAACAAAATCTCAGGTGAAGTGGATGCTACTGATTCATGGACCAAACTTGAGTATGAGGATACAGACTACACATTTGTTGCTTTTCCTACTTTACAATGATCTAGTGAGGAAAACCTGTAAGTCACCATTGTAGTTTCACTTTAAATCGTTCCTACCAACTATTTAATATGATGATATTAAATTTTAATTCTGATCATTTCTGCATTAAAACTTCATGAATATATTGAAACAAATAACTATATAAAATGATGCCACTAGAAAAAGATACAAAAGCCAAAACTGTTGTGAACAGTTTCACTGAAAAAAAATCAAGAATATTAATTATGAAAAAATTAAATTGTGCATTACGAGCTTCCCAACTGAAAAAATTATAGTGTTTCAGTAAATAAAGAGGAAATCAACTCTTCCTATACTCATCTGATTATTCAATTAAAGTTTTTTAGATGAAGTCAACATTAACTGAAAGTATTTTATCTCTACTTCTATCTCCTATTTTAAATAATTGGCCTTGTTAGAGGACATTTTTGAGCATCAATAATGTGTTCGGCACTGGGCTGGATGCAGAGGATGGAGCAAATGAATGGAGAGAGACAAAAAATAAACAAGTAAACAATTAATTGAAAATAGAAAACATCCAGCACTATCTTGCTAGGTATGTGAGTAAGCCACTTTGGAAGCTGATTCTCCATCCCCAGTCAAGCCTTGAGGTTGGCTTTACTGGTGACTGCAGCCCTGGCTAGGATCTTGACTGCAGCCTCATGGGAGACCCTGAGCCAGAGCCACCCAGCCCAGCCACTCTTGGATCTAATTCACAGAGAAACTGTGTGAGACAATAAATGTTTGTTGTTTTAAGTCACTAAGGTTTGGGGTGATTTGTTATACAGCCATAAAGAAGTACTACAAAGGTACTTGGGTGAGAGGTGAGAAAATACCTGGGTGGTCAGGAAAAATAACAGGGTGGTCAGGAAAGGCTTCATTGAGAAGGAGACAGTTAAGTCGAGACAGATAAAATGGAATCAGTCTTGAGAAGAAGTGGGTGTTGGTGGTAGTGGAAGGATGAAGATCATTCTAAAACAAGGGAACCAAATGAACAAGGGAACTAAGTGAAGGTTCTGAGCAATATTTGGGGGCAGTGTGGCTAGAGCTTATTTCTACAGAGAGGGGGAAAGTGAGGTCACAGAGGTGGTCTTAGCCATATCAGGCAGGGCCTCTTGTAAAGAGTTTAAATTATATTCTGAACGCATTGGGGATCCTTTGATGAGTCTTAAACAGAAGAGTAATGTGATCCGTTCTGTTTTAAAAACCTCAGTGAGGCTGCAGTATGGGGGAAGAATATGCCTTGGCCTGCTGTCTACTCTTCAGTTATTCAGAAGCTTGAATAAGAAGAATCAAGATAGGTTTGAAAATATTTGGAATGGAACAAATATATAATTACTCTTATTGTTACTGTTAGCTATTTATTAGTCCAAACTCATATGTGACATGGCCTCTGGAATGTGGAGAAGAAACAAATGGAGGGGAGAGAGCAATAGGGACCTGCTGATTTCTGCAGGACCTCGGGGCTTTTCTGAGGCAGCCTCTGATCCTCACTGAACCCAATTCCCAACACAGGAGGGAGTTATAGACTTGCTAAACCTAAAATGTTGACGTGGAACAAGAACAACTTTACAGTGAAAATATGTACTCTTTGGTTATAGGTATGATTTTTTTAATATAAGCTTATTTTTTATTATATAGATAGGTACTCATTGTAGAAAAATTCTCATTTGTTATGCAGGTAATGTACATTGTAGAAAAATTTTAAGAGCAAATGTGCAAAAGAGAAGAAAATAAAATTACCAGTCACCCCAATTATGCCGATAAACATTGTTTTCATGTTGGTAAATATCTTTAGCATCCCTATGCCTCTGGTTGCAACTAAGATTTCTTAAAAGTTATTTTTCCTTCTCTATTATAAAAACCATAAATGCTGATTTTAGGTACAGAAAATATAATGAAGAAAATAACTAGCACCAATAAAACTACCTCTATTTCTTTCTGAAAATCTAAAGGTGGCTGGCAACCCACTCAAGTCTGCAGCTGTCACTCTGAGCTGCCATTTTATAGAGATCCCTTTCCTTAATTTCAGCCTACCTACTTAGCTCATTAGAAAAGGAAATAAAAGTTGAAGACTGTTCATTACACAATTGAATTTTCATCTTCAGAACAAAACCTGTCTGGAGAAGTATATTAAATTCTGGTTGTCCTGATGCCTGTTTCTCACAATATATTTTCAGTGACCTACATCCAAGTTTAAAGTAAAAATTCTTCCATTCCTGGGCATTAGCCATTCTTATTTTCATCCGATTCCTGGACTTTCTTGCAAAGTCTTTTATTGCTATCTTAGGCAATCGCCCAGAACCACAAGTGCTGTGAGCCCAGAGAAACTTAAATCTCAATGATAATCTTGAATATTTTATTGAACAACTAAAAGCCATTTACTTAATGGAAAGTATTACAATGCATGATGCCATTCTAATCAAGGTTTAATTCATTTGAAGGCAGACTTTCAAAAGCGTAAACCTGTATTTTGCTTGTAAAAGGAGCCACTCCAAGTTAAATTTCACAGGAATTTAAATCATCCATCTATAGCCAACCCTGATCTAGTTTTACCACTCTGATACTACAGTTACTTTTTTGGATTCATTGGAAACAGTTTTAGCCAACAAGGTCTAACAGAGACTTGATCTTAATGTACCTGAACTCTGGAAAGAGTGGTGAAAGCTGGGAGTTTGGACTGCATTATTAAAAGGTAACCTGAGATGATTCTAGGAGTGTGGGGGGAGGAAGGGGGCCGGCAATAAGTAAATACATGAATTAGGGTTTCATTTATATCTGTGGTTGTAAATTAGATGTTTTGTCTAGATTAAAGCCATTAGTGGACACCAATGGAGAAAATGTGTTTAAATGTGATAGGTTTGAATTTCTAGCATTTAACTATGATTCAAAGTAGAGACAAGAGTACTATGAAGAATGAGTACTATGAAGAGTATAGAAGAATGCAGACAGAACCAGGACTGTTTGGTTTAAGGTTACATTGGTTTCATAGTAAAGGAGAAGTTAGGACACGTAATAGAAATTACTATATACTATTTACATATAGATATGGTACTATATTAAGTTTATAATGAATTTTCTATGGTTCTCATCATAGAGTATGGATTCAGTCATTTTCAATACTCTCTTTGTCATCTTCATAAATTCCCATGCTAATGTACACCTTCAAGTATTATTAAGGTGTCCAAATTGGGGTGGATTATATCAGATTGTTTAGAGTCAATAGTACATGGTCTCTCATTTCAGAATTCTGTCTTAATAAGGCCTGTTTTTATAATGAAATGAATATTTTTATTCTCCCAGAATTTCTCATAAGATTTTCTTTGAAGGGAATGCATTGATAAACCACAAAGGGTGGGAGTGTAAGATGCTAAGGACATGTTTAGCAACAAAGATGATTTTTAAACTACAACATATAATAAGAAATTTGCATCCCTCCTAACATGGAGAAGGAAATAGAGGAGTGAGTAAGCACGCTGCTGGGGAGAAGGGTGCGGAAGGCAGAGAAGAGCCTCAGGTCTGGGACTGGGGGGAGTGTCTAAATGAGGGTGTCTAACTCTGAAGCTCCTCCTTGCTTAAAAAAGTTGTATGTATGTGTGTGTGTGTGTGTGTGTGTGTGTGTGTGTAGAAGGGTAATTTACATGCACTATAAATCTCCAGATTCTCATCCCTTTCTAAAACTCCTATTGCTCACTGATTTACTTGTGAACATAGATTATTCTCTCTGAGTTCCAATTCTGGGTCACAATGAGAAAAAAGATAGAGATGGCACAGACACTGACACTGAAGGACAAAGGGGCAGCTGACATTTGGGTTATTATAGTGCTGCTACTACTACGATTATTATATTTTAGTATGAAACATATTATATTGATGTCTATAAATACGGAATAAAATCTAATTAACAAATGATTCTTTTTCTCAATAGAAGTATAATTGACATCATAATTCATAGATCTGCTAATCCTTTACTGCCTAAGTCAATGGCAATGTTTACTTCTTGAGCTTATGTGAATGCCAATCTTACAAATAAGGAGTGCCTCCCCGCCTCTCTCCACAAAGAAACAAATGGCACTAGTGATAGTTGGGGGAGGGGTAGAGAGATAGTCAGGCTTGAATGAGGGGCTGGCCATCTAAGGATTAGATGAGATGACATAGGCAAGGCCCTTCCATCAAAATCCAACATACCGTAAACATAACAAATGTGACCAATTATTATTAGTAGTAATAGAAACGCATTAGTCCTGCCTCTTTTGTCTCTAGGGGAAGGTTTTATCCTCATCCATGGAACAAGAACAACTACCTCAAAGACCCAAGAGAGATAGGACTGGGGAAGAGATTACTCCTCTGCTCAAGAAGAATCTACTGATAAGTTAGGGTGGGGTCTCCCTCTCTCACCACTGTTTTTCTCTTCACCTTTAAGTCTGGCTGAATAAAGCCCGCAGCATTCCTGGCAATTAGATTGAGGTCTCTAGGTTCCAAATGCATCTTTGATAGATGCCTCTAACTGCATCAAAGTGGCAGAAACATTTCTCTCAGCATTTTAAGCTAATCTTACTTGGCATCTAGGCATAAATAACTACACAATCATGTCAGGAGGCCCCAACATAAATCCACCAGGGGTTTTAATTACTCCCCAGTGACAATGTCTTTTACAAAACCAGAGAAATGAAAACCCAATCAGTGAGAGAGAGAGAGAGAGAGAGAGAGAGAGAGAGAGAGAGAGAGAGAGAGAGAGAGTGTGTGTGTGTGTGTGTGTGTGTGTGTGTGTGTGTGTGTGATGGCCGAAGCTATTCCCAGACCAGCCAGGACATCATTTTTGTACTATGAAGGAATAAAATCAGGAACCCACATTCAGTTCAGTTCAGAGTGTGTGAGGCAGCACTGCACCCTGTATTTTTGGTCATGAGAAGGAATGGTTATTTCTTGGCATTGCCTGGATCATTGCTCCCTCCTCTGCAGGGACATAAATGATGGTTACAAGCTTGAGCTACAGAGTTGGATAAAGCTAGGTTTGAATCTCAGCCTGATTCAAACCTGATCCTTTCCAGGCAACCTCTCTAATCCTCAAAATTCTCATCTGTACACAGGAATCGTATCCATATGTATGGCATTGAGCCGTTGTGAGGATTAAGCAAAATACTCTACGCAAAGCACTTAACATGATTTATTAAATCGTTTCTCCCTCAGGACTCTAGTTGGGTCAAAGTGAAAAGAGAGTCTTATATCCCACCTGTGCCTAAAAGTAAACATGGTGAACACACACACACACACACACACAAACACATGTATATGAATACAACTGCTACATATCTCATAAATTCAAAAACAAGTTCATTCTATATATAACTTTTATAAATCTAGGGCCTCACATAATCCAATCCATGAGGGTTATTCCTGTGAAGGAAACAGTCCAACAATCAAAAGTAATTAAAAATAAATCAAATTCTTTATGAACACTAATTCCTCAGATTCCACCAAAGGTTGACTTAAATAATCCTCTGGCATACTTCTTAATGTCCCTTTGCTTTCTTCTTAAACTCCACTACACTATTCACCTGCACTAAAACTTCTCTCTTTAACATTACAGAACTCTGCAAACACACAGCCTAGTGGCTTCCCTGTCTCTCAATTCAGTCACCCCCACCCCCCCACCCCAGACCATCTCTTTATTATACAGATCAGCTGTACCTCTCCCCCAGCCAGCAAGATGCTCCCCTACTGAGGAGCTGGCAGGAGAGGTAAACTGAGTAAGCTGGAACATAAATTTCTTTAGTGATCGTGGAGAAAGAAACAGTTCTGCAGACTCACGTAAATGATTTTTGCCTCTGCAGATGCAAAATAAAAGAACACTTCACTGTACCTTTCTTCTTCCTCGTTCTTAAGTCACTACTTTATTCACAAATACAAAGATGAAAAGATAGAAAATCTTACTATCCCATCTTAGGAATGTATGTTTCCTATCTCTCCTTTGTCTTGTCTTTAAAACAGAAAAAGGTCATTAAGATGTTAATAATAAATAACTCTACTATTAAAGCACCATTGAGATAAGTCATTGAAAGAAGGATGAAAAAGAAACTACGAGGAATGATAGGGTGCTGCAAAGTAGCTGATCTGTCATAAATGGCATTTGTATGATGTGGAGGAGACTCTTCTCCCCCTCCCTACATAAAGGAGGGCTGAGAAATGTAAAGTGATAATGTCAGGTGTCTAGATATGAGGCCACTGCCCTCTAGTGTGTACTTTAAAATTTGCAGAATTCCTTTACCTATCCTGGTAAATCATAGATCGCAAAGACGGTAGAATAGAATAAAACATGAATCTCTGTTGAATCATCCAATGGAATCACTTAAAAACACTTTAAGAGAGTGAGATGTGATGGCCTCCCACCATCTCACTATCTATTGTAGCACAGTCTTATCAGGCTCTAAAAATGGATTTGTTGTTCTAGTCCAACAATTGCCAAAAGGGCAGAAGAGATATTAAAAATATTTAACAACAGCCACCAGTATTTAGAACAGATAACCACAAAATGCCAGCTGGCAGCAGTGCCGGGGGCCCCTGCAGGGCCAGAATTCACTCCTAGAGGCTGAATCATGGTAGGCTTGGGGTTCCTAGAAAAGGGGATGAGGTGGCTAAGAGAATAGGAGGCCTGGTACAGAAGTTTGCCAATATTTTTAACAAATGGTTGTCAGTACTGGGAGTTGTGGCTGGAATTAGCTCCATGGAGGAGATTAGAGGACATAAGAACAACAAGCCAGCACGACCCAGCAGAGCAGAAGAGTGACCCAGGGTCCAATAGCAAAGATCCCAAAGAGAGGACACAAGGGTTCTTCATTTTCCAATAATGAGGAACATCCCCCTAGTCCAGGACAGGAGCACGGCAGGGTGTCAGGGAACTCACTTACTAACCTCAGTTCCCCTTCTGTGATATTAGGCAGATATTTTGATCTGGGCCTCCATATCCCCAATTTTTAGATGGACAGATCAGACAAAGGTTTTTAAAGTACCTTTTCATCTCTAGGTAGGAATTATTGTCCTTTTTCATGATCTGGTATTTCTAAATAAATTCTACATACAAGATTTTCCATCATAATCCACCCCCCAGTTTTATTGAAATATAATAGGCAGTTAGTTGATCATATTTACATTATACAATTCAATGAGTTTTTTTTTCAATTATACCTACCACATAATAATATAATAGTTTCAGTTTTACAGCATAGTGATTAGAAATCTATATAACTCACTAAGTGGCCACTCCAATAAATCTAGTACCCCTCTTCTTCCTTACATATTTTTTATGACACTGTTGACTATTTTCCTTATGCTATACTTTATATCTCCATGTTTATTTTCTATCTATCCATTTGTGCTTCTTAATCCCTTTGCCCTTTCCACTGTTCTCCCCAAACCACCCTCCCACCTAGTAGTCCTCAAAATATTCTCTGTATCTATTAGTTTGTTTCCATTTTTTGTTGTTGTTTATTTTGTTCTTTAGATTCCACATGTACTTGAAATCATGTGGTTATTGTCTTTATCTGACTTAGTTCATTCAGTTTAATACCCTCTAGGTCCATCAAGGCAATTTCTTTTTCCATCTTCTTCCTTTTACACTGTGTGTGTCTTTTAATCTGAAATGAGTCTCTCATAGGCAGCATATGTAGGGGTCTTGTTTTCTTATCCATTTCAGCCTCTCTATCTTTTGGTTGAAACACTTAATTCTTTTTCATTTGTGGTACTAGGAATGTAGTTATTACCATTCTGTATTCATGTTTTGACACAATTTTTCTTCTTAAAGAGGTTCCTCCAACAATTCTTGTAATATTGGCTTGGTGTTGATGAATTTTTTTAGCTTTTGTGTGTGTGTGTGTCTGGGAAGCTCTTAATCTGTCCTTTGACTCTAAATGACAGCTCTGCTGGATAAAGTATTCTTGGTTATAGATCCTGAATTTTCATCATGTTGAATATTTTGTGCCAAACCCTTCTGTCCTGCATAGTTTCTTTTGAGAAATCAGCTGTCAGTCTTATGGGTGCTCCCTTGTAGGTAACTAACTGCTTTTCTTTTGCTGCTTTTAAGATCCTCTCTTTGTATTTAACCTTTGGCATTTTAATTATGATGTGTCTTGGTGTGGGCCTCTTTGGGTTCATTTTCTTGCGGGGGACTCTCTGAACTTCCCAAGGTTGTATGTCTATTTCCTTCACCAGGTTAGGCATGTTTCCTTCATTATTTCTTCAAATATATATTTAACTTCTTGTTCTCTCTCTTCAGGTACCCTTATGACACAGATGTTTGTTATCCTTAATTTTGTCCCAGACAAAATTATTGTTATATCCTTGGATACTTTTTTCTTGCCATTCTGATTGGGTGTCCTTGGCTTTCTCATCCTTTATGTTGGTGGTTCGATCCTTTTCTTCATCTACTCTGTTGATTCTCTCTTATACACTCTTCACCTCAGATAATGTGTTCTTCATTTCTGACTGTTTCCATTTTATAATTTCCATTTCCATTTTTATAATTTTTAAAAATCTGTTAAGTTTCTCACTGAGTTCATCTACACTTCCCTTAATTTCACTGAGAATCTTTAAAACCAGTGTTTTAAATTCTGCATCTGTTAGGTTGTTTGACTCTATTTTTCCTTGATTTCTGTTCTGTTTTTTTCATATGGTTTTTCCTTGTTTTTCTATTTTGACTGCCTTTCTGTGTCAGTTTCTATGTACTAAGCAAAGTTCCGAAGTCTCCCGGTCTTGTTAGCATGGTTTTGTGTAGTAGGTATCCAGTGGCACTGTCCTGAGAAGGTTCAGCTGCAGGTCAAATTTAGTCCCAGCCTGTGCCCCTCCAGAGCCACTTGTTAAGATTTAGCAAGCAATCCACAGATGCTGTGCTTGCAGTTGCCTCAAGAGGCCACACGAGAAACCAAGGTCAGTTGCCACTAGTGTGAGTCTTGGAGCTGCTCAGGAAGTGGCAAAGGATTTGCCGAGGGCACTGGATGTGGCTTAGGTAGGGAGTAAGTTGGGTGGGGCAAAGTTTCAGGGAGTCCTTTGGGCAGAGCGACCTCTGTTATCCAGTTTGATGACATCTCAGCTATGGAGGTGCTGCCTTCACACTGGGAGGTAGAAGGGCTCAACAGAGGAACAATGGATACCATCAACATTTCTGCCTGGGAGAAACCTTTGCCTCTGATCCTCGCTCAAATAAGTCCTTGGTCCCTCCCCGAGCAGCCAACTGGAGCTGGTGCTCTAAGTGAGCAGGTCTGTCACTGCGAAAATCCAGTTGCACACAGGGCCCCTTTAACAGGAACATCTACACCTGCAGGCTGCAGCTGCCATAGCCCCTGTCCCATTCAGTTGCTGGGGACTGAGCAGCCTCATGCCTTCGCCCCCTCCTACCTCCAAATGTTGCACAACGATTTCTTATTTCTCTCTCTGGTTATAGGACTTCTGTTCATCAAGACCCCAGGTGACACTGCTTTCTGTTTGCTCTGTGTTTCTGTCTCAGCTGTGATGTGGTCACAAGAGGGGATGAATGAAGCTTCTATTGTATACAGCATTTTGCCTCGTCTCCAGCATAATTTTTAATGATGACGATATCTTTAAGACAGCTCCTAGCTCATAAAAAAGTGCTCAGTAAATATCTTGAAAAGTGCTCGAGAGATCTGATTTCTTCATAATTTTTTAAGTTTCTGTTTCCAAATTCTATCCCAAACTTATCCACCTGGAAGTAACTCTCGAAATTTGTTTCTGATAATTAGATGAGGAAAACAGCCTCTACTATTTATTGAGCAACTACTTGCATGAGGCATTGGATTAAGCAATTTATTCCTATTTTATGAGAATGTAGAGGCTGAAAGAGGTTAACTGACTTGTCCAAAGTCAGATGTAAGAACCTAGGGGGTATTGCTGAGGTCCACATCATTAGTTACCCTGCTCGAAAGCCTCATGTGTGACAAGATTCCCACCAGTTATTGTGGAAGTATGAAAAGCAAAAGCAATTGTAAATTATTCCATTGAGTGAAATTTATTTTTTTCTTATTTACTAATTCAGAGATATCTACCTACTTTTGGTGCCAGAAGTCCTTTCTTTTATGAAATGATGGTGATATTAGATAGTAGGTAGATTGGCTTCTGATTTTTGGCAACATAAAAAGTTGGCAAGTCTCAATCTTTTGAAACTTTACTGGTCCATGAAGTTGCAATATCTGGGAGCCATTCCTGTAATATGAACTTTTGTTGTGCAGGTATTTGGTTCATTGTCAAGATTAAAAGCTCCTGAAGGATGGTATAAAAAAGTCTTCTGTATGTCTTATTGACGAAAATTTGTTGATAAGGAGTGTCATGTTATCTCTTCACATTCTAAACAGACTATAGAGAAAAAAAGAAAGGATTCCTTTGGCCATTATATAAGTTAGTCAGTCCTATTTATGACAAAGGCATGGAGAAAACAGAAGCTAAATTAAGAGAGGAGAAAAAAAACTAGCAGTAAGTTCATTTTTTGCTAAACAAAAACAGAGTAGCTCTCCAGAAAACAAACAAAAAAATATTAACTTAAACCACAGAGCCTATATTTCCAGATTTTATATTAAAAATAATAGTAATTGTAATAGCAATTATACTTTAAGAGCATCTTCATTTTTACAAATAAAGAAAAACCACCATCAAACTTAAAGTTCTTCCCCCGAAAGTATTGTAATTTCAATAAGATGTTAGAACTTAATCTCCAATATATGACTAAAGAGTATTTTAGAAATTTAAAAGTACTTGTGAAGACTTATTAATAACTCAGTCTCTATGAAGTTAGTCAAGTGATTAAACCAAAAAGAAGATTCTTATCTATCTTGCCACCACAATACAGATTTCTTACTTATTCTTGCACATATGAAGATTTTTCAGTATTGGTTAAAATGTATAGATAAAGTATTCCCCAACGTAATATAACTATGGACTCTGCATTAAGTAAAGTTCGGTTAATAATGTATTATTACCATATAAATTTGTGTGATAATAGACACCATTTAAATTCAACTTCCAGCACCTCGATGTTATAACCAGCCTAAAGAGAAAAAGCTGCCTGGACTATTGGAATAAACAGAGCTGCAAAACTTGCTATATCTGTTTTTAAATTCACGTTTATGCAGAACTCATAATTGTCTTTATTCTCCTTTAAAAAGGTAAATCACTTTTGCAAAAAAAAGTGTATGTGTGAAATTAAATCATAAAATGGGCTAAGTTGAAGCAAAATTGTTCAAAATATTCTAAAGGAAACTGGCCTTGAGCAGCAGGATGCAGAAGGCAGACACTGCTATCTCTACCCACGTAGCAATGAGGCAACTGTGCTTACGGTGTCATCATCTGAAATGTTAGAGAAAACTCATGAAATGAGCACTTTCCCAGAAATAGCTGGCATTTCTATAACTAACAACACAAAGCCAAATGTATTCATCCCTCTATCTAACCAAATTTATTTACTTTTAAAAATTCAGTTTCGATCACTTGGAGGTGACGATTCAAGATTCTAAAATTGTTTTTTATCAACTCCATAGAGCCTTCTTGTAGCCCCTCCTAAAAATCTAATATTTTATTTGTATTGTCCCAATTCTATAAAAAGCTAATGGGTGGTAAGCATGCCTTATGCTTAAGACTTTCTTATTCTTTGATTCTGAACAATACCCAGAAGAAAGTGCTCCCAGAACAACTAGCCTTGCTCTAACCAAAGCCAGGACACGCCCTCTTGACCAAAGGTTTCAATATGGTAAACCCAAATTTGGCAAGTATCGTAATGATTATAGTATCTTGAAATTACAAAAGGAGAAATGGAACATTCTCTAAATTGAAAGCAATTCAGGAATACATAAAATAATTTGTGAAGACCTTTTAAATGAGGAAAGGCGGAGAGACAAATGATGACTAACTTTTCAGCAACTTTCTGTATTGTATCTGTATTTAAATACTTTATGTATTATGCATGACTTATTTTATAGTACGTTTATATTTAATTAATCATTTAATTAATACCTTTATTAATATAAATTAGTAAAGTTGAAAAGGAATACTTTATTAAAAAAACAAGTAGCATGACTGGAAGAATTTATCAAAAAATTAATATTTTGTTCAGGAATTTTTCAGTGTTGTAGCTAGAAAATAAAACTTCAGTTGTTTTATATTTTATAATATTTAAATATGTCACTATTCAGTCTCCATAACATTGCAATTTATATTTGCACTCTTCTCTGAAATACAAGTCTTTGGAGAGAAAATTCATCAGAGAATAGGCGGTATGTCTTTTCCATTGCATATCTTCTTCACTAATCTCCTGAAGTGCATCACATTGCTTTGCTGATAGCTTTATGAATAAGGTTCAGCGTGTACTGACAGTTTCACCACTGCTCTGTAGTGGCTTGGTACTGAGTCAGCTTAGCCCAGATGGAACTATATTTTCCAGAGTTCTCTTTCTTGTATGATTCTGTAGGGCCATGAGAGACATTCTGTGTGAAATCCAGAAGGTAGAAGTAAAGAAGTCATATTTTTTATGCTCTGAAAGCTGTTGCTCATCTGCTGCTTGTCTTCAGGTGTGTCAGGTTTGCTCCTCCCTCAAGGTCTCTGAATCCTGGGCCAGGTGTGTGTGTGTGCAGCTCCATAGTTATGGGTGCCAGCTCCTCCTACAGGTCACCCACAGCATGGAGGTTGGACATGGCAAAAGAAAGAAGTGGGTTCCAGTTTGTCTTCCTGGATCTCAGTTTGTCCTCATGTATTGCAGCTTGTACTTGCTCTCCTCTACACCCAGCCTTCCTTCTTGTCTGCTGCACTGAAATACTTTTAGTAACTTCAGGCTCAACACTAGATGCAAAATCAACAACCTGCACAGATTGCTCTAGCAGCTTCCACATTCATGTAAGATCTACCCCTTATAATAAATCCTTTGTTCTATACATGTGTAGCCATTCTGCTTCTCAGATAAAACTAACTGCTACAAACTTCTATCTATGTCATCTTGTTGCTTTTGCATCTCAAACAATGTGTTAGGCCTCAAAGTCATAACATCCACTATTTTAGTAACAAGATAAGACAGGTATTTAGTGGTAGAAGAAAAGAAAGAGATGCTTAAAGAGGTAAAGGCTAGTGGAGGATGCTCCTAGAAGCTTCTCTATACTAAAAATCCTTGTGTCAGTTATCTATTTATTACCTCATCTCCAAATCCCCCCTTCCATGCCCTGCTTTGTAATACTAAAGCTGCACCCTGTAAACATTTCTCCTTTGTCAATAGGGGGCACTTAGGAGACTCTGGAGGAAAAGGGAATTCTTGTCCTGGTTCTATTGTGCTTGCTCCTGCTTGCTCTTGTGATGGGTGGAAGTCAGAAGCACAGGACATCCGGTGGTGCTCACCCCTAATAAGTTTCAGTGTTGCCATTTGGTGGCTTCTCAGTGGGTTTTGCCACTACTGCACCAGGCAGCTTCCCAGTGAATTCCTCTAGCACCTCAGCCAGCACCTTCTCAGTGATGCTCAGTGAGTCTTGCAGATGCCCCAGTGGGTAGCATCCTAGCAAGTTGGGCTAACACTCTAGAGTAGGGGTCCCCAACCTTTTTGGCACCAGAGACTGGTGCACCTATGAAACTCTAATGCCCAGTGATCTGAGATGAAGATGAGGTGGTAATGCTGGCGCTAGGAAGCAGCTGCAAATAAAGGTGAAGTTTTGCTCCCTCACCCGCTGTTCACCTCCTGCTGTGTGGCCCAATTCCTAAAAGGTCACAGATCCGTACTGGTCCACAGCCCAGGGGTAGGGAACCCCTGCTCCAGAGGGCTAGATTCTTGCCCACAAACCATGCTCTGCAGCATCTCAGGGACCTTCTCTTTGATCCAGTAGGCCCAGCCACGCCCTTCCAATGGAGTCTGGAGAGGACAGGGACCTCTTCTAAATGTGTTTCTTCCTTGGTCTCAGCTTTAGAGGGAGTGACTGCTCTTTACATGTGCCAATCCTACATTCATTAGAGTTTTATTTACTCCTTAATAGGTAATCCCCTGCTACTAGTTCATATTTTTTATGTTAAACATTCCCTGTGTGAATTACTGTGTGTTCTCTGTCTCTGAACTGGACACTGATAAAATGCCTTTTGCTCTTAAAAGCTATTAAAGCAAACAAACAAACAAATAAATGAACGAACAAACAAACCAGAACTTTATTAGTTTAGGATTTATTTTAAAAAGAACATAAATTATCCTTAATGTTAGTATATACGTGAAAGCATTCTTTTGCTTTCTTTGGGTAAGGGGCACTTCTCAAACTGGGCTGCATAGAACCCTGTGGGCAGACCTTGTGCCAACTATTGCTGTGAAACAAACCATCCTAAGCACAATCATATACTATTTCTCATTCTTGACAGGAGGACTCCAACATCACACAACAAATGATAAAAATATAAGAAAAAGTGAAGAATTAGGGGTCAAATACATTCTCTCACAGGGTCCAGGACATTATTAAGGGTCTGCAAGTTTAGATAGTATTTTAAATTTTTTATTTTCAATTCAGTGAGAAAATCAATAATGTAATCACTGTCAAAGGACTTGAATGCCTGCATTTGCATTTATGGTCTTTTTTTATTTATTCGATGTGTTTCAATGAATAGTGACTACCATTGATTATGTGTTTGTCATCAGTTTTTATAGACAGAGAAGTATGCAAACTGTGAAGTATACAGTTTATGAATTTCAGTAATGTGAACACTCCTGCTTGAGCTGGGTCCTCATTTAAAGGAGTGTTTCTCAAACTGGCCTCTGCAGAGATCATCTCAGGCAGTTTCAAAGCTTCTCCAATAATGCAAAAAGAGAACCTGGCTGTGGGAAGCTGAGGGGATGAGTTGCCCTCTGATCAGGAGAGATGGGAAAACAGAATGAAATCCAAGAGGTTACTAGAGAGGCTAAGAACAAAGGAGCCATGCAAAGGTAGAAAACATTTCACTCCTGCAGTTTTCAATGGTAGGTTTGCTGCAGAAGACTGGTGGGCCACGAATCCTGAACCCATCAGAGTGGATGGATACCACTAAATTCTGATCAATGTGTTTTGAGCAATGTCAATTTTGATCAAAATAACTTTGATCAGTTTCTTGCTATTACCCATACTGCTCTGGTGCATCTGTCCTGAAACAAGCTGTACTGATATAGTATAGAGAAAGTCTAGCTTGCTGCAAATTATTTGTAACAGCATACCATAAGTCCAGGCCCATGCCAAAGAAAGATGACATATTTACTGATGCTTGTCTAGTCTCCTGAGCACGTAGAAAGGCAAGATTAGGATAGTTGATGGTTCTATTCAAGAAAGTCCTTGCAGGTGACCACGTGACAAACAGTGCAATAACAGTGCAAAATGAGTACTTTTACAGGTATAGAAGACATAGTCATACTCTAGGTGGGATCGTGTGTGAATGTATGCATTTTTAATATGTTTTGAAATTTATAATAGTTTCAGATTTACAGAAAAGTTACAAAGATAGAACAGAAAATTTTCATATCCCTCATACCCAGTTTCCCTTATTATTAATATCTTTATTATTATGGTATAGTTGTCAAAATTAATGAATCACAATTGACACATTATTAATTAAAGTCTGTAATTGATTCATTAGTTTGTACCTAATATCCCATTCAGATTACTACATTACATTTAGCAGTCATATCTTCTTAGGCTCCCCTTAGCTGTGACAGTTCCTCTTTCTCAGACTTTCCTTGCTGTTGATGTTCTTGGCAGTCTCATAGAGTACTGGTCAGGTATTTTGTAGAATGTCCTTTAACTGGACTTTGTCTGATGATTGTATTGCTGGCATATTTAAGATTGTTAGTTTCTTCAAACATGCCACCAAAAATGTCAGAATTAGAAAATGTGGCTCAAATACACACAAAAAAATCTGAAAACCACTGGTCTACATCAAAACAGACTGTACATATATGTAGGATAAGTGAACTACATCTTGGTTCAAGATGTCTGTTCCACATTTGAACCTCAGTGTCAAGAAGCAAGGTAGGTTTATGGACATTACCACAGAGGTTGGATAGCAATCTCAATTTATAAACTGTGTAGGTGTCACTCAAAATGGGCCAGGCCATCAGCCATCCACCCTGGTTCCCCAGAGCTAACTTAAAAGGGAAGACAATAGCTTCCCCCTCATAGCTCATCATGATAAATGATTCATCTCAAAACAAAAGGGAAGGTTAAACTAAGCACAATGGAATTCTAAGTTGTGCCATAGTTTTTAAGAGAAAATATGTTAAAAGTACAAGTAGAAACAATAATCAAACTTTCGATGAACTATTTTCCTGTTTGTTTTTCAAATGAGTAAAGTCCAAATTAGAGAACAGAAAGGATTATATCCTGTTAATTTGTAATGTCTGGTAGCATAGAAGTAGTCTAGTTTTGGAAATCTATTGTAGATATTCTAGTAAGTGAATCTGTATAAGTTACACACCAAAGACACTTTTTAAGCATCTACTTCACTCTTCATGATGAGTAAAGTCACCAATAAATTATAAATGTTTGGAGTACTTAACATTATTGCAGTGCTGGAAACGGTACAATGCTTATTAGCTCAATACAAGAGACAATACTGATATGCCCCCTGGAGCTCAAAATTAAAATGTTTTCATTGGAATATACATAGGCTTAAAGATTTCTGTGAACCAGAAAGTACTCACCGTGTTGGCTAGTTCTAGATAGCTTCCTCCTACAGACTTGCCAAAATGTGGGGACTGTGTGAGCAGTTTGTGGAGAGCAGTAGCCTGCTGATGCAAAGAGCTTTCTCCATAGTCAAGAAGCTTCTGTAGGGCTGACTGACTCTGTAAGTCTGGGCTTTGGAGGTCCCTGGCACCTGAGTCATATTCCCAGCTCTCCCTGGCCGCTGATAAGGCACCTAGGAGAGGCAGAATAAAATAAAAAGATGTTTCCTTCATTAGTCTGTGGGTGGCGAATAGGCAATGATTTGGAACCTTCTAATGCTTTCACATGCCAGCATGTCAGAACACATGTGGCGCCCAGGCTGCACGCTAAGCACTTTCCCTTTCAAACTGACACATGGGAAGCCTGGAGATAAGAGCAGTTTTAGGCAAAGCATTCAGAAATAACTATCCAATAAATGTGTGCCCTGCAAACAGAAATGTTTAGGAAATAAGTGCTGGAAAGCCAAGAAAAAGGAATCCAGGTCAGAGCCACATCTGTCTGTGATTTACACAGGGTTACTGTATGATTAGCCTTCTTACTATAATCCCTTTTCCCAGCTAAGAAAGAAGGAAGCAAATGAAAAGATAGAAAGTTAAGATATGGCACTTTATCATAATTTTCTGGCGTTGATATACTCTTACTAGGAAGAAGTTGCAGGAAGCTAGGATGTATCTGCCAGTTAGGTGTAGCCATGCTTTGAAGATGTGCTCTCAGCCATAGAATATAAATAGAACCTGGCTCATAAAACCCCTAGTGTGTGATTCTCCATGCCCTTTGCCCTCAGGCTCATTCAGATGGGCATGACACCCTGGGAAGTGGTACAGATGGTAAAGCCACAAGATGGAAGATGCCAGGGTCCCTGAATTACCTCCTGCAGCAGGACTGTCTGTTGATACCGGGTATCTTGTTTTGACTTTATATGATTAGAAAAGGAAAACTTATTTTATGTTTGAGTAACTATATATTTTTGGTTTTTTTTTGTGAGAGCAGCTAGTATTACCTTAAGTATTACAGCAAATCGCAACCTAATAAAAGATGCTAATAATGATACTACAATAGGAAAGTACAATGAAACAGTAGACCTAGAGGAGGGGTAGCTAACCCAGTCCCCTGGAGTAGGGTGGGCAATATTCAGAAAAAGCTTATGGGAGGAGAAAGCCTGATGCTTCAATTCTCACTTCTGCTAAAAAAAAAAAAAAAAAAAAATGGGGGTAAAGCCCACTTCCTTGTGTTGTTCACTGCTGAATAGAAGTCCCTTGTGTGTGCAGCTAGTTAGTGGAGCCTGGATCACATGTCTCTCAACTGCAAGGGAGGCTGGGAAATTTGTTTTTTGGATGCTAGTTTGGGGAGGTTGAATTTGTAAGGGGAGACCTTTCCTAAACATAGGAAGGGTAGTCAAAAGGCCTCATCAACCAGAAAACATAACAAAGGTCTACACACAGGTACTGTGCTCAGTGCTGCAGGTATAGTGGTGAGTATAGTAAATTGCAGTCCCTGTCTGTGGAGTTTTCATTTTGGTGGGTCTTTAATACATGACTTTATATGACAAAAAAAAGAAACTCATTAAAATGATTCGATTTGTACTATGAAATGAGAACATATACAGATTACTCTACAATTTCCTATATGTATAATTACATATAGCAAACTACATATCATGTACAATAGGTTCTGATATGAATTTCCAATCTCCCCTATTGAGTATTGGGGAATTTACTCAATATAATGAGGAAAACTGTCTTTGTTGGTGTTTCCCTCTACACTTAATATTCTGCTGATCTTCAGTCAGTATGACTCAACACTCTGTATAGTGCTATATGGCTGAGATGACACATTTTTCTATCAAAGCAGACAGTTCTGTCACTCTGTCTTGAAGTTTATTTTAATATTAAAGTCTATCAATTATATTGCAAGGGCGTTTTTGCTTTCCTTCAACATAGACTGCAAAATGTCACTCTTCCCTCCTCCTGCTTCTCTGCACGATCTCTGTCATCTGCTGAGTTGCCTCATGTTCCCTGTGCTGGTCCCAGTAATAATAGTAAGAAGACTGATTGAGGTCAGAGTTGAAAAATGGGTTGAATCACACATAGCCCTATATCTGATATATAAGTTAAATAAACATAGGGTTGGGCCCTGGCTTTGTATGTTTTACCACAGTATCACCATTACCTTGCACATGGCCTGTAACATAGCGGGCATTTAACATACATTTACTAAATGGATTGCTGAATTGTCTATGATTATAGTACCATCAAGTTTCACTTCTTAATTGGGAAAAAGCAAAATAAATTACACACCCATACTTTTCTTTATGCAAACAGGAAGCCTCATTTTTAAATAATAAAATTATTATTGGATAGATGGCCCAAGGAAGCTTCATTTGAATTGATTATGGTGTGTTAATGGACCCAAATCCAGTTTCTGGCAGAGTCACATAATCAGATGAGCCAAATTCCGTGTTAACCAGCAAGATCAAAAGGCCCTCACACTACAACCTAACAATTTTGGCTGAAGTGATGCTGAGGAACTCAGATTTTCTGCTAAGGAGCCAAGTCAATCATATCAACATCCATATAAATGGACCCTAAAAAGGGAAGTGCATTTTTTTAATACAGTATACTAATCCCAATGCTCTCTTTTAATAGGTGTTCATATCAGATTTTTCTGAATAAAAACCAACATCCCAAGGCAAAAATTAGTCATTTAATTGGGATGATCTCACTGAAAAAAATGTAGGTCTGGTAACCATCTACTTTTTGCTCTTTGAAGCATCATGGTACCTGATGTTTCTAGGCTTATGCTCAGCCTCTTGCTAGCCTCTCTTCACTCCCTTGCTAACCTAAAAAAAAAAAGCTTTCTTTTCCATAACATGGACACCATAACAGTTCTCTTGTCCCAATACTCACTAGGCTCTTTGTATTTCTTCTTATAAGGACATGAATCCCACCACAAGGGCCCCATCATGGCCTCATCTGGCTCTAATTACCTCCCAAGAGACTCATCTCCAAATACCATCACACTGAAGGTTAGCACTTCAATATGTGAACTTGGAGGGGACACACACATTCTATCCATAACAACCATTGAACAATAGGGAAAACTGACTGCATGGCATCCTTTAAATACCAAAGGCCAAAGCACTCCTTGGGGCTAGAGGCACACACAGAATCAAAGGAGGCCATCATTTCTGCCACTATAATCCTATAGGGTGCTCTGCAGGAATGGGTAAGGTGTATTTTTTTTAAACCAGAATATTTAATGTTTAAAGGTGACAGAGCACAGATTCTAAATGATTCACTTATCAGTAAAGCACAGGAAACAAGTGGCATTTTGACGTGTTCATAAAATGCATCACTGGGAAAACCCAGCTCTTAGAAAGAATGCTGGAACAGAAAATCTGCCAAACACTGAGATCATTGCTCTGCTGGGTACTTGGCAGCTACATGCTAGTGCTTTAATCCCATCTTCAAAGTGCCACTCAAGTTTGGATCCAAGGCTTGCAATTACTATGCTCATTCTCCAAAGGCACTATGTCACCCTCCCAGGGGCTAAGCCCCCTGTGAACATAAGGCAATCCAAAGCATTAGAATACCTCAACTTCCCCTTAAAGATAGTAACAGCAATCATGATACCTAACAGAGCTGGGCACTGTTCTAAGCATCTTACATATATTATCTTATTTAGTCCTACCCACAGCCTATATATGACTAAATAATTTTTTCTAGTTTTTGAAGAGGACATTTTTTTTTTCTGCTTAATTTTGTAGACATTGCTTGTTTGCAGAGATTAGTGGTAAAGAGTTGGGGTTTTGCAGTTAGATACTGTAGGGTCAAATCAAAAGTCACTATGACCAGCTATGTGACTTCAAGCATGTTATTTAATCTACCTTTCAGTTTCCTCATCTTTAAAATAAGGATAATAATATGTACTTCATAGAGATGTTGTGAAAATTAAATAAGATTAAAATATGTAGAATATATTAGACAATGCCTGACACATGATAAATGGATCAAGACTCATTAGCAATTATCTGGTCACACCTCACAATTTTAGTTTTTTGGAATCCGTTTTGGACAACTTAATAGGAAAAAAATATACAGGGGAAATGTATACGCTCCTAGCTTCTGAAAATTACCTGTTAAATTATTAATTCTTAAAAAACAAACTTTTGGCACCTAACTGGTGGCTAAAATTTCATAGATAGTTTATACTTAATATTATCTTTATTGTAAAGACAATGAAAATAGGCAATTAGGTCAAGGCCAAAGTTATGTTTCTGAGTATGAGATATTCCTTAATAAGGCAAAGTTTTTGTTTCTTGGGTTTGATACTTTGCTTCCCTATTCTACTTGGCCAACTCTTCTTACCTTCACACTTGGCCATTCTAAAACTTAAGGACAGCACCATGAGAATATCTGCACAGTCCAACAGTAGAAGTGGCAGGTGCCAAAAAGCAGAACAGGTATGACTTATTTATCAGAGCTGTGCTCTGGCCACCTTAGCCACCCCTCTGTTTTTTACCTCCAGTTCCCTTTTTCCTATTCTTCATGCTGGGGTGTTTCATCACATCGCAGGCAGATGATAATGCATAGTGCTTAGGGGATCCTGAGACGTGTATTAATAGTATCTTATGATATTGTCTCTATTTAGTGGTCATTAATCTTTCATTTATGTGGATTTTTTAGATAACATTGTCTAACTGATTACTCAGTGGCAAGACAGAAAGTACTTTCAAAACACCAGAGGCAGCTAACTTTCTGAATTTAGAACTACCACACAAATAAAAAGCAGCATGGGAGAATTTGAACAAATTGGCTGCCAGTTGTCAGCCTTCCCTGTCATCGCACATTTACTATTTTTAGGTAATACTGACATCAACAGAAGCAGCAGTAAATCATTTAGTCCAAAACAGAATTATCAGATGAGTCTTTAGTCGTGTATTCATGTCAATGTATGGTACAAAATTCAGGAGTCTAACTCCATGAGGACTCTAGCTTCTCCCAGCACAAATTAGCCTATGTTTGCACATTGCAAACATAGGCTAATTGTCTTAAAATCTGAGTCTTTGGTCACAAGAATAATAGGTGGGAAAGGACAGATAAATAAAGCCTATCCATCCTTCTGGGAAGAAACAAAAAACAATAATAATTCAAAGCACATGTCCTACTATGGGGAGGTAAATAATATTATCTCCCAAGTGATGAGTCATTTTTTTTTGGCCTTTGGCTATTTTCAGGAAGTAAGCCCATTAGTGTCCTGTTTTGAATATATGTTACATGTGTCCTACCTAGAGACAATGTACTGAATTAACTCCCTTTTCCCACCACCCCAAGACTGTTGATAGGTGACAAGAAAGAAATGAAGAAATGTATTTTTCTTACTGAAGTGTGCCTATCAATATTATCATCATTAGTGGACATTTCTTAATATCCCATTCTATACAAGTAAGTTTAACAATCCTTGATGTATTTAAGCTCAAGATTTAGAACACTTAATGGAAGACAGTTTAGAGACAACCAAAGGGACAGTTGGAATAAATAGTCTTTAAAATTCTTCTCTAGCTTGAGATTCTATTGTTCTGTTCTTCAGACTTAATAAAAAAAGGCAAAGTATCTGCCCTTCAGCAGTTAATAATACAGTTATAAAAGCACAGCTGAGGCAAGCATATTTAACTTAAAAAATAATTAAAAATAGTATTTTGTAGCTTATTCTCCTGGCTTGTCTAAAACTAGATAATAAAGGAGATAAGCAAGAGGGTTGACTCTGGGCTGAAGAATTCAAAGGATAGTTTAGGGAAAACATTAAAATGAAGAGACATTAGAGCTAAATGGGTTGAATTTAACTTGAACCTGAGGCTGGCTTGGGGTTAGGAGGCTAATGTCTATGGTCCATAAAAGTTTAAGATTTTTAAAAATCTAAAAATTATATAAAAATTTGTCTCTTATGGTGAGAAAGGCAGAGACTGTATTTTGTATCAATTTATCTTTCTTTTATAAGGCATATTAATGGGCCCTGTATTCAGTAAGCTCTTGATAGTAATTTTTAAGAACCATAAATGGCAGACTGAATGGAGATAATGCTAATGTGGGCCTGTGTTCCGTGATGAGAAGCATCACACACTTCTTTGGTTGGCATCACACACTTCCTTTGGTTCCTATGACAGGGTCATCATATTTCTTAGCTGAAAATTAGCCTTATCAAAATTGAAAATTTCAGGTGGGAAAAATACATAAATAAAAATACAAAAAATTGTTTATTCTAGCTTTTAAGCAAAAAAAATAGAATATTATCCTTTATTCCTGACAAGTTGGTCTCTTTGTTTTTTTAATTTGTTAAATTAATTTTTTATCTTAAACCAAGCTTGATTCAAGAGACAAACCCAACATAGCCAAAATATGTGATATCTTGTTTACATATTATTCATTTGGGTTTGCTGCTTTCTTTAGGATTTTTGCATCTTTGTTCAAAAGTAAAATTGGCCTATAATTTTTATTTCTTACACTGTCCTTTTCATGTTCTGGTATTAAGGTTATGAGTGAGTCTGTATAAGACTGAAAATTATTTATTCTTTAAATGTTAGGTAAACTTTGCCAGTGAAGCTATCGGGGCCTGGAGTGTTCTTTGTGGAAAGATTTTGAAAATTGCTCTTTTAATTTCTTTTTTTGTTATAGAACTATTCAGACTTTGTTTCTGTCAACGAATCAGTTTTAGTAAATTATATTTTTTTCCTGGAAATTTCCTTATTTCTTCTAAATTTTGAAATATATTTGCAGAAAGTTGTTCATAATATATTCTTACTTATGTCTGCAGCATCTGTAGGGTTGCCTCCTTTTCACTTCTGATATTTGTTCTAACAAACCCTGACATGACCACCTAGCCTGCCAACAACAGTATAGACTTGGCTGGATGATACAATCTTGACTCAGTTGTTACATATGAATGTCATAGGCCCTGGACACTCTATTCCTGTTATGTATATGCCGTACCTATAGAGCATATGACCTTCAGCAGGCCCAGTGTGTACCCAACCAACAAACCTAGATGTGCCAAACCATAGTGCTCAAGTATTTTGCATTGCTAATACAGGATTGAGACAATTCACAGTCTTTTCCCTTAAACTTCAACCTGGAGAGGATTCCTGGACTATATGTTTGGTTAGGTTACCTGCTTGGCAGTAAAACTCTCCCACTCAGCAATCAATCCTTGGTTTCTAACAATTTTTATTTTTTCTTTAACAGTTATTTGTGTATTCCCTTTTTTGACTTTAACATTCTTGCCAAGAAGTTATCAATTCCATAAATCTTTCTGAAAAACCATCTTCATTGCACCTCTATATTGTGTGCTTGTTTTCTATTTCATTTTTTTTGTTTCTATCTTTATTGTACTTTCTTCTACTTTGTATTTATTTTGCTGTCCTCTTTCTACATTCTTGTAATGGATACTCAACTCAGCTCTTTTTTCTCTTATTTTCTAATATATGCATAGAAAGCTGTCAAGTTTCCTCTAAGTATTGCATTTCAATCGATATTTTCATAATCTTTTAATTCAAATTATTTTTAAATGTTTATAAATTTGGTTTAGATCCATAGGCTATTTCAAAGTATGTTCTTTAATTTCCTATCATATGGGGTTTTGTTAGTGTTGATTTACAGGTTCATTGCATTGTATTCAGAGCATATGGTCTGTGTTATTTCAATCCTTTTAAATTTGTTGAGACTTGTTTTATGGCCTGTATATGATCAACTTTACAAATGTTCCATGTACGCTTAAAAATAAAGTATATCTTGCAGCTGTTGGGTAGAGTGGGCTTTATAAGTCCATTATGTCGAGCTTATTAATTTAATTGTTCAAATCTTACAAAGCTTTATTTATTTATCTGCTTATTCTAGCAATTAATGAGAAATATACTAATATCTTTCATAATGATTTTCAATTTTTACTTTATGTATGTTGAAGATTTTTTAATGGCTACATACAAATTTAAAATTGTTAACTTTCTTGTGAATTTAATCCTTCATCATTTTGAAATAAGCTTATTTCTAATAATACTTTTGTGGTATAATAAAAATATATATGTTAGTTTTTGCTCCTTGTTCCTGGCATAGAGCTCCAAAAACCCTTGATGAGTATCTTTTGTATATTATGAGATGATTCAAGGGGGGTGGAGATTAAGAGTTCTAGGGGCTGGCGTATCAGTTCAAACATCAATGACTAATGATTTAATCAAAATGCTAGTGCAATAAAACCTTGATAAAATCCTAACAATAGGGTTCAAGAGTTTCCAAGTTGGCGAACACAACCAAGTGCTGGGAAGGTGGTATACTCCAATTCTGTAGGGATAGAAACTCTTGTGCTTGGGTTCCTTCTGGACTTTGCCCTATATACCTCTTTATTTGGCTGTTTATCTATACTCTTTATAATGAACTATAATAATAATTGTAATGTTTTCTTGAGTTCTGTGAGTCATACTAGGAATTATCAGACCTGAGGGAAGTGTTGTGGGAAACCTGATTTTGTAATTGGCTGGGAAAAAGTATGGGTAGGATTTCATTTGTGGCTGATGTCTGAAGTGGGGACAGTCTTGCGGCATTGACCCTTTAACTTTTGGGTTCTGTGATAATTCCAGGTAGTTAGTGTTAGAGTTGAATTGAATTGCAGGACACCTGGTTGGTTTCAGAAAATCAGAGAATTGGTATTGGAATGATGTATTTGGTGTTAGGAGAGGGAAGAAAAACACACATGCTTTTTAACATAAAGGCAATTTTGTTTTCTATTAATACAGTAACTTCAGATTGCATTTGAAGAAGACCTATGATATATTTTTCTATTATTTTACTTTCAATCTGTTCATTGGTTTTTTATTTATTCCTTGTAAATAGCCTATAAGCAGATTTTTAAAAATTCATTCTTACCACCTGTCAATTAACTGTAGAATTTAAGCTTTTTACATTTAATTGAATTACTAATACAAAAAATAATCTCTTTCATCTCATTTTGTTCTTCCTATCTATTTCTTTTATATTTCTTTCTCTTTCCTTGCCTTTTTGATAATCTTTCCTATTCTATTTTTTAAATCTATAGACCTGAGAGTTAAATGCTTTCTATTTGTGATTTATCTAAATCTAAATTTATCAATACCTTTACTTATGTCTAGAAAAAATAAGGACCTTAGAAAGCTTGAAATCTCTTCATTCTATTCCCAATTTACATGTTACTATTGTTATATATTTATTTTTCTTAAAAATCTAAGACAAAATATTATAGTTTTATACTTTTTATTTAAGTTTACCACACATTTATCACTTTCTTTATTCTTTTTTCTTTCTGCAACTAAAAAGTTCTATTTAAAACCACTGTCATTTTGCTTGAAATAATGCTTTAGAATTTTTCTTAATGAAAGTCTCCTGTGGGTGTATGTTTGTCTGTAAATGTTTTCATTTTACCCTGGTTCTTGAAAGATTTTTTGCTGGGCATGGTGTGTTAGGTTGTCAGTTATTTTTTCTCAGTACACAGAGGACAGAGGAATGCCACTGTCTATTGTTGCCCTCTATTGTCCTTGAGAGTCCACTCTCAGCCTAAATGTTGCTCCTTTGATAGTAATCAACCTCTTAAAAAATAATTTCTAAATTTTCTGATTTGGTTTTCCATAAGCTAACTATAATGTGCCCAATTATCTAATTATGTTACTTAACATGTGTATTTCTTTTCATTTTTCCTGCTTAGGACTCTTTGGGATTCTGGAATTTACTGGTTTACATCTTTTATTAGTTTTCAAAAATTCTTAGCCATTACTTCAAATGCTGCTTCTGCTTCATTCTTTCTTTCCTCTATTCTCATAATCTAATTTTTATGTAATGTTAAACTCTCCTGACTCTTAGTCTTTCATGTTTTAAATTTTACCTTTCTTCCTCTGTGCTTTCTAAATAACCTCCTCTAATCTTCAATTTCACTAATTTTCTCTTCATCTCTAACTCATTGTTGTTGATTTCAGTTGAACTTTTATTTCAATTGTGACATTCCTTATTCCTAGATGTTCATTCGGTTCCTTTTTAAATCTGCTTGGGTTTTTTAAATTTTTTTTTTGGCTTTCTTTTTCTAGCTTAGTTTTTCTTTCTAATGCAGTAAACATAACTACCTTATATTCTGAGTTATAATTCTAATAAATGAAATCTTGGTAAGTTTGTTTTTGTGTTAATTTCTGCTTGTTACATGTAGTTTTCTTATATACTTAATAATTTTAGATAATGAGTTGCCCTTATTCACTGGAAAATTATTTGTGGATATTCTTTTGGAACTACTTTACTTATCTCCAAGGCAATTTGTCCTAGACTACTCTGAGGGTAGTATATGGGATGATGTACTTCTGGTTCAACCTTACAGTGGGGAATCTAACAAGATATATCCCTTGAAAAAGGGTAGTCTTTGAAATTTGTCTTCTGTTCCCAGGGCACACAAAGTCATGTAATCAAAGTTTGATTTTACCGGGTTCAGACAATAATCTCAAAGTAAAAGTGGCTTGATGCTTCAGGTTTCCTCATTCACTTAGATTTTAGACTCAGAAATCTTTACTATTTTGCTAGCTATTTAGTGTGTTAAAGGACGACTTTAAAAATATAGCTATTTGAGCTTTTAAAATTGCTTTCAGTAAGAATCTATGTCTTGATACCTAATCAAGCTACTTGATATGGAAATCAATATTTTTTCTTTAAGTTAAGACTACATAAATTAAGATAATATAAACTACATATTCACAAATGGACCATGACTACTTTTTTTCCTTAAACAATTTTTAAATTTTTCCTGGATTTAATATTTTTTTGTGTTTCTGTTTTAGTTTTTTTATACATTCTGCATATAGCCTCAAATACCTAGCCAATTATCTAAATCTCCTCTCAATAATGAATTGCCCATATTTAAGATGCATAGATACATAGATATTCCATCAAATTTACTCTAAAATATTCCTCCTGGAGCTCTCTGACCTGTTCTAGTCTAAACCGGTTTCAATACCATTATGTTTCTCTTCCAAATTGTTTTTACTCTTTGTTTTGTGGTTCTAAGTATTTCTCATTCTAGGTTAACTGCTTTTTTTTTTTTTTAGCGGTCTAGTAGATTTCTAAAAATAATTGAGAATAAGAAGTAAATTTTCTGAAACTTTGCAAGCATGTCAACACTTATATTCTATACTTATACTTCATTAATAGTTTGGTAAGGAATTCTGAGACAGAAGCAATTTTTCTTCAGAGTTTTGAAGACATTTCTCATTTAAAATCTGTCACTGTTTTTGAGAAGTCAGAGTCATTATGATTCCAAATTTTTTATATCTGTTCTGTTTTGTTTTTCCTAGTTGAAAGTTTAAAGACTCTTTTCTTTGTCCCAAGTGTCATAAAATTTCATAATGAAGTATGTCTTAATGTTTTATGGTAGGTGCTACTTGGTAGGCCCTTTCTATCAAAAAACTCACATCTTTCAGTTGGGAGGCCAATTTCATGGCCCACTTTGTTGATTATTTCTTTCCCTCTGTTTTCTTTGTTTGCTCTTTCTAGAATGCCTGTTATTTGAATGGTAGACATCCTGCACCAGTGGTATAATTTTCTTAACTTTTCTCTCCTTTCTTATACTTCCTTGTCTTTTTGCTCTACTTTTTGAAATATATTCTTATTTTTATTTCTCTTTCTTTCTGTTGAGCTTATAATTTATGCTATGTGTTTTTCCAGAGTAGGGTTTAATTTTTTTTTCTTTTTATCCTATTCTTTTTTTATGGATACAATATTTTCCTCTTTATTTCACAGCATGTTGAAGAGGGATTATTTAGAATATTCTCCTTTCAGAGTCCCTGTTCCCTTTAAGTTTTTCTATTTGTTTTGGTCTCTTTCATTTTTTTAGGAATTCATTAGATGTCCGGTGCTCCTTGGTTATTTGTCTCTTTGGACCATATGATCTTTTCCAGCTCTAAGATCTTATGTCAACCTTCCCAAATTATGGTAGTTTATCAGTTTAGGAAACATTAATCTAGCTTACATTAGATGAAAGGGGACTTTATCAGACCAAGCACAAGCAGGCAGAAGTGAAACAATCAAAATGTTTTTCGTAACTTTTTTCCTTCCACAGGTTTCTTTCACAACTCTAATTCTCCCTTATCCTGCTTCCATCCTTCAGGATCTCTTCCTTGTTTCTTTCCCTCATTAGAGCCAGTTCAAATTTTAAAAAAATGATCATTTTATTAGTAGGTAGCGTGAATGACTGATAAAGCTAAACATGTTCTCTAGTATTTGGCTTTTAAAAAATGTAAACAAAAGCATTTCTTGTGGATAAACCAAAGAAATTAACCCTAAGGGTATAACTTAATCAACATCAAAGCAAATCAGCAGAAAGGTATAAGAAAATAGATGACTCCCTTAAAAATAACAACAACAACAACAACAACAACAACAACAAATCACCTCTTATCTTGCAAGGCTGGCAATGGAGAGAGAATCTCCACAACAGATTATGTAACAAAATCTCATAATCTCAACCATTATCCTTCAAAATTACTCTTCCTCTTCAAGATTTCCCTTTAATTATCTCTATAACTATTGAAAGACCACAAAGAGGAAGAGCTTTGGACAACTGTTCTTTCTTAATACCCCACACAGAGAAAAGTGGTGACATTCATAAAATATTTTATGTCTAAGAAGAAATAAAAATAGAAATGGCATAAAACTAGATAATCAGGCATATTAGAGGTGACTTACTCTTTGTGAGTACTAGCCCTATCCTATCCTAATTCCCAGTCCAGCCCTATATTATGGATATTATCTTAGTTCCCAGTATTCAAGAGCATAAGACCAAGCAGTATGATTCCTCTTATTTTGAAAGAAATATATGAAGCCTCAGAAAGAAGCCATTTCCTACTCTACTGACTTATGGTCTTTCTTTTGGCAGAAGCTGCAGACTGATGGGCTATGGACTATATCTGGTCCACAGATATACTTTGTTAATTCTGCTTTAGTTAAAAATCATTAAAAAAATACATGTCATAAGCATTAAAATTTGGAGAGATTATATTTAATAAAAGCAAAAACATTTTCTGGCATTGAACACACACACACACACACACACACACACACACACACACAAAAGACCTGGACACGTGTGTCCCCATATCCTCAGAAGGTAACATTTGGCTATAGTTGAGCATTGGCTGCCCCTTTGCAAATGGACATGTGTCTTCCAGTTTGCTGGAGTCTCACTCTGGTCAACTTCACTTAATTATGTTGTCAGTAAGCATTTAAAAACCTTCTGAGATGCAGTTCTGTGTCTGAGGAGCTATTCTTCCCCAGGTGGTGAATTAGGAGGAACCATCAGCAATCAACTTCTCTTTCAGAAGATACCCACCCATTTTAGGGCTGTGGTCTTATAGATCAAAGTATATATCTTACTATATATACTACTGTATATACTAAAATTTACTTTTCAGAAGTCTCAGGTGGCATTTTCACACCTAAATCTCTGCATAGAGATTCCTAACAAGAAAAACAAACCATATTAGAGACTGGAATTCTAAATTTTTGTTAATATAGAAATAAAAAGAAAAAAGAACATCTCAGTGTGAATTAGTAAAAAACAAAACAAAACAAAACAAAACAAAACAAAACAAAAAAGCAATGAAACCAGGAGCGAGGAGAGTTCCCGTCTAATCAGCGCCATGCCACCAACTAATTCTGTGACTGGACAATTATTACTTAACTCTCCAGGTCTCCATTCCTTCATTTATACTATATAGAGGGTGAAACTAGATGCCATTTAACAGACCCTCTGGGCTGTTATCTTGTAATCAAAGGCAAAATTTTATTAAAGAAGTTTAAATCTTAGGTCAGATAAATCAGTAAAAACACTATAAATACCAAGAGAGAAATCTGGCATGATAATTAAAAAAAAATATCTAGAACTAATTAATATACATCCATAAAATGAAAGCTACATAAACAAGGTAACATATTAAATTCTGTTTCAACTAGAAGCAAAAATGTTTTTCTTATAGATAGCAAACTTAAATGAATCAACTGGAAACCATGCAAAATTCTTCCAAAACAACTATAAAAATTTAACTGACTTAAACAGTCATTGCCTAATGCCCTTTGGTTTATGTTCCCCAGTGAACTTGCAGTAGTCTTACAAGAGATAACAAGGAAGCAAAATAAGCCTTCCTGAGCCTTTTGAGATTATAATGTTGAGTGGCAGATTCTCTAGAATGAACAATGGACAATGAAATAGTCTGGCCAAAGTAAACACTTTCTGTGAGCAGACTGAACCTTTATCTCAGCCAAGTAATCATTTTTATTTCATAAAAAATGCCTAAAATCATGCCAAGTTGTATCACTGCCACTGAAATTGGAATAGTTTCAACATCCCATAAAACAGTGAAACTTAATAAATTGCTTCAGTTAAATAATGCTGAAGAGAAAAATAAATGAACAATTTTATTGTTATATGTGGTTCAAAAGATAACGATCAACACAAGTAAGCACTGGCACCCTTTATGCCAGGATTACCACCTGAGATAAGCACACCTGGATTCCCATGAACTTTTTGTTTTATGCTGACTAAAATAAAGTAATTAATGTCACAGAGAAATGTGTTAAAATAATATATTCAAAAGGAGCAGCCCCAAACAGCTTGAAATACCAGTAAAAGATAAAATCAGGAAGATAGAACCAGTTTGCACTGCTTGTGACATCATTTTGTAAGAATTTAGACCACCATAGAACAGTGTATTGACTTACATGAGGTACTAATCTACATAAGAAACAAAATATTTAATATCTCAAGAAATACCTAAGAATCCAATCCAGCGATCTTTTACATGTTTGCTTAGAAGTTTAAAAAAGAAATATGCCCCATTTTTTTCTTCTTACGTCAGTTGTTTGTTTTTCCTTCTCTCTGCAGTGACTGCAGAATGGAGAGATGATTGCCAATGTATCACAAATAGAATTTGACATTTGAAGTGCAGAATTTAAAGTTCAGAGTAAGAAAAGCCAAATGAAGACAAGGAACTGAAGTTCAAAAATCTATCCAATACAGAAACATTTTCATTCTGATCGATAAATAACACACATCTGACTCTCAATTATTTTCACTGTCTCAGATGATGTTAAAGTCATTTGATATCTTTGATTTCATTAACTGTTTGGGATTACATTTTAATATGTGGGTTCAATGATTTAATAACCTACAAAATCCCAAATACCAATGAGGACCTAGTGGGCCTGGGGGTGGGGAGGTGATTTACAATATTCCATTCCATTCACTTGTTCAGAAGATCCCTTGGCCTCTCATATCAAATGACACAATTTCTCAGGCTAAAACTAAACAGATTTTGTCTCTATTTTAGTGTTTCTTATTTTCCTTCAGTTAGGAAAAAGGAAAATGTTTTGTTCTGATGAATGCTGCTGATCTGTAGGTTATTAAATCTGTGTGCTATATTAAGGATATTATTATATTATCATATTATATCCTCTATGCTCCTAATTTGAAAGCAAGATTTACCACATATAAACTGCCACTGAATAATCAAGATTTTTCTGTTAGTACATTCTCACTATAAGATCGCTTCCTTATACATGCTGAGTTGGAACTTTTATTCATTTTTTTTCTCTTAAAAATCAAAGCCATTGCAATATACACTCTAGAAAAAATGTCTTTGTTGGTGACCTTAACAGTGTTTGGCAGCCTTAGATCCTCTTTACTCCTAGACCCGGTAGGCTCTGTAAGTTACTAGCTGGTACCAGAGCAATTGTCAACTCAGATGTCAAGAGCCCAAAACAGCTCGGGAAGACAAACTAGAACAGAAAGAAGCTCCAAGGCTTACATTTATAAAGGGATCCATTAATATAGTGCCTCAGTCTTTTCCACAAAAGTACCCTAAGGGCAGAAGAGAGTCAAAGAAGTCTAGGGGATAGACTGAATTACCTCTAAGCCAGATATTTCTTTGAAGTCTCATGTTTTATCTTTTTAACTTTTTTATTTTTCAAAATTTTAATTGAAGAAATAATTTAAATTTTTCCTGTCTACCTCCCCCCCTCATGTTTTATCTTGAATATTCATTTGAATTTTGAATTCTACTCCACACATTAGCATTAGCCTTAATAGAATTTTTAAAAAATGTATTAAGTTATACAACTTTCCCCCCAAATAATCAACTAAATTGATGTTTGGAAAGATGCACCATGTTTATTTTGGGGTCTTTAGTAACTTCCACCCCCATCCTCAACCACTTCTGTGTTATATGAACCCAAGTGTTCATATAACTCAGTAGGAGGCATGGGGACATTTAATTGAATTATAGGTAAAATACTTTAATTATAGTTAAAATACTTTCTAATAAACTCTTCATTAACTCATCACCACCTAGGTGTGCTTCTCTATTTCATCATCCTTCCAGTTCTTTCCAGTTCTCCAAGATGGGCTTTGGCAATTTTTTTCCCAGGAGTTTTCTTTCATTTCTCAGTCCAACAATGATTTTCCTTTCTCATCTCCTTTAGCATATCTTTTTTGTCTCACACATTTTTCACTTAATCATATGTAATTCTACTCTAGTTTTATTATTTATTATTGTGCTTTTGGTGTCAGAACTAAAAATTTGTTGCTAAGACCAATGTCAAGGAGCTTTTTTACCTACATTTTTTCCTAGTAGTTTTACATTTCAGATCTTACATTTAAGTCTCTAATACATTTCAAATTAACTTTTGTGAGTGGTGTAAGAAAGGGGGTCCAATTTCATTCTTTTGCATGTGAATTTCAAGATTTCTCAACGTCATTTATTGAGGAGACTATCATGGCTCCTTTATAAAATATTAGTTGACTGTATATGTGTGGACTTATTTCTGGGCTTTCAATTCCGTTCCATTGGTCTATGCGTCTGTTTTTATGTCAATACCATAATGTGTAGATTACTACAGTTTTATCATGTAGCTTGAAATTAGGAAATGTGATATTCCAGCTTTGTTTTATTTTTTTCCTCAGGTTTGCTCTGGCTATTTGGGGGCTTTTGTGGTTCCATATGAATTATATTTCTGTGAAAAACGCCATTTTGGTCCAAACATTCATGGTTTCCACCAGAATTCCAGATGTGCTGGCAACTAGTTTTCTTTCTTGGATGTCTGAGTGATCCAAGATTTCATGTGCAGACTTTGTTAACGTGACAGTAGGCTTCTGTGTCTAGTGTCTTATCAGATTGTATCAAGCTTGAAGCTTTCTTTACTTGAACTTTGGTAATAAAATATTTTGTTCTCTTCCCTCAAACAAACAAACAAACACCATACCAACACCAGCAACAATTTATTGTATCTTCCAATTGTTGGGCCAACAGTTTGAGCTGGGCTCTCCCAGGCAGTTCTCTGTCTAAACTCATCTAAGATCACTAATGTGACTTGTAGTAATCTGGTAGCTCACCTGGGGCTGGAGGGACTAAGATGTGTACACTCACATATTTGGGGCCTCTGTGCAATCTCACATTATTTGTTAGTCTAGTTCAGACTTCTTTTCATGGTTGTAGGAATGTTCTAAGAGGTGAAGCAGAAAGCGGCAAAGAATTATAAAGCCTAGGCTCCAAAACTTGCATGATTTTGCTCTTCCTACATTCTGTTGGTTGGAATAAATCACAAGGCTACCCTAGATTCAAGGGGAAAAAAAACTCTGCTTCTTGAATGAAAGATCTGAAAAATATTATAGACATAATTTTCAATCAAGCATACTGTGCCTTCTCCTTGCCTTGTCAATTTAGTAGCAAGTATCATAGTGAAGGCACCTAGATACCAACTGAAATAAATACAATGTTCTGGCACTTTCACTATATACAGCTTAAAACTGTAACCTCAGGCTAAGAATAAATTTGAAGAAAAAATTAATCATAAGATTGATCTATAACTCATTACTTGGACTCCTTTTCTTTTTAAAAATTGCACAGATCCAAACACACATATCTTATTTCAAAGAAAGAGCTATACCTCAAAGAAAGAGGCCCATGCTTTGAAGGATGACAATAAATAAACAAATAATTACTATACCTGAAACTAGGTACTATGGGTAGCGAAATATTTTGCTCATTAATACATTAATTTATTGATCAAACATTCATCCAGTGCTTGTCATGTGTCAGCCTCTGTGCCATTTGCCCAGGATGCATAATCCAGTAGAGGAGACAGACATACCAATGGATAATAACACAGGATGGTTAATAATCACAATGATAAATATATGTGCAGGATATAGAAAAGCACATTTAAAACATTTAACTCATTAAAAAATTATCTTTTGGTTGTGTGAAAAGATACATATGAATCTCCTAGTTGCTAAATACACATGTGTGCATATCGATTTTATGTAGCATTATAAAAATCTTTTGAGTACATATACAAAGAAAAGAAGGCAAGATTATAGGACCATGTGGTAGACACCTGTTCTTTTTGCCTGCCTAACATCCATTTTCTTTTCTTGTGGTGACAGAACCTTGATTTCCTGCCCCCTTTCTTCAACTCTCAGTCTATATGATGTGGATAGAGACAACTCTACCACAATCTTAAAGGTTGAATGTGTAATCCAGGACTGGCCAATCAGACCACTGCATTTTTCTGGCCAGAGGGACTTGTTCAGGGATGAGTATATGACCCAAGAACATGTAGTGAGATCAGTTTTCAGGATTTTTGTGGAGCTTCTGTGAAGAGAAAAATCACTCTTTTTTTCTACTGGTTCTGAGTAGAACGGGTATAAACCTGGGGCTGCTGGAGGCCATAACAAATAACCCAAGAATAAAGCCAATTCTGAAGAAAAGGGATGAGACATGGAGGGAAGAAGATTGATGGCACATGGACCTCTGGATCCATCCATGCTAGATCTAACTGCCTAGATTTCTTCAATATATTGACATTCATATTCTCTCTGTCTCTGTCTCTTTCTCCTCTGTCTTCCCATCCCCCAACTTTTTCTCTCCCCTTCTCTCTCTCTCTTCTTTCAATTATTAGTGTTAGGTATTTGCCATTTGTCACCAAAAAGCTCTAACTATCATAGTACAGAAGGAACAAAACTCAAGAAGTAGGCTTAAGATGTATCAATAAAAAGGCCAGTATTATTGAAGCTAAGAGTCCCTGTGGGGGAAGTAATGGAGAAAAAAATGAAATAAGGTAAGTTGAGCCTACTAGATGGTAAGGAGTCCAGACATTTAAAAAAGTTCAGAGGTAATATAGTAGAGTCTATTAAGTAGACAAAAGAGAATCAGTGCATTTTACCATGAGTACATATTAAAAATATTAGAAGTCATGGCAACATCAACTGAAATCAGTCAGAAAGAAGTGAAGAGAAAACTGTAGTAATGTGGAGGGTGGGGAGGAGGACCAGGCCTGGGCAATAATAGTGCCATTCTGAGGCATATGAACAGACCAATCAATAGGATTAGACACTGCTTGAGGACATGAAGGACAATGATTAATAAAAGAGATACAAGAGGACTAAGTTAATGAAAAGACTGAGTCTACCCAAACTAAATTTAAAGAACAGTCTATAGACAGTTGCTTGACAGTATTCTCAGTATGCAAATACAGATTGTAAAGTAGTACCTATTACTTAAAGATTTTAGAAGTCTATTCTAATTCCCAATTAAGGAGTAGAAGAAATTAAGTAAACATATTGTGTACTCTATGACACTGGGCTTCGAATACGTGAAACAACACAATTTCCTGAAACCTTCAACTGGGGCTAAAAACTATGGTGACTTTAGCCTGATTTAATGTTAGGTAGACAATATTTTTAACAATGAATCATTCTCATGATGACATGATTTAAAAAGCTCTGTATTAATTATTAATTGCTTATCCAGGGCCCACAGGGATTAAGGCACTTTTGCTTTTCTTTATTCACTTGCCAGTATCCTACCTAGTAGGTCAATCTAATTGGATTAAAAAATGCCTTCTTGTCTCACTTAATTTAACCTGTTAAGAAAAATATTTACATACTGAGAACTAAACCCAAGAGTAACATTCATTTTAGAAAATTGGGATGTGTCAGGACTGGACAGGTTTTGTGTCTATTAAATAATTATGGTTTTAATTTTTTTAAAGCAAGATAGTATATAAACACCCTGGGTCTGCTTATTTATTTCTTTAAATCTGTCAAGAAATCAGAATATTTCATCCCTCAGGCTTGAGGGTTTGGAGTTCTTCCTGTCCAAACCATACATTCTTTGATCTAACTCTTTACTTTAGTTCCTGTTAAGGAAAACTTGTGTTATTAGTTTCTCTGAGAAACTTCAGTACTTTTTATGTTCCTTCTGGACCAGAGAGACATTATCAGAGCATTAATGAAAGCTGACACATCAGGTGGGAATACATCTCAAGGAAAGGACTATAAAGCGTCTTTGAAGGCTATTGGAAACTGTGCCCACTGTTCTAACCTTAGCATAAATTAAATTTAGTTGTATTAATTAGCAGGTTTTAATGTTAGCTGTCTTAAACAATGTTTTAATACAATGGGGATTTGATTCAAATAAGTTCTTGGGCTCTCTGAGACCTGACCAAAGGAAGGAACACATGTGCCCCCAAAGGTCTGAAAAGTGCAGACTTGTAACAATCTCATTAGGGCTGGCTTGAAGGCGTATATCAGTTCTCTGGCAACCCAGCAGTTTTTTTTTTTCAATGGTCATTATCCTGAAGCACTAATTTCACATAATTCATAGATTACAGCTTGGTTGAAATAAAAAACTGTTTATATAAAAGGGTATGCTTAAATAAAGGTTCTGTTGGAACTGCTAATACATACTGTATATACCCAGGGCTAGGAATTTCTTTAAACTCTAGAGTTTTTCCTAATCACAAATAAAATAAAATGAATTTAAATTACAATTTTTTAAATGTGAATTAAATTTTTAAATTTGAATTTCAAAATAAAAAATTAAATCACAAAATTTTAAAGTGAAAATTACATATAATTATATTGTACTTATATTACTTTTCACTAGGAAATTAGGCAACATACACAAAACTTCAAAACTATTTTGGTATAATGTATGCTATCATTTTGCAGCCAAAGAAATGGGCTTAATCTAATGGGAATTATTCTTTTGGCCATCCTCAAGACCCCTGGGACTATGTGCCTGCATTTCTAAGAGTGGTCTCTGGATGGCAGCATTCTTTTTAGTTTGCATCTTGGTCATTTAAAGAACTGAAGAACTGAAGCTCAGGATATTCAGAAATGTAGTCTAAGTTCCATGGCAGTCAGTGGTAAACTTGAGATTTATCTTTCTAGCATATACTACAAGAAAAGTGCCTAGAAAATTGCATGTGCATAGTAAATATTAGTAATTTTTAATGTTTTTATTATTATTATTACTATAACTATTACATTTTACATAGCTGGCACCTAAAAGATATAAAATTTAAAAATATTATTTCTAAGATGATCTAAAACAGATATACGAATCTATTATGACCTGGTTGTTCAGATATCTTAATTTTTCCCCAAAATACATTTGAATAGAGAATGCAAGGCCAAAGAGAAGATTTGTAAATAAAAGTTTATGTACAATTAAATGTGGGAAATGCTATATATTTTATTCTTCTCTTAGAGATTTACAAAAAACATTAGTATATTAAAGCCTCTGAAATGTCTCATAGCAAAAAAAAATCTAGTTTAACTCAAAGTTTTCAAAGGTGTTTGACAAAGAAATTCTTTCTTCATATAATATTTATGACCATCCCTTGATATCAATGTTCTGTGGAAAATAGTTGGGAAAAAGAAATCTATTCAAATTTCTCTTCCAAGTCAAGCATGTAATGTTTTGGTGGGTCCTCTTTTTCTGCCAACTTGACTCCCTGCTGCGAATGTGCTATGAAATGTCAGAGTTGACAGTAAAGTCCTTCTGACACTTAACTGTTAAATTTAAATTCTTCTTAGGCTTTTCTCACAACAGTATAACATTTTTCTACTTCTCTTCATAACTCAGCCACAGGTAGAACCCCAAGCCTTTTCCAAAACAACTGCTCACAGTATTTTTTAGATATCCTTGCAAGCCTTATCTTTTGCACCATTCAATGGCTTCTAAAATTTTGATGACTCTAATTTAAGCTTTATTGCTATTTAATTTGTCAGGTGCTTTTGACTCTACAATTAAATGGTAACTTCTTAGTGTCTGAAACCATGCATTGCTCTTTCATTCAACACATGTGCACTGAGCATCTCCCATGTGCCAGGCACTATTCTAAGTGCTGGGATATAGCAGTACACCAGTAAGGTAATGAGTACTCTAGCAGAATTTTTATTGTACTGGGAAGATATGTCTTTGAGTCAGTACATAATGTAATGTTAGATAAGAATAATTGGCATGAAGCAATAAGGACCTCTGAAAGCATGACTGAGATTATATTAGTTTGGAAAGGCCTCTCTGAAGAGGGAATATTTAAGCTTAAATCTAAATAACAGGAAAGAACCAGTCATGCAATGAGAAGGTCAGAGAGAAGAGTATTCTAAACCAGAGGAAAGAGCCAGGGAAAAGCAGGAGGTTGGCTGAATTTGCTAAATTAGAGGAATAGCAGAAAGGCCAGTGTGGCTGGAACATGCATAATAAATCAGGGGAATCACTGTGATCTCAACTTAGAGTGGTGGGGATGGGCCATACTGTGGTAAAAAATTTGGACTTCATTTTAGGTGATATGGAAGCCATGGAGCACTGTACTCATGGGAATGACCTAAGTATATTCTCATAACGTTAAAAGACCACTCTGACTACTGGGTAAGAATGCAACATAGTGAGCAAAGGAGAAAATCAGAGGGCCAGATATAGGCTGTTTTAGTAGTCAAAGCAAGACATGATGGTGACTTAGAAAAGGGTGGTGGAAGGAGAACAAAAGAAGTGGACAGATACTGGATGTACTTTGGCAAAAGAGACAATGGGACATACTGGCTTAAGCAAACTGGTGGATGGTGTTATTTCCTGGATGGCAATATTTGGAAGAGGAATGACTCTGGCAGGAAGGGTAGGGAAGGGGATCAAAAATCCTTTGACTGTGTTAAGGTTGGGAGGTCTATAAGATATCCAGGAATATATACCAATTTTATCTGATTTTGAAGCTCATGGAGAAAGAGCAGGGCTAGATACATACATTTGGAAGTCGTTGACACAAAAATAGTACTTAAAATCATGGGACCATGTAAGATATCTAGGAAGAGACCATAACCCCAAGGTACCTCAAAAACTGGAAGTGGTATAAGAGAAAAGGAAAGATGGGGGGAGCGTTTAGAGGATGGAGAGGAAGAGCGAGGGAGGGAGGGAGGGAGGGAGGGAGGGAGAAAGGGAGAGAGAGAGAGAGAGAGAGAGAGAGAGAGAGAGAGAGAGAGAGAGAGAGAGAGAGAGAATGAATGAATGGTGGGCAGAAGTCCAGGAGAATGTGGTGTCGAGAAGTCCAAGAGAATAAAGTGCAGGTGCAGCAAAGGAGTAGTCAGCTAAGTCAAATGCAAAAGATCTAGGTGAGGACAGAAGAAGAACCATCAGGTTGGTCAATATGAGGACAATAAGAGCAAGTTCAGTGGACTGATGATGACTGAAGATGGGAAGAGTAAGTTGAAGGAATAATGAGAGGTAAGGACTGATAAACATTCAATGCAGACAAACTCTTTAAAAAGTCTTGCTGTGAAGAGGAGCAGAGAAGTGGGGCAGTAGTTAAAGGGACATGAAGTCAAGAGAAGGCTCCCCCCACTCTTACCACAAGATGAGACATATTAAAGTTTGTCTGAATAGAATCAAAAAGAAAGATTAATGTTGTAGAAAAGGAGGGATTAATTGAACACATAAACCATTGTTTAATTATTGTAGATTTTTAAGTGTATTTGATTCACATCAGACTGAATAGGTGGTTGTTTTTCAACATGTTTTGTAATTGTGGCAATTTCCAGAAAATAAAACTAGATGGTAACATTAATAAAAATATTAATTTATATTTAGTTCTTATTATGTGCCAGGCATTGTTTTATGTGCCTTACATCTATATGCTTGCTTCCTCCAAATAACAGTAATTGTTCTCATGTTGCACTTGAGGAAACAGATACAGAGAGGTCAAGTAACTTGTCTAGTTCTGTGTAGACAGTAAGTGACACAGCCAGGATTCACACTCAAATAATCTGACTCTGAAGCTTTAACTACAGAACAAACTGGTAAAGGGTTTCACATCTGTTGGCATTTCCTCATTTCATGACATGTTTTAGTTTCAGTTTCCTCTTCTTTCTCCAAGGGTGTCAAGTTATAGAAAAGGATGAAAGAGAATTGTTTTTACCCCTTCTCTAGTTGGAGTTCTCTTATGAGATGGTCAAACTAATTAGATGTGGGCAGCAATGCTATCAAACCTATTCCTTTCAGAATACTTATAAATATACTACACATTAATATACAATTTTTGACAGCAGTTTTTTCCACAAAAGCATTCCTTCTATATACAAATTTGATACATATTTATATACTATGGTATTCAATTGTTGGGTATACAACAGTTTACTTAACCTTTCAAATATATATATGTATGTATACTTATGTATTTACATAAGAAGTCCATTTCTTGGCAGAAAGATTAGAAAATATGGCTTAGCAAAAAGAATTCCACTTATTCTTTCATTAAACAAATATTACTGAGTATTCCAATTTATTTCATGCAATGTTACAAATCATATTTTCAAATGCTATTTAAAAACATAAGAAAAATATAAAGGAAAACTGTAGAATAGAAAACTACATAGAAAGTACATAAAAAATAGCATAAACAATTAAATCACACATATATACACATATGAGAAAAAGAAAGAGAGGGAGAAATGTAAGCAGTAGTTATTATTTCTGGAGTGGTGAGATATTAAGGATGATTTTTATTTTCTTCTCCTTGTCTTTTTTTTCTTATTTTTCTCTAATGAATATATGTTACTTCAATACCTAAAAAAATGTTACTTCAAAAATTAAATATTTGTACATATTATGCTGAGAGCACTTGCATTACCAGACATTACCAGATTTGAAGCTAAAATGGAATCCATTAAGACTGTAAGGCACAGGAAACATGAGAACATTTTTATTATTTCAATTACTCAATAATAATCCTTCAAATTATTTCACTGTGAAGAACATGGTAACATGGTAGAGGACAGTGTGTGTGTGTGTGTGTACATGTGTGTGTTGTGGGGTACTACATAATTATCCATACTAATTAGTATATATTTAACAAATGATGAAAAATTAACATGGACCTTTACTTCTTGCCATTAGATCTACCTAGTAGAGAAAGAGACAGAGATCTAAGAGACCTTTTCAAGGAAAACAAATCACTTAAAGTATAGGTCGAAATTTCAGATACTTTCCTCTGTCTCTTTCTTCAGGCTATTCTTTAAGATGCCTTTCTTTCTTTTCTTTGAAATTTTTTATTATGAAAAATTGCAAATATATGTATATTTGAGTACTCAAAAATGTGTACAATAAACCTATGTTTCCCTTGCCCAGCTTCAATAATTATCAATATTTTAAAAAAGCTTTCCAATTGCTTATCTCGCATTAGTAGGAAACAGTATTTATGAACAGGAAACAAAAACACTGTAGAAGACTTTTAAAAAATTAAACAAAAAAGAAATGGTTTTTAAAAACTCTTATCGCACAGAACTGCACTAAGATTTGAAGATGTCCTCAGTTTCTGAGGCTGCTGATGCAGTCAGTTACTGGCTTTCTCATTCGATTTGCCTGTCCTCAAGTATAGCTATTCGAATGCATTATTATGCTTGGAAAATGAAAGAGCTAAAATAAAGAAAGCTGTAAACTAGAAATTGTGAAGCTATGGGACAGAATGGGGTGAAATAGTGAGCACTCACCCAGGCAACTGTGGCCAGGAAGACAGTCTGGGGACAAGCTGGCGATAATCTGGGCAGGCCACTTTCAGTGATAGAGGTCATGGAAGCAGAGCTAGTGGAGCACTATCAAATTATCACCTGGTTGTACCTACCCAAACTGTTGTCACTGCTTGTGGGCCAGGAAGCAATTCTATCCCTCAGCTTCTTCTTTTTATAGGAGTTGTCTGACTTCTCAAAAAGGCCTACTTCCTCTTTCCTAATTTCTCGAACCAGCTGCATGCGGCACCTTGTAAAATCCTGAAAGGAAATCTTGCCATTTTCACCTGCACCCAGTTGGTTCATGATCTCAGTCACAGACTCTTCCATATTCAATTGGCGACACACCATCAACAGGTCATTTCTACAGAAAGGGTTGAACAGAAGAAAACTTGTTAGGAGAGACTTTTGAGCTAGAGAAAGTAACTAATGAAAACAAATTATTCCTTGAATATATCCATACATAGTAAATCTATTTCCAACTTCTCCTTGCCTCTAGGAAAGTGGTATGTGTACAAAAAGATTTGTTGCATCTGGTTTATTCTAGAAAAGGCTTCTGTTATTACTTAGAAGAGTGAGGCAACTTTAAATCCTTTTCTTTTTTCTTCTTGTCTCCATGCCCTTCAACCCTTTTCTTTCTTTTGAAATGGATGGAGCATCTGTAGATTGTAGCACTGTAATCTCACTGTAGGAAAAGTTTCATAAGAGAAAAGACATTTTTTCTACTCTTGGCAGAGTTTAAAATCTAGTCGAGTTGTAAAGGAACAACAAAGACTTTAACAAGCTCAGTTTTCAGCTTTCTGGACCAACCAGTTAATTTTAGTGCTTCTTTAAAATGTTATTTAATCTCAACTTTCATGACTCAGAATAAAAAGGAACAACAAAAACAACAAGAACATGTTTTGGGAGGACATGATTTGATCCCTGACAAATAAATCTTGTGGGTTTTTTTTTTTCTTTTTCTCTAAACTTTTTAGGGAAACATTTTGTTCATATGCTCCAAGTGTAAGTCCCAGTAAAGGTCAAAGTGTTATGAATTTAAGAGCTGGAATTGATGTTAGAAACTAGTCATGGTCACTAACAAAGCTAATTAGTACTCCTGACTGAACACACCACTGAAATCCAATCATCTTGAGAACATGACCAATTTGATATTTGTTTATATCTGAAACCTATCCAAGCAAAGTAAGACTAATAACTCCTCTCTTCCAATCACCCTTTACAAATTCCTTTTCCTAGTCAATGCTACTACAATTTTCCCAAGTTCTCTAGGTTCATGGAATTGTGGACATTTTTAATATCTTCTCATTCACTCTGTCTTAAACCTAACTCCCCTAACCCTGATCTCCAGTGTCCAATTTATCATCAAATTTCTGTTGACCCCATCCAGAAAATGCTGTCACATTTACTCTTTATAGTGTTTTGCAATACATTTAACATTCTCTGATATCTTCTCAATATACACTAGGCCTGTTATACTAGCTTCTTTAGCTGATCACCCTGCTTTCATATGCCATCTCATTTTCATGTTTCATTAAAAATTTTTACACATAGCTACACGTTTTATTTACCTTGTGTGTACATGTATAAATATATACATATATACAGATATGTGTATATATTTATATTTTTTATTTGTAAGGTAGATGAATAGGTGAGTGAATAAATAAACATACACATGGAAGTGAATATGGTAGATGAAATTATTAGTCTTAATTTCTCATTCCTCTGTAGTAGTGTATACATCCATTCCTTGTCTTGGCCTCAGGCCAAGGACACTTGGGGTAGGAGTGTCCTTCCACATCTTCAGGCTTGACGTCTAACTTGCTTTGGCCTGTAAGGTGTTAGTAGATATGTATTTATATAGTTGGTCTGGTCCCCTTACACTTCTGCCATTGTTACAGTAGGAACAAACCATAGGCCCCAAAAGAAGTCACCTCAGTCAACCTGTAGCCTAAAAAGAACCACTCTAGGTGACCTCATGAATAAATTATTATTGTTTACGACAATGAGATTTTGCGATTGTTCCCTTATAACCACTGACACACTGAAAGAATTTTTTTTAAATGCATTCATACGTTTATCTTCCCTGAACATAACCTGTCTGATAATTAGCTGGATCCACCCAAGACTTAGAAATGATTAGGATTGCTAAAGCAGGAAGGCAAACAAAAAAAAAAAGGATCAATGTTCGGATTCTACATTCTAAAATAAGAATGTCTTTTTAATAATTTGGACAATAGTCTCAAAAATTAGGCTTAGTGGGAGATAGAGAAGTTTTCTAAATTCCAGAAGTTCACATAAAAAGATACCAACACTAATATTTTCTGAATGGTAAGAATATGATGTTTACATTTTTACTTTTGCCTATCTGTATTTCATAAGATTCTACAACATACTACACTATTTTCATAAATTGCTATGTCATTTTTTAGGTTTGAAAATGAGGATAATAATAGTACTATCTCATAGGGTTCTTCTGAGGATAAATGACGTAATGCATGTAAAGCACTTAACATAGTTCCTGGCATATATTAAGTACTCAATAAATAGTAAATATTATGCATATTTTATAATTATTGATCACAGATTTTCCACAATTCTCCAGTTTCATGATTAAGTCTTTAGTAAATAAACATGAACCGCTCAGGGGAAAAGAATGCTTATTGAACTGAAATGACTAACTTAGTAAGTAGAGCAATTCATCTGCAGAGACCGGCCCTTCCTCTCTGCCTGTGCCCACTTATGAACACAGGGCACCCTGGTGAGAAACCCAACTCTGTCCAGATTTGTGAAGCCCCATTCTACAAAAAGTAGCTTAAATGATTTGTGTTCTAGAATGTGTAACTCAGAGAAAAATGTGTAATGATACATTTTTATCAAAAAAATGTGAGCCACTGAGAGGCTGATATAAAAGATAAAAAAACCACATCGTACTCTACTAAATATATCAGATTGTAATCTTTAAATAGGAATGCTAGTTTCTAAAAACCAAATAAAAGCTAAAATCTTTCAGCAATAACTCACCAGCAATAACAACCAACAAACTTTCAGGGGAAGTACTATTATTCACGTTTTATAGATTAAGATATTAAGGCTGAAAGAGTCACAGAGCTATTGTGCAGCAGTGCCAGGAAACTACATGGAATCTGTGATTCCAAAGCTCTTCCCCTTTCCCTTCTACCATCCACCACCTTGGTTGTCAATGATATCTAAATTTTGGCCTGTGAACACAAGTAAGGGCAGCACAATTATGAGCATCTTGATAATCAAGGGTCATTGGTTAATAAGAGTTCTATATTAAAACAGAAAGACTATATACATCTAAACATGTGTTACCTTTTATGCTAAATACACATGAAATAATAAATTATATTTTATTATCAACATGATGAGAAAACAACATTATAAGAGGAAAAAAATATTCCGAAAACTCTTTTTTACATATCAAGAACTAAGCCTAGAGAACTTGGGTCATAGAATTTTACTATAAGCCATTGTACTGTGCTGTTTAATATGTCTTTCAATGAATTACATTCCTCTGTGACCATGCCATTTGCAATGTGTCTTTGCTATTCCTCCCATCAACAAGTAGAAGCTATTTCCCACCCTTGAATCTGGGCTGGTCTTTTGACTTTCTTCGACCAATGGAATGTGGCAGAAATAACATTCTAGGATTTCTGAATACAAGCCTTAAGATGCCTGTGGCTTCTGCTTTCGGCTCAAATTCTTCCAGCTCCATACAGTCCTTATAGCCCACTCATGCTTCATAATTCACTTGGTCAACATCTCCTTCAGAAATCTTTCCTATTTCAAGTAATCCCCAGTCTGATCTGATGCTCTTTCTTTATGCTACTGAGGCACCAGTGCTTGCTTTAATCACTTACCCCACTAGTAATTATCAATTGGTAACAAAAGCCTACAGCCAAATTCAGACATTAGCCTGTTTTGATAAATCAAGTTTATTGGAACACAGGTATGCCTATTTGTCTGTGTATTGTCTATGGCTACTTTCTCTCTATAACAGCTGAGTCAAATAGTCATGACAGAGACTATATGGCCCTTTACAGAAAAAGCTGGCAGACTCCCATACTAGACTATAAATTTATTGAGGACTGGGCTCATTCTTTGTTCATTTTGAATCCCTAACACTTGGCATATAATAGGTTCTACTTAAATGACTAAGTGGGTAAATATAATATTAGATTTGAGATAAAAGAGGTGGAGAGAGAACTTAAATAGTAAGAACCTTTAATCCTATTTCTCCTTTGCTTCTTGCACATCCCAGTTTATAATTAAAAACTGAAAACAAAACAAGTTGATATATAGGTTTTAAAATATCTTCTAGTATATATACTGGGCTCTGTACCCTTCAAGCCAGTAATCTAAACTTTCTATACTAGTGGTATTCAGCTCTGACAGCACAATATAATCACCTGGGGTGATTAAACATATTGATTAAAATATATTGATGCTCATGCCATGGCCAATAAACTAAACCAGGATGGGAAGGAGAGAGGCAATATTAGTTTTTGTTAAAAAGCTTCCAATGCGATTCAGAATAAAACTTTGGTTCTATACCAACAGTCTTAAGGCATGAGGGCTCTGAGCAACTCAAAAGTTTTAGTGATCAAAACCAACCAACCAAACACACTAGACTGTAATAATTTATGTACTTGCTAGATGAAAAAAAATAGATATTTTAGAAAAATCATCCACAGAATTGGAAACAAAAAGGATTCCACTAGAATTTAAGCTCCATGAGAAGGGATTATTTTGTCTGCTTTGTTCACTGTTGTATTCCCAGTACCAAGAAAAGTACCTGGTGATTAGTAAATAAACAATGAATGTATGATAATATTTTTTTGTTTGATTAACCAGAAGCCCCTGATTTAAAATATTACAGTTCATTGAAATTTTATACACAAAGAAGGCAAATTGGCAAATGTTGTCTTCAGTTAATCAAAAGATAACTTTCCTTAGGGGCATATACATTACATTCTACAATTTAAAGTGATGTTTTGAGTTAAAAAGATAAAGTACCCAAAGTGAAATCTCCTTCTGACACCACAAATTTGATCCCCCCTGTGGTGAACACACAATGCAATATACATATAATGTATTATTGAATGGTATACTTAAAACCTATATTATTTTATTAACCAACATCACCCTAATAAATTTAATAATAAAAAAAGGTAAAGCAAAAAGATACTGCTATGGTAAATGCACCCAGCCCCCTTTTAAAATGTACTCTTTATTTAAGAAAAAGTTCAGTTCATAATCTGTTAACAAGTAGGATGAGAACATGAAAAGACACAATAAAGAAAATTAATTGGTGACACTGACTAAACAAACAAAATGCCACACAAAATGCAACCTAGGAATTATCTGAAATCATCCTGGACCCTTATTCTATGGTTTTAACGTACTTACTAGGACAGTCAAAGTAATAAATGTCTGAGACTAGCTCAAAGTTGAGCCTATACATTCATATTCTTTCTCTGTCTCTCCGTGCACCTCCCCCTCATAAAATACACTACCCAAAATAATGAAGCTTTGGCCTAATGTTTATATCTGAAAATTGCTTTTGGTTGATGTTATCAACTTGTAAAAAATACAGAAAAATAGAAAAGACAAAACAAAAGTCAAGATTGAAAGGAAAAACACTTTAAGTCATCTAATTTGTATTACAAGATTCTTTTTTGAAATCTCACACCTAATGGAATATTGAGATATAACCTTTTGCAAAACCAGAATTTCCAGTTACCAACTTCCTCAATATCATCTATGTGGAAACCTATTTTAATCCTCATGAATTAATATTTACAGTCTTGAATTGTGCTATTCAACATGGTAGCCACAAACACAGGTGGCTATTTAAGTTTATATTAAAATTAAAATTAAATAGTTAAAAATTCAGTTCCTCAGCTGCATTAACTTAGTAGCCACAGGCAGCTAGTGGCTACCATACCACACAGCACAGGTACAGAACATTTCCATCATCACAGAAAGTTCTATTGGACAGCACTGGGAAAATGAAATAGAGTACAACAGCCTCAAAAAGCTTCAGGGAATAGAATCAGTCAGGCAAGGAAATTGTTACAAATGCCTGTTATTACTTCTAGGTAATAAAAGAATTGCCAAATGAGAGGCATTTCCTCCTGAATATAGAAAAGCTATTGAGTCATAAATCTGCTAGTTTTCTTTGTAGCTGATTTTCTAATTTTGGGTTCATTCCTATTCATAGGACACACAAAAATGCCTACTTTTTGATTAAAGAAATCTGATCAGATTCAAATTCATGTCTAACACACTACCCACTGATGGAAAAATTTTGGTTGAAAGATTTATCAGACTTCAGAGGGCAGGTGGCAGGATGTGTGTTTTCTAAAAGCACTAGCTTTGTCTTTTTAGATTTGAATTATTGTAATATTAATTCTTTTGGAAGTTTAGACTGAACTTCCTGAGAGTTCACTGAAATAATGCACAGTCAAAATCAGTCACTGACATGATGGCTTCCCTTCTTCCGGGTGAAACGTCAAGCGTGACTAAAAGCCAACATTCAAGAAGTAAGCAAACAAGTAAAGTACTACTTTTACATATTCTTAAAAATCTCTTTTATTTTTAATTCTTTTACACGTGACTATTTCTTAATATTCTTACTCTTCATTCTTTTGGCAGTCTCTCAATTTGGCTTTTCCTACTAATATTCAAGTAAAATAAAATATTTTAATGTGTTTACCTCTTGGATTATTATTATTTTAATCAGTAAATTAACATTCAAAATTAAGAAAGATTCAGCCTATTTGCACAATGATTTGTAAAAATTTCTTAAAAGCAGTCTCTGTCATTTCTGGGGAAAAAATACTCATTCAGAGCACTGCTGCTTTAAGGGCTGTGTTAGATGCTTTAGAAATAACATTTCATTTAAGCCTCATAATAACGTTAAGAGCTATAATCTCCATTTTAGAGGGCCTATCAGTTCCTTTTAAGAGGGAGCCTGTCCGAAGTTCCTGGCACCATGCTTGCTCCACACCAGATACTTGAATAGGTTTGTGGATGAATGAATGAACAAAGGGCACCTCTTTTGCAATATCAGTGACAGACACAGAACCTTGAAGTGAGCAGTTAGTAAATCCTTACTAATTAAATACAATAGCAGTAATGGTCAGTATGACTAATGGGTAAGTGGTTCTTAGTATATAAATGTCCCTCCAAAAATCTCACTAAGGTTAAGCAATTGACCTCAGATCCAAAAACTATGTAAGGCAGCCATGACTGAAAGATATAGGAAGAGAGGAGACTGGAAAAAGCTAATAGATATGTTAAGGGGCAATAAAAGAATCTGAGAAATGTGCCACTTAAAAAAAAAAACAACTTTTTTCTAAGTATATTTAAACAACACTTTGAGAATAGTTATCCTTTCAGATCATTTTAGATCATTCTTTTATGGGAAAATTATAGCACACAAATAACTTATTTATAAAAGAACAACTGCACCCAAATTTTTATATCAAGGCAAAAAGATTTATATTACAATATGTATTTAACATATAAAAGACTCACAACCTACTGAGAATGATAAACTCGTAATTATGTTTATTTTTTTATTGTAGAAGAGGAGTAGTAGCCTAAGGTGGTAATAAAAGATAAAGCAAAAATTTTCATCAAGTGCTCTTCAATTGAATAACCAAGCCTAATATATTTTTTATGCTACGTTCCAAATGTGTACTTGACCCCTGGCCCTTCAAATGGAAATGGTCCATCCACAGAACCTGCCATCAGAAGCCTCCAGGCCCAGCAACCCAGAAGGCCTCCCACTTACCTCCATATTTTTAAATTCTCTGTTCTTTGGCCTCATTCTTTCTCTCATCTAACACCCTTCTCATTTCTTGCTTCACAAGTCATTTAGATCTGTATTTTTGACCTCCTAACATTCCTCCACTCTGTTCAATATTTATTCTGGCTCTTTGGGTCTTCCTTTGGCCTAGAAAGATACCTAAACCTTTTTCTGAGTCTGACACTGTGACACTTGCAAATTTCCCCCAATTTCATTATCGTTATACTCTCCACCAGCACTTAAAAACATTCAGCACCCAGAGAATATTTTCTAAGTACAAAGCCATTGTGCTAAATTTCTCCTAAATATCTTCCAAAGTACTTTAGTTTTAGAACATGGCACTAAAAGAAAAATAATATGGGAGGAAATGCTATTTACACTTTTCTTTGAGGGGTAAAAAAAATGCAATGTCCTATTAGGAATAATTTTCTCTCTCATCCACTTACTCCCTCAAATTATAATTAAAATATCATAACATGAAAAGCAGATGAGGCCTTATAGTCTGATAACAAAAATGAGAAGGGATTTAATGCCAGTACATGCAGCCCCCTGAGGCAAGAAATTTTATCATTGTGTCTCATTTCCTCAAGTATTACACAAGGATCTCATACTTTCATACTAAGAAAATAATTTTTAGAACAATAAAACTGATTTACAAGTGAAAGAGTCACCAAAATTTAAAAAATTTTCTAGATTATTTTAGAAAATCTTATCTGTGATAGATATGTTGTAGAATAATATGTTTTCAGAAAAAAAGAGATTTTAAAAGGACATAGAAAAATACAAGCTCAATTAAAAAAAATAGATTCAACTCTGTCAAATTAATGCAAAACTTTCCAAACACTTATTTCCAATTTCTGTACTTACTTTGTTGCAGGCAGGTAAGAAGAGCACCAGCCTGTGGGATATTCTTTCTGTAGAACTGTTCTAGACATCATAAATGTAGTTAAAGCAATTCCTTATTCCACAGATTAGAGACCAACATGGGACAAATGCTACCAAACAGCAATAATGCTAGTATCCTGGGACACTCACATCTTTATTTATTTGTTCTAAGGAAATTGTAAGTAGACAATTTTCTGATAAAAGTAGACTGTAATGACATTTAAGTCTATGTTCAATATTAGTAAAACTGTATTGGGGAAATAACCCACAGAAATGCCATCTTAGTTTTATAGTTATAAATATATTTAAATTAAAATGCATTTATATGTAAATATATTAGTATATAAATATATTTTAATTAAAATATGTAAATATACTTATATAAACTTTAATTTAAATGCATTTATTTTAATTTACATATTTATGTAAATACAAATGTAAATATATTTAGATTAATCTTAAATTCAATATTTAATATTCATATTAAATTTATATTTAAATTATCTATTTAGAAATATAATATATTTATATTCATAATATAAATATAAATTTATATAAGTATAAATTTATATACAAATATATTTTAATTAAAATATGTATTTTATTATATACTTATATAATATATAATTTTATGATATATTCTTATATACTTAAAATATATTTATATAAAATATATTTATGTAATGTAGTTTATATTTATATTTAAATAAAATAGATATTAAAGATAAAATATATATTTTATCTAAACATAAAAATATATTTACATATAAATATATCTAATTAAAATGTTTTATTTAAAATAAAGTTAAATCCCTTTAAAAAATCCCTCAACTATGCATAATATTGTATATTTAAGTGAGCACTGTGTACTAGGTGTTCTGCATAATTTAACAAAAAGAGCTCTTAACATTCTATAGTTTAGAATTTAAACTATCACCCAGATTATAAAATAGTAAGCATGGGAGGGGAATCAAAGGAAAATCAAAGGGAGCTCTCTCTGGTTTGTACCTGGACCTGACGTGTTATGACAATGGATTAGGATGAGGTGGTAAAATTCTAACAGGAGTCATAAACAAGCTATCTGGATAAGGAGAAGAAATAAAGGTGAGGGACAAGAAGCGCAGAGGGTGAGGGCTACAGGCCCCAGAGGCAGAGCTGGCAGGGAGCCAGGCTCAGCAGTGACAGTGTGATGTCCGCCTAGCACAGAGAGAGGCTCAGTGGTGAAAGTGATAACTATACAACACCACCAACACTTAGCTTTAAAGGTCAAAACTTCAATTTGTTATTTTATTTAAGGATTGGAAGATTCCCTTCTATACTGATTTTCAAATCAAGAAAAATAAACTAACTTCTCTAATGCCTCCACGTTGCCAAAACTCGAGGCTCTGAAACATCAGCACCTTCTTTAATCCCCTTGTCTATGAGGAAACACATACAGAAATAAGCTTATTTCCTATTGAGACTGCAGGCAATGCCCTCAAATGGTTGGAAAAGAATAAAGTGACCCAGAGTGTTGGAAAATGGGCCCTGCCACAGATACCAATTGTAGCACAAGTGAGTGCAGAGGCTCTGGACTCTGGCCAAGTTTAGAAAAATAAACCTTCAAGTGACAAAGGCCAGGTCTATGATTTAAAAGCACATGCTACTCTCAAACCCTGCTGGTGGGAGTATAACTTGTATACCATCTCCTGCAGTTTGGCAGTATTTGTCAAAATAAAAAAAAAATGTACAAACCATTTGACCCAGCGATTCCACTTCTAGAAATATATTCCCACAGACATACTGATGTATGTAAAATGATGAATATATGGAGTTATTCAATGCAGCACTGTTTGCATTAGCAAAAGATTGGAAATCATGTAAATACCCACTGGTGGGGGTCTGATAAATAAATTATGGTTCATCCATATAATGCAATGAATGCCAAACAGACTTTTAAAATAGTGGCACAATCTCCAATATAGGTTAAGTTAAAAAAAAAAAGGCAATGCAGATCAATGTATATATTATATGACCATATGGATGAAAAAAGAAGTTGAATATGTGTTCATATGCACTCAATGTACATGAATTGTCTCTGGCAGGATATCTAAGGAACTGTTACCAGGGACTGCCTCTGAAGAGGGGACCGTGTCTGGAAGATGAAGATGGGACAGAGATTTACCCTGCCATCTACCCATTTGTGACTTTTGATTCATGTGTACATATAAAGCATTTTTTTTTAAGCTGCATACCAGGTCTACAATGGCAATCTGAATCCCAATATCTAAAGAACAGTGTTAGAGACACCTTTTAGAATGACTGTTTTCAACAAGACAGGTAATAAGTGTTGGAGAGATTGTGGGGGGAAAAGGAACCCTCGCACATTGCTGCTGGGACTGCAAATTGGTACAGTCACTATGGAAAACAGTATGTAGTTCCTCAAGAAACTAAGAATAGTTTTGATCTAGCAATCCTCCTTCTGAGTATTTACTTCCAAAATCAGAAAACATTTATTCACAAAGATATATGTACCCCAATGTTCATTGCAGTGTTATTCACGGTGGCTAAGACAACCAAAGTGTCCTTCAATAGATGATGGACTAAAGATGATGTGGTACATATATACAATGGAATATTGCTTGGCCATAAGAAACAATAAACTACTGCCATTTGTGACAACATGGATGGATCTTGAGATTATCATGCTAAGCAAAATAAGTCAGACAGAAAAAGTTGAGGATCATATGATTTCACTCATATGTGGAATATAAAACTGAAAGCAACGAATGAATAAGACCACCAACAAACAAAAACTCATAGACGTAGACAACAGTTCAGTGGTTACTAGAGGGAAAAGGGAATGGGAGATATGTAGAAAAGGGCAAAGGGGGTCAAATATATGGTGACAGAAGGAGATTTGACTTTGAGTGGTGAAAATACAATGCAATATAAAGATAATGTATTATTTAACTGTACACTTGAAACCTATATAATTTTATTAACCAATGTCACCCCAATAAACTCAACAAAAAACAAACAAACAAACAAATAAATAAATAAAATAAACAGTAGTGTTAGAAAAAAGTGAGCCAAAGAGCTTAACTTTGGCACCCAACACCTTGCCAAGAGGAAAATCAGATGCCTCCTTATAGTGTATCAGTTTATACCAGTCTTACCAAATATGTTGTGGTTTTTGCAAAACCAAAAAATTCATAAATAATATTATTCCAAGTATCTAGTCTACAAATCCTTGACTTTTTTTTAACATAACAAGACTGTGATTAATGAACACCAAAGCTGATGGTACAGGCAAGGGCTGTGGGGGCTCAGAGGAAGGGAGAATCATTGTGTGATTTTCAGTGAAGGGTATCGTTTTTTGCCCTGATGATGCACAAAATCAAGATGCTTTCCTTGGTCCATCCCTCTTCAAAAGCTAGACAATTCAGGGCTAATTACTCCAAAACAACATATAAATTAAAAATTCACAGGTTCATGTTAGAAATTACAACCAGGAAATACATTTATACTTTTTTAAAGCCATACGTGTTTCCTGCTCTATCTAATGTGCAATTTGTTCATCCTGAAAAATTATGGTGAAGTTAAACACAAACAGTACTTTTTAAGTTAATTATAGACACATCGTCTTCCTTGCAATTTACATCTTAGAATCTAGCTGTATGCTGTTTTATTTCCTTCCAGCTGAAGGAAAGGAGTTGCTACCTTAAGATCGTTCTGCATATAGATATCAGATTTTAATAAAAAAAAATAAAGGCAGTCATACATTCATTTATACCATGAAATAACAATTCTAGTCACACAGGATAATTTTACAAAATTATCCAAATCAGACACATTCTGTTGGAATGTAATAAACTCTTGCCTATGTAAATGTAATGCAGATTCTCATCCAGCTGAAAATCTGTCGTGGTCCTCTACCCTCTCCTCTGAACCAGCAATGAAGATAATTCTCTACAATCTTGTTCGTAGTCTACATCTGTACCCACTTGTGAAAGCATAATTAAACTACATTTTTCAAATCAATCTAAATATAGCTATTTATTCATTCAGAAGGCTGGAAAAATAATCTCATAGAAAAGCAAATAAAAAATAAATTAAGAAATAAAGATTACTTTTAAGTTTCAGGCCATGCATCTTACATAGATATTTGAGTGTCACTGCTATCCTACCAACAGGTTCAAGCAGAAGGTCTGTATGCAGAGGATCTCAGTGAAGTCTGCATGTATCTACGAAAAGAACTTACAAAGATGGGAGCCAGTGTCATCATTCAGTCTGCCTTAGAAGTTCCAGACGTTTAGCATTGCCCATCTGGATCAGAGGGGGAAAGAACCACCATGAAGCATGTCTTGACAACATATGATGTGTCTGGCAAAGTGTTAGGAGTTTTATAGCTGTTGCCTGTCTTATTTAATACTGCAGAGTAAGTATTTTTATTGTCAGAAAATTACTAATCCAAAACCAAAGAGTGGTGGAATTAGAAATTTTAACTCTTATACCTCTGGATCTTAAAATCTATGTTCATTCCATGGTAATAAAATAAGCAATAGGCCCTAAATATTAATCATAGCCGAACAGGTGAGTAAATACTATTTATCCACTTAATGCAAACAGACACAGCCTCTAAATATAAGTATAAAGATCCCAGGCAACAAAAGAAATGCTTATAACATAATAAATTGTTCAAGAGAAAAAGGCAGAATACAAACTTGTATCTACGGTGATTATCACTCCAGAATAAGTTAATGTAATTATTATTTATTGAACACACACTTTGTGCTTAGCACTTGACATAATCCTCATAATAAACATGCAAAGAGGATATTATTATTCTCTTTTTGAAGTTGAGGAGACTAAGGATCATACATGCTGAATAACTTGTTAGCTTCAAAGCAGGTAAACTGAGATTTATTCCAAATTTACCTGATCTCAAAGGACTCACAGGAAACATTAAAAAATGAAACATTTTAAGGAGAAACTGGGTGGTAAGTGTATTTTTGCAGTGGGCAAAGTAGAAAGCATTCTTTAGACTCAGAGATAGGTTGAAATCCTACTTTTGCTATTTTCTAGATGTGTTACTGTTTTATTGAACCTCTTTCAGTCTCTATAGCCTTCTGTGCAAAAACTGAGGCCATTTTTTATTCAGAATAGTGTCTGAGAATGTGGTGAGCCCAGTGCATCCCTGCAGTAGGGTCCACATATTCGATATATTCCAAATCATTTGTGAATTCACTTGGCCAAGCATTGCCTGCAGGCCAAAGAATTCGAGAGCTGCAATCTCTGCCTTCATCTGGTCAAACTCCTTCAGTTTGTACATCATTAGATTAGTGGCTAGTTAGTGGCAGAGCTAAGACTAGAGCGTAGGCCTCTTAACTCTCAGTCCAGTGGTCTTTCTAGTTCAAAAGGCCTGGTTAGGAGAGGGAAGCATAGGAAAAGCAAATGGAAGTATGTTAATGCAAACTCCTCATTAACTCTAACAAAAAACTTCAGATCCATCTGAAAGATATATGCCCTGGACAGAGAATGCTCTGTCTCAACCCTTTATGAGGGATTTGTTGGTTTCTTAAAGCAAAGTACAGAGGACAGTTGTCTAAGACAGAAGAAGAACTTTCGGGGCAACAAAAATAAATTTAGTATGTACAGTTTTGCCTAACTGCGTCCCAATTGTTCTGTGATTATTCTATTTTCAAAAGAAAAAAGAAGGAGAAGAGTATTCTGGGGTCAAAAACTAGATTCTTTTCTTAAAGATACAAATGTACTATATCGTTAACACTACAAATTTTAAAGGAAACCTGTTTGATTCTTCTTAACCTAGAATTTTCCAATCTTAACCTGACAGTGAAACTCTCCTCCCTGGCCCATTGAATGTGAAACAAGTGCTTCACAACATACATATGCCTGTGGTCCCCAGACCAGCAGCATCAGCATTACCTGGGAACTGGTTAGAAATGTGAATCGTCAGGCCCTAACCCAGACCTATGGAATTAGAAGCTCTTGGGGTGTTTTACCAAGTCCTCTAGGAAAGGGGTCCCTAACCCCCAGGCCATGGGCAGGTACTGGTCTGTGGCCTGTTAGGTACCAGGTGGTACAGCAGGAGGTGAGCGGTGTGGGAGCAAAAGAAGCTTCATCTGTATTTGCAGCTGTTTTCAGCACTAGCATCACCACCTCAGCTCCACCTCATATCATTAGGCATCAGATTATCATAGGAGCACCGGTCCTTGGTGCCAAAAAGTTTGGGAACTGCTGCTCTAGAGGATGCTGATGAGAGATAAAGTTTGAAGGCTACTAATTTTGGCAAATAGTGAAGGTTGTTTTTATCCTAATACATATCATGACACATAGATTATAAAATGTATCATGTATCATGTTACTTTGGTTGTTTTGGGGGTTCTCTTCGTGACAGTGGCTTTCAAACTGCTCCTCAGGACTGAAGGGAACAAGGGAGAAGGAGGTGGATTAAAATGTGCCAGGTTTCAGGGCAGGTCACCTACCTCATTCCCACCTTGCTTCTCAATTGTATCCCTTAGGCTACAGATTAAGATGATTTAAATAAAAGTTTTCAGAGTTTAAACAAAAATTTGAAGCTCACTGATAGGAGATTTTAAGGAGTTCAGGTCCTGGATCGATTTTACTGCCTGATAACGAGTAATTAAAGTAATTCATCAGCCAAAAGGTCCTTTGATGGCTTTAGGCTGGAAAAGAACAGGAAGGCCCCAGGGCTGAACAGAGATTGAGATTCCTACTGCTGAACTCCATAGTTATCCTCTTCTGCACCTGAGAATAAAAAAATGTGTATTTGTATTTGTCTGAAATGTGGCTAACTAGAAAGATATTTCTAGACCTGTGCTCTAATCATCATTTCCAAACATTCTTGAGATAGGTCTAGCAACAAAAGCCCTATTCTTAGGGACAACAAAAATGCATCATTCAGATTCTACTAACACTAAGTTAAACACTGGAGCATTATATCTAAATCATTAAGATAATCCTTACTAATTGAGATTTGGTTAACTTTAAAAAAAACACAAGAATCATGTGCTACTTACTCTTACCCTATTGCAATATTTATGTCAATTTATATATCAGATTGTGAGGATAGGGATATTTAATTAGTCTCTGTCCCTTCCCCAACATGTAGACCAGAGGCTCACACATATTAGGCATTTAATAAATGTTACCTGAATAAATAGCTTTTAACATATCTAACAGTTATAGTTTTGGTGCTGTGAATTCCACATGAAATTTTCTTTTTATTCTATTTATTTGTGATAAAAATAAAGCATATGCTCATTATAAACATTTGTTTTAATATAAAAAATAATAAAGGCACAGAAAAATTATCTATACTTTTGGTAGTATGCAATGATCACACATTCCATTACAAATGTGCACATTCTTACAGACATTGCTCTAGGGATATCTATGCACAATTGGATATAAAGATACATAAGTCTACATTTACGTGTCTGTATCTGTCTATGTAATATTTATTTCTCAAGTTATATATCTAAGTACCTATTTCTCCATATATTTTCCACAACATGGAATCATGCTCATACTGTTTTATAATCTGTGCATTCCTGTAGCAAAAAATCATAAACATCTTTACATGTAAATAAATATCATGTAATAAATATCACTGTATATTTTTAATACCTGCAAGGTATCTATTGTATGAGTATATCATAATGTGTTTTAAAATCTATTTTATTGGTTGTTTCCATCATTTTTCTCTTATAAAAATGCTGTGATGAATATCCTTGAGCACTTATCTGATTACTTCCTTAGGTTAAAGGTGGGATTGCCAGAGGTGAAATTTCTGGATCAAAAAGTATACTTAGTAAGGACTGTCACACATGTTAAGCCCTGTAGAAAGGCTGAATCAATTTTACTTTTATCAACATGTATGAGTTTTCCTTTATTTTATACCTACACCAAAATTGGTTATTCTCACATCTAAAAATGTTTTCCAAAACAAAAGGGGAAAATAGTATTTTGGATTTTCATCCATTAAAGTTGACAAAAATCAAATTTTGATAACACTTTTGGTGAGAGTCTGGGGTAATACCCACTCTCATACATTTTTAGTATTAGTGTAAATTGCTACAATCTCCATGGAGAAAATTTAGTACCTACAAAATTAAAAACACACATACCCCTAACCTAGTAATTCCACTCTTAGAGAAGTACTCTATGATGTTCTCAGATATGTCAAATGATCTATGCACAAGGATTTTATTTCAGTATTATTTTATTTTTATTTTTTATTTTTTATTTTTTAAAATTTTATTTTATTATTAGTTTCAAGTGTTCAGTACATTGGTTAGACATTTCTATAGTTTATATATAGTTTATAAAACAATCCCCCTAGTTGCTCCTTCTCTCCTCTGTCTCTCCACCAAGCCATTATGTAAATGCTAACTGCATTCCCTATGCTGTACTCCTCATCCCCGTGACCATCTATCAACTACTAATTTGTACTTCTTTATCCCTTTACCGTATTCTGCCAGCCCCCCAACCCCCCATCCCCTCTGTGCATCACCATATTTGTGAGTCTGGTTTTGATTAGTTTGTTCTTTTTGTTCCTTAGATTGCACATATCAGTAAAATCAAATGGTATTTATCTTTCTCTGTCTGACTTATTTCACTCAGCATAATAACCTCTATCTCCATCTATGTCGTTGCAAATGATAGGATTTTATTTTTTTTTAATGGCTGAGTAATATTCTATTGCATAAATGAACCATAACTTCTTTATCCTATCATCTGTTGATGGGCATTTAGGTTGCTTCCATATCTTATCTATTGTAAATTGTGCTTCCATAAACATAGGGGTTCATAGATCTTTACAAATTATTGTTTTGGTTTTCTTTGGATAAATACACAGAAGTGCAATTGCTGGGTCAAAAGATACATTCATTTTTAATTTTTTGAGAAACCTCCAGACTGTTTTCCATAGCAGCTGTACTAACAGTGTATGAGGGTTCACTTTTCTCCACATCCTCACCAACACTTGTTGTTCTTTGATTTATTGATGATAGCCATTGTGAGAGGTGTGAGATGCTACCTCATTGTGGTTTTAATTTGCTTTACTCTGATGATTACTGACCTTGAGCATATTTTCATATGTCTATTAGCCATCTGTATTTCCGCTTTGGAAAAATATCTGTTCAGGTCTTCTGTCCATTTTTTAATTGGATTGTTTGTTTTACTGTTGTTGAGTTGTATGAGTTCTTTACATATATCTTACCAGATATATCATAAACAAACATCTTCTCCAATATTTTATGAAGACTAATGTTGGGAAATAAAATATTTGTCAATAGCGGACTAATAAAATCAATTGTAGTACATCTATATAATCAATAATCATGCAACTGTTAAGAAGTATAAAGTCCTAACTTTTCTGTGTGCTTGAAATTTTTTACTTAAAAAATGCCAGAGGGATAAAGAATGAACCAGTTATATATGTATTAATATGGAAAAAATTGCAAGAATAACTTAAGTGAAAAAAATCAAGGTATAGAATATTGTGTATAATATTATAGATGTATATAGTATATAAAAATATATACTTGCATGTGTATATATTTATACACATACCCATGTTCATGGACAACCATTTAAGGAGTCCACAAAAAACTGGTAATGGTAGTTGTCTTTGGGGAGAATGGAATGGCTGGAGAATAACTAGCATAGGAGGAGAAAGATATGCTTTTCACCATATATAATTTTGGATTCTAAAATTTTGTACCATGTAAATATACCTGTTCAATAATAAATAAAAAAATAAATAAAATTTATACCTCATTTTAGTTTACCTTTTTTTGGACAACTAGAGTTCGAACAGATTTTTATTTTACCTATTGGCCATATCAATTTCTTATCTTGTGAATTGCCTTTTCATACTCTTGCCTAAGATGTATCTTTCTAAAACTTCTATAATAGTTTTAAAATCTACAAGCATTTTGGGAAAACTTGTATTTCATGAAGCAGACCTGCTTGTTTTTATGCTACTAGAGGCCATGCTTTCATTTAAGCAAATGATGTTACAGCTTATACCACTGTTGCCTCAGCAATCAGTGACTTCCCTTGGCACCAAAGGCAGCAAGGGAGGTCCACTGAGGCACAAACCAGTTTCCACATTTGAAAAGCTACAACCATGATGAATCTTGGAGAGAAAAAACTTTTATCTTGAGGATCTAAAAGCCAATGATGGTTAGTGTACATTTTTCTAGGCTTATGATGCATATGTGTAAGGGACAACATTAAAACGTCATACTAAAGTCAAAGTAAGAAATAATCTTTCTAATGCCACTTACAAAGATCATTTGACTTAAATATTACAGCATTTAGAAGGTGATTGCATGCCACTTTTGTGGTCATCCCTCCCACCCCATATATATTTTAGATATAGAGTTTGAAACTACATAGTCGTTTTGTATAAGACGATCTTCTTTTTTTCTTTCTATTTCATATAGCCATGATCTTGGTTTTCAAACACAGTAGGACAAACTAGACTAGAAAGAATGACATTTGAGTAGATATATGTTAACCTTGCAAAAAATGGGAGGCCCCAGCACAGTACCACCTTTCTGCTGTCCTGCAGCGTGAAATTTCTTCACTAATTTAAACCTTGGTCTGGGCAAGTGAAAAAGATTTAAAATATCCATTTCAGAAGTGTATTGTGAGGATTAAATAAAATAACATATGTAAATACCTTAGCACAGTGCCTTGCACTAGGAATGCACCTAACAAGTTTTGACATCATCATCATCATCATCACCAAGAAGATGAATATAAGAATGTGGCAATTTATTAAGGTGAAGGCAGAACAGACACACAAACCACAAATGAATATGCATAGCACAATTCTGGGAATATGAGGACCTTTAAACAAATATTTTCTGATAAGTTGCAGACAAAAAGAACAAAACAAAAAGAAGTTATTTTGCATGCCATATCAAGAAGCCCTCATCATGAAGGTTGGATATATCCCTTCCCATTCACATCTCTCACAGAACATTTCGACTGACGCAACCAACCACATAGGGATGAGTATTTGTAGAACAGAACAATGAAGGATATAAGTGTAAGTGATTAACAGAAATGAATTCATTGGAAAGTACTTCAATGGTTTCTCAAAAAGTTAAGCATAGAATTACCACATGACCCAGCAAATTAAGATACCTCCGAATAGGTATGGAGTTTCTTTTGGGGGTGATGGAAATGTTCTGAAATTAGATAGCAGTGATGGTTTCATCAAATAGTGAATATATTAAAAACCTCTGAATTGTACACTTTAAAATGGCAAATTGTATGTTTTGTGAATTATATCTCAATTTAAAAAAATAACTGAATTCATTGATTGTGCCAAAGATTATCCATATTTAAGATTAGCCAATATAATTTGGAAGAATGATTTTTCATTGTTGGTGTAAGATAAAAACAGATGTAACAACAGCACCAAAAACAAGTTAGACACAAACTAGAAACAGTTAAAGAAAAGGAAAAACCTGATGAGACTACTTGAAAAATTTCCATTGTATTAAAATCATACCAAACAACTTAGGCAAAACATTTTTGCCTTATTCCTTGAGCAACTTTATGAAGTATTTCAATTTACTTTGAGGGATACTACTTTACGCAGGGATCACCTCTGTAAAATAAATTTTAATAGATAAGCCTGACAGCAATTCTTCTTTCCTCAGAAACAAAGAATTAGTATGACAGTAAATCCAGAAGTGTACCTTTCACTGCATACCTATGTGCTTGTGAATATGAGGCAGAATTATTATATTTTCAAAATGTAAGCAATGTATTCATGAAAACAATAACCAGGGAGAACAGTGGCACAACTACATTCTATTTTTACCTCTTCTATTGATATCTTCCTGCCCTTAACTGCCTTTCTGGAATGTATCAGACAATCAGCTCTTTTTGCTCTTTGGAATGAACCTATTCTAAGCACTAAAATTAAATATAACATAGTTAAATCTCCTAAAAATGCTTAATGACTTTACATTATACACCAGAAACTTGACTTCACAAAGATCTATAACTAGTAGAAGTTTCATAAAATAATTTTAATATGATTATTTTTCTCCTAGATTTTCTTGGAATAATTATTTCAAAAAGCTGCCTTAGAGCTATTGCTCAGGGAAATCACAACTTCCTTACTTTAATTTCACAATAGTATTAACTGGTCAAAGAAATAACATTATATGGGTCAATCATCTCTTATTCATACATATAGAGTTTCCTAGGCAGGATGATTCTAACTAGGTATCATAATTTCTAATCCCCTTCTGTTAACTATAGAAGCTTTAGCTTTTCCAAACTCATATGTACAAATTCCTTTAGTTTGGCTGGGTCAGTCCCTTCATAATATATTATAAGAAAGGTCCAGATTCTTTTTTTGTGACTCTATTCTATCATACTTCATTTAATTTTCTTCTTTATTTCTACTTAATAAACACCCAAGTAGCTAGTGTACATCTTTGTATGTAGGTACTGACTTCTTCATTGTCTGTCAGTTAATTTCTATTTTTACTCATTTCCACACAATTTTCAGGCTACAGGGATGTGCTGGTGAATTAACACTGGGTTGGGCTCTCTGGGGAGAAAAAGCCCAGATTTGGAGCATTTGTGAATTTCCATGCTATAAATACTCTCTCCACTGCTGATTTTAAACTTCACTGTCATGTCACTAAATATGGATTTGGAAGAGATTACAATAGCACATAATGATATAGCTTTTCCGCCATAGAGATACAAGAGACATAAATAACCTCAAGCACGGAGAATAGCTAATAATTAGAAAGCAAGGAATTTTGAGTATTTATCTTTGTTGTAAATATAAATTATTTAATTGTAAGCTTCCATAATTTTAATTTTTAATAGTTATGCTTAATATAGCTTCATATACTACTGAAAATTTAGCAATTGGCCATTGTGAGCCAGCTCCAGCACACTACTGATTATAGAACATATGAAAAATCGATATATTACCATTGGTATGCTGTGGCGTGGTCAGGCATGGCCCAGCTTGTTGCAGAGGGCCTGGGTCATGTGAGGAACAATGGGGTCTGGACCTGGGTGAGCCCAATGGGGATGCATGAGGACAAAAGAGGCAGACTGAGCTAGAAGAATCTGACATGTCATTGAAGACAGGAAGGTATTAGTGGCTCCTACACAAAATAACTAGGATGACACAGACGTCTAGTTAAATGTGATAGATTTAATGCGCTTATTTATCTTACTTGTTTCCCTTCAATCCCTCCTGAAACCATCCTAAAAGAAAAAGAAATTTTAAAAAAGCATAGAACTACAGTCAATCCCCAAAATCAGTACTCATGTTTTCAGTCATTTGTGAACAGGCTCAAAGTGGTGAAAAGTCTGCGTCTCCTGATGCTCATATTCCCAACTGAGGTCAAACAGGTGACTCTGCCTTCTTGTTTCAGCTCTCATACTATAAACAAGTAAGTGCCCTTTTCATAGTCAATTTAGTGGCATGTTTTTCTCATTTTTGCACTTTTGTTGGTGGTTTTGCTGTTTAAAATGGTCCCTGGCTATAATGCTGAAGTGCTGTCTAGTGTTCCTCAGTACAAGAAAGATGAGGTGTACTTTATAAAGAAAAGATGTGTGTTGGATAAGCTTCATTCAGGCATGAGCTAAAGTGGTATTGGCCAGGAATTCAATGTTGATGAATCAACAAATAAGGTTTATTCAACACTCCTAACACAAGGTTATGTATTAAGTTGATGAGGCTTGTAGGTACCTAACCCTGCGTCTCCCCTCAGAATAATGATTCAGTATTTACCAATTCAGTGTTTGAAGTGAATTTATAGAACATAATCATTGGGAATAATGAAAATTGATTACGTAATGGCAAGAAGAACAGGAGAGATGATTAGAACAATTATATTTTAGAAGTTGCAAGGCAGATGGATGAGTGGATTTAGCTCACCAGAGAAATCCAGAGTGAAGCAGGACCTGGTACATGGCCAGAAGCAGGAGAGCAGATAGTGCAGGTAAGCCTCAAAATAAGAGGATCGGGTGAATGTGTGTGTAAGAAGCCTTTAGATCCATATTTTGCATTTCCAACCCAGCAGTCAAGTCTTCTCAACCCAGGGAGACAATTAGAGGTTGATTCCCTACAGTGGTTGATCCCAAGTTAATTCTGGATTCAGAGCCACCACTCAGAAGATAAGGGTGCCATTCTGAAATTAGGGAATTAAGTGAAAGTCCACATATTGAATGATAAGATCATTGACCCCTTTTCCTTTACTCAGCTCTGAGAATGCTTGCTAGAGATGAGAGACTGAAGGATGTCCCTCTGGGTATTCTGCCTATGCCAAAAGAAAACACCTATACATATTGGGCAGGGAAGGGAGGAATCACCCAAAGAAATAGCCCTCTCATATCGTTCTATGGTGAAGTCCACAAAATATCCTCCTCTTTTAAATACACACACACACACACACACACACACACACACAAACACACACATACCCCTTCTAAATACCTTTATTGTGCCTTACTCTTAAAGATGAGTTAGAGAGTCAAGAACTAGATATTTGAAGAAAGCATCTATCATGAAACAAAAATCACCAGATATAATTTTTAAAAATTTCCTAGACTGTATAATTAATATATCATTAATATAATGTATAATTTCCTAGAATGTGTAAGGTATATGGTCCCTTATGGAACTAGCATAATAGATTTTTTAAAAAGACCCACGCCCATCCTAAGACACATCAACATGAAATTTTGGAACATTGGGCAAGGAGAGGATTCTAAAGGCTTCCAGAAGAGAAAAAGAGAAACAACAACAGGTCTCATATGAAGAATTGAAACTGATAATGGCACTTATTTTTTCAATAGGAATTCTGGGTGCTAGAAGATACTGGAACAATGTCAAAATTTCAAGAGAAAATAATTTCCAACTTCAAATTCTATACCCAAACTATCAATCCAATGAAAGGGTAAAATTAAGATTTCTCAAAACATTTAGCTGTCATGTACCTTACTTTAGGAAGATACGAGAAGGAAATCCACCAAAAAGAAGGTGTTCACAAGAAAGACAGAAACACAGCATGTTGAATTTGGCTCTATATAACCAATGAAAAGGTGACAAAAGCAAAGAAATTTATCTTCCCTTATATGACAAAACACCTGAATATTGACCTAACAAAAATTATGATTTGGAGAATGGTAAAGGGAAGTGGGTATATTTTTGGGGAAGGGCACTAAATCCACATATTCCTTTGTAGAAATATAAATACATAATATTACAATTGAAGTAAAATGGAACAAATAGGAATATAAGCAAGTTATAAATTATGAAGGCAAATGAGAAGAAAGTGTTAAAGTGTTATACAGAAAATAACTGGCTATAGGGAGAGGTGGGCAGAAGAGTAGTGTTTTTCATTATGAATTTTGAATATCTACTTGATCTTTTAAACCTCATATAACTTTGACCAAATGTGTGGGTACATGTGCATGCTTGTGAGTGGTGTCAGACTGGTAGGTGCACACCAGGCCAGGGATCTGGTGTAATGGAAGCTAGCAATGCTCTGAAGACTGAGGCATCATTCAGTGAGTCTGTTAGCAAACCCCAGCCATTAGGCAAAAGTTCAAAGATAGGATTTCCCTCCCTAGAGGGGCACAAATAAGAACTAGGCAAGGCAGCCCCTTTGGGGACTGAGGGCTGGTAGGTTTCCAAGGAAGGGAATCAGACCCAGGAAACAAAGCAATATGGGAACCTGAGCATTAGAACTGAGACACCAGGTTAGAGTCTGTCTGGTAACCAGCGTGAGCACACGCTGCCCAGAGTGCTTGGGGCTCACTTTTTACTTTACTCTTCACTGAGCTAAGCACCAGGATTGAGCTGAGCCTGAAAGATGAGGGCAACGAGGGAAGCAAAACTAAAAACCTGGGTGGCCTGACAAACACTAAGTCCATACCCGCTATTAGATCTAAAAGCTGCAAGTCATTCTCAAGTTTAAAATGTTTCTGATCCCCCAAGTGGGTGCCATACTAGCCCCACACAATCTACCCAAGAACTAGTTAAACTATGCTATAGCTGTACAATTAAATAATGCGGCCAATGTAACAAACATTGAAGGTTTCTGGGAAAGCTTTTCTTTCTTGATATAGGTGCCACCATTTCTTACTTCCTTTTTCCATCTTCTTTATGCTTGGAACATGGTACCTGAAAATGTAGCAACACCAGCATGGAAAGAGCATCTTGTAACCCTAAGGTAACAAGCATTCTAAGGATGGCAGAGCATAAAGATTAAAAAAAAAAGGGGGGGTCAAATACATGGTGACAGAAAGAAATCTGTGTAAACATATATATGCCTTACTGTTAAAGTATACAGCTGAAACTTACTGGATTTCGTTAACCAATGTCACCATAAAAAAAAAATACAATTAAAATTAAATAAATAAAGAAAGCAAAAAGAAAAAAGTAAAAGGAAATGGTTCATTGAAAATGTCATTGAGCCACCTACCCTAGAATTCTTGATACCTGAAATAAAATAACTGAAAAATTTCTAACTGATGTGCCTTCCCAATGTGGTGGAAATGAATTTGATTAAAACCACAATTTCTAGGCATTTAAAAAAATTCAGAAACTCAAAAATCACTCTTCTATAACCTGTTGAGAGTGGGAAACAAGTTTAGTATTCTCCCTCAAGACTCCTGTTTGGAGTAATTACCTCTCCACAAACAAAATCCACAAAACTCATCCAAAATAAAATTGCCTTTAAGGACTCTGAAGAACTCAAAGTGTGCATACTTAATCACATGTTGCTTTATCACATCCTAATTGGCATTTTTTCTTTCCATCCTTATTTTGCAAATGAAAAAACTGAGGGACACATTTTCCCCAGGTCCAAATAATTTATTAGGATAGTGAATTACAAAACACATTTTTTTTCAAGGAAGAAAAAACACATTTTTCAGCAAAAAAATTTGCTGAAAATACTTTGACTATGCCACAGAAAGAACATTTATAATCAGTTTTTAAAATTTTAGCCAATTTAAATGAATTGCTTTGGAAAAGCTATAATAATTTTATGTCATTTCACTAAAATGCAATTAAAACAATTAGAAACAATTCCTAAATGCTTATGTGGACCACTGCTGATAAAAGCTGCTAATATTCAGGAATTGATTGGAGATTTCCCACTGACTTCTCTACATGGAAGAAACATATTGTCGAAATTTTGTAAGAAATCAAGTTATTCAATTTAATGGATAAGTACAGAAAAGAAAATTGCCAAGCAGAATATTTTGCTGTGTTTGTGTTTCCTCTGATGTAACCTTGCTAACTTCGAATGCTGCTTTTAAACTAAAACATATAAACAGCATTTGTATGGCTGGCTTTATTCATTAAAACAAAGTGAAGATCGTTTTGAAGTCACTTTGAAAGGTAGTTTGGACTTTCTTATTTAATTAATCCATTACATTTAACCTTCCAGTATTTTATTCTCTGAAAGTCCTGCAACCATTATTAACACTCTACAAATCTGTTTTGCATTATTAAATTTAAGAATTTAGTACCTAATAAAATTCTCAGCAGGAATATTGTTATTAAATGAGTTCATCAAACCTAACTATACTAATTAACAGTCAAGCGTTGAGGAACACTCATACAGCATTGGGCCATATTCCATATTCATAACTCCTCTGCTAATTCTAGTAAATGGACATAGAAAATCTCAGAAAAAAAAAGTCCAGAAAGGTTACAGAAACCACATGCACTTCTGTAGAAATCAGGTTCTCCCAAATAAATGTCTAGGTTTCTCTCAAACTTACTTCTCATCATATCATCTACCAGTAATTTTCAATTAAGTGTACAGCTAGTTCTAGCTCCTCCCTCCCTTTTATGCTTGTAATGACATGACTGGAAAGATTGTCCATTTTAGTTTTACAATTAATTCCTAGTCTTAGCTGGCCACACCCAGAATTTTCAGAGTGCTTCTTCATACAAAATATTTAGCCTCTAGTACAAGGATGATCTTTTAACCACACACACACACACACACACACACACAGTCCCAAGCAGAGGAATATCAACAGATTTTAATGTGTAAATAAAGGCTCCATGGCCTCAGCCCTTATCTCATGTAGTGGATGCAGTAAAGTGTCACTAGACTCCCTTTAATGGACTGAAGCTGTGAGAATTGTTACCTGCTGAAGGCTCATGACTGAATTTCTTTCTTGGAATTGCCCACTGAGTGAGGACACAACCTTGCCCAAAGGCCCCTTCCAGAGGAAGCACATATCTAATAACTGGTTGACATGAGGGTACAAAGGCCTGGCCCCTTTTCCTCAACTCTTGGATATGCTGAAGAGCCATTTTACTTGCAGAGCTTCCCACAGGATCTGCTGAGATGTTTCTCGGAAATGCATCACAGTTCAATGTCTTCATCTGCTTAATCCTGCTTCTTTCAACTCGCTCACAGGTACTGATACCAAGATACTCCCCAACGAAACTTCTCCACCCAGATATCCATTGGAGTCTGTTTCCTAGGGAACTTGACCTAAGACATCCCCACATGAACAACCCAAACTGAAGGAAAGATTTAAGGGAAACCCCATCTACATAGTTCAGCTTCTATAAATGAATTCCAACCAACCAAACACAGTTGAATTTTCTAGATTAAGGGTTCAATTCTTCATGATTCAAAAGATATTAAAGAAAATTTGGATATCTCAGCAAAACTATCTTTGAAGCTCCTAGGTTTACCTGTCTTAAAGCAAGGTGGTATCAGGTTAAATTGTTTCTTGCATCAGGGTGAATTGTTTGCCAGTCTAACTAATAACCTAGACTTATTAGGTAGTTATTTTGGGTCAGAATCACACGCTAATCACACTCTAACTAAGTATCCCATTACCTATCAGTTCTCCTTTACTAAAGAAATGAGGAGAAAAACTTTACATATACTTTTTTTGTGAAGCTGAGGGCTTGTATGAATTGTGTTCTCCCAAATTCATGTTGAAGCCCTAATCGCCAATGTAAACTGTATCTGGAAATAGGGCCTTTAAGAGGCAATTAAGGTTAAATGAGGCCATCAGGGTGGGGCTCTAATCCAATAAGACAGTGACCTAAGAAGAGAAAAAGAGAGACATTTTCTTTGCCATGTGAGAGCATAGCAAGAAGGTGGCTGGCTGTCTGCAAGCCAGGAAGAAAGCTTTCGCCAGACACCAAATTGGCTGGCACCTTGATTTTGAACTTCTTAGCCTCCAGAACTGTGAGAAAGTCAATTTCTCTTATTTACATTACACAATCTATGATATTTTGTTATGGTGAAGATCATTATTAGTCTGCTCAACCTGCCTAATGGAGGGAATGAAGGGATATGGAATGTTAAGTAAAATGTAGCATTGTATTATTCATTACAAATGCATCACTTTGTTTTCCTTTTAAACTGTTTTTCTCCTTTTTCTCAACTTCTTTTCTTCATCTCTTTAAAATGTTTTTCCTCATTCAGTGTCAGTGCCCTTAAATCAAGAATAATGTACATTTTTATTTTCTGGCCCTGATCAGCTGATGTTGTTCTGTTTAGGATTTCAGAGGTTGCTGAGTGGGAGCCTAAAATCTATTCAGAGAAATTCTGAGAGAGCTCTGTATAGTACGGAGCCCTTAGAATTTGGAGTTAAGGCATATGAAAGCTAAATTAACAAACATATAAATGAATAAATGAACAAAGAAATTAACACTGTGAATATAAAATTATCTGTCTACAGAAGTAATATATCCTGTGAGAAAATCTTGTGGTTAGGAAAACATTAAAGCCCAAATGAGGCCACATTTTTGTACACTCAGTTAAGAAAAACAATCATAACAGATAATATGTCTTTAATAAATTTTGTTAACATGAATTATCTCAGGTGAGCCGGTTGCCTCTGACAGAATGTTTCAGACTAAGAGTTTTAGACCATGAAGTTTCCAGGGAGGGGTGGCACTGAGTAAAGCTCTCTGTGTGGATAGTTGGTCTCCCTTAGTTATTTTAGGGAACAAAATGGAGGGGAGCTGGGGCTATGTGAAAAGGGAGCCTTGAATGCTGAAGTTAAGATGAGCTTTTCCTCTGTATGAAACCAGGATCCATCCCTTGCTGGAGGTAATAACATGAACATAATTCTATGTTGAGAAGATGACTCTGGCAGTGTATGAAAAACAAGCAGGAAGCATAGAAAGCATGCTATTACAGGATGAGAATTTGAAATAATCTAGTGAAATTAGAAAGTATGTGAGAGGCACTGCAAAGAAAGAGTCAACATGCCTTGGTGACTTGGTAGGAGGACATAGAAAAGACAAAATATATTGGGGTCTGGTTGACTGTGGTAAAAGAGAAGAGAAAAGAACCTGGTACAGAAGTCAGATGACTTGCTCAGTTTAGAGGGTGGTTGAGATTGAAGAGCTAGCAGGTGAAATTTATCATCAAGCAGTTGTAAGTGAGGGGTATGGGCTCTGGAGAGAACTTGGGTTATAGGAATAAGCTTTGGAGCTAATGGTGAAGGGTTTATACTCGAAATTATGAAAACAAATATGAATACTGAAAGGAACATGGGGAGAGAAAAGAAGGAGAGGGACCAAGCCTGCAGAAATCTAAAGAGTCTATGGTAGAAAGAGCAACAAGTCTAAGGGAAGGAGCCAGAGGTCACAGAAGAGGATGAGGGAAAGTGAAAGGTCTCATAAGAGGTAGCTATGACCTTGGTAGAGTAGAAAGTGCTATTATCTGCTGAGGGAGGAAATAATGGGAGGAGCTTGAGGCTGTGAGAGGACTGAAATAGCAATCCAGGGGATTAAGACAGAGAGTTGATAAGAGGTAAAGAGAAGACAGACTGAGCAGTGCTAAATTCTTAAGCAGGTTAGTTGCAAATGGTGGGTGTTTGCTAGGGCTGCCATAACAAAGTACCACAAATTGAGTGGCTTAAACAATGGAAATTTATTGTCTTATATTCCTGAAGACTGGAAGTCTAAGATCAAGGTGTCCGCAGGACCATACTCCCTCTGAAGGCACTAGGGAAGGATTTATTTCAGATCTCTCTACTAGCTTCTAGTAGTTACTTAGTTTGTGCAGCATAATTCTTATCTTCACATGGCAGTCTCCCTATGTGCTTGTCAGTGTCCAAATTTCCCCCTTTATTAAGGACACCAGTCACATTGAATCAGGCGCTCACCTGACTCCAGTATGATCTTATCTGCAATGACCCTATTTCCAAATAAGATCACATTCTGAGGTCCTGGGGATTAGGACTTCGACATGTAAACTTGTGGGACATACAATTCAACTCATAACAGTGGACAATTGCTTTCTGAGGCACTAGGAAGCTGGACACAGGTGCTATTCAAAGACACCTGGGCACTGATTCTGAATTCATCCTAGCCCCACCTGCAACCGGCCATAAGGATGTGGCCTAATAGAAGTATACCTTGAAGTAACAGATTAGTAGTCAAGAATGTGGGCTCTGAAGCTGGAGTGCCTGGGTTTGAAGCTCAACTCTGCCACTTATTTATCATGTAACCAGAAGCAGGCAAGTTACTAAAACTGACTTTTTCTCAATTTCCTACTTATAAAATGGAAATAACAATAAGATATATCCCGTCGGGTTTGGAGAATTAAACACATTAATAAATAGCATACCTAACAGGGTTGGTACTGTTATTATTCTCATTTTAAAGGTTTTGAAGAAACCAAGACTCATACAGATTAACCAACTCTCCCAAGATCATGTGTGTAGAAACAGAGTAAAAACCACTCTATAGAAATCAAGTTTGTGGTCGTAATCATTATGTTTTATTGCTTCCAGTATATAATTTTATATTAGCATTTAAATAAAAAGTTTATAAACAGAAAAGAAAAATAAAACATTTTCCTTAATCTATCAAGTTTTATTCTAGGGAGAGTGATAGTGATTAGCTATAATATCAATTACAAAAAGAAAGATCAAGAACACAGAAGTTAGAAGTGGAAATAAAATTTCCAAGTACTCATTTTCAAACATTACCGATAGAAAATTTGAACGAGAGAGAGAGTAATGAGATAAGAAAATTAAAATTGAATAAACTCTAGGTTGTCAGTTCCTATTCTTGTCTTTCCTCCTATTTTCTCCAGTCTCTATGCTACTCCTGAGGATCAAGGATAATATTGAAAGAAGCACATATGGAGTAAAAGATTTCCAGCACTTCTGTCAGCTTAATGCTTTAAAAATATTTTCAAGGCTTCCTTAAAAAGTTGATCTTTATTGCTGTCTACAATGACAAACATTCAGTGTTATGTTTACCCTTGGGAATAAAAGAGCTAAAACAGTTTTATTTTGGTCCCAATGCTGTTATCTTACAGAGGAAATAGGGAAAGACAATCAGAGGCAAACACAAGAGAGAGTCATGAAGACAGCTTCTTGCAAAATGGGCTTTCTCTTCTGTGTGTCCCCTGGTTGCCCTCGGCAGAGCGCCTCACACACAGTCACACACTGAATAAACACTGGCTGAATTGACTGACTGTGCTACAGAAAGGGAGAGGGGAAAAACACTATTTTCCTTCATTACTCCCTTATGATTTTTGTGTTCTGTGTAGTCCAAAGCTAAAGAAAGGGAGTTGTGAGGTATTCACTCAGAAAGACGAGTAATTACTGTGGGATTATGTAGGAACATCACACCTAAAATCCTAAATTGACAGGGTGATGAATATTTGCATTTCACAAAAATCTGGGCAACAGATGATACACATGCAGACACACACACACACACACACACACACACACACACACACATTTACATGCAAAACACTTGGAAATAAAGCAGAAACAGTACAGCACTCAGATGATATCTGTTTTTGCACAAAATTCCCAGAGCCATACTTCTACAATCAACTCTTCAGTCTCCCCTCCCCCATTTTGTCCTCCTTTGATTCTTCAGATGCTTTCAGTACAAAGAGCTTCTTATCTACTTTCCAGGTAATTGAGCTATTCTAGAGCCCTGATTAAAACATTTTATTATTGATTAGGTTGCTTTTAGGTATGAAATGAGTGAGTAAATATATTCTGTGAATTTTGGTGGGGGTGAGGAGCAGGAAGCCCTCCAGCTTTTGCCACTTCATGCCATACGTCTGCTCCTTCAGTGACTCACAGGATTCTTTTTGGGAACCATCTCATAGATTGATGAAGTTATCTTAAAAGTGCCACTACAGTTGTTAGCATCCCTTGTCTCCAAGAGCTAGTGACAGAGCAAGCAGAATGCTGAGGATCTGAGAAGGAAAATAACTTTCCTATGTAGAATGCATAAAAGGAGATGTGAATCCTGGTACTAAGGCTCTGACAACTCATTTTGTGACCTTAAGCAAGTGATGTGTGCCTCCCTTCATGCCCCTTAGTCTTCTTATTTGTAGAAATAAAAAGTGCATTTTCACTAGAAAATTTTAAGGTCCTTTCTACATCTACCACTCTGTGATTCTATATCTGAAGAAGGCTCCATGGCTCCATCTACCGTATGTTGAGGCTCAAGAGCTGAGGTGGGTTAAGAACACCAGGTATGGAATAGATAAATCTGGTTTTAAATCTCAGTGGCCCCTCTTATTAACAGCTGACTTTTAGAAAGTAACTCATATCCTTCTCTGAATATCACCTGTGAAGTGGAGATGTACTTCACACAGTTACCGTGAGAGTTAAGGTGGTAAAACCCTGGCATATCACTTTGTATTGTCCAGAGATTGCATTATGTCATAAGGTTCTAAAGCGGAGCCATTCTACCATATTGGGCCCAAGTTATGTACAAAATGACATTCAGTATACATTTGCCTTAGAACATTCTGCAAGGTACTCTGTAAACAAATGTTTCAAGTACATATTGAATACTTTTTCAACACTTTTAGGCACTGTGGAGAAGCTAAAATTATATGGCCCCTTTTTTCAAGAAATTTTTATACTTAGTTGGAGAAATCACTAAAATACACACAAGTGTTATTATATTAAAATATTAAACTTAAGTAGATAAAGACATGCTGATTTAGGGATAAATGTCCTAAATTTTGTAGGAGAGAAGAAAGAAATTGGAAGTGCTGGGGTTGCCTAAGGAAAGTATAAGAGGTTCAGCACACAGGATCCCCCAGCTGGGAGGTGACCCATGGCAGGGTGTGGCAGCAGTGTCTCCTAAGAATACAGTTCCCGCAACCAAAAAACAGATGCCAGAAACAATCTTTAGGGGCCCAGGATCATTCTGGGTAGACATTCCACAATGCAGGGCCAAGGTCTGAGTTAAGGAAATAACAACAACAAAAAAGGATGAAAATTAAAAAGACAACAACAATAACAAAATAAAACAAAACAAAAAACAAGTTGAAAACCCCAAGGAATCAGATGGAAAAGTGGGAACCAAGTTTCAATTTGGAAAAGGCACAAAGAGCCCAGTTACTGATCAGTTAGCAGGCCAAAGGTAGGGTGTCAGGAGTGAGACTCGTGGGCAATAGTAGGCACAGAGTAAAGTTTCACTCAGGTCCTAGAGCTGATTGTGACGCCATGCTGAGTGCATTCAAGGTAGCTAACTAGGGACAGATAGAGGATATTATTGAGGCAATGAGACACATTGGGCCTTGAAATAAGGGTAGAAGTTATACAGGTAGATATAGATAGGTTACATAGGAAAGGGAAGATGCACCTGAATAAAACACAGAGAAATGAATTGTAAAGAAAAAACCTTTAAAATATGAAAAACGCTGCAGGTAAATACAACATGGCAGTACTCTCAGAAAGTCCCGTGATGCCCTGGGCTATCTCACAACTGACAGGACTAGGAAGCAAAATGGTCAATCACAAATTTTCTGCTAGAGACCCATGCCACCAACAATAGATGAAGAAGCAAATACCCAGGCTGGGGCCACAGTTAAGCAACTGATTCAATCTTTTTGAGCCTCCGTATCCACATTTGTAAAATAGGGACAATAATAGCATCTATCTCACAGAACTGTTGCAAGGAACCAATAAGGTAACGATGGATAGTGCTTAGCTACAAGCTAACACACAGTAGCTGCTTAAGTAGTGTTAGCTGTTATTAATTATTCATGGTCATTTTATTACATCTGGGCCATCGTCAGTGATGCTACCTTAGTGCATAGACTCATCTTTTCTCATCTAGTTGCTGTGGCAGCTCCTGACTAAACTCTGTCTCAGTCTGGCATTTCCCCTCAATATAGCCTTAGCATTTTTATTAAAGACAAATCTGGATATTTTATTCCTCTGCTTCAAATTCCTAAATACATCCCATCTGCCCTTAGAAAAAAAGTACTGATTCCATCAGAATCTCGGGTCCTTTGGCATGTGGTTCCTGTTATTTTCTCCTGAGTCCCTCAAATATTATCCTTTAACTGTATGTTCCATATCTTTCAGTTCTGAGCCACTGTATGTGTTTACAGCTCAGCCTAGATTGTCTTCTCCCCCTTTTTTTCCCTCTCTATCTTCATTTAAACCTCCTCTGACTTCCCTCTTCACCCCACATCTCCAGTTGGACCACAAAACCTTGATCTCGTTTTTATCATGGGCACTTAACATTCTACAGTGTAGGTGTTCATTTACTTATGTCTTTCCAAGTGTTTTCATGGCAAATATCATATCTTATTTATCCCAGATTCTCTGTGCATAATGTTTTATAGATCTTCAATATATATTTGTTTAAAGAAAAAAGGAAATAAACAAGAAAGAAATAGGAGAGAAAAAATATAAAGAAGGAAAAAAGGAAGAAAGGAAGGAAGGAAGGAAGGAAGGAAGGAAGGAAGAAATAAAGGAAGAGGAATGATCACAAATCAGTATCTCAGATATAGCCCAGGAACTTCAACTCTCTCTACCTTGCAGTGTGGTCCCTAGTCTCACTTTCCATCCCTAATTTCCAAGAAGGCTGGGGCAGCCTTCTTTGTCTCTCTGAGCTCTACATCGGGTTCCAGACACCAGTTAATGGAGTCTTGGGAATATGATATACTTATAATTTGTAGTAACTGGTTCAGTCCTCCTCTCATCCTTTCCTCAAGTCTAAATAAACATCTCTCCCTGAAGATTTGCAGCTTTCTGCAATCCCACTTTGACTTTTCTACAGATGAATATACAGTTGGAAGACGTCTTAGAAATAGAAATATCTAGTCCAACCACCTCTTTTGACAGATGAAGAAGACCACACATTTAATATGAATACATTCTGACATTCCCTTATAGTTGGCTCATCCCCCAAGAATTTTTAAAAAGATATATCTTTAAAAAAAAAAACTTGAGATACTATTAAATTGGCTAGAATTCAAATAAACACACCCTCCCCACATTCTCTCTCTCCAGATCTATTCTCTCAGAGATGGAAGATGCTGCCTCTGAGATAGTTGAACACATGGGGACTCTGTGCTTGTGCCAAAAGTCCGACACAAGCACAGAGTGTCTGGAACTGCCACAGGGCGGTCCACTGAGGGAGAGCATTTTGAGACAGAGGGCCATCTGCCTTATTCTGGGGCAACTGCTGGAAGAGAGCCAGCAAATAGTTGTGGCTTTGCTGACCTTCTTAAAGAGTCCTATGGGGCTGGAATCTGGCCATTGTTTGAGGAGAATGAAAAGGAGGAAAAAGGGAATAGGAGGAGGAGGAGGAGGAAGGGAAATGAAAACTACCTTGAAAACAATAGAAATGAAATGTGGATTTTACCACTGCGGTAAAATAAAATAAGGAACATACTACATCTCACAATAGGCAGTTTCAGTCATTTGCCCACTCACAGCTTTCAACAGTTTTAAATTATGCTGAGGTTTAGAGCCCTTTTTTGAGAGATGGAGCACCCCAGGGGTGGGTGGGTGCCGCACTATTAGTGAGGTCAGTCAGTCTTGCCTCTTCTTTCTTCTCCTTTCTGGTGCATAACCTTTGAAAGAAGAACATATGTGGAAGAGCTATGAGTCTGGTAAGGACACATAACTCGTGAAATATCATGGTTCCAGACACAACTGGCTTCACATCAGAAAAATCCTTCCAGGGTAAACATTTTGTTTAAATATTAAACTTAAGTAAAGCCAGATGCAAGAATACAGAAAGGCAGCAATGATCTCAAGTGAAAGAAAATTAATAAATGCTTCAGACAGACAGACCCTACTGACACAAAATGACAGCCATAGGTCCAAGGACCCCTAAAGTCTTTTATTTTTTCAGTTTGATGTACTTCCTTCAGCTGTGATGCATATGGACCCCAGCTTTTTAAACATTTATTTGTACCAATAGGTATAACTACCGTGTTTTTGCATATTAAGGGTTTCTTCTTTAATATTTTTCCCCGGCATTACAAAATTGTCACCTTAAAACATCGGTACTGTACAATACTCGGATTTCAATGCTAACAGGGGAAGAGAAGGTAGGTGTCTAAAAACAGGGAGAAATAATCTTTAAAGAATCTCCTGGACAACTATGCAAATGAAAGCATAACGTCTGATTCTGAAACATTTATTATGATACTAAATTATAATACTAAATTTTGTCAATCCTGTATTTGATTTATTCCTCTCTAACAAAGACTTGCAATATAGATTTCATTTTAATTAATCCATTTTGTGGCTCATACATTGCATGTAACAGGTAAAATTAATACCGTTTGTTTGTCTGGTGCTCTGATTTACTATTAATGCACAACTACTCATCAAGTGCCGGCCTAATCTCTAATGGTCACCAAGAAAATTCTATAGAGGACAGCTTGACTGGTTACTAGGAATAAAATAGCACAAATGGCTCATGAACTAATCAACTGTGTAATTACTCTCAGGTCAGGGCAGATCTTCCTGGAAGACAATTTGATATTCCTCACACTAGGGATTTAAGTGAGAAGAAATCAGCTAATTGTAAAAGCTATGAGGAAAGCTAAAAGAAACAAATCACTTAACCTGGAAAAGACAAGACTGAATAATGTTCTAATAAAGGCCCTCCTGTATATGATAAGCAGGAAAGATGGTTGGGGCAAGGAAGAGAGAACAAGAATAAAATAAGACCAATATAGTGGCATCAGGGATTGAATCACTATAATTGGGAACTGAGAAAAGGTTCATCCATTCATTCATCCATTCAACAGTGTTTTCTACTTATGTACTCTCAGCAAGACAATGGCTGGAGCTCAGTAGAGGCCAGCCACCCACTTTCCTGTGATGATTTCTGTTAGGTTTAATCTAAAGATAAGGAGTAAATTGGGAGTCATCTTATTTGAGATTCTTTTCTTCTTTTTTGAAAGAAGTGAGAAAGGTAAAGTGAATAGAAAAAAGCAGTATTCAGATTTGGAGCCATCACTGAGTAGGATCTGAGTTCCAGGTACTCAGATCCAGGACAGTCTACATGTGGGTTTGGAAGATGGAGGAAGACAAAAACTACGCATGAACTTATCTCTTTGATCACAATTGTCTAAACTGATCCTAGTAGTATCTTCAAATCATGACACATAAATTATGGTTTTAAATATATATATATATTACAAGATTAAAAAACTTTTTAAAATTTAGCCCTTTATGGGACAAAGAAAAGAACACCTCTGGATAAGGACACCTGGGTGGTCTCACATGTAGGTACAATATATGGCTGCTTTTGGAGTATGACTTTCTCTATTTTAAAAAATTTACTTTTTCCTTTATAAAAGGAACACAAATTCATTATGTACAATTTGAAGAATACTCTAGCAATATTTTAGTGAATTTTTAAAGATATGATTTCATGGACACTGAAAGAGTCTTTCTCTATATATACCCTTCCCCGAGTCTAAGAAGGAAATTCCTTCATTAGACTCTTTCCGTCAGTGAAAGTAGAAGTTCACAGTTAAAATCAAATGTTGGGGGAAAAAAAATTAAATGTTGCCTTGTTATTAATATGTTAATATTATTAATATGTTACTTTAACTTCCTTTGTTAAGCCTAGAAAATGGCCTCTAGGAATCTGAGAGGCTACCGTGGGGCTCAGGCTGCAGAAGGGTCTCTGGGAAGAGATAAAGATGAACCCCATGGCTGCTGGTGGAGTTAGCTCTGGGCCTGGCCCTGCTGGGGATCTGGCAGCTTGAGATAGTTCTTTTGGCAAATATAACTGTCTTTGACTGATATAGTGCCCCCAAACCTGGCAGCATCATGAACAGAAATGTGTGAGAACCCCAGGAGATAAAGTATTTTGACTAGGACCATTTGCTTATCATAACCCTTATGGGACCCAGCATGCTTTTGAAGCCATTTAACAGATATTCTCACAGCATATGCTACATTTAGAAATGCTTGTAAGGTAGTTCAGAATTTCCACTACTCTCTTCAAAGCTAATTTTGAATTTCTTTTCATAAGCATTTTAAAACACGTTCCCCTTAAACTGCCTCTTCCACAGTACATGTGTAGGTATATGCCCAAGAAAGTGTCATTCTCGAGAGGGAGAACTTCTGAAATGCACCATCAACATGTTTGGGAACCTCTGCACAATGCAAATTCCTGAATACTTTTACAAATACTTACCTTCCTCTTCTGGAAGAGGATGATTAGTCTTCATTCTTATTATCAGAACGTATCAACAGAAAGGTCTTATAGGTCGTAATTTGTCCTTTCTGAAGGCAGTACCTACCCTCCTCTTGTCTTTTTTTCTTCCTCATTCTCTCTGAATCACACCCTTTCTACCTATTTTATTCCCAGCATCTTTCCTTTTCCACAATTGTATAGTTTTTGTTCCTACCTATGACATAGGCTAGCAAATGCCATTGCACAGTTTGACTCTGATAAGTGGATTAAAGAGGAAAATAAGAATTCTTGACCTGGTCCATAATCCTGACCACACCTGATGAGATGCTTTACCCCAGGCCCCATCACCTCTTCTTCAGACCCCTGAGATAAAGCCAGACTGTCTGTGGAGGGCTGGGACAGGGTGGTGGTGGGAAGATTAGAAAGATTATAGAAAGGGAATATGCCTTTATTATGATATCAATAGCTAACACTTACTAAGTACTTACTATGTTCCAAACACTATCCTACATGATTTACATGTATAGAAAGCTCCATATTTAAATAATAATTTCCAACTCCACACTTAGAAGCAGAAAAGAAAATATGCTCTATGTCCAAACCCTTTAATTTATATGACCTACATAAAGTAATTTAGAGGAGAACCTCTTCCCAAACATTGAAATGTTTCTATATTTGCAAACAATTAGACACATATGTGTATACAAATCAAACTGTCAAAAGAAAAAGGGCTAAATGTAGAGAAAAATAACACTAAGAAAAATGTTTTAAATACATTGACTGAGGTTGCACTTCTTTACACGTATACCTCCACAGAAGCTTCCTTCACTGCACTAAAACACAAACCCTAAGGTAAAACAAGTGATTCTTTGGGAGGAGATGAAGGAAAAATAATTCAACAAGAACATTTTTAATTCAATTTACAGATTATCCAGCACATATATTCTCTTACTTGTTTCCATGACAAATCTGTGAGGCACAAAATAATTTCTATAATCCTCATTTTACAGATTAAAAAAAAAACTGAAGTTGAGAATAATCAAATCATTTGCCCAAGCCACCCACCAAGTATTTCAGCTATCTGCTGCTTGTGTGACACACTATGCCCAAATTTAGTGGCTTAAAAATTAATTTGTAATTACTCATGATTCTCCGGGTCAGCTAGGCAGTTCTTCTGCTCCACAAAGTGTCATCTGGGATCGTGGCTGGAGTAAAGACAACCAAAATGGCCTAACACTCATGTTTGACTATAGGTGTTGGTCACTGGTGGGGTACCTTGGTACCCCTACATGTGGCCTCTTTTCTTCCAAGACCTTTCTTCTCATGGTCTCTCTAGTAGGACTCTTTTAGGCATGAAACTTCTCCAATGCTTAATCTACCTAATACACCCACTTTTCTGGGTCCCTGGCTTGCACGTACACACACACACACACACAGTCCCACCACTAAAATATGTTATAGAAAAGCTATTTTAAATAACGGAAAAAGTGGTTACTAGTGGGATGGGGGAGGAAGGGGGAGGTAGACGAGATAAAGGGAGTCAAATATAGGGGGTTAGGAGGAGAGTCAAGTGGGTGAAGGGGATCAAATATATGGTGGCTGAAGAAAACTGGACTTTGGTTGGTAAATGCACAATAGAATATACAGATGTCAAATGATAATGTACACCTGAAAATTATATAATTGTATTAACCAATGTTACCCCAATTAACTTAATAAAAAAATAAAAAAGAAAGAAAGTTAACGCTTTTTCCCCAGATTTTCACAAATCTCTTGAAGCAACTGGAACCCCCATGGAGTGTCACAGCATAAGCTGTTGTCACTAGTGCTTCACAAGCAGTCACTAGGTAGTAGTGGCTGCGACCCTTCCACCTTGCTCAGCCAAAGGCAGGTATGATGATTCTCTTTTTAGTTTTGAACCATCATAAAAAATGCCTTCCTTTCCGGTGAAGCAGGCTTGGTTTATAAGGCACTCTATAGCTGCCTTCCAGTTGTTTTCTGTGTTACCACAGATAAAGCTGTTGGGACAAGAAGTCACAGAAAAGAAGATCCCTGGGGTGAGGGTGCAGGAACTAATTTAAATATTATTAGAGTAATAAATATATAATAAAGAACTATCTTAAAAAGAATATCCTAAAAAAGATTCCTCTCTATTAAAAATGGATTGCCTTATTTTTATTTTCTTATAATTCAGTAAATTTTATAGCACAATCGAGGGCCCAAGGCAGATGGGTTGTTTCCTTGATAAGGTGTCACTTTTCTACCTCGTTAAATAACAGTCACAATAAAATCCAGTGTAAGACTAATTGTGCTAAAATTTTTATAATGTTTTAACTTGGTCAACTGACTTCAAAGAGAGAATCATCAACAAAAATGATAAAAAGAGCATATAAATTCAAAGGATGTTCCTACATCATCAGCATTAACTGGAAGTTCTTAGTATTTGTTCAAAAAGGACATATTTAAAGAATTCTATTACCTATAAAATTTATCAGCTGAAAAATCAAGTGTCATGGTGGGGCAAATAAATTAACATATATTATATATTTTGGTACCTATTTAAATATTTTGTCTATTCTATGAAGAAATAATATGTTCATGCACACATAAAGTCATGTACTGAATAATATTAAACAAATAGCAACTGATATACATACATCTTGAGGATGTACACACACACATTTAGAGGTCATCCTTCACTATCTATTCATGGCCTCCAGGAGAAAATCCAAACTCTCATTAGACACACTAAGCATTTCAGGTTGTACTCCCTTTCCACCAGTTTGCCTTATCTTTCCACCCTACCTTGGATCCAGTCCTACATGACTTCTTGTAGACCCAAAGCATGGCTGTCCCGCCCTCTTATATCCTTTATCCTCTACTTGGAATACCCACATTATGTCCAATCACTTGGCTCAGCTAATGCGCCAGGCCAGCAGGTTCCAGGTTCCTCCTTGGCAAGCCAAGCCTGCAAAGCCCCCTGCCCCCTACATATCTGTGGTTCACTAAACTAGGACTCCTTAAGGATGGAGGTGGCACCTTTTATCTTGTCTTCAGACCACCAACCTCCACCCACACCTGCACATGGTAGAAATTCAATAAATATTATTTAATAAATAAGGGGTCTGTAACATATTTCAGGGGTCTGTAACAACTAATATAGTTTATTAGGTATTAGAATGATACAAAGTATATGAGAGGATTGCATAGGTTAAATGCAAATACTATGCCATTTTATATAAGAGACTTGAGCATCCTCAGAGTTTGGTATCTACAAAGGTCCTGGAACCTAGGGATGACTACACAATAGAGACCTGCAATAGATTATCACCTTCAATCCTCACAGCAGCCCTCTTAGGTGGAAAGGATAGGTCTTTTTCAAATCTCCTGGGGTTGGATGTGGTTTGAATTTCATAAATTTTTGTATTTTAAAAAGGCAATGTGTTATATTAAGGTGTATATATCACATTCCTAGAGGAATTTGGGGCAGCACTGATAATCGTATACACACAATCGACAATAATCACACCTTATCGGCCACACATACAAATAATTACACTAAGTGGCATAAAGACTATAAGTAGAGTTTGGTCAGTTCAGGTCAAGTTTTGCTTCCTACTGGGCTTGCAGCAGCCTTACAAAAAAGCTGTCAGTTTTGAGATTTTCGACTTCAGAAATGCAAATAAAGAAGTAAGAACCTGCAGAATTATCCCTATATGGAAAAAAAGAGGCACAGAAAAGTTAATTTGTTCAAATCATACAGCTAATAAGCTAGAATTCAATGTCTGACTCCAAAACTCTCCTCTTAAAATAAAAAAAAAGGTTAAATGACATAGCATTTGATATACACAAAATAACATAAGTGACATATACAAATTAATGCATAATTAAAATAAATTAAAAATTAACCTGCCACCCAACTTACAGAGATAAATCCTGGTATTTACCTCTGGGCATAACATCCCAGGACAGATTAAGGCTAAGTTATTTGCAGATGAGTTACACAGGCTGGGTTTTAATGGCTTTGAATATCAGCTCCTTCGGTGGGGCCCAGGAGAAAATATTAAGTACTTTTATAATATCAAGAGACCTATGAATCAGGGAGGGGACAAAGTCAAATTGCTTCCAAGATGTAAAAGTGATGCAATTTGAGGTATAAATGAATGCAGCTCTTCACAAGGCTTGTGTTGGCCACCATAGCAAGAGTTTGGACTATTCCTCAACCTGAGCTGCTGAGCCAATTAGAAAAAATTAGAAAGAAAGGCTTAAGGGGTTATGCACAGAGAGAGTACCCCAGGCCCTAACCAGCAAGTGTCTGTAGTTGTTACCCACAGATAATGACAAAACCCAAAGCTTCCTGGCTCCTTTAATAAGATCTCACTTTCAGAGGCCTCCAGCACATGAATTGACCAGAGGAATCTTCAACTCACCTAGATCAAAGGTTCAGAGGATGAAAGAATTTTCACATCAGCTAAGTGGAACTGACTTTGTGGGAAAGTTATTGATTGATGCACCCTCATCCTGAGACCAAACATTCAAAAACTGCTCAATACAGCCCCTCCCAGACAGCTTGCTCAAGAAGATTTGGGCAAGCTCAGAGGTCCAACCAACATCAGCAATGAGGCTCGCGCGTGCGCGTGTGTGTGTGTGTGTGTGTGTGTGTGTGTGAGAGAGAGAGAGAGAGAGAGAGAATATAAATGAAGATTCCATAAAAACAAAGCAATTAAAAAAAAGAGAGAATTCTGTATTCACAGAAAAAAAATCAGAAATCTGTGTTCATAGAATCTTATCTGAGCTGTAAATGTTGTTATTCTATGATAGGCTGGGGAGGAGAAGCAATCCTGCTTCCTCAAAAACCTGTATTGCTGCTGAACCTTTCAACTTCAGCTAGCCCAAGGTGATCACTGATTTGAAAGTCAAAGCGCAGACAAATGTGTCAGTGTAGTAGTAGATGATTCAGACATCCATTCCCTGCCCCACCCTCCCCCCAAAAAACAAGAATCACTATGGAAAACAAATGCATATGTGCACATGCATGCACATGTGTGCACATACCTTAGCTGTATTCTATGAGTACAGATAAAAAAAGCGGGGAGGGGAATTTTATATTCTAGGATGAGGAAGTGAGTTGGAAACGCTTACTCTGTGATATTCAGGAAAGCTGAGAAAAAGAGAAAGTTACTGAAGCAATAGAGAATAAGTAGGTTGCCTAAGAGTCCCTTGCATAAAAACAGATATAGTGTTTATACCTAAACCATAAAAAATTGTTAAAGAAAAAAATAACAACCTTTCAAGTGTTTGTAACCAAAGTTATTTTTAGCTTTTCATTATTGCTGCAGGTGGATTGTGGAAATATTTTATATGACCGGAATGCTCTTTCTACTGGAAATGCTGATAATTTGTGGAGGCAGGAAAGAGAGTCAAGCCTGAGGCATGTGACACAAAACCTGAGGCACCTTGTCAGTGCTAATCCCACAATGGAAGAGGCATGAGGTCTCAATTTGAGTGTGAAAACTTGTACTTTTATCCAAATAATATTTGAATTAATATAGTTTTTCCTGTGAACTTTCTCATTAGCATTCCCCGAGACACACAACACACATACTGTGTCAGTAGCTCACCCCCAGCTGATCAAAAAGACAAGACATAACAAGTGCTGGTGAGAATGTGAAGAAAACAGAACACTTCTGCATTGGTGCTGCCACTATGGAAAACAATGTGGTGGTTTCTCGAAATATTAAAACTGGAACTACCATACGATCCAGCAATCCCACTTCTGGATATTTATCCAAAAAAATGAGAACACTACTTCAAAAAGCTATCTGCACCCCTATGTTCACTGCAGCATTATTTATTACAGCCAAGATATGGAAACAACCTAAGTGTCCATCAATGGATAAATGGATAAAGAAAATGTGAGATACATCTATACACATACACAGAAACAATAGAATATTAGTTAGCCATAAAAAGAATTAAATCCTGCCATTTATGACAATATGGATGCACCTTGACGGTATTATGCTAAGTGAAATAAGTCATAGAAAGAGAAATACTGTGTGATTTCACTTATATGTGGAATCTAAAAACAAACAAATGAACAAACATACAAACAAAATACCAAGCTCATAGATACAGAGACCAGATAGGTAGTCGCCAGGGGTGGAGGGTGAAGGGAATCAAAAAGTATAAAATAAATAAGTCATGGAGATTCAATGTACAGTATGGTGACTATAGTTAATAATATTGTATTGCATATTTGAAATTTGCTAGGAGAGTAAATCTTAATAGCTCTCATCACAAGAAAAAGAAGTTCTGTGTGTATGGTGATGGATGTTAATTGGACATATTGTGTGATCTGACTACTGCATGCTGTACATTGAGCTGCCTGCAGAGTTGCAGAAGAGAGGGTCCTTTTTAAGCCCCAGCTTCCTATAAATGCATCCTGTCACATCTGAGCACAATCTTGGATATAGATGTAGCTTGCTGCCTTATATTTGGCCGCTGCTACTCAAACTATGGTCTGTGGACCTGCAGTTTCTGTACCACCTGGGAGCTTATTAGAAATGCAGAGTCTCAAGTCCAACACCAGAATTGCAGAGTTAGAATGTGCAATTTAAGAATATTCCCAAATGATTTCTACGTATATTGAAATTTGAGAAGTACTGATTTATGAAACTTTATCACATTTATTCTATTTAAGATACACTCATAGTAGTAATGATAAGCCAAGCACTCTAAAAAACAAATATTTTAAACAGTAACTTATTTACTCCTCAGAACAAGACTTTTTAGAATAGTATGGTAGACAGATATTATTATATCCCCATTTTACACAGGTGAGAAAGGTATGAAAGTATTAGGTATTTGCCTAAAGACACTAGCAAGTATGTAACAGAGTTGGAATGATAACTCCAGAATCTATTCTATATGTCACAATTCTATACTGGCTGCCTCTTGAAGATGTTCAATAAATAATTAGAATAAATATTAAAGGATGGACACTTTGCACCATGAAAAAAAAACACCCACAAGTATTTAAGACAACTATTCTGGAAGCTATAGATTATACTAAAATGCCCAGAAAGATCCCCTGCTGCAAAAGGATTGTTAACTCAGGAAGGGCGACAAGAAGTGAAAGCTTCTTCTCATGAGATATCAAGTATCCAAGATAAGCAGAAAATTTTGAGAACCTTACCCTGTTAATGCCCACACAACACAATAGAAACTCAGAGAAGTAAATCAAATTTAGACATTGATTGTTTTCTTGCTTGACTTGTCAATGTCAGGGCAAAATACTTCAAAAGTAATTGCAGTCTACCCACAGAACTGGGCTTCTGGCCTTCTGGAACTGTCTGTGTAGTCATGTAACTTTGGTTGAACGAAATATTTGCCGACTTTCTACTTTCTCTTCTCAGCCTTGCATCCTTTTAAAACATCTTGCAGCTCGATCTCAAATTTGCCCATAGACTTGGGTTTTCCTGGCTGCCTATTTCATAGTCCCCGAGATAGTGTTCAACAGCAACACTGGGAAATAGCACCTCGGACTGAGATATTTTCTTGAAGCTTCTGGAAAGTGGACTTCACTCCAGTTTAAACAACACCTTTAACACATTTGGAAATGTTTTAAACAGTGTTGGAAAGCCCTCAGCCCAGAATCTGTGCATTTCATCAATTCTGAGTCTGGAGGCATGCACAAAGGACACAGAGCAGTTATAGCAGATCTTGGTAAAGTGAGAAAAACACCAACAGCTATTTCTTCTCTAGCAACTTCAGAAAAACCTATAAACTGCTCAAAAAGAGTATTTTCTTTACAGAAATAAATTGCTTATGCAAATTAAAATAAAAGTACTGGTGTGCCAATTATACAAAAATACAACATTTTGGTTTAATTCTAACAGAAAGTACTTCATTGATTCTTTCCACAAATATTTACTAAGTACCTACAATGTGTCAGGTTACTGAGCTAGGCCTGAGGATTTAATGGCGAACAAAAAAATAGTCCCTGTTCTCATGGAGCTCATGGTGGAACGGACTAGAAAGATGTAAATCAAAAAATTACTGCAAAAGAACAAAATATTATAATCTGAAATAAATGTGAAGGCAAGGAAGATGGGAGGTCCAAGGAAGGTTGGAAAAGTGACCCTGGAGCTGAATTCAGAAATTCGGGAATAGCTGGGTAGATATATCCAGTTGCATGGGAATTGATGGGAACCGACAGCAGAACACACTGAAGAAACTGAATTCAAAGAAGACTAGAGTGGCTGGTGGGCAGAGAGCCAGAAGGAGAGAAAACAGATGAGGTGAGAGAAGAAGGAGGAGGTGGAACCAGGCTGGGCCTTTTTGGCCAAGAATTTTGACTTATTTGAAGGTTTTAAGCAGGGGGAACATGAACAGGTTGGCACTTCAAAAAGATGTCTGGCTAGAGTGGAAGATTAGTTTGGAGGAGGGCCAAAGAAGACACAAGAAAGTCAGTTAAGAGTATTTGCAGTAGTCTAAGGGAAAGAATAAGGGTGGTAGCAATAGAGATGGAAAGAGGAGGATAGATCTGAGTGAGATTTAGAAAGTAAAATAATAGGACTAGGCAGTGAAACCAAAATGGGAGTCAATGAAAATAGGGTAAAGCCAAGATTTCTTCTGGCTTGTGTAAGTGTGGGTACAGTGGCCATATTCACTGACATAGCAAAACTAGAAGATTAGATTTTGTGGGGAGAGATCATGAATCCAACATTGGACTTGTATAGTTCAAGATGTTTTAGAAATATCTGGTGGAAGATGATTTATAGGCAATTGAATTAATTGGTTATGAAGGTCTGAGGCTCAGAAGAGAAGTCTGAGCTAGACATTTACTATAGGAGTCATTGGCATCTACAAAGACAACTGTAGCTGAAACATAAATATGAGAGATAAAACGTAAATGCCTAGAAAGAATGTATGGGGTTAAAAAAAGAGGGGGCAAAAGTTAATGCCTTGAGAAATTCTGATACCCAAAAGCTAGGTAGAAGAGATGAGCTTGTAAATGAGATAGAAAATGAGGAGTCACACAGGTAAAAAAAAAAAAAGTAAGAATATTTTGGGGTCACGGGAGCCAAAAAAGGGGGCTATGAAAAATAGGCAATGGTCAAAACGATAGATTGCTGAGAGGCAATACAGGTAAGGACTGAAGATATCCCTTTTATTTACTGACAAATGGTTACTAGTCACCTGTTTCAATGGAGTGATAGTATGGGTTGAAAGTGATAGATATCAGTATTGAGTGTGTCAAGGAGTCCATGAGAAGTAATAAAACGAAAAAAGTAAGAATAAACAATTTTAAGAATCAAGCAGAAAACTCTCACATGGATTAAAATCCAAAGTCCTTATAACAATTTGCAAGGACATAAAATCTGGCCCCTTCCTACTTCATCTTCTGCTTCTCTTCCCTTTCTCACTGCAGCCACACCTACCTCCTTATTCTTTGAATACATCAGGTCCTGCCTCATGGCTTTTGCTGTTCCTTCAATCAGGAACCTTTGTCCTCCACATAAATAAATGATTCCCTACATCTTCAGGTCTTGACTCAAAAATCATTTTCTCACTTAGGTCTCCCCTAACTATACCATTTAATATTAAAATAACCTGTCATGCCTGCACTCACTATTCCCCTCCCTGCTTTACTTGGTACCTTTCCACATCTGACAGATCATATTTTGTGTTTAACTATTTATCTCACACCACCACCCTCCAAAGAATGTAAGTTTCTTGAGGGCAGATTATTTGGTTTATTTTGTTCACAGCTATATTGTCAGTGCTTAGAAGTATGTCAATAAATATAGTAAGTACTCAGAGTGTGTCTATTAATAGTAAGTATACACTCAGAAGTGTGTCTATTATATAGTAAGTACTTGAAAAAATAAAATACTTGAACAGATATAGTAAATAGACAATATTTCAATCAATTACCAACTAGAAGAAAAGAGGTTTTAAAAAGCATGATAGCAAGAAAATTTGGAGAGAAAGAGAGAAAAAACAAAAAAATAAAACATAAATATGAAAAAAACACTGAGTGGCATAAAAAAGGACTCAAGTAAATGTAGAAATATACATTCCCTTTTGTAAAAACACTGGCTTGCAGAGATATCAATTGTTTCTATATTAATTTAGAAGTGTATGACAATTTTATTATGATTCAATGGAATTTCTAATGTTCTTTTAGAAGGAAAAAATGCCTGAAAACAGATAAGGTGGGTTTTTTTTGGGGGGGGCATTAAGGAGAGAGAATAAAAGAAGGCAATTTATAGAAAATATTTAACCACATTACAAAGCAACAATATTAATATAATAAGAGATAGATAGATAAAAATATAAGATCTATATCCAGGTTCATATACTTAAGTTAGTATACAATGAAGTTAGTATATACTTTAAGATCAATAGAGAAAAGATGTATTTATTAAATGGGATTAGAACAACTGACTGATCATTTGAAGGAAAAATGATGTTTCCTATCATGTATACCATACACACATAAATTCCATAAGGATTAGATATGTAATTACAAAATGAACCCATAATATAGCCAAAAGAAAATGGTGTCAATATTTATCTACTGAGCTCAACAGTTAAAACCTTAACATGTGTAAAAGTAAAAGAAAAAAAGTGACAGAGATTTGGCTACATAAATATTTTAAAAATATTTTATTACAGATACTGCAAACAAATTTAAAAAGAAAGCAAAAAATTTGGGAAAACATTTGCAACCTGTCAAAGATTGTTACATTTGTAAAGCTTATAATCAGGTAGGGGAAAGAACTTAAATAGAAATGACTGTAATACAAGTGAGGACTGGGTAAGCCCCCTTATTTTTATTCTGTTATTACTTTAAAATGTTAATTTACTGTGAATACTCAGGAACCACAGAGAAAGAGCCTAAGAAAAATGGACTATAAAATAATAATTTGAATATCTTATCTTTTTGAATCTTTATATACCTTAAAAGAGTCAGGTTAGAACTATGTAGGCAACTGCCCACTGACTTTTTATTTACAGCTAGAATATAAAATTAAGATTAGTTTTTAAAATTTGCTCCATTTTATAACCTTTACTCATCAGGTACTGAGAAAAAAATCTAACCAACAAATCAGTGCTTTTGAAAATACTACTAACTGTATGGTATTGAAAGCTATTGGATGATAACTACTAATCCAGAGAAACTATGGATTCACCAGGGTTAGTTTATAAAAAACAAAACAAAACAAACAAAAAACACCGAATAGTTGCCTAGCATAATTTAAATAGCACCTTTCTATGAGAATATGCTACTATCAAAATCCTGAACTGGATTTTTACAGTTCATAAAATCAAAATATTTCAGCCCTGAAAAAGATATTTAAATTATTTTACAAAAGAAGAAAATGATTAGACAGGTTTGTGTGACTTGCCTCAAGTCACACGACTAGTTAGCAGCAGAGGCACTGAACACCCGCCACACCAGTATTTTACATTAGGTATAATGCGCATGATGCGTATCTTCAAATATAAATTCTTCAGCTTCTAAGTTGAACAAAACTTGATAAATCCTTTTCTAAAAATTCTAAAGTATTTGAAATTACCATTATGTAATGGATAAATTTATGTAATGGATAATTTATTTGAAATTACCATTATGTAATGGATATTTAGTATGTTTCTGTTATATAAGTGTTCGGCACTGTGGTTACAAAGACAAAAGGCAAAAACAGTATAGTCTCTTCTTTGAATATGGGAGATAGAAACAGTGAGAATATCAAATGCGAGCTGTGCTGGCCTGCAAAAGTGTGTGTAAAGTACTGAGGCATCAAGAAAGTCTCCAGAAAGAGTTGCATGAGAACTAAGTCTAGAAAAAATGAGAAGGTGCTCACAAGGCAGACAAGGGAACCAGAGGGCAGAGGGCACTTACAGAAGGAGCTGTGTGTAGCAAAGCACTGATATTTGGAACAGCGGGACATGCTGGAGAGTGTAGAGTGAGAAAAAATGCTGGAGAGGGTATAGTCACTGTGTCATAAGGGCAAGAGCCCTAAGTTAAATGCCCATAGAAAGAGTCTGAATTTATCTGTAAGGAACAGGCAACTGTTGAAGGATATTTAGAAGAGCTGCCTACTCAGTTTTGCGTTATAGAAAAATGACCTTGATGTCCATGTGGAGTAGCCTGGAAGGGGCAAGCCTGCAGGTTAGGACACTAGTACAATAATTCTCGTTAGAATTGAAGGAACTTAGGAAACTAACAAGGGGAAGAGTGATGAACAGCACTGACTTTGCCCTTTGCTTATAATAAATATAAAACTATCAACACATTTTTAGAAGAGTTCCCAACAATATTATCACAGTAAACAGGTGTCTTAACCAATGACACTTGCCATAATTTGAATAGATGCCCAATTAACACCAACATCAAGTATCTTCTACATCATTGATGTGAATGTTTTAAAAAAATAAACATAAAACTCATCTAACTAGAATTTTCCAAGCTATAGTTTTGCAAATAATATTCAACTGAGGGCTACCCTTAAACTCAGCTAACAACTGTCATGGAAGACAAACTTATTAATATTTATTGGTCAGTCTAGAAATTTGTTCCATTTACATTTTCACTTTGTTAGGTAACAGGGATCTAAATGATTTAAACAATGGTACAAAGAATCATTCTGCTTACCTAACTTTTTTCCTCTCATCAGTTAGAGTCATCAATAATCAATGGCATAGATTCAAGATGGCATAGAAGGTAAAGGCTGTACATGCCCCCTCTAGCAACTACACTAAGAGTATAACAAAACTACAGAGCAACCAGTATGTAGAATTGCCAGAGTTTGGCTGGACAGAAGCCCTACAACTAGGTCGCCTCCAATAACAGGTCACCTCAAAACGGTAGGCAGTGTGGAGATGTGAAATGGTCAGGTTCCACAACTACAAGTGGCAACTGAGATTCGGAAAGGCTATCTTGGCTGCAGAGTTCTCTCCTCCACCTGTGGAGTGAGGGGTCCTGGCCACATACTAGGCTCCCCAGCTCAGGGTTCTAGTGCCAGGAACAGAAGTTCCCACAATCTCTGGCGGTGAAAACTAGTAGAAGTGCAGCTGAGTGAGACGGAGGACTGTAGGAATCAGAGACTTTCCTTTTAAAGGGTCCCCGCCTAGACTTACTTGCTGATGGACTCACTTGCTCTGAGCTCCAGTGCTGGAGCAGTTGCTCAAGGGGCACCAGGGACATACAGGGAGGTGCTGAGCTTTGGGTTTCAGGGCTTCAGCCGGAAAGGTGGCTGACTCTGGACAGAGGTGCAGGAAGAAGCCATTGTTCCTTTGTTGAGCTTTCCCACTCCCAGCCTGCAGATGCAGGTGTCATCAACCTGATAACACACGTCGCTCTGCCCAGAGGATTCTCTGAGACTCTGCCTCTCCCAACTTATGTGCCCACCCATGCCATCTCCAGTGATTTATTTCACACAAATGGGCTCTCTTAGCTCCTGCTGTGAACTTTCATGAAACACAAAAAAGTAGCATCTGACCTCAGTGTGCCCTATACCTCTTGCTAAGCATCCCCAGGCCCTGTACTAATGGGAGCCAGCCTTGTTTCAGACTTAACCCCTCAAGGCACCTATAAGCCCAGCACAGGTGGTAGCCATATGTGGATTGCTTGATGACTCTTACCAGGTGGCTCTGGAGATACACAGGCTGTGGCTGAACTTGGCCTGCAGCTGGACCTCTCTTAGGTCTGTGCCAAGGGGCCTCATAGCAAACCTACTACATAAAGTTACTCTACTAAGACTGGGAGACTTAGGAGCCCTACCTAATACATAGAATAGTTACAGGAAGGGAGCCAAAATGGAGAGAGAACAAACATGTCCCACTCAAAAGAATAGAACAAAGCTCCAGAAAAAGAATTCACCAAATGGAGACAAGCAAAATACTGGATGCAGAGTTCAAAACACTGGTTATATGGATGCTCAAGGAACTTAGGGGAAGAATAGATAAACTCAGTGAGAACTTTAACAAATAGATAAAAAAAACATAAAAATAGAGATGGAAATCATAAAAGGGAACCAGTCAGAAATGAAGACTACAATATCTGAGATGAAAAGTATATTAGAGAGAATCAACAGAGTGAAGGAAGTGGAGGATCAAATCACCAATACAGGGGATAGGGTAGTGGAGGACACCAAATCAGAATGGCAAAAGAAAGAAAGAATCCAAAATAATGAAGATAGTATAAGGAGCCTATGGGATAACATCAAATGTAACAACATTCACCTCATGGGGGTACCAGAAGGAGAAGAAGAGTAAGAAGTTGAAAACCTATTTGAAGAAATAATAATGGAAAACTTCCCTAACCTGGTGAAGGAAATAAAAATACAATCACAGGAAGCTCAGAGAGTCCCCAAAAAAGATGAATCCAAGAGGCCCATACAGAGATACATCATAATTAAAATGCCAAAGGTTAAATACAAAGAGAGAATCTTAAAAGCATCAAGAGAAAAACAGTTACCTACCCATGAGACTGGCAGCTGATTTCTCAAAAAAAACTTTGTAGGACAGAAGAGCTTGGCACAAAATATTCAAAGTGATAAAAACCCAGGATCTATAACCAAGATTACTTTATCGAGAAAAGCTATCATTTAGAGTTGAAGGAGAGATAAAGAACTTCCCAGACAAGAAAAAGCTAAAGGAGTTCATCATCAAACCAGTATTACAGGAAATGTTGGAGGAACTTCTTTAAGACAAAAAGAAAATATGTAACAAAAATACGAATAAAGAATGGCAATAACTCTATATCTATTAACAGCACTTTAAATGAAAAAGAATTAAGTGCTCCAATCAATAGAGAGGGTGGCTGAATGGATAAGAAAACAAGATCCTTACCTATGCTACCTACAAGAGACTCACTTCAGATTAAAAGACACTTACAGACTAAAAGGAAGGGAATGGGAAAAGATTTTGCATGATGGACCTAGAGGATAGTGTGCTGAGTAAAGTCAGATAGAGGAAGACAAATGCCATATGATTGCATGTATATGTGGAATCTAAGGAACACAATAAACAAACAAACAGAAATGAACTCATAGATGCAAAGAACATTTTGAGGGTTACTGGATCAGAGGGGGCTTGAGGGGGTTGGTAAAAAAGGGGTAGGGGATTAAGAAGTACAAACTGGTAATTACAAATAGTTATGGAGATAGAAAGTATAGCATAAGGAACATAGCCAATAATACTGTAATAATTATGTATGGTGTTAGAGGGGCACTAGATTTATTGAGACGATCACTTTGTGAGTTATATAGATGTTTAATCACTATGTTGTACACCTGAAACTAATATAGTATTGTATGCCAACTATAGCTAAAAAATAAAATTATATATTATTAAAAAGAAAGAAAATCAATGGCATAAATTTAGTAATTATTCATTTACATATTTAAACTGACATTGTGAAATGACAATGAGAAGCTGACAATTTACTCTTCTCTAAAGAAATGCCTTTTCTCACCATATGGTTTCTATTCTTGGATTAACACTTAAAAAGATTTTCAATTTACTGAACAACAGAGAGTCTCCCCAGCTGAGACCCCCAAGTAACTTCATTTAGAATGCAAATGCATCACCTTCTGCAACAAAAATTTAAATGCCATTCTCATTGATGTTAAGAAGCCAGTTATAAAATGAAAATTCATCTCCACCATAGACCTTGGGTAAATTGAACAGTAAAGAACTTGAAGGCTTTAGAAGAAAATAAGTTTTCTTGTGTTAGCTTGGAAGCATGAATGGTGGAAAAGGTCTGGGATAAGGGACACAGATTCATTCTCTTCCTCGGAGGTTATGTTATTTTGGCTCCTTATCTTAAAAGAGATATTAATTCCTGTTGCAAGGATTATATTAGATAATGTATGAACTAACTGATTGTAAACTATAAAGGTTTCTATTAACATATGCCATTATTACTTTAGATGTTTACTAATATAGTAACTCAAAATAAAAAGACTATAAAATAAAGATGTGGGCTAGAGGTAAAAACAAAAAACCCTGAAAAATATATTTACTAAAAATATATATGAACAAAATGATCTACAGATTAACACAATCTATACCAAAAGTCTTGGCTACTTGTTTTAAAGATGTTGACAAGCTTATCCTAAAATTTGTATGGGAACTCAAAGGACTAAGAATAGCCAAACAATCTTAAAAGAAAAACAAAATTGGAGGATTCACACCTCCAGTTTCAAGACTTACAGCAAAGCAACAGTAATCAAGACAGTGTGGTACTGGAATAAGAATAGGCATATATACCAATGGAAAAGAGTTGAGAGTCCAGAAGTAAACACTTATGTTTATGGGTTTACTTACATTTATGGTTTAATTGATTTTTGACAAGAGTGTCAAAAAATGGGAAAAGAATAGTCTTTTGATGATGTTGCTTGGACAACTGGATATTACACACAAAAGAATGAACTCGGACCCCTTTTTCACACTATATGCAAAAATTTAACTCAAAATGGATCATATATCTAAATGTAAGAACAAAAACTATAAAACTCTTAGAAGAAAACACAGGAGTAATCTTTGTGACCTTGGGTTAGGCAAAGTCTTCTTGGATATGCCACCAAAACACAAGCAACAAAAGGTAACATAATTTATGACTCCATAATAGGCAAAGGCAGAAAGTAGATTAGTGGCTGTCTAGGGCTGAGGAGGCTGAGGGAAAATGGGAGATAACTGCTAAGGGGTACAGGATTTCTTTTTGATGTAATAAAAATGTTCTAAAATTAATTATGATTATAGGTTTCATAATTCTGTGAATATACTAGAAATCATTTAATTGTCCACTTTAAATGGGCAAAGTATATATTATGCAAGTTATATCTAAATAAAGCTTAAAAATAACATAAAGAAATCCATGTGAAAAGCAGTATCAAATAGTGGTCAAGATCCTCATTTGAGAACCAGAGACATGAGTTGAAGTTCAGATCTTACTAAATGTGGAATCTTGAGCAAATAATATCTCAAAGCCTATTTTCCTCATCTTTAAATTGTGTTTTTCAAAGGAGCTATTGTGAATATTAACTGAAGTCATGTATATAAAGTGCTTGCTTAGTGCAGAACCTAGAACATTGCAAGTAATCAATAATGTTAACTATTAAAAGAAAAGGCACATAGGCCTAGATTGTAGGTAGTAGCTTAAAAACAGTAGGTTAGTTGAGGTATTGGTGTAAATGTTATTATAAAAGTATTTATACATAAACTTAATAAACAGAGTGCTTATAAATAGGTAGGCTCACTTTGAAACACTCAGTAAAAAGAGAAATCAGAAATCCATTTCAGGTCATCACAGAATCACAGAGACTGAATTTATTTTCCTACCGAAAACAAGAAAACCAGACAAAATATATGAAACAATGATTTCCAGACAGTATATATTGGACAACACAAGACCCTGAGTGAAGGAAAACTAGCAAGGTGAGCCTACAATTATACCATCTTACTGCCTAAAGGCAGTTTACAGGCTGAAAAACAGTAGGAAAAGTCCAAACAGAACCCAATGGTCCAGGGAATGGAGAACAAAATTTAAGGAGGTCAAGTTGAATAGAATTTATGGTACAGAGAGAAGAGGAAGGAATGTTTGAGAGAAAGAGAGAGAGAGAGAGAGAGAGAGAGAGAGAGAGAGAGAGAGAGAGAGAGAGAGAGAGAAAGAGAGAGAGAAAGAAAGAGAGAAATCTGCAGAGGCTAAATTAGCCCTTGACTAAAGGCTTCTCTGTCTAACAAAGCTTAAAGTTAAGCTTTCAAAAGATCCAAACTCTACTGCATGGCAGAACAGAGTAAAGAACTCCAACAAAAACCACTACCAAACAAGTTAAAATGTCTGGCATCCAATCAAAAATTACAAGGCATACAAAGAAGCAGAAATATGTCCCATAACCAGAAGAAAAATCAATAGAAACAGACCAAGAAATGACAGAGATAATGGAATTAGCAGACAAAGTAGTTAAAACAACTATTATAAATATGTGCCATTTATTCAAATGGAATTTCTGAAATCTGACTGGGATTAATAGCAGCTAGATGCAGAAAAATAAATCAGTAAATTTGAAGATATAACAATAGAGACTATTCAAAATGAAAAACACAGAGAAAAAATATGAGAACAAAATTAACAGAGCCTCAGTAAGGAGTGAGCAAATATCAAGTAATCTAATAGATGTAAATTTTATGTTTCTTACAAAAAGAAGAAAGAGAGAGAAGCGACAGAAAAGATGTTTAAAGAAATAATAGCTGAAAATTTTCTAAATTTTGTAAAAACTTAAATCTACAGATTCAAGAATTTCAACAAACTCTAGGCAGAAGAAAGCATAGATGATCATTTCATTACCCCACTTTATGGGTAAGGAAACAGAGGCAGGGACTAGTATCAAGTCACATAGTTACTTAGTGGTAGAGCCTAGAGCGAACCCAACTCCAAAAAAACCCTGTTCTCTTTAGCTATCTTTCTTCAACCCTCACCATTACCTCAGCCCTAATCAACCACAAATCTACTTTTAATATCTATAAATGTATATATTCTGGACATGTCATATAAATAAAATCATATAATATGTGCTATTTTGTGACTGGCTTCTTTCACTTAGCATGATGCTTTCAAGGTTCATCCATAATGTAGCATATTTCAGTACTCTATCCCTTTTTATGAATGCTTAATATTCTATTGTATGGATAAAGCACATCTTGCTTATTCATTAATCGGTTGACAGACATTTGGATTGTTTACATCTTTTGACCATTATATTATGAATAATACTGCTATGAACATTCATTCATGAACAAGTTTGTGTGGAGACATGTTTTCAGTTCTCTTATATATATACTTAGGAGTAGAATTGCTGGATCAATTCTATGTTTAAGTTTATGAGGAACTATTAGACTATTTTTCAAAGGGGCTGCACTATCTCACATTTCTTCCAGCAGTATATGAGGGTTCTTATTTCTCTACATCCTTTCCAATACTTGTTATTACCTAACTTTTTTACTTTTTTGGTATAGCCATCCTACTGGGTATAAATTGGTGTCTCATTGTAGGTTTTGTTTTGCATTTTCCTAAAGGCTAACACATTAAACTCTTTTCATGTGCTTATTGATCATTTGTATATATTCTTTGAAGAAAAGTCTATTCAGATCTTTTGCTCATTTTTAAATTAAGTTATTTATATTTTTATTATTGAGTTGTAGAGTTCATTATCACTCTAGATACAAATCCGTTATAAAATGTGTCATTTGCAAATATTTGCTCCCATTCTTTGTGTTGTATTCCACTTTGTTGATAGTGTCCTTTGAAGCACAAGTTTAAAGATTTTTGATGAAGCCCAATTTACCTATTTTTCTTTTATAGCCTTGGTGTTAGTGTCCTATATACCTTTGCCAAATCCAAGGTGATGAAAATTTTGTCCTATATTTACTTCTAAGAGTTTAATAGTTTTAGCTCTTAAATTTAAATTTTTGATCCGTTTTGAGTTAAGTTTTTATATATGAGGAATGTGAAGAATACATACATTGTGTATATGAGAAACACATATATTTTTGTATGTGAGAAAAATGTCCAATTTCATTCCTTTATATGTGACTATACAGTGTCTCAGTACCATTTGTCAAATGTCTATTCTTTCCCTATTTCACTCTTGATTTTGGCACCCTTGTCTTGACACCTCTGTTGAAAATCAATTTACCATCACATGCGTTTATTTCTGGACTCTCAGTTCTATTTCACTGATTTCTACATCTATCCTTTTGCCAGTACTACACTGTCTCAATTATTGTTGCTTTGCAGTAAGTTTTGAAATTAGGAAGTGTGAATACTCCAATTTTGTTCTTAAATGTTTTTAAGATTGTTTTGACTCTTCTGGGTTCCTTCAATTTCCATATGAATTTTAGGACTAGACTGTCAATTTCTTCAAAAAAAATGGTAGCTGGGATTATAAGAAAGGTTATTTTGATCTCCAGATCAATTTGGGGGGAGTACTGTCATCATAACAATATTAACCTTCTTATCCAGAAGTGTGGGATGTCTTTTCTTTCATCTAATCATTTTCAATACACAAGAATAATATGATGCAGACATGTCACCAGGAAAAATAGAATTGATATTCATTGGTTATAGAATAATGAATAATTTTCATTTTGTTTTTATACATTTCTGTATTTTCTGAATTTTCAACAAGAATATATTTTATAGAGTTGAGTCCTGCTGGCCCCTGCATGAGGAGCAGAGTAGACTGTGTCTTTCCTTCCAGCACTGCCTCAGTCAGAAAGAAGATGCTATCAAGAAAGAAACAGAGAGAAAGTGGCAAGAATTAAGGAACTAAGCCTAGAATGGGGTAGGAGTCAAGGAACAGAGGGAACAAAAGGAAGAGAATTAAGAGAGAAATGGAGAAGTTTGAAAGTATAGAGACACAGAAAAGAGAAGCATTAAAGAAAAGTAAGGAATAAAGCAAAAGGAAGAGGGTAATCCCAATTTTGGAACCAAGAAGCCTGCCTGGTAATTAGACACCCCCACCCAACTGCCTTGGCAGCTGTGCCTGGGGCCCCAGCTGTGTATCTATCCCTGTTGGTGCCACAAACACTGAAGAACATGCCCATTCCCACCCACATCCTCCATCCTGCTGCTGAAAGTCCAAGCCTTTGTTTTAAAAGGTGTATGTCAATTAAATAGACAATGGTGTTAAAGAGAAGCTACAAGAATATAACTCTACAGAAATTTCTTTTCTTTTTATTATTTAATCTCCATACAAACACAAGCCTCAAAACCTGGTCTATTTTGTTAACAAAAGTTAAAAAAAATTAAGAGGTTTAATAAAAAAAAAAAAAAGAAAAGAACTATTAAGCTGCAAAAAGACATGGAGAGAGAGGGTGTTGAGAAAAAATGGTGTAGATGATAGAGGCTTTGTTCATCCATCTTGCAATCAACTGAAATTGTGACAGAAACACAGAGCAAACAGCAAGCAAAGTCACCTGAGATACAGATAAACAGAAGCACTACAGCTAGGGAGAGAAATAATCAACCTGCATCGGTAGAAGGTAGGACAGAACAAAGACACAAGGCTGCCTGGTCCCTAGTGGCTGAGGGGGACAGAGACTATGGCAGCTGCAGACTCTTTTTAAAGGGGCCGTGTCCATCAGCAAACATTCATGGTGATGGACCTGCTCACTCTGAGCACCAGCACTGGGTCAGCTGCATGGGAAGCACCAGGGACTTACAGGAGGACACTGAGTTGTTGGAATGAGGGCCATAGGCAAAGCTTTCTCCCAGGCAAAAGTGCTGGCGAAATCCATTGTCCCTCTGTTGAGCCCTTCCTCATCTCAGTCTGCGGACTCAGCACTGCCATAGCTGAGATGTCATCAAACTGGATAACAGAGGTCACTCACCCCAGAGGATTCCCTGAATCTTTGCCTCCCCCAACTTGCGGCTCCACCCAATCCACATCAGTTGTATCCTTGGGGACTCCAGTGCCCCTTGCTGAACAGTGCCAAGACTCACACTTGATGACAGAGGGCCTCAGTTTCTGGCATAGCCTCTTGAGGCAACTCTAAGCACAGCATCTGTGAATTGCTTGCCGAATCTTAACAGGTGGCCCCAGAGGGGCACAGGCTGGGGCTAAACTTATCCTGCAGCGGAACCCTCTCAGGACTGTTCCACTGTACACCTACTACACAAAGCCACACTAATAAGACCAGAAGACTTAGGAGTTTTGCTTAGTAAATAGAAAAAGACACAAAAAAAGCAGCCAAAATGGGAAGACAAAGAAGCAGAAACTATATGAAGGCACAAAACAGAGATCCAGGAATAATGGAGTCAAGCAATCCAAATTTATAACATAGTTCAAAACACTGGTTATAAATACACTCAATGAACTTAATGGAAGTGTAGATGAACTCATAAACAAAGAGATAAAAAACATAAAAATGAAAATGGAAATTATAAAAGGGAACCAGTCAGAAATGCAGAACACATTATCTGAGATGAACAATATATTAGAGGGCATAAACAGAGGAGATGAAGAAGAGGATCGAATCACAGATATAGAGGATGAGGAAGCCATGGACATTCAATCAGAATGGCAAGATAAAAGAAACCAAGACTATAACAATAATTTAAGGAGCCTTTGGGATACAATTAAATGTAAAAATATCCATGTCACAGGAGCACCTGAAGGAAAACAAGAAGTTGAAGAGTTATTTGAAGAAATAATGATATAAAACTTCCCTAACCTTTTGAAAGAAATAGACATACAACTACAGGAAGTTCAGAGAGTCTCAAAAAAGATGAACCCAAAGAATCCCATACCAAGACACATCATAATTAAAATGCCAAAGGTTAAATACAAAGAGAGAATCTTAAAAGCAGCAAGAGAAAAACAGTTAGTTACCTACAAGGGAGTACCCATAAGACTGACAGCTGATTTCTCAAAAGAAACTATGCAGGACCAAGGATTTGGCAAAAAATATTCAAAGTGATGAAAATCCAGGATGTACAACCAAGATTGCTTTATCCAGCAAAACTATCATTTAGAGTTGAAGGACAGATAAAGAACATCCCAGACAAAAATAAGCTAAAGGAATTTATCAACACCAAGCCAGTACTACAAGAAATGTTGGAGGGACTCTTTAAGAAGAAAAAAAAAACATGTATCAAAAACATGAATAAAGAATAGTAATAACTACATTCCTATAAAAAATTTTTGGAAAAAAATTCAGTGTTCCAAACAAAAGATAGAGTGGCTGAATAGATAAGAAAACAGACTCGAACATATGCTGCCTATAAGAGACTCTCTTCACATTATAAGACACATACAGACTAAAAGAAAGAAGATGGAAAAAGATATTGTCTTAATGAACCAATAAGGTTTTGTGCTGAATGAAATAAGTGAGATAAAGACAAATATCACATGATTTCATGTACACATGGCTTCTAAAGAACAAAATAGTCTATGGCCATGCCACCCTGAACAAGCTCGATCCCATCTGATCTTAGAAGCTAAGCAGGGTCGAGCCTGGTTAGTACTTTGATGGGAGACCACCTAGGAAGACCAGATGCTATAGATGTAAAAAATAAATAAATAAATAATAAGGGATTGTAAACTGGCAAGGTCCTTGCAATCTGTGAGGTCAACCAACGGTCGCCTCACCTAAAAAAAAAAATTAAATAAAATAAAGAACAAAATAAACAACAACAACAACAAAAACTTAAATAAACTCATAGATACAGAGAATATTTTTAGGGCTACTAGGTGCGGGGGGAAGGGCAAAGGATTTAAGAAGCACAAATGGATAGATACAAGATAAACATGGAGATATAAAGTGTAGCATAAGGAAAATAGTCAAAAATGTTGTAACAAATATGTAAGGAGGAAGAGGGGTTCTAGATTTAGTGGAGTGATCACTTTGTGAGTCCTATAGATCTCTAATTACTATGCTGTACAAGTGAAACTAATATATTATTGTATGCCAACTATAATTGAAAAAACTCATTGAATTGTACAATGTAAACATGAGCAACTAATTGTCTATTATATTTCAATAAATCCAGAAAAAGAATACATTTTATATAACCAGAAAGAAGTTATTTTTAAAAGAAAATATTTTCTAATAAAATATATTTAAAGTGTTTCATAAACATGAAATATGCATGAAAATAGAAATGCTTAAAATATTTTTCAATATACTTGAATATAGATAGCACTTTTATTGTTGGCCATTTTTTCATCAGAATTTACTGATTGAATGCTATATAGCAAACACTGTGCTAGATCCTGAGTGTACTGTTTTAACCAAACAGCTATGATTCCTGCCTTCATGAAGTGTACATCTAGGGGGAGAATGACCAAAAAACAGGCAAACAAAGTAGTTGATAGAAATACAATTAGAAGTTGTAAAGAATGCTTTGCAAGAAAGCCTTTAGTACTATAATGGAGATGGTGGGGTAAAGCAAACCCACTTTGATATAGTGCTCAGGGAAACTCTAAGGCACCATCATTTGAGCTGAGTCTTGGGGACTAGATATAAATGTAAGTATTGATTTTAGATATTTGTCAAAATGTTTAAGATAGTTTCTTAAATGGAAGGGTAAGAACAAGAAGCTTTAATATATCAGAGGTAATTTACTTTTAACAAATAGAGTAACCCCACCATCTCCTATAACATCATAAATAGGATCCAAAATTCAGTACCATAAAATGTAGTGTTAAGTTACTGTAGAGTTAATGAAATGCATAGAAGAGCCTGCTGTGGTCCCACCTTGCACCCCAAATCCTGACCTGTCCAGGCTGTGATTTGGCTCTACTTGATGGTACTTGTCTGTTTCAGTTTAAGTATCCACAGGGATGATTCTGGGTCCCTCTGGTAGGCTGGGAGTTTCTTGGCAGAAGCATCTATTCTAGGACTCTTCAGTTAGCTAATGCCTTTTTTGTCAGCCTGATGGGGAAGGTTGGGCCAAGAGAATATTGAAGATTAAAAGCCCTATCTTTTACTTCCCTCTTCCTGAGAATGTGCACCCTGACACTTCTCATCCTGGACTATTTTTCACTTATCTTTTCTCCAAACATAAGATCTCTAGTCCATCCCTGTTTGAGAATGAGGGCTAGGCAAAGGACTAGAGCCAATAAAGTTGAATGTGAATTATTCATTACAGTATATGTTTTGGTTGCTTACCCAACATCCATTCCCTGCTCTTAGTAACAGAACTCAGATTTTGTTTAGGAGGCAATGTGATAAATGAATTACAAATTTCCTCGTACTCTATTGCAAATAGAGCTGATGTAGTAGAGGCATGGTAAGGTGATGCAGACTGACCAATAAATGCTGATTAAAAGGTTTGGGGAAGCTCTGCTTTAATGATACAGACACCACTCATTTCAGCTTCCTTTTACACCTTCCTTCCTGTAACTTAGAGATGAGGCTGAAGATAAAGCAATCATTTTAAGACTATGATAATGATGAGGTTGAATGCTTTATATGAAGAATGGTGATGTGTTGAACTAGAAGGAAGCTGAGCATTCACACCATTGTGGAACAGCTGTTCCTGCCTGGATAGACCACATTCAGATTCCTAGGTGAAAAGTCAGCCCCCTTTTGACTGTGGTTAGGTTTCTATTATGTAGAGCCAACCAAAATCCTAACAGATATAGCGAGTATAAACTTAATATCTTTTGAAGAATCTGAGGTTTTTAGGGTTTTAATGTAGAAAGTACAACTCTCATGTTTAATAAAAGAGAAAATTCATAGCTTTCCACATTATATCAATGTAGAGTGGTCAGTAAAGATCATTAAATAGGGGTAGCATAAAGGAGTGGCTTTGGAGAGGAAGTCATTTAATGCCACCTATGTTCATTATCTCTATTCTCCAAGTCATACCAAATAAATATATATCCCAAGTAAAACTGTGCTTGCTGTATAAACATACTTCTAGAGAAGTTCCTTGGTGCTTTCTTTCAATAAGATTGCTATCCCAAAGTCCTTCTATATATGAACTTTGTCACAGTATAACTTTCAGGGCAACTAAGCCCACAGTTAAGTTATGGCTTAAGGTTAATTACTGCACATATCTTCTAACTTTGAAGCAGATATATTAAAGTTATGTGGCTCAAAGAATGATACAGTTTTTTCCACTTTTGCCTCAGCAGGTTTATACACTAAATCCCTTCTTTATCATCACCTTTTACACACAATGCCTTATATTCCAACACAAAGTCCTCAAATTATGCTCACAGAATTTATTATCCTTAAGGGTAGATACAACCACCATTCAAAATAATATAAGCATTTGTATGGAAAGTCTAGTTCAGATAGAGTAACATATTAATAGGTCAGATTAGAGGAAGGGAAGGAAAGAATTCTACTAGCTTTCTGCATGCACTCCTGCCCACGTCAATTACATTCTTTTTGCATCCTAACCTGGAGTGTAGTTTGTTTCTACTACTGAAAATAAGATAGATAATAGCCTTTCAAGTAGGAAAAGCAGCACAACAAAGCTAAACTCTATTATGAAATTTTTGTCCCAGAACCAAAAGAGGAAAAATTTCCAGATAAAAATCTGTATGGTCAACTAGTTATGTATTTTTTTTCATTTCAGAACAGAATTACTTCATAAAGTTTTCTGATATCTTTCTAATGTTTTCCAATTAAACCAGAAAAATAATAAAATTCAGCTAAGAATGATCATAATTGAGTTAAAAGTCCCAAATAAATGATTATTTTTTTTCTAATTGTCAAATTCTTACATGTCAAATTACCGTTTCAGAGATCCTTAAAATTTGAGGGGCTAGGGAAATTCCTCGCTATTTTTTTCCCCAAGTAGGCAAGGACAATCATGAGGAAACAGCCTGGAATTTTCAGAGCTCTTTAGCATCACCAAGACGAAGGTGTAATACACAACTTAGGCTGCCTACTTCCTAGAAGGCAATTCAAATTTCAGCGCATAAAGTCTTAAGTGCCTCGTGTCAACCTTTGATTGAAGCTTACCATAAAACATTACGATTGCCTTCTTCACCGTCAGTGTCTAATAAGGGATAGAAATCTGGGCGGAAGTAATTATTTGCCAATCCCTGCGGCTTGAAGCCGCAACACCGCCGCCGTAGCGGATCTGCAAGCAAACACGGCGAGGGTTGAGTGGTCGCGCAGAAGCGCGGGAAGACTCCTCTGGCTCACCTGGTTAGCGCGTCGAGCCGGGGTAGGGAGTAGAATTTCCATTTCAGACTTGCCTCCAACCACTGCTCCTCCCTCTCCCAGTTGCTCCCGTGTGCTTCGTTCCCCTCAGGTTAATAGGTTTAAATCAGTACTGGTGGCAAACTGCACCCATTCTTTGGGTTCCGAAGTTTGCAATACAGGGGCTCTGTGGCACTCGAAAGCTTTTCACAGCTTGTTGTCTGTCACTGAGAACGCAACCCTATCTTGGGCCGCCCACCGAGCAGCCAGGCAGACCGCTGCCCAGTGCCACACCATCTTGCCCCTCGGGAGCCCGAGGCTGCAGAGCAGCCCTTCCTACCCCGGGCAACCGACAAACCCGTTCGCCCACAGGCGGCAGAGCCCCGGGACCCAGGGGTTGGACTTGCATCCCAAAGAGATGTCTCCCAACGCCCAGACAAAGACAGCCCTAGGAAAAGTTGGACCAACTGGCACCTCCAGAACGCGGGCACAGCAGCCCCTCGGCCCCAGCGGCCCGGCCGGCCACGCGCTCTCGGGGTCCCGGGCAACTTTCGCCGCGCGCTTCTGAGCAACTTGCTGGAAGTTGTGGCGAGAGGGCTGAGGAGGGGTCAAGGGCGGCGCGGAGGGGCAGGGCTCGCCGCAGCGGGCTGCGCGCACCTCCCCGAGTACCTGCTAATGTATCCGTCCCCGTCGCCGTCGCACGTCTGGAAGAGGCGCCGCATCCGCTCCTCCTCGCCGGTGCTGGACGTGTCGCTGCTGCTGCTGCCGCCGCCGCCACCGCTGCTGCCGCCACCGCGGGCGCTGCCCGCCGCCGCCGCCGCCGCCATCATGCGTCCGCGCCGCGCCGGGGGAGGAGGACGCGCGGCCGCGGCAGGGAGCCGTGAGCCTCGGAGGCCGCCCGCAGCCACGCACCAGCCCGACAACCGAGCATGCCCAATGCTCGCCCAGAACTCCGGGCGCGGAAGTCCACTTCTCCGGGTTTTGCCGCGACTGCGAAGATGGGCGCTCTGCAATCCCGGGAGTCGGCACCTTAGGGGAGAGGGAGGCAGGGAAGGTGGCTCGCGCTGTCAGGGAGCCGAGGGTGGCGACTGGGACGCGAGGGGAGGCAGAGTACACAGGGGGGAGCCCGGGAAAGGTGTCAGCTCTGTGCCTCTGGCTGCGACGCGGGCCCCTGGCGCTTGGGCACGCTCCAGAAAGAGGGCGGGTGTTCTCCCGGCAGAACTCTTCCGACGGCCTGGAGTCGTGGGTTCCTTTTTCGGGTGAAAGATAAATACGTGTGTCTTGTAAACTTAATGCGGCATCCCTGGTCCCACTCTGCAAACTGCACTGGGTTTTGCTCGCATTGTCCCAAATGAAACTTGGAATGGCTGGGTTTTTGTTTTGTTTTGGTTTTTGTTTTGTTTTGTTTTGTTTTGTTTTGTTTTCGAATGGCTAAGTGTTCTTAACACCTGTCAAGAAATCTGACCCCTCTTAGCCTTGACCGGTCGTCCATCTCTAGTGTGAACAATCTGTGCTCCTGTGTGGCACTGTGCACATTGGTCCATTTCTGGAACAGGCTCACTTTCCTGACCTGGCATCACTAGAACTTACGACAACTGTTTTAATAACATCAATAGCAGACATAATAGATGGTTCCATCTGACTCACACAACAGCCCTGAAAGATGATACCTCATAGGGTTATCTTGGTTATGAATGGGTTAGTATATAATGTAATGCAATTAGGACACTCCCTGGCACCTACTAAGTGCACAATAAATGTTAGCTCTCATTAACCACAAGCAAACCAAAGCTAAGCAAACCAAACCCTGAGATTTGAGTAAGGTTCCAGGCTCAGTAAGGATCACAGCAGAGGCAAGCCCAGGCAGGCAGTCTAATTCCAGAGCAAGAGCACTTAAATATGACAGTATCCTTCTACCACTGCAGAAAGGGACCCATAATGAACCAATTCGTGGTTTAGAGAATGACTCATCATTCTGTCCCAGACTTTTTGCCTGATGTCTATGAAGTCCTGTGGTGGTTTGAAAACAAATCTGCAGATTCTTTGGTGTACCTGTCATCAAGAGGTGGAGCCTGTCACCTCCCATGGAAACTGAGTGGGCCTTTGTGACTGTCTTGACTTTTGAGGCCAGATTAGGAAAGTCAATGCAGATTCCAACGGACTCTCTCACTGGGAACACAGACCTATGAAATCCAGAACTGCCTTGGAAGAAGTTTGGCCACCTGAAAGTTGCTAGGCTGGAGAGATCATGTGGAAAGACCATGTAAAAACAGAAGGAGATGCCCAAGGAGTTCAGAAGTTTGAGCCTTCCTGCCCAGGTGCTATTTGAGTTAATGAGTGAGCTTTCAGATGCTGCTAGCTTTGAACACTGCAAGTGCATGAGTAACCCAGAGCAAAAATTGTCCAGCTGAGCCCAGCCAAGCCCCAGAGATATGATGATAATGAAAGGATTATTGCTGTTTTAAACTTTGTCATGCAGCAATAAATAACTGGAACACATCTATATATCTTAGGACTGTCTGCCAGGTCATAAGGAAGATTTCTCTGCCCTCTTATCTCTCTCCACTCCATTCATCATTCCTACTTTACTTCTTTTTAATTCTGTAAGTTCTCAGTATTTCAGGGCATTTATTTAGCCATACAATGAATAAGATGTCATCTTAGAAGAACTTTGTCAATATATACAATATTTGCTTAATAGATGCTATTAGCAACACAAATATTTCTCTTCACAATGGAAGAAAGACTAATGCCCAAGTTTCTAAAAATAAATAAAAAAAATGTTTAAAACCTTTATTTTTCTATTTTTTTATAGAATAAAACTTTTATTATTATCTGATAAGACAGCCGGACAGGGTTGCTTTCCCATAAATCCTCCTAGAGCATTAATTGTTTGGAGTGGGAGAGAAAGAAAAAAGCATTTTTCTAAATACCGCATTCATGGAGGGTCTGGAAACCCAAAGGATTTTTCAGAATTTGAGTAGATCTTTTCATAACCATACTCCATATAGACAAAAAGTGGAGTGTAAACCTCAACCAGTCATATCTCAATGCATATATCTCTTGAGAGAATACGTGCATGACAGCTCTGAAGGTTTAAATTTAAACCATCTTGAATTAAATCTGAACACACAAAAGGTGGATCTTGACAAATTTCCTAAATAACATTTACTCATGCTCTGGTAACTCAGAAATGGCTGAACAGATAGATTCAACCTTCCAGAAAAGAATTTGCTTCTTAGCTGATATGAAGCATATAAAATTTCAACTGAAAAGGTTACTAAAAGAGGGAGAAATTTGTAAGACATTGAAAATAGAGATGCTATATGAACATCAAAATGATCAATGTAGAGTAGGAGCTTGGAATGAGAACAATACCCATGGCCATAAATCTAACCATACTGATTATATCATAATTACAAAGATTCTATATGTTAATTTTAGATAAGAACATAGCTCAACATTGTTATTCTTATCTTTTTTTCTTCTCAGCTTTCTCTTCATTAGAATAGAACTTCATATTTATGTAATACACTTCAAAATACACTGTATACATCACAGGATATACTGTCATATACATCTAAAGTGACTGACTAAAGAAAATAAAACAATTATAACATTGTGCAAACCTGATTATCTGGTGCTTGCCACTGCTTTTGTGTTTACTTGAATTAGGATTACATGCTAGAATTGGAGTAAGGACCCTTCCGGTGACCTCTGCCCACTTTTCTCTCTCTCTCTCTTAGGTGTTTTTAAGAGCTCAGCTCAACTCTCATATCTCTCAAGAAGCCATTCTTCTCTTCCCCAGGTCACACTGATTTTGGGAGCTCTCAGCTTGAAGCATACATTTTAAGAGTGGAATTATATAATTTAATGGTGATTTGCCTCTCCCCCACCTCTCCACTCCCACTAATTTAATATTAAATGAGATTGTAAATTCATGAGAGAAAACAGTGAAGTAATGTTGAGGAAGCTGACTCACTTTTATGGAGCCCTTATCTCAAATCAGTATATACTGATTTAAATGTTTAAATATTTTACCTTACTAAAGCTATTTAGTGAGAAAGGTATATATCAACCCTATTTATGGGGTGGAAGGTGGTGAGTGAGGGGAATTAAATACAAAAAATTTAGAATAATACACCTAAGTAAACAGCTGGAATTAAACTCATATTGACCTGTCAAGGCTGTGTTCTTCATATTTACTTCATATTGTCTTAATATACTGGCCAGTGCTATTCATGTTAGGCATTATACTTTTTGAGAAACACTGAAAAGGGGTAACAATAATAAACTTTATATTGATGTATTTGTTACTTACATATTTATAGTCATAAGAAGTCATCATGAACTTTTATAATCTGTCCCAGTTTGAGTTCTCTGGAAAGCAGACTCCAAGACAGAGATTTACATGCAGGGAAAGTGGCCTTGATACCCAACATGTCGGGGAGGGAGGTGCAAGAAGCAAGAAGGGCAGAGGGAGAAGTCATACTGTCGCATATGCCTCAGCGCACACTCATCTGGCCTCACAGAAGCTCTGGAGTAAAGTGGCCTGTATTAGTTTCCTATTGTTGTTGGAACAAATTACCACAAACTTAGTGGCTTAAAACGACCTAGATTTGTCATCTTACAGTTCTGGAGGTCAGAGATCAGAAATAAGTCTCACTAAACTAAAATCAAGGTGTCAGCAAGACCATGTTCCTTTTGGAGGTTCCAGCAGAGAATACATTTGCTTTCCTTTTCCAGCTTCTATAGGGTGTCTGCATTCCTTGACTCAGATCCTTCCTCCAACTTCAAAGCCAGCTGGGTAGCATTTTCAAATATCCCTTACTTGATCTTCTTACCTGCCTCTCACTTATACATTAAAGTACAAAGGACACCCCTCTTTATGACCCTACTGGGCCAACCCAGACAATCCAGGATAATCTATTTTCAGTTCAGCTGATTAGCAACTAAAATTCTGTTAACTTAATTCTCCCTTGCCATGTAACATAATATATTCACAGGTTTCGGGAATTTGAATGTGGATATCTTTAGGTGAGAGGCATTATTCTACCATCACACAGTCTATCTGTTGTGACCGGAATAACCAGACTCAACCTGAGTGCTCTGATATTAGAGGCAGTTTATTAGCTGGCGGCTGTCCTTCTAAAGGAGAAGCCCCGAAACATAAAGATACAAGGGTTTTAAGCCCAAAATCTCATTCTTCATTCTGTCTAAATCACAAAGGTTTAATATTTCTTCTATTCTCTACCTGTCAACCTAAAGGTGGGTTGTGCAAGTGGGGATACAGAAGCAGAAAGTGTACTGTTAAAATATTAGGTTCCCATGGGTAACTGTTAGGTTCCCATGGGCAACTGTTAGGTTTCCAGGAGTAATAGTCAAACAATAACTTTTCAAGCAAGCAGGTGTCCAGAAGCGAGACATGGCGATTAGCACGTAGGCTCTTAACCTTAATCCATTACTACGTCTTTGTGACCCTTTCAGTAGCACGTCATCACACATCCAGTTGTCTTGTACTGAAATGAAATGGCTGTGTATTCATACCTCTGCCTCAATCAGTCTATTCAATATAGAACCCCAGCCCCTTGGATCCACAACCCAGGAAGGCTGTGACCTTGGCAAGGTAACTGTAGCAGAGTCAATTGCTGATGGACTGACAGCTGAAGGTTGTCTTCAGACAGCACCCTTAGAAGCTGGTAACAAGTCCTTTTTGGGAGGGAGAACTGGATGGTGCATCTCCATGTTCATCACAGATCATTTCTTGAGCCTTTGGATTCACTTCTTCATATACGTTTCAGGAGCATCTCCTCTTGGATTCTGATGGGCATCTCTTTCTGGGTTGAATCTTGGAATAGGAAAAAATGATAATCCCAGCACCATTGTAAATCCTAGGGTGCCTAATGCTATTCATTAGCTCCCTGTTCCACTAGCAAGTCTATACTCCCCTCATCCACAGACAGCTGGCCTATGCTGCTTACTTGGTAGCACAACACAGATCTTCATCTCTGATTGCTACACTTCTTCATTTACTGTTACAACTGGACAAGGGAATACAAAGAGGTACCCAAATAAGTCACCTATGTGCTAAACATATTCCTCTTTGCCCCTATTATGTAACTCTAGCTCTTCCTCTTATTGATGATTTGGGCCAATTTCCTCAGCTGATATCTTCATCCCTTGGTGGAAATTATTTGTCATTGAACAATAGGACTTTGAACTTTGTAGAGGTGAGAGCTTAGGAGTCAGGAGGCACAAATTTCCGAAATGGATCATGAGAGGTCAAGGTAAGTGGGGTCACCCCTGCTTTTACCCCTTGGGTTCTAGACCCATGTAGTCTTCTTACTGGGGATGCAACACTATATGAAGTCTTTGATTCAAGGTATATTCTATGTCCTAGAGAGTGGTTCACCATCCTCATAAGATATCACTTTTAAGCTGGCACTTCAGCTGTGCTTCCAGGACACTGTTCTTCTCTTTACAGCAGCTTCTGGGTGGTGCAGTATGTGATATGACTAGTGGATCTGATGATCATGAGCTCAATTCTGAACTTCAGGTGATGTGGGTTACCTGATTTGACACAATCTTATGTAGGATTCCATGTCAATAGAAGAATACTGGCTGAAGTCCTGCAAGTAGGAAAATTAAACATATACCAGGAATAAGTGTCTAACATGATCATGAATCACTGGCCCTTTCAGAATAGAAGTGGCCCATTGTACACAACTTGTCATCAGATGGCCAGTTGGTCTCCTCAAGGAATGGTGCCATACTGAGGAGTCCAGCATTAGTCTCTGTTAATGGCAAGATAGACTTTTCATAGCAGTATCAGTGATATCAGCCTTAAATGAATTCCCATGTTGTTGCACCCATTCATAGCCTCCATTTCTGGGGTCGCTGATGGCAGGGACTGGCTGGCATTATATGGCTGAGTCATTTTGTCTACTTGGTTGTTTAGTGCCTCTTCTGTGGTGGATGCTCTTTGGTCTATCTTAGTATGTGATAGAGAGGTCTTTATATTTTCTGTCCATTGCTGTATGTGTAGCCACATGACTCTACCCAGTCCTTCTTGTGTCCCTTGTTCTTCCATTCTTCCTCTTTTTGTGCTACTGACCAGCTAGCTAAGCCATTTGCCAATACCTATGAGTCTATATATATTTTAACTTTGAGCCATTTTTCTCTATATAAAGTGGATGAGCACACAAAGCTCTGACTATTGGAAAAGATTTTTTCTTTACTACAGTTTTGATTTCCAGGGAAGCATACCCAGAGACACAATTTGGTGTGTAGGCTATCTATCGAGGGTAGCAAGTTTGGGTAGAAGACAAGTACAGCTTGGTGTAAACCTGATGGCAATTAGATGACCTAATAGGAATCTCTGGAACCAAAGTGATCTTTCAGAATTGTTTTGTGGCCTGGCATGGCTGGGTCTGTATCTCTGCCTCAGTCAGTCACTGAGTACAGGCTGCTCTGAGCAGGTCATTGACTCTGGTTAAGGAGGTTTTTTGAGGCTGTTAATCCCTAAACCATTTGATAGCTGAAGGCTGCAGTTGAGAATATTCCCAGCAGTTGGAGCAACAAAGTCCATTCTTGAAAGGGGATTGGGTGGCTCATCTTTGTGTCCATATAGAATCAGATAGTCTGAATTCAAATTCTGTCTGTGTTATTACTCTCTGGGTGGTTTTAGACAAATTACTTAACCCCTCTGAATTTTGGTTTCCTCACCTGTAAAAAGGAAGTTATAGTATTACTTATTTCATAGGGATTTTTGAAATTCAAGGAAGGACATCATTTCATGTAAAGTACATTATCTGGATCACTAGAAAGAGCCCAGTAAATTATTGTGTAAGTGTTTTTATTATTTTTTTTTATAAAATAAAAATAATATGGATCAAGCTCTGCACCATGATATCCCTAGGAACTTATTGTTAGATATCTGATATCATCAGGCCTTCTTTTTTACAATGTTTTATATTGTTCTTTCTGAGTTCAGTTAGCTATATAGTATTAGTTTTAAATCTCTGGAGAGGGGACCTGCTTTCTTTGCATACACAGCACCTCATACGGAAAAGGCTTACATTTCATCTTGCAGCTAAAGGGTAAGGAAATACAACAGGGAATCTTGGGCATGGTCATGTGCATGGCTGAGTGTGTACATGGGTATGCATCGTCATCACTCTCTAATTACCTCAGATTATAACTAGCTCTCCAGTTACCATTACTTCTGCTATGGTGGGTTTGGTAGGCTGTGAAGCAGAGCCTTCCATTTGGCAAGTGCTCAATGTTGGTTAGCCTTCAATAATCCCTTGTTAAATAGCATCTCTTGTAAGGCCCCTAGGTATCCTGGATTTAAGCTGAGCAACCATACACTCTGAGGGATCAAAGTGGCCCCCAGTGAAGAAAATTATAAGACCAAGAGCCCCAGAGAGAAGAATTCCAACCCAACATTTTAGGCAAAGCCCTTAGGACAGTAGTTTTCAAAGTGCAGGTTGCAATCCATCAGTGGGTTGTAAAATCATTTTAATAGATGATGACCAGCTTTTTGTTGTTGTTAATGAGCTAAAGAAATAGAAAATAGAAAATATATTAATGTATTTTAACCTAGCAATTTTACATATTGTTCCAGGAAACTTTTTGATTTGTGCATGTATTTTTTTTCCCCCTGGAATAGAATATTTAAAAAAAGTATGTATCTCGTTGTGTATCTGGCTCAAATATACTTCCTTAGGGGAAGATATTTATAGCAAGAACAATTACCCCGGAACTCTTAGCCCAGAAGCCTTACTTTTCTTTCCCTTTTTTTGTCAGGAATGGCTTGAGGCATTTCTCTTAATCCTCTCCATTTCATTCGCCTTCTACTCATCATACTTAGAGGAATTATAGGACAATCTATTTTATTTCTCTTTCTCTTATGCCCCTCCTCAGTTCTAGATGTTGCCCATGGTGGGCCAAGAAGTCTGGACTGCTCTATTTTTCTCTCCTAGAAAGCAAAGCAGTCAAGAGTGAGCTAGGCTGCTGGGTTATGGGAGGAGGTTGGAGCAGACTTCTTATCCAAGATAGGTGGTGCCAATGAAGAAATTACTGGAATTCTCACTTGGACCCTCAAATCTAAGTCGCTAGACAGAAACCTGGAGCCAATGTGCAATGTGCAGAGACAGTGTCAGTAACAAAGGTGGAGGAGGATGAGTTGATGTTGCAGTGTTGAAATGCAAGAAAGGGAGGCTAAAGGGAAGAATTCCCCAAATGAGAAATATCCACAGCAATGCTTCATGATTTGAAAACAAGAAAAGCTAAGAACATACAAGCTTTAAAATCTACCAATTTATATATTTTAAATGTGCCCAAAGGGAGATGATTAGAGTGTGGGTTACATAGGTATATCCATTTTCAAGTTATATAGCTAAAAATTGTGTATTTCAATATATACATTTTAGCTAAAAATTGTAGACCCCTTCAGACATGTAAGAATGTAGCAAGAAGAGTCAAGCTATGAATCCAGAAGAGGGCTCTCATCAGAGAAGACCATGCTGGCACCTTGATTTTGAACTTCTAACCTCTAGAACTGTGAGAAATAAAATTTTTCTTTCTTTCTTTCTTTCTTTCTTTCTTTCTTTCTTTCTTTCTTTCTTTCTTTCTTTCTTTCTTTCTTTCTTCTGTTTTCTTTTCTGTTTTAAAAGATAATAATTGAAGGATAGGAAGTGTGTGGAGCTATAGATGAATCAAGAATGGCAGATTGTTGAGGCTGGGTAGTGGATACATGGGGTTCATCATACTATTCAGTTTAGTTTGTATTTAACAATTTCCACAATATCTCAAAATGCCTTTAATACTCTTGTTATAAATCCATTCAAGGGCTAGTATTAACTTTTTCTCCATAACCTTAAACCAACATGGAAGCAATGAATGGACTGCACAGTTATGACATTCTTGGCTGCTCCCAACAGCCAAGTCCTGAAGTTGAGATAGACAAAACTCTCCAGGAGGGGCATATCTTCTGTAGTCATACAGGGAAACAAGAAGGGATTTAAGAAAGATGGTGAATTTGTGTCTGAAATATTTAATAAATCCATCATTTATGCATTGACTCCATAGATTCCTCTAAGAAGTCTATCAGAACTCTTCAAGAGCCTGGGAAGGTAAGAAGAAATCTGTGCTTGTTATTTCAGCTGTGCATTGATAATTATGGAGGCAATAAGACTTGTACCTACATAGACAATACCTGATGTTGTGAATTATGAATAGAAGTTAGGGTGGCAACAGCTGGCAAATCAACATGTGTGGTTTGCTTTAACAGGAAGCCACAAATCAATCTTTGAGGTCCAATACAGCATGAAACCTGTAGAATTGCTTGCTCAGAGCTAAGAATTTAAAGGCTTGCTGGTAAGGAAATGGCCTCCCTTATCCACCTCCTCATTACTAGGTCCAGAGTGAGGGTGTGCTGCCAGAGGCTTATCTTGATGTCTGATGATATGAGGCAGAACTGGTACATTGACGTGAAGTGGTATCGTAGAAAGGTATTCTAGTCTTGAGTCTTCAGATAACTATATAGTACTGAACAATAACCAGCTAAGCTATACTGTCATTTTCTCATCTGTAAAATGATTCAGTTGAATTCCAATAGTACTTTTCATTTCTAAAATTCTATGATTTATTTTTTCATAGTAAAGCTTTACTCACCCATTACGTTGGCTAATTATCAATAAGGCAGAAGTGTTCTCTTCTCATGCATTACCTACTTCTTCACAGGAGTCAGTCTCACAAGCAGAGAGAATAGGAACTACTTCCAAATGGTGATTTAGAGCATGAAATGGAATCACAAGTTTGCTACCCTCATTAGCTGTAGCATTTTTAAAAATTACACTAGAAGAGATTCATTTCTTTCTCTTTAAGAATCCCTTATCAAAATAGAAATGCCCCTGGACTACTCAATATGTAACAGTGATTTAAAACTTTATAGATAGGTCCTGTGGGCAGGAGAGGAGGGGACTGAAGAAGAGTACAAAGGTACCAGTGTGAAACCAGTGCACTTCTTGGGCTCCACTGTTCAGACTCAATGTTTACTAGGATTTTGCTCATGAAGATGTTAAAGAAAAATTTCAGTGAGAAACAAAGTATTATATTTACAAAGTATTAAGTGTTCCAGGGGGGAAATAAGCTCATTATTTTGTGGGGTGTAAATAAATTGTCAAGCTATAGAAAAATGTATCTGATCTTTCTTCATCTACAAGTTAGGGTGAATTTGGCCTGTGCTTTAAAAACTGGATTCTTTAATAAAATGGAAACATTAAATATTCAGTGATGAACCTTTATTCTTTCAGTAGGTTTTTATTGTTTTCTTCTTTTCAGAGGGCCCTGGAGGGGGTTCCCAGGAGAGGGCTCCATGAATAGACAGACTATCCCTCTTCATATCTGAGTTCTTCTTAACAGTCTCTGAAGGGAGAAATCTAGGGGAGTTTATTCTCCCAATCCTACTGCATCCCCTCATATGATTCTTTTTATAATCACAGTTAAATTCTTAAAGTTTCATCATTTCTACACTGGATTTTTACAGCCTACTCTTGATTGGCATTCTAACAGCATCATTTCCTAACGATTCTATAAGGACATATGCCAGCTGAAATATTTATCACTCTTATCTTTAAAATCATGTAGTGGTTCTACTTCCCAGTAAAGTAAATTTCCTCTGCTACTAGATCATAGACTAGACTCAGATGATCATCTCGGGTCACTGCTTTCTTCCCTGTTTCCTTCAACATGCCTCTACAAGTTCCCAGGGATTGGTCTTCAGGGTTGTGATATGGTACTTCTAAACCACTCTTTTGCTTAGAAAGTTTTTCCCTGTGAGCTATTCCAAATCTCTTCTTCTTCTTTTATCATGTGTTTCTTTAAAATTACATCTATTAAAAAAACTAGTAAAACTTCCTGGGAGAATTTCCTTCCTCTCATCAGTCCCCCCCAGCATGAGATAGCAAGTTCTCAGTGTTACACAATGCATTTGCTGATCTATTGTCACATTTGGGGGCTGAGCTTTAGTGTTTGGGAGATGGTTTTGGGTGTTCCAGATGTTTTTGAGGCACATCCTATAAAAATACTCATTTACATTTAAACTCTAAGACCTAAGAACCCATGTCTACTTATATTTTTCTCTCTGAGTGCTGAATGTTAGGGTTTGATATTTTGAATAATGATTGGAATGACATGATAGGTTCTTGTGAACCGAACTGCTGCTATTTCAACCTTTACTGTGATTTCCTTGTATGTTAAAATTGATGATATTCAAGATGGAAGACTTAAAGCAGAATATAGCTTTCTAGTACCACCTTGTGGCTAATTTGTTAACATACATTTTAAATTGATTACTAGATAGATAATAGATATGCGAAGTTTTAGCAAAATATGCGTTTCGATATATATATATATATAATATATATAATTATATATGTAACAAATGATAAAACTGAAAGAAATTTTACAATTATTTAAATCTCAGGTAGTGGGGATAAATTTTATTCTACAGATTCAGATATGCAGGACTTAATTTCTCTGTGATTAACTTAATTTCAGTTAATTCAGGGTCTCTCTAGTCTGCCCCTAGACTTGCTTCTAAATCTGGAGGACTCAAGTGGTGTCAAAGCATCAAGAAATGTGAGAAGAGTTTTCTGATCCTTGGTTGCCAAACAACATAGGTCACTTCTGAGTCCTTCATTGCCCATTCTGGGCCCTTCTTGGGCAGCAGAAATCCTCACATTGACCCCCATCTGCCTAGACACACTATAACACCATTCTTTTCTGGGCTGCCCCTCTAAGACTTTACCTGGGAAAGTGGCATGTGTCATTCCATTCTAGGTTCTCCCAAACCATCAGACTTTTTGTTTTGTTCTCTTCTAGGAGAGCAGAGGTTGGGATCCTCTTCAGTGACTCACTGGCATGTTAGTACATGACTTCTTCCCGCAAGTCTCCCAATTTCTCCCACCCACAGCCCCTGGCAACCGCTTTTCTACTCTCTCAATGTTCAATGTGCTTGATTTTTTTTTCTTTTACATTTCACAAATGATACCATGCAGTATTTTCATTTCTCTGTCTGGCTTATTTCACTTGGCATAATGTCCTCCAAGTTCATTCATGTTGTCACAAATGACAGAATTTCCTTTTTTCTTTTAAGGGTGAATAACATTCCATTACATGTATACCACATTTTCTCAATCCATTTATTTGTCGATGGACACTTAGGTTGTTTCTAAACCTTGACTATTTTGGATAATGCTGCAATAAACATGGAGTACAGATTTTTTTGAGATAATTGTTTTGTTTCCTTTGGATATACACCCAGAAGTGAGACTGCTAGATCACATGGTAGTTTTATTTTCAATTTCTTGAGAAACCTCCATACTATTTTTAATAATGGCTGCATCAGTTTACATTTCACCATTCACGTACCTATTGGCCATTTTTATATATCTTTTGGAAAAAACATCTACTTTTATCCTATGCCTATATTTTAATTGGGTTGTTGTTGTTATTATTATTATTATTATTAGTAGTAGTAGTAGTAGTAGTATTGCTATTGAGTTGTATGAGTTCTTTAAATATTTTGTATATTATCCCCTTGTGGGATATGTGGTTTGCAAATATTTTCTCCCATTCCACAGGTTGCCTTTTTATTTTTTTATTTTTTGCAGAGCAGATTTTTAGTCTGATGTAGTCTCACTTGTTATTTTTTGTTGCCTTTGATTTTGGTGTCAAATTAAAAAATGTCATCGTCAAGACCAATATCAAGGAACTTACTCTCTGTTTTATACTGGGGGTTTTAAAGTTTCAGGTCTTACGTTCAAAATCTTTGATCCATTTTGAGTTTTGTGTGTGTGTGTGTGGTATAAGATAGTAGTGCAGTTTCGTTCTTTTGCACATGACTTTCCAGTTTTCCTAATACCATTTATAATTAGAATCTGTTAGAAGGAAGAGCTGTCCTTTCTCTCATTTATTTATTCATTCATTTAATTATTTATTAATATCACTTTGGGCTCAAGGATGTTTATTTAACTACATGGATTATAAACCAATACTATCATTATTTTATTACTTAAGTTGTGTTAGCATTAGCTCTTAGGAGGGAGCTCCTTGAGATCGATTGGCTCTTTGTTCTTTCAATAAACTTGTATTATTTTTTGAGCGATTTTTTACTTTCTGACACTTCAAGATGTTTCAGCTTATCTTGTTTTTGTCCTGTCACAGCCCCAGAGCCAGCCTTATTTCTAGGAATTCCTGGTTCCTTCAACTGGAGAATAGTATTTGGAAACTAGGATCTGGGTGCTAGGTGTAATAAATGATATTGGGGTGTCATTGCTTCTAGGCCCTCCCATTGTTTATACTCATAGGCACATACACATTTATTTTTATTTCTCTATTGGGTGATACATATATATCAAAAGCCACGATTTCACACTTATACTGCTAATTCCAATCCAACACCACAGAGGTCATTCTGGCTTTCTCTCTTTTCTTATTTATAATTCCTTCCCCAACATCTTATTAATTAATACAAAATATTTGATCATGCAAATTGGGCTGGAATTACATTTTAATTTAAAATATCAAAGATTACATAATAACTTTGTATATTCAGAAGTCTCAAAATAACTTTTATGAAGAAGAAAAAATGGTATCTATGCCTTCTGATATTATGTAGAAAAAAATCTGCTAGACTCACAGTTTTGTAGGTTGTTTAAAAAAACAAATTTATTAAGGTAGAATAGACGTACAGTAACACATTCATAGTGTATAATTTGAAAAGTTTTAAAATGTGCCATATACATGTAAAACCATCACCAAAATAAGGTAATGAACATGTCCATCTCCCCGCAAAGTTTCTGTATGCCCCTTAGAAATCTTTTTCTCTCCAGCCTATTCCTAGGCAACTACTAATCTGCTTCCTGTCATTGTAGATTAGTTTGTACTTTCTAGAGTTTTACATAAATGCAATTATATAGTGTGCATTCTTTTGTTTGACTTCTTACATTCAGCATAATTATTTTGAGTTTCATCCATGTTACTGTGTGTAACTATAGTTCTTTTTTTTTTTTTTATTGAGTTCTATTCCATAGCATGCACAGAGCACTGTTTATCCATTTACCTACTCATGAACATTTAGATTCTTTGTAGTGTTTGGCTATTAAAAATATAGCTATTGTGAACATATTTCTAGTTTTGTATGAACATATACTTTCATTTTTCCTCAGTTAAATAGGAATAGAATGGCTGGATTTTACTGCAACTGTGTTTTACTTTTTTAAGGACCTGCCAAATTGTCTTCCAAAGTTGTTTCTTTTCTGTCAATACTGAATGAGAATTCCAGTTCCTCTACTTCCTCTCCAATTCTTGGTAAAATCAGTTAATTTTAGACATGCTAATAGGTATGCCATGGTAGTTCTTTGTGTATTTAATTGCATTTTTCTAATGATTAATGAGAACTAGCATCTTTTAATGTGCTTATTTGGCACGTATGCTTCTTTGATGAAGTGCTTGTTTAAACTTTAGCCAGTTTAAAAAATTAGGTTGTTCATTTTCCTATTACAGTGTTTGAGAGTTATTTTTATATTTTGGACCTATCTTTTATCAGATATATGTTTTGCAATCTTTTTCTCTCAGTCTGTGCTTTATTTTTCTATTCTTTTAACAAAGTCTTTCAAAGAGCAAATGTTTTTAACTGGTGAAATCCAAGTGATCAATTTTTCTCTTTTATAGGTTGTGTCTTTGGTTTAATATCTAAAAATATCTTTGTTTAACTCAAGGTCAAAATATTTTTCATGCTTGAATGATTGAATTTAGCTTTATAATAAGTCTTTAAATCTGGTAATTTTAGCCCTCAAACTTTTTTTTCTATTTCAAAGTCATTTTGGCTATTCTAGTGAATTTCCATATGAAGCATCAGCTTGTTAATTTTTAAGAAAAAATTGAGCTGAAATTTTGATTGGGATTGTGTTGAAATTATACACCAATATGAGGGGGATTGATATCTTAACACTATTGAGTCTTCCAATCTGTAGATGAGTATATCTTTTTATTTATTTAGGTCTTAACTTTTTCTCAGCAATGCTGTTTTATAGATTGTGTTTTATAAATCAATTAGAATATTGAATTGTACACTTGAAACTTATTGGATTTTGTTAATCAACTTTGTCATAAAAAAAGACTCCAAAAAATAAATTAGAATAATTTTGCTTTCTTTCTTATACATGCTTTGCTAGTTATTTGTAGCTAGTTACAGTGAAAAGTGAAGTCAATATAAAAGTGACATATATCACTTCAACTCACTACTCATTAGATCTAATCATATGTTCCCACATAACTGTAAAGTGAACAAGAAATACAATTTTGTTACATACCCAAAAGGAAGAAAACCAGAAATATATGGTGAACATCACGGTTTACTACCATAATTTCCTTGGTTGCCTACTCAACAACCATTCTCCATACTTATTACTTGCCAGAAGAACCCAAGTTTTGTTCACTCTTTTCTAGGGGACTGTCTGATTCAGGAAAGAGCAGACCTTTTATGGTAATCCCATTCCTCTTTGCTGGTTAATGGATTGTCCAAGTTTTAGCTAGAATACTTAAGGATGTCTGTATTTGAGACTTCCAGGAACATTTTTCTCTCTTAAAAAGGGATATCAGGCAAGGGGCACTTATATTCCCCACCTTTAGGTGAGGATTTCCTTACTTGGAACTGCAACCAAGAGGGGAGTGGCAAACACTTAAAGGATGGCAGAGTGATAAGCTGGACAGATTCTGGATAACTGAGGGCATTGGTGTACAATGTTAAAACAATAAACCCTACCCCTAAACTTCTAGCTATATAAGATAATAAGTGTTTTTTGGGGGGGCTCTTTTTGCTTGGTTATCTGTTACTTGAAGTTAAAAGCATCTAATTAGTACTGAATGCAAAGGATGAGATAGTAATTGTGTTAAGCACTTCATCTGCATAAAGATAATATAATCTAATTTAATATCTATAATAATGCTGTGATATAGATGTTTCATCATATATATTTTATAAATGGTAAAATTAAATTCTTGCCCAGGCCACAGAACTATAAAGTAGTGAAAACAAAGATTAAAACTTTAGGTCTGACACTAAAGATAACTTGAAAGCATTTGTAAATATCCCATATCTTTCCAATTGTAATTTTTCTCTGAAGCACTTGTAAAAAGTAGAATTGCAGCATTTTATCCTAAGTACCCAGAAATTTCCAGGAGTATGCAAAAATATTAGATAATGTATAATCTAATTAACCTTATAATTTACCTTATGTAATTTTAGGTAAGTATTCTCTTTCACTTCAATGAACATGTTCTGTATCCTTACAAGGCACTAGAAGATTAACATTTAGGCATTTATCCAAAGAGAAAGGAGAGAAAGAAGGAAAAAAAATTGCAACATTAAATTAATGCTTGATACTTATATATTACTGTTCTATTCACAACCCTATAAAATGAGTATTAAATATACACATTTACAGAAAGGAAACTGGGAGCTCAACAGGAAAAATAAGTAGCCACAAAGCTAATAAATCATGGTGCCATTAAATGGTGGAACTAGGAAGTTATGAAGTGATATTGAAAGCGGTATGTGGCTGACCCCATGTAAAATATTTTCAGTCTTATCACTATTTATTTGGTGCATCCAGCTATTTATTATCTATGATCTATGTTTTGTCTTAGCATGAAGCTAGGCTTCCTGATCATCTGGGCCTGGTTTTCATTCCTACCTCATTAATTGCCAATAGGATGGTCTTGCGCTGGTTTTAATCACTTCCAGCCTGTTTTGTCTTCTGTATCATGAGGCAATATTACTATTTGATATGGTTTTGTGAGGACTGGAAAAATAGGCAGTGCCTCTGGGCACTTATTAAATGGCAGGCATTATTGCACAACTAAGGAACTTCAGATACACAAAGATCAAGGTAGTAGTAAATGTTCACACAAATCACTGGTAACCATGAAAGAACTAGAATATAGGACCTATTTCTGTTCATCCAGAACTCTTTCTAGTAGCCAACAAAGAGATTAAGAGCTTGAGGAAATAGAGGAAAGTTTCGGGAGGCTCTAGGGACAACCAAACCTAATTTCAGATTCTAAAATATGGTCAACCAATATTTATTTATTTATTTTAAAAAATTATTTTTTTTTTATGGTGACTGGTTAACAAAATCCAACAAGTTTCAGCTGTACACTTTAACAGTAAGGTGTATATATATTTGTACTGTGTATTCACCTCCCATAGTTAGATTTCTTTCTGTCACCATATATTTGACTCCCTTTACTCTGTCTACCTCCCTTCTCCCTCTACCCTCTACCCTTTGATAACTAGTCTATAGTCCATGTCCATGAATCTCTGTTTGTCCTGTTCATTTGTTGCTTTTAGGTTTATATCCCACATAAAAATGATACCATGTTGAAGAGAAAATTTTGGAAATTTTCATTAAAAGCTAATCAGCCTTTTGTTCTGCTTCTGTAAATGTGTTCCTTGTATGCAAGAGTTCACTTGCAGAGCTCTCTTGCACCTTGTCCTTCTTGTCTAGGCAATGAATGTAACTGTTTGTAAGTCTCACAGCTCCTGCTTCCTGGTAACAATTTGTAACCACCAGTACTCCTACCCTTCCTCTTATGTTGCTACTTGAAACCATTTGTAATGGTCTGAGTTCGAACTGACCAATCAGCTTCTGTAAAACCCTGGATATAAGGTATGTTGCAACTTAGCTCTGGGGCCCAGATTCTTCAGAGCACTAGCTCCTCTGGGACTGAGGGTAATTAATGGAGGCCCAGATTCTTCAGAGCACTAGCTCCTCTGGTACTGAATAATAAATATGAGTGCTCCTTTCCCCCCTTGAGCTTCTGCTTGGTTTTTTACTGGTCTGATTTTGGAGACTTTCTGCAACAATGTGATTTCCAACTTTTTCTGTCTGCCTTATTTTGCTTAGCATGATTATCTTGAGGTCCATCCATGTTGTCACAAATGGTAGTATTTCATCTCTTCTTATGGCTGAGTAATATTCCATTGTGTGTGTGTGTGTGTGTGTGTGTGTGTGTGTGTGTGTGTATCATAGCTTCTTTAGTCAATCATCTGTAGTAGGACACTTTGCTTCCATGTCACTATGAATAATGCTGCTATGAACATCAGTGTGCAAATATCTTTTCGGATATGGGTTTTCAAGTCTTTGGGGTAAATACCCAGTAGAAGGATTGCTGGATCATATGGTAGATCAATTCTTAGTTTTTTGAGGAACCTCCATATTGTTTTCCACAGTGGCTGTATCAATTTGTAGTCCCACCAACAGTACATGAGAATTCCTTTTTCTGCATCCTCTCTAACACTTATTACTTGTCCTATTGATTATAGCTATTCTAACAGGTGTGAGATGGTGTCTCATTGTGGTTTTGATTTGCATTTCCTTCATAGCTAGCGATGTTGAGCATTTTTTCAAATATTTGTTGGCCATTTGTACGTCTTCTAGGGAGAAGTTTCTGTTTAGGTCCTCAGCCCATTTTTGTTGTTGTTGTTATTGAGTTGTATGAGTTCTTTGTATGTTTTGGATATTAGGCCATTATTAGAGGCATTGCTTGCAAATATATTTTCCTACTCAGATGGTTGTCTCTTTATCTTGTTGACAATTTCTTTTGCTGAGCAGAAGGTTTTTAGTTTGATGTAGTCCCATTCATTTATTTTAGCTTTTACTTCCCTTGCTTTTGAGGTCAAATTTATAAAATCTTCTTTAAGTCCAAGGTCCTTGAGTTTCATTCTTGTGTTTTCTTCTATGCATTTCATTGTTTCAGGTCCTTAATCCATTTTGAGTTAATTTTAGTGTGTGATGATAGACAATAGTCTAATTTCATTCTTTTGCAGGTGTCTTTCCAGTTTTCCCAGCACCATTTATTGAAGAAGCCTTCCTTTCTCTACTGTATGTTTTTCCCTTTTGTTGCAAATTATTTGCACATATAAACATGGGGTTACTTCCGGACTCTCAATTCTGTTCTACTGGTCCATGTATCTGTTTTGCTGCCAATACCATGCCATTTTGCTTACTGTCGCTTCGTAGTATAATTTGAAGTTGGGCAGAGTGATGCCTCCAGACTCGTTCTTTTTTCTCAGGATGACTTTGGCAAATTGGGGTCTTTTGTGCTGCCATACAAATCTGCCGATTTTTTTTGTTCTATTTCTTTAAAGAATGCCAATGGGATTTTGACGGGGATTGCATTAAATCTGTATAATGCTTTAGGTAATATAGTTATTTTTAACTATGTTGATTCTTCCAATCCAAAAACACAGAATATCTTTCCATTTCTTTGTATCTTCTTCAAATTCTTTTAATAGGGTCTTATAGTTTTCATTATATAGGACCTTTCCATGTTTCATTAAATTTATTCCTAGGTATTTTATTCTTTTTGTTGCAATTGCAAAAGGAATTATTTTTTTCACTTCTTTTTCTGACACTTCATTATTACAGTATAGAAAAGCTATGGATTTTTAAACATTGATTTTGTATCTAGAAACCTTACTGAATTTGCTTATTGTTTCTAGTAGTGTACTTGTGGAGTCTTTAGGGTTTTCTATATAGAGGATCGTGTTATCCGCAAATAAGTGACAGTTTAACTTCTTCGTTTTCTATCTGGATGCCTTTTATATCTTTTTCTTATCTGATGGCACTTGCTAGGATCTTCAATGTTATCCAATAAAAATTTATTGTGTGTCTATGTAGTTCTAGCTGCTGATTGAACAGTGACAAACAAGATAATTAGGTTTCTGCTCTTAAGGAGCTTTTATTGTAGTGGGAAGAGCAAATAATAAACAAATAAAATAATTTCAAACAGTGTTAAATGATAATAGATTGATGTGGGAGAGCCTACTCAGGAAAGGGATGGAATCCTGCCTTAAATGATAAGGAAGAGACAAGAGAGAGGAAGATTGTTCTGTGCAGGAGGAAACTATGCAACTGGGAAGTTTCCTTGACTGAAAAGAACTTGGTGTGTTCAAGAGACAGAAATAAACTAGTGCATTTCAGCACTGTAAGTGAGGATTAGAGTGGTGAAATGAGATTCAGGGAGGTTGCCAGGGGCCAGATCAGTCTTGAGGATCACAGCTACTAATTGAGTTTTTTCTTTTTTTAATAGTTGTAATGGGGAGCTGTTGGAATGCTTTAGGTAAGGGTATCATCCATCTTACCTGCTTATATTTTTAAAAAGCTCACTCTGGTTGCTCTCTAGAGAAGGGATCATAGGAAAACCAGAGTAAAAATAGGGGTGCTGGGATTAGGTTTTTGTTAGAATTATATACAAGCAAGGGGAACTTCGCATAATCTTTCTTCACCAAATTAAAGGGCTTCGCTTTCATATTCCATCATCTCATATAACACTTATAACTATTATTTGATCATTTACTTGTTTAGTGTCTGTCATTCCCATTTAGGATTGCCAATTACAGATTTTGAGTTAAATTTTATTCAGGTAACGATAATTTTTTACTATATATTCCCATATATTGCATGGGACATACATTTACTAAAAAAATCATTCATTATCTAGAATTCAAATAAATTGGACAACTTGTATTTTTATTTGCTAAGTCTGGCAACTCTACCCGCACTAGAATGTAAACTCCAAGAGGGCGGGAACCATGTCTGTTTGGTTCCCCAGTGTATATCTAAGGGCATAGCATAGCGCCTTCCAGGCACACGTAGGAGACCACACGTGCTTACTGAATGAATTAATTAACTATTTAACAAAACGATGACTAAAACTATTAGCTTCGCGCGGGGAGATGGTTGGGTACGGAAGTCGTCCCGGAGGCTCTGCTAGGTGGGAAAGGTTACAGCGACCGGCACCTGCGGGGAGGAGAGGGGCGGCTAACGCGCTGAGGTCACGGGCGCCGGCGGCCCTGTTTACGTCATCACGCTCGCTTTCTCCACCTCGCGGGTGTTTTGGTGGCGCCGGCGCCTTCTTGGCTGTGGTGGTGGCTACCTGTGCTGAGGAGGCTTTCTGGTGACTCCAGCTCCGCGCAGGCCGCCTGTGGAGCCGTCGGTGCCGGCTCTGGCCCAAGAGGCCCACTGTCCTTATCATTGGTCGTCCGCTAGCAGGCCTGGCCGCTCCCCCGCGGGGTGACCATCGCCTCAGGACCATGTCCAGGCCAAGCAGTGTCTCCCCGCGGCCGCCGGCTCCTGGAGGCGGCGGCAGCGGCGGGGGCGGCCTCGCTCAGTGTGGCCCTGGGAGCGGCGGCCGGGCCAAGGGGCTGAAGGACATTCGTATAGACGAAGAGGTGAAGATCGCAGTCAATATCGCTCTGGAGCGCTTCCGATATGGGGACCAGAGAGGTGAGGTTCCTGACAGGGACCCCGCCGGCTGCCCCATCTCCCCAAACTCTGAGCCCCCGCGGCGAGGTTTTGCCTAAGAGGAGGGAGGGAAGACCCGTACTCCCCGTGTCCCGGCGCCACCCTCTGGCCGGCCCACTCTAGCCGGCCTCAGTCGAGACGGAGCCCTTGCCAGCTGTTGGCAGCCCTCCGGTGGGACGTGAGGAACCGCACGGCGTCCTGATTAGTAATTTTGCGGGGCACTTGCGTGGCATCAGAATTTGGTGAAAAAGTCAGATTGCTCCCTGGCCAGAGGGGTTTCTTTCCCTTTAGAGACTTTTCGGCAAAGCCACAGTGTTTATTAATTAGCGTCTACCTTTTTTGTTTTTCTTTAAAGGAAGTTGCGGTAGCCTTAAGAAATCAGACAAATGCACTGGCAATATGTAGTGCTGTATTTAAATCTTAGAAGCATCACGTTACACACTTTAAAAATTACACTTGTTTTGATATATGAAACGCCTTCACACATCTTAAGATTAGAAAGCTACTTCTCTTGGATCATGCAATGCAGGTCGAGCAGGTGACCTCTGGTGATCAGTACAGTGTATTGAGGGTTCATTCCGATTCGCTGGCCTAAATAGAGGCCCCTAACTCCGGATGCTTGCAGTTCAAAACTGGGAATGACCTGGACAGAGTGATTCTGAATTTACTTTAAACAAAGGTACAGCCTCATCAGTATGTAATAACAAATCCAGTCTGAGGTAGTGAAATATGACGTCTGTACAGTTTTGAAGGCAAAGACAGTGGAGTTTGATGTTGAGCATTCGTAATGCTCAAGCGAACCTTGTCATGGAAGGAAATAAACATTTGTTAATTAAGCAAGTAAGGACTAAGTTAAAATCATAAAATATGTTTAACAGTCATTATACTAGTGGAAGATAAATAAGAGTAGTAATCTGGTGATCATTAGAGTTCTTTATCACATATAGGTTTAATTTTTGTTAATATAACTCTGGTAGACATTCAGTAATTGTTGAATTACTACTTTTCACATAAAATGTAATAACTTTGATCTGCTTATGATTTTTTTCACATTTTATATCTATATAAAATATAAATTATATCTATATTTATGTCTATATATGCATATTGAAGCACCTCGAAAGACAACTGATTATCCCCAAATGGCATTTTGTGTTTTTATCCTTGTAGAAATGGAATTTCCTTCTTCTCTGACCAGTACTGAAAGAGCCTTTATCCATCGATTGAGTCAGTCTCTTGGTTTGGTCTCTAAAAGTAAAGGGTAAGCTGATAGGTTTTCTTATTTTTTAAAAAAGTTACTTACCAAAAATAAATGTTTCTGACTTTATTTAAATAGTTACTACTGTTTTAAATTCACATCCCTAATTATTGTATGTAGATAAACTGATTTATGTCCATACCAAACTCAGTTCTTTTCTTTTTCATCCTAGGGGCAGGAAAAAAAAAAAGTAAATTTTAAGGAGTAAGAGAAAGTTTAAAAGTTGAAGTTGATTGCTTAAGAGAAATAGTTTCATTTTTCATAGAAGCTAAATTTTTTAAAAAAGAATGGGTGAACTAAAGATAAGTAGAATTATTCACAGAACTCTCTCAATATTACTGTACTAATGGTAAGCTTTAGAACACATATTGATTGTTTTCTAACAATTCAAGAATCTGATGATTAGTAATGATTAAATAAAATGGGACAGGAAGAAAGAGTATATATTTTTTTTGAGAATCACTGATTCATAGGGGGAAAAGGTCATTTGAGCCATCTAAACTGAAGAATTCTAAAATTCTGTGGAATTACTTTATTTTGGGAGTAAGAATGGCAGGATTGATATATAACAGGATTTCTCAATATGGCGCTATTGACATTTTGTACTGGATAATTATTATGGAGGGCGGTTGCATGCATTGTAGGATGATTAGCAGCATACATAGATTTTACCCCTTATAGATACCAGTATCATCTTCACACCCCTAGTTGTGACAACCAAAAGTGCCTCTAAACATTGCCAAAATGTTCACTAGGGAGCAAAATTGCCTCTGGTTGAAAATCCCTGAGAAAGAGAAATAAAAAAGATAAAATTTTAATTCACCAGTTTTTATGTTATGAGGAGGGAAAACAATACTTCATTAAGTAAATATATTAATAAATAAATAGCAGGAAGGTTCTAAGGTGAAAGTAGCTGATACATTCCTGACAAGGGATCTAATTTAGGAGAATGTGCATTTTGAACATCACTAAGGTCAGTGCTGGAACAATAGTTAGGTTCCTGAGCACTTCCATGTTACAGTCTTCTGGATAGGTATAATACTGCACTTGAAAATAAAAATAGAATACAGGGTCATAATTCTTTATCCAGAAACACCTGGACCAAATATGTTTAGAGATTCAGATTCTTCAGATTTTAGAAAGATTTTAGGGTATATTTGCAGTATGTTATATAATATACCTAATAAGGTATTATTATCACCTTTAATCACATTCATATTTCTACTGGAAAGTACGAATATTCACACTAAGATAAATAAAGACTAGAAATAAACTCATGTCGATTTAATCAGGCTTTGCTGCCAATTGAAGTTACTGTGAACTTATAAAATATTTCAGAGGTATTTGAGTTTGTTTCAGATTGTGGGCCTACATTAGAAAACATCTGTTATAAATGCACAGTTCTACAGCTATATAATTTTTATGTTAAATGGGTTTTGAATTCTGAACAACAAATTTAGAAATGGCCATTAAAAATTACTCTTAGGAGAGCAATCTATTAGAATAAACTACCTCTACTTCAGTTCAGTAGCATAATCACTTAAGGGATGGTCCAGAATGAAGAAACATCTGGATTAAAGGGAAAGCAAGAAAGAAGTTATCAGGACAAAAAAGATGAATGAGAAAACAGTAAAAAGACAGGAAAAAGGAAAAGAGATGCTTAGGGAAGCAAGGCAACCCTGCTGACTTATCCAGTTCCTAATTTGTACCTGGCTTCTAGTTCATGTTTTTTTCTGTGCATCCTTGAGTAAAGATTTTTTTTTTTTTTTACCTAACCTTGTAACATTAATTTCATTAATTTAACAAGTTTGTTTTTATGCTATTTTTATTTTGTGCTTGGCATTATGATTCCTTAATATATATTGAGAAAGCAACTGGTGTGGAGGAAAGGATAGGAAACCTCGATTTAACTCCCAGTTTCTCACTGCCTCATTTTCTAGCTTTGGTTATGTCTCTTAAATGTTAAAGGCATGTTTTCTTAAATGTAAAATATGAAGGAATTAATCTCTTTGATTTAGTTAAGATTTTGTGATTCTGTAGTTTATTTTGAGTTTCTTCCAAGGTTTAAAAAATGGATTCTATGCTTACTGTGTGATAATTTATTGTTTTTTACTAATCACTTCTTTTTTTTATCTCCCTTCTTTCAAAATGAAGCCATTTGTGTTAGATTTTATTTTTCATTGCCTCCTAAAGAATTGAATTTACTTTACAATTGATTATTTTTTATAATTGCTCATCTTTTGGTGAAAATACTTGTTGGAATAACATCCCCTTTTTGTGTTCTTTAGTATATCCCAAAGTTTTCTTTGGAATTCTAATCAAGTTTTTCCATACCAAAAATATCACCTCTTTAGAATTTGTTTACTATTTTCTTAACTGAGTCACTGTGTTTTGGTTTTAAGAGCACACTTTACCTAGTCTTTAACTTGTTCATAAACAAAACAAAATCTTTTTTCTTCTTCCTAGTTCAAGTTAGACAAAATGAAGTTTACAAAATGCACTTTGTTCATAACTTATGGAAAGAGAAAATATAAGTATATGAAAGTAAGTTTTTAAAGTATATGTTTCTTATCCTGTGATTGCTGGAGTCACTGCTAAATAGGTATCCAAGTGTTTGTTCTACTCACCCTGACCAGGAGGCTCTAACCTACAGAAAAGTTCTCCTTTTCAGACTTGGATTACTGCCTTTCTTGCCTTTTGCCTCAGAAGGCTGCATACCGCAACCTTATTTTCCCCTAGCTAAAATAGGAAGAATGGGTTGAAAACGATGAATTCTTAGTGAATTTTTCAACATCCATTGAAAAGCAAAAGCCTACAGTGCTCAATAGCAGCAGTAGCAGCAGGCATGTGCTAGATGCTTTAAGTAGATTATTTTTTAATCTTCACAGTAATCTTATATGATAGGCTCTATTATTAACATCTGGCACCTGTGTAACAGATGATGCATTTCAGGCTCAGAGAAGTTAAGTAATTTTCCCAAGATCACATAGCTAGCAAGTGGCAGAGCCAGGATTTGAATATAGACAATGTTTAATTATTTTTGAGATCCACAGTGAGTTTATAGTAATGTCCTGGGAGCTGTGAGGAGTCAGAGAAATAATAAATTTACCACAAACACATAGTATCTGTGACACGAAAGCAACTTTGTTTAGTGACAGAGTTAACTGGTTGGTTTATTAATTTCTAGGTAATCATAAAAAAGTACAAATTAGTATGATGCAAAGTTTAATAAATTTGCAATTCTATATTACAGTATCGGAGAAAAAATGGTTTGGAGTTAGAACTTGTTGTCTATCTGCATAACAGAAGTATAAATTAAGGAGATATGAAATTAAGCATTTACTAGGCATAAAATGCATATGTACTATTTTTTTAGAGACATTCGTTCCTTGGTGGCTGGGAAATTTTTAAGTAGTCATTTCAATTTTGGCTGTTTAGCTATCTACTGTTTACAGATTTGGAATGTGGGGAATAGTGAAGCATATAGTTGTATTTGAGTTAAATATTCAGTAACATGCTACGTAAATTGACATAATGGTTAATATTAAAAATTTCATCAAATTTGATTAATTATATCATTTTTCTTTGAAAGGAAGAAGACATTGAAATGCCAAAACTTCATTGTAGCATGTACTGATTATTTTTAGCCTTTAAAATTAGAAGCTATGATGTTCTTATCTGTAACTTTAATACATTTATTTTTATACTTAAAAATTACATATGAGGTTTGTATTTTCTTTAAAAAACTCATGTGAAGTTCAGTTATCTAACATCTTTTCTACATCTTGCAGCTAGTTTCAAATTAATTTTCTTTGTAGAGGAAACTCTTATGGTTTTCATCAACACATACTTTGGAATGCAAGCATAATGAGGAGATTTCAATATGTTTATTGACACAGGAGGACAAATCTCAATTGTATTGAATGTTTCCGTACTTACATCAAAAAGATGAACGTTTACAAAAAATTTCGCAGATCTTTTTATTATATATCAGTGTCACTGTGGTGCTGAATGTGCTAGGAACGAGCACTAATAGCCACAAGTAAAATCTTGCTAAAACATTACAACTATCAAGTCGATGTTATCTTTATGCCCCACCAGCCATGTTCAAACTGAATTAGGTCAATGTTAAATAGTAATGGTTAAGTACTCATACCTATTAAGTATGAGTTATTTTTATACACAATTTTTATGTATATATTTATGTATATATAAAAATAATATAAACATTTTTATACATAAATGCTGTATTATTATTAGGCATTTTTATTATTAGGCATTTTTATTATTAGGCATTTTTATTATTATTCTGACCCATTATTTTAGTTGTGGCCTTGTTGAGTAAAGAATATATTTTACTCAACTTTGTAATCCCAGCTTCTAACACAGTGCCTGGCAGACCATAGGTGCTCAATATATGCTGAATGATTGAAAGAATGAATAAGAGAAAATTAGTTAAAGGTGAAATATAGCAAAACTTTTCTGGGATGATTTTTAAGAAAATTAGAGCATATTAGAACTGATAGAAACAGTAGAGATTTTAAAATTAACTAGTATGCAGTGCCAGAGATGTACAATGATTTATTTTTGATCATACAGCTAGTTAGTCAAAGGATTATTACTAGCCAAACACAAGCCTCCCAAATCTTGCTCTAGTGCTCATTTCCTCAGACTTCCTGCCTTCTGTAGTTAAAATTTTGTGAATTAAATGGCACAGAAGGGTCTATAGCAATTGTGCTGAAGTTTTAGAAAGGTCTGTGGAAAAAGAACCTAGTACAGAGAACTTCTCTAGAATCCAATAATTCCAATTACTATGGAAATAATTAAAATTTCTAGATCAGGTTAAATTTAATTATTTCATCTTTATGCCATTATTTAAGAACCACTAAGCACTTTTTAGGGAGTTGATGATATCATAGAAAGCTTATAATTCATTAAAGCATTCCAGAAATTAAAAATCTTGGTAAATTAAAAGCCTCATTTGGAAGGCTGAGATAGCTAAAACTGTATAGATTAATCCCCAGTTTTATATCATTCTTATAGTGAAAGCTTGTTGAAAATTTTAAATCTAATATAAATTAGGAAAATTATACATGTAACTTTCATTGTATTTGTGGCTATGTTGCTCATTTCTATAATATCAGAGTGACGTTAACATATGGTAAAACAAATATTTTACGTAAACTTTTTAAATATAAGAAATGACATTTCTTTCTCACTATAATTATAATAGCTTTCATTTATTTAGTTCTTACTGTAACAGATACTGCCCTGTACATGCATTATCTTATTTAATCATATGAATAGTCCTGAAGCAAATATTATTATTATCTTAGGCTCAGAGCTATTAAATGATATGCTTATAGTCCCACATCTAATAAGTGGTTGAGCTGGGATTCAAACCCAGGTCGGTGTGCTTTCAGAGCCTGAGGTCTTTAACAGATCTTTGAACTATATTATAGGCATATGTTATTAAATCATTCAAAACACATTTGATGACTTCTTGTGTATTTAACATGGTCATTCCTGGACCAGTTGAAGAAACAAATATACATACATCAAATAATTTGAGAACAATTAGAAATCGTCATTACCTTATATTTGAAGACTAGAGCCAGAAGCTTTGAAAAAAAGTTTTTCCTCCAGTATGCATCTGCAAATACTTGTTAGTAATGCTAACTTATGTTTCCATCCACACTAAACTTAGCCCTCTTAACAGGTTTTCATGGGAGTGTGACATTACCAGCATACTGTGGAAACGTTCAGTGGGATATATTAATCTGGACAGTGAACTATAATTTTAATTATCATTTTTAGTTTTTGTTGTTCAGATTGGTATTTCTCTCTCTGTATGCTTCCTAGCATGTATTTACTGTTGATGTGTCATACACCATGAAGTCTGCTAAGACAAACTTTTACACTTGTGGGTAAGTAAGCCATTTTTACTGATTTAAAATTGCATTTGCAGCATTTTAAAATTTTCATTGAAAATGGTCTTATGGCCACTTTAGGACCACAGTCCTCTTTAATTGAATTTTTGGGAATTTTCAGCATTTTCTCCCAAAGCATTTTGATTTTTTTCAATGTATTGCTTGAGATGTGTTTTCTAAGTAGGCATACATCATATGTGAACAAATTGACTACATATAGTAAATAAATGATTTTTATTAATATTCAGAAAGGGAGCAAATAGATACCTAACTGTGAAGAAGAAAGATGGATCAGAAACAGCTCATGCAATGATGACCTGTAATTTGACTCATAATACAAAACATGCTGTTAGGAGCCTAATTCAAAGATTTCCTGTCACCAATAAAGAGCGTACTGAACTTCTGCCTAAAACAGAAAGAGGAAATGTGTTTGCAGTTGAAGCTGGTATGTATTTTCTGGGTAGCTTCTGTGTTTATCCTATTATTTGATGATTGTTCTTTTTCCATTTTAAATTTATTTTTTAAAACTAAGCCTAACATTTTCCAATTTGAATAGCTTGTTAGAAATGATTAAGATTTTTGAAAATTTTGAAATCAAATGTAGCATTAAGGCATGTCATGAAGTTAGACAAGTTTTATTTTTTTCATAATAATAGTTACCATTTATTGAGCACTTATTGTATGCTAGACAATATACTAAATATTGAACAAAATTATATTAGAAATTATTTTATTTTTAACACTTTTTTTAGATCGATCTTAATTTTTTTTCTTTCATTCATTTTCAAAGAAAACCGGGAAATGAGCAAGACAAGTGGGCGACTCAACAATGGCATACCTCAGATTCCAGTGAAAAGAGGAGAATCTGAATTTGATTCTTTCAGGCAGTCTCTGCCAGTATTTGAGAAACAAGAAGAAATTGTTAAAATAATTAAGGAAAATAAAGTAGTTTTGATTGTAGGAGAAACTGGGTCTGGAAAGACTACGCAGGTTTGTTCCTTTGTTGTTAATAGAAGAAAAAATTTTATCCCATGTGACAATTTTATATCAAATTTATACTACATATATTTTAATAAAAATAAACTTATGTTTACTTTTATGATTATTTCAGAAATAAATTATTATTGGGAGTAGATATTCAGAAATTATAGGAAGGAAATGCTTTAAAATATTTATTTTTAAACTAGTACATTGAACCTTTATTTAAGAAGTGAGAATGTGGTTTGGCATCATGGGAGGAACATGGACTTTGGCCTTCAGTTCAAATTTCAGTTTTCTCATTTATTGAGGTGAAGTTTTAGGCTAGTCTTATAACCTCTGTGAGCTGGAGCTCTCATTTGTAAAATGGAACTAATAATTGCTACTATTTAAGGTGAAATTTAGAGATATGTATAAAGTTCCTAGCATAGTGTTTTATAAATAGCTGCTAAATTAAAAGCAGTATTAATGATAAATGTTAATATAAAATAGAATTAATTTGATAGGTTTGAATCAAAGTATTTTTGTGAAGTTTAACTCCTTAAGGTGACAGTTTGGAAGTATAGCATAATATGACCTTTTCTTGGTTTTGTTCTCTATCATGTATTATGTTAAAATAGTAACATTACTTTACTTTTGCTAGAAGTTTGGATAGAATAGCTAACATAATTTTACATTCTTTTATGGACAGATTTTTTTTTTTGAGACTTACTTAAGGTTTCCTGTGGTTTATTGGTTGGTTTAATAAACTTAGTCAATAGGTAAGGTAAGGTGGTAGGAGAGGTTAACTATAAACTTTATGAATTATTTACTTATAAGATTTAAACCCATTTTCATAGAAGTATAACTTTTTATCCCTAATACTGAGCCTGTTAAACTAAATAATTAAAACCTGATCAAATTTTTATTTGAATATATGATTTTTCTTCACTATGAGTCTTTTTATGATTAGGTGCAATTCTATAGAGTCACTTCAGTGAATCTGTCCATATGTCTTAGGTTGTTATAATTGTTTTAGTATTATAGTAAGTTTTGCCAGTAGGTGTTAATTGTAGCAGTTTTAATTATTTGAGTAGAAATTATAAAACTTTTGGTAACCATAATAGATATATTTTTATTTAAATTATTTGAATGTTTTTGCTAATGATATCTGTATACTGGAATTATGTATACCTATTTTCACTATTTTGTATGTCATTTTACTAGTTATGAAAGGATACTTGAGAATTTAATTAAGAATTAAATATTATGTTCTTTGATTTTCAAAGATAAACTATTGATCTAATAGGTTTAAATCTAAGAAATAATTGTATCTTGTTCAAGGAGTTCAAGTAAAATTACTATTGTTTCTGTTCTATGAAATATAGAGGAAAGTTATTATCATTAGTCACTTTCATCTTGCCTTTGGTAGCCTTAGGAAGTTAAGTGCCTTTTGAATTTTCATGTTTATTATTCATGTTTAGTGTATAAAATTCAAACATTATGGGAAATATTACATGGAAAGCAAAAGATTTCTAATTCTCTTGTGACACTCTCCCTTGCATTATTTCCCAATAATGTGTGTGTCTGTGTGTGTGTGTTTTGTTTTTGTTTTCTATATAGCATTTATATATATTGTTTTTTAAAATAAATATGGGATAGTAATCATACATAAATTTTACATCTTGCTTTTTTTACTTAATAGGTATTGGATATTTTTTCCATGTCAATACCTAGAGATATACCTTATTTTAAAAACAACTTTATAGTACTCCTGAACATTGTTGTACTAAAATGATAAAAAATGACAGGGTACTGTATGTGCTGGACTTTTACAAGAGTTATCTCATTTAAACCTCTCAACCCAAGACATGTAGCTATTAATTGTCTCTTTATACAAATGAAGAGTAAAAACTAAAACTTGCAAAGATTAAATACCTGGGTCTATTTCTGGAATTTTTTGCTATGTATCTTTAATTCTGTTTTTTTTGCACCAGGATGCCACTTTTTGCTTTTTGTAGCATTACACTATGTGGAATAATATCCCTCTTCATTATATTTTCTTTTTAATATTTCTTAGTTTGTGTAGATTTATGCTTCTGGGTGAACTAGTCAAGTTTTAAAAAATCCCAGAGGCTAAAACATGCATAAAACGATATCCAGTATTTGCATACCTGTTGGGAAAGCAGCATCTTCTGCTTTGTTGATAGGAGTATAAATTGTTTTGGAAGGCAGTTTGGCAATTTTCTGTCCAAATTTATATACTCCTTGACTATATTTTACAAAAGTATGTGAGGATGATATTCACTGAAGAATTCTTTATAATAGCAAACATCAAAGATAGCAAACCTAAAAAAACTAGAAATTACCTAAAGTATAGTTATATTAAATTATAGCACACTCATAGGATGGAATATACAGCTATTAAAATGGATTAGGTAGATCCAATATGTTAAGTGAAATATACAAAGTACAGATATTAACTATAATAATCACTGTGTGAATAAAAACCTGTTTATATATACAAGTATTCTAAATTGTGTAAACATTTTTTTCTTTAGAATTTATAAGTATTTACTTTATTGGAAAGTACTATTGGTAGTGGTAGTGGTATGTAGACTTTTTATTTTAAATCTTTCTGACCAGTTTGAATTTAATTGCAGAAAAGTGTTTATAGAAAAGTGTCTGCAATTCTGGGATTAGGCTACTTTTTTTTCTTGATGCTTACACTATTAAAAAATTCCAATGGAATTTTGATTGTCGTTTCATTGATTTTATAGAATAATTAGGGAAGAAGCGACATTTTTGTAATATTGATTAGTCCCATCCCGGAACATATCTTAATTATTTATATATGCAGATCTTTTATGTTTTTCATTAGTATTATGTAGTCTTTTTTGTGTAAGCTTTACCTATTTATGAATTTTTCAATATTTTAGTTTTAGTTTCTATTGTGAACAAGATCTTTTTAAATTACATTTTAACTGCTGATTATTAGCAGTTAAATGAACATTGATTTTATGATTACTTTATATTTGGACATGTTGCAGAACGTTTTTAGTTCTAAGTTTTTCAGCTGATTTATTTGGATTTTGGGGGTATGTAATTATGTCATTGTACAGTATTTTCAAACTTTTGTTTCAGATCCCACAGTTTCTTTTAGATGATTGTTTTAAAAATGGTATCCCCTGCCGTATATTTTGTACTCAGCCAAGACGATTAGCAGCTATTGCTGTGGCTGAAAGAGTTGCTGCAGAGAGAAGAGAGAGGATTGGTCAAACAATTGGTTATCAGATACGATTAGAAAGCAGGTAAAGACAATTCTTCTTATCTTAGCCTTATCTTTTATCATTCTTAGAAAAGATTAATGTTTATGTTTCAGTAAATATAAAGAATGTGTTACCTGAAAAGTTAGATAACCATTTAACTCCATGTAATAAGTCTATGACAGGACATTAAGGTCATGTCTAAACTTAGTGACGTTTTGAATAAATAGTTTTAGAAAGAGTTTGGACCAGAGATACAAATTCCATTTCATAGTTTTATGATGAAATTGTTTCACCTCTTTGAGCCTCTGAGCCTCAGTTTTCTGATCTATAAAATGTTGCTAATAAAAGCATCTAGAGCACAGGTTTGATGTGAAGTTTATTGTTAGCACTCAATAAATGTTAGTGACTGAGTTTGTTATTATTAGTGGTACTATTAGTACTTTCTTCGTGAGTAGTACTATTTCTTTGTGCTCCCAGTAGTCTTGGTATAGTAATTAGAAAAGCTGGTCTCTTTTATGATATACTTTTTTCCCCAAACAAAAAGTATTTAAGGTCTTTTAAAAAATATATTTATTGTCTTTTAACAAAATATTTATTTAGTTAATAAAGGGCTGTTAGTAATAAAAAATTTGTGAGTTTGTCAGGCATAAAATACATTTCACATAACTTTGCTAATAAAGCATACATACTAGTACACTATTGTGCATTTAATGTGATCATGCTTTAATTATATATAACATTTGTAATTGTGTATGTTATGTTGTTTTTTTTGAAAAGGGTTTCCCCAAAGACACTTCTGACATTTTGCACAAATGGAGTATTGCTTCGTACATTGATGGCAGGAGATAGTACACTCTCAACTGTGACACATGTAATTGTGGTAAGAATATTGCTGAATTTGCCATATATAATTCAGATTGCTTAAAATTTATATATGTAATTAAATTTTTAAAATAGGTTATAAGTGAGAACCAATTTGGTTTTTTTTTGAACAAGGTATTATAATCGAGTTACTTTTTATTTTCTATAATTATTAGAAATAAATATTTTGTATTAAATATATTTTTACCATTAGGTTTTACAAGGGAAAATAAAATAAGTAGGTCGTCTTTTAAAACAGTGCTTTTTTATATATGAAAATGATACATGCATGTACTTAGAGTTCTCTAGAATGGTTAGTTTTCTTTTTTTTCCTGTCATCTGATGCTTCCTTTAACAAACATGTATTTCCCAGCCTTATAGCATACTTAACAGTCATTTAACTTGTGATTAAGCTGTTAAATTAGCTGCTGATGAAGTAAGTAGATGAATTACCACTTTTTAAAATAATTCTAAGCTTTTATTCAGTTTGTGTCAGAAAAAAATTAGATTAAGTTTTATAAACTTGCTGTTAGCAGCTTTTAGAAACTTATTCTGTATATTCAGAGCAAAGGGTGCACCTGTGCTCTGATGCTAACAGAAGCATATTTAATAAATTTTGTGTATATTAAAAGTATATTAGATTTTACTAATTCAGTATTTATTTTAGTTTGTGTGGTTTTATATTCTATGAATTAAAAAAAGCAATCCACAGTAGGCTGTTAATGTCTGATTATTTCTGAATTGTCTATAATACAAAATTTTCACTAGTACTGATTGGCTTTGTTCACATTTAATTTGAATTAGTATAAAACTCAGCAACTCCATGATTTTAAAGACATAGTCATCCATAATGTTTTAACTGTTCTGTTATTTTATTTATTTATTTTTTTTACTGCAGGATGAAGTACATGAAAGGGATCGATTTAGTGATTTTCTACTTACAAAGTTAAGAGATTTGTTGCAAAAGCACCCAACTTTGAAACTAATTCTTTCTAGTGCAGCTTTGGATGTAAATCTGTTTATAAGATATTTTGGAAGTTGTCCAGTGATATATAGTAAGTTAAATTATCAGATTTATCCTAGCATTTTTATGAAAGAATACTCTGGTATGATTGTATTTATTGTAGTCAAAATTTGGGAATGCTCTGAAGTAGAAGAGCATCCACTTCTGTTTCCTCTGAGGTACGCTTAATTAGTCATATCTATATTTTCATCGTTTTTCATCTACAATTTTTGCTATTGTATGGCGAGGCCATTTCTCCAGCCTTAAAAGGAAATATCTTTATTTTGGCCCTAAATTCTGTCCTGTGGTTTCTGCTCTATTGCTAGCCTCCTTGAACGAGTATTCTACACTCCCATGTTTATCTCCTATGTACTTCTGAATATGCTGCCACTTAATGTTTGTCCTGTCCTTTAATCAAAACTGGTTTTCTCATCAGTCTTTAAAAAAATTATTCAGTTTCTCTTCAAAAATGGAAAAAGTTGTATGTGTTCACCTCCATGATATAGTATAAACATATATAGGAAAAAAATTTACAATTGCCCATTTCTATTGTTATTTCACAGACTACTTTCCTGAAATTAGTTAATGTTAAAGCTTAGCATGTATTTTTCCTCACCTTGTCCATGCTCATACAACATATGCAAATATATACATACATATCAGATTTACAGATACTGGTTTTACAAAATGAGCACTTACATTATTTTGCAGGTAACTTTATTCATATAACAGTATATTATGAACAATTCACCAATTCAATAATTTCAGATATAGTTCATTATTTTAAGCAGTGGTTTTACTATTTTATAATATAAATGTGCAGTGATTTATTTAATCATTTCTTTAGTTTTGGATATTCAAATTGGTTCTAGATCCTTCCTTACTCCCACCAACAGTGTTATAATGAATATCCTTGTACATATATCCTTATTATATACTAATGCTCCTAATTCTACGGATAGGTTCCTGAAAGTGAATTTGGTAAGTAAAAGAGTATATCTGTTTTAAATTTTAATAGATTATGCCATTTTGCTTATCCAAAAGTCTGAAATTATTCACATTTGTGCAGTGAATAGTGCTGTTCACTGTGTATTCTTATCAGTATTATTTTGCCACTGCTTTAATTGCTAAGCCTACTGTTCAAATTTTACACAAAAATCTTTCTTAAATTTTCTGTTGTATTTTTCATGGTTGCCCTCCCTTCCCTTCTTGTGAAATGCTCTGATCCCATAATTTTTTTGATGACGCTGCCTTCTGAATCTCATTCTGTATTGCAGCCCATACTTTTGCGGTTGCCTTTGGGGCTTCTTTTCTTTTGCATGGTGCTTAAGTATTGGTATTTTCTGGGTTTATTTTCTTGATCCATTTTTAAATTCCTTACTCACTTTTCTTTTTTTTTCCTTTTCTTTGTTTTTCCTTTTCTTTCATGCCCCGTGCTGTACTCTACTAGGTACAAGAGATGCACAGTTAGTTTCCCTGGAAGTTCTCATTCATGCCTTTTCTTGGCTTCTATTTTCTCTTTTATACTGATGACTCCTGAATCTTTATTTCCAATTCAGACTGTTCCCCAGAGTCTTATAAGCAGCTCAATTCTGATATGCCTGAAATGGAATACTTAATATTCTACAAAATCTACTTCTCTTGTCTGGCCTGTTTTGATTCATCATACCACCAACCTGGTCACCTAAGTCACAAACCTATAAGTCTTTTTTCTCATAATGTTCTTGGATGATATGGCACAAGAAATTTATATATCTACTAATTGAAAGCTCATTTTGACACCTCACATTTTGACATGTCTAAAACCAAACCTTAACTTCCACCAGCTAACCTATTCCTCTTTCAGCTTTCTTTGTTACCTCATGGAATGACATCATCATCTATCCAGTTTTGTAAGCCAGACATCCAAGAACTATTATTGACTCTTCCTTATCATTCCTCCATATCTAATTTAGTTCTGTGGGTTTTATTTCTTGACTGTGTGGAATCTTCCTTTTTTCTTATTTTACCATTATCAATCTCATTCAAGTTATTGTCCTTTTTTACCTGAACTATTGGAATAGCTCTACTTTGTCTGTTCCATCCACTATGCTCTCTTTTAAATCTGTGCAGTTCCATGATGTTGAATTCTCTCCTGAGCTTAAAACTTTGAAATACCTTTACCTCGGGATAAATACCTAACTCTTAACAAGACATTTTATTTCTGCTGCCTCGTCTTGAACTACAATTCCCTCTCTACTCCACACTCCTACTATGTTCCAGCTAGCTTAGAACTAGTAGTTTGGCCTTTTAGTTTTTTGAAAACATCATACTCTTCCCATCTATAGGGTCTTTGCATGTGGTGTTTTTTTCCTTCATTGTATAGCTTAGTTATTTTGTTTACCCTCTTCTTTTGGTCCTCATTTTCTCAGGATGCTTTTTTTGACTCTGTAACCCCACTCCCCTGATATTATACTGTTATGGTATCTTGTGTTTCTCATAGGACTTTTCTCAACTCTATTTTTACATTTATATTCTGGATTATTGGAGTACTATCTGTCTCCTCTGGTAGCTGACAAACTTCAAGAGGTCAGAGGTAGCTCTGTATTTGCTTCCATTTGTATTCCTGGTGCTTGCCATGATGCCAAACACATGATAAGTAGAAACATTGGAAAAATCAAGCAAATGAAATTTTCTAAAATAAAGATCAAAGTTCTATTTAAAAGACAGTATCATCAGGATCACTTAACCTGTGGAATTGCTTTTGGATTTTATACTCATGTTAATTAATTTGGGAATCTCATGTTTTTATGTGAATTATCTCTAAGACGAAAATAAAGTTTTAAAAAATTTCTGTTATTTAGTTCAAGGAAGACCATTTGAAGTAAAAGAAATGTTTCTGGAAGACATTTTAAGAACTACAGGATACACAAACAAAGAAATGTTAAAATACAAAAAGGAAAAACAGCGAGGTAAGCTTTTTTATCAAACAGATTTAAAGAAAATTATTATTCCTATTGACTTTTCCTAATACTCCTGTCTTATACTATGGAGGTACAGTGTTTCTTGTGTATAATTATATAATATTATATCAGAATACTGTCCCAAATGTACATTTTACATTCTGGGTTATGTCCAAAAGTTATAGTCTACAGCAGGGAGTCGAAAGTGGATGCCAGAACTGAGGAGGTTGTGTATGGTTGTATCCAAAGATTCAACCACTATTTTCAGGAGAGGAGTATATGCTGCCACACATTTGATATGCCACAGCATATCTAATAGAACAAGAGTGGGGAACAGGTAGGAGGGAGTGAAAAGAGTAGCATGTGAGTAATAACATGCTCATCTTTGATACAAGTGTCAAAGTTTTCAAATCTTGATATTGTTATGAATTGCTTCTGTATTTTTATTTTAGCATCTTTTGTCTATTAGTACATCACTTATCATTGACTTACACTATATCTCACATTATGATTTAGGGTTAGATTCTTTTTGCTTACTTTTAACTACATTATTCATGATGGAAGATTTAGCTTCAAGCTTTGATTTCTTGTTTTATCTGTATAACCTGGGAGAAATATCTTCTTTTTGGATTTGCCACTTGAAGAAAAGCAATTAGCAATGACTTTTTCACTGTGCAATGCTGAGCCACTGCTATGTAAATTATAAAACTTCTAGATTTTGAAACTTTTGAAGATTAAAATTGTATATAACTCATATCTCAAACAACTAGTATAGTGGCAGAAGTTCAATAAATGTTTTTCTACACAGTGTTATATTAGCCATTGATTTAAACAACATTTATTGTATAGCTAAAATACTATTTGAATTACGGACTTAGCAGTAAAATTTTTACTAATGGATGAATAGATGAGACTAAGTGGTTTCATGTGTCCTTATAGTTCAGCATAACATTTTATTGAATATTCCTAATTAAAACATTTTTAAAATAATTTAAAATAAGGCTACCTTTTAAGTATTTTCAATTTTTTTAAAGTTTTTAAAACAAGTGAATATATTTTAAAAAGCAGAGAATTTATCTACTTATTCTCTTTGGCAATTACTTTAGAAGAGAAACAACAAACCACACTTACAGAATGGTATTCAGCTCAAGAAAATACTTTCAAGCCTGAATCTCAGAGGCAGAGAACTGTCCCAAATGTGACTGAAGAGTATGATTTATTGGATGATGGTGGTGATGCTGTGTTCAGTCAGTTGGTAAGACCTCACTGGTTTTATACTGGTATTTTGAGTGAAAATTGTATAATTTAAGGAATATCTCATGAGATTACAATATTTCACTACATTATTAAAATATAATGCTTATATTTTATTTTAGGCTACAACACAATTTTTAGAACAACTTTTCTAATTTTTTTTGCAAATAATGCAGTATCTTTTATTGCTTCATTCTAACTGTATTTCAGTGTTTTCCCCAAATTTTTGAAGAAAATACAGATATTATGCATATATATTATTATTGCTTGATATCGTATCATGTTAAAAATTCAAGAGTCTATGAGCTAAATACTGTAAGAGAAGCCAAATTAGGAGAAAATCAAGAAAAGACTGGTATCAGAGCACATAATTGATAATTGATAAATAATCCACCAAATAATTGATAAATAATCCACCACCAACCAGCTATGTGACTTTATAAAATCCATTACCTGCTATAGACCAAATCAGCTCCTTCTTCTCTCCTTTCCTGTTTTCTAATTTGCCACAAAATCTTTTACAAATGAAATATTTCGTGGAAGTTGTGCTAGCTCATCCATCATTCTTTACTCCCAACTTCAGGTGGGGCCTCTGCTCCTTTGGGTTCCAAGCAGTCTTTGAAAACTGGAAGTAGTTGTTTTCCTGGGATGCTTCTGGTGTTGATTGTGGTTTGGAATTCTTTTAAAGGCATTATTGACTAGTATAATGCAGAATATTGGTGGGACTACACACTGTTTAGAAAAAGAATTTAACTGTTTTCAGCATTAGATAGTATATAATATAGATATGTACTGTCTAAGTTTTAAAAAATACTTTAAAGCATGTTTAAAATTGTTATTTAGTATAGGGAACATCCATTTGGTTCAATGAACAGCATTTTGATTATTAAATTTGTTGTTCTAAAGCCTGGCTGTGCATTAGCATCACCTAAGGAACTTTTAAAGCCCTAAAGAATCCAGCCTCCGTCACCAGAGATTGTAATGTAATTGCTCTGAGTTAGAATCTGGCATCAATGTTGAAAATATTGGACAGTCCAGGTGATGGTCCTACTGATGTTCAGTTGGGAGAGAGAATGACCACATTTAGCAACATCCTATCAGAGACATAGTTAATATTTTGACTGATTCATACTCCTTTGTTGACAAACATTCTCAGATAAAAGGTGAATGTAAGAACAAGATGTAGTATTGTGAGTTACAGTGTTTATGATGAGGTGAGAAACTTTTATGTCAAAGCCTATGTTATAGTATTGTATGATTAATAGTTCTTATGGCCATCATGGTCATCTCACATACTTTGCAAGCAAAGGTTAAATTAGGTAATTTATAATCTTTTGCTTTTTTTAAAAAAAAGACAGAAAAAGATGTGAATTGCCTTGAACCATGGTTAATAAAGGAAATGGATGCTTGTCTTTCTGACATATGGCTGCATAAAGATGTTGATGCCTTTGCTCAGGTTTTTCACCTTATTTTAACTGAAAATGTTAGTGGTAAGTGTAACTTATTAAAAATATTTTTTATTACTCTTACAGTTATTTACGCTAGAAATTTAGTTTAATTCAAAATGTCTATACTGTATTTTTTTATTCAAACCAATAATTTCTTCTTTTGGAGTACTTGTTTTAAATGCACAAATTAGGATCTTATTAACATAATAACATGTTTTATGTCATGTGACATGTTTTCACTAGTGGGATATCCTGATGTTGTTAGTTGATTATAGTGGATATTGGCCACGAGAGGTGTTTCAGAATCCTGAAGGCTTGTAGGCAAAAGGCAGAATAAAAGATAATAGAAAGTCAGTACTGGAAAGGGTTTAGATGTCAAGTAGTTTATCCTCTCATCTAAACTTCTCAGCATTATTATTACAGTAATTATTATTGAACTCCCTTCTTAAAACATTTTCTTTAATTACTTTCTGATGTTCCATACTTGATATATTTTCTTTTCATCTCCCTAGCTGAAACTTCTTGATTTCCTTGGTAGGATTTTCCTCTTTTTCCTGACCTCTAAATATGGAATGTTGCAAATCTCAATCCTTAGACCTTACTTCCACTTCCACTGACTCACTGTGTGGCTCTCATCTAGTCATAGCTTTATATATTTATTTAAAATGACTTCTAATTTGACTTCTCCATTTCTGAACCCCCCCTGACTTTAATATACCTGATCACTCAACATCTCTATGGATATCTGTTAGGGGAATAAAACTGGATATGCCTCAAACAACTTTTGATTCCTTCATTACCTATTTTCCTCACAACCCACTCTTTCCTTAGTGTTTCCTTAGTGATCACAGTCAATTGCAGACCTTTTTAAAAATGTATATACTTGGCCATCTCAGACCTCCTGAATTTGAATCTAGCATACTATTATTTACCTAGTTGCTGAGGCAACAAAATGTAAAATCATTCTTGACTTCGCTCTCACACCCCACATGTAATCTATTAGCAAATTCTGTTAACTTTACTTTCTAAATAAATCCTAAATCTGACTACATTTCACTTCTCCTACTGCTTCCATCCTAATCCAAGCCAACATTTCTCTCCTGGACTTTTTCAGAGTCACCTATTAACTGCTTTTATTCTTATGTTCTCCAGAGAACAATCAGAGTGATCATTTCAAAAAGGAGATTAGATTATGCTACTTCTCTGCTTTCTGCTCTCCCAAGACTTTCAATTACACTTTGAATAAAAATCATGTGTCTGGCCTACTGAATTTGAATCTAAGAATAAGGCATAGCTAATTCTATTTCGAGAAATAAAATGCCTGAGGCAAATCTCTTATAAGTCCCCTCCCCACCTTAAGAACCACTGATTTATATTTGTAATGGATACCATATTTTAGAGTGTTATTAAATGATGAGGATAATTGGATATATATGGAAAATTAAAAATTTGCTTTTGTAATTATCTTAAATTTTACTACATAGGTTTTTTCAGTGGTGATTTCCTTTTGAAATGAGCAATTTTGTAATTTAAGCAAATTAATGTAAGCAATTATAATATAAAGCATTCCTTGAGAAATATATTCTAGGAAGAAATTTAAATTCAATAGAATTTTATTTTTCTCAAGGAGAAGTAAACTTTATGAGAAGTAAACTTTTTGCCAGTGTTATTCCCATTTAGAATCTTAGAAGATAATAAATAGCCTGGAATGAAGGGGGAATAAAATCAAAACAAAAGAACAACAAAAAATGGTTTTAAACTTTGCATTACCAGCTGCTGATGAAAATTACCTTATAAAGTATTTAATTATATCATGTTATTTGATGATCAAGGTGATATCTAGATTTAAGAAGATTAAAGGTCTTGCAAATTAGTAGCTTTCCTTTTATGTTTTAATTATGTTGGTGAGTTTAAGACAGTTTAACACCTAACTATCTTTCCTTCTCCAACCTTCCTGGTAGTTCCTATTTATACTAGGGCAGGAGTCCCTAACCTTTTTGGCACTAGGGACCGGTGCTTCTATGAGAATCTAATGCCTGATGATCTGAGGTGGGGCTTAGGCGGTGACGCTAGTGCTGGGGAGCGATGCAAATACAAATGAAGCTTCACTTGCTTATACTTCCTGCTGTGTGGCCTGGTTCTTAACAGGCCATAGGCCAGTACCAGTTTGTGGCCCCGGGGGTTTAGGGACCTCTGTATTAGGGTATATCAATAACAGATCTCTTTGGGTGATATGAGTTAAGGATTATGTAATGCTGAAGGAGCAAGTACCAGGTTAGTTCTGGTACTCTATTTTTTTCATTTAAATTAAAAAAGATTTAAATGATTTAAAGAAATTTGGAGCTTTAACATATATTTTCCTTATTTTAGTTGATTACAGACACAGTGAAACCAGTGCAACAGCTTTGATGGTTGCTGCAGGACGAGGTTTTTCAAGTCAAGTAGAGCAGTTAATTAGTATGGGAGCCGATGTCCATAGCAAAGCATCAAATGGCTGGTAATTTTAAACTGCACCATTCTTCGCATAACTATACATATCTTTTTTGATTTCTTATATCTGTCTTTATATTAAAAGCTATTGTGTAATAATTGTTGGTACATCTCTTTCTGTTGAATGAGTAATTTTGATTGAGTACTAGTTTTCTAATTCTGAGAATATTATTTCTCTGTCTTATTTTGATTTTTGAATTTTGGCAGGATGGCTTTAGATTGGGCTAAACACTTTGGGCAGACTGAAATTGTAGATCTTCTGGAATCTTACAGGTAAAACTTTACACTATATTTAATTAATCCTAAATCCTTTTTAAAAAAGCTTAGCCATGTAAATTATAGAATGTGACAAATGTAGGCCATTTACAGTGTTATCCAGTCCAGAGATTTTTCTTTTTGTAATTCTAAATAATTTTTCTGAATTTTTTGTAGGTTGCTAATAAATTCCACTGTGTTACAATATTTATCTTATTTTATATTGAAAATGCAGAAGGGGAGTTTCCAGTTAAACATGGTAGATAGAAACACATGTATCTACCTCTGCATTTCCCCAAAACATTCCTAAAATGGTAAGGAAGGAATATAAAATGTGTAAACTAACAGAGTTTTTGGCAGATCCAAATACTGAGATGGTGGGTTTTATTGTCATTTCAATAATAGCACTCAGAACTTGCAATCTTTTTAGTGCTAACGCTTTGAATATTATAGTCATTCTTATGGTGTTAGATATAGCACACTAGACACTACAGATTACCAGGTAAGGCAATTATCTGGATAACATTTTAGTTATCCTGGCTAACTGGGTTACTTTTTATTTCACAGATCATGATATTATCGATTATAAAATTCAAATATTTAAAATTCAATTTATTATGTTTGCTGGACAATTGCTAATATCTAAAGTTTTTAGCTTAAAACAAAGAACATAATACCCTCTTCATTTACCTGTTACAAGTAAGAAAAAAAACTTAGAATGATTTAAAATGCATGTTAAAACTTAACTACTGCAGTTATAAAGTTGCATAAGTTTAATATTTTCCCTATTGAAAAGTAGTCTTCTATTTATCTTTCTCCTAAAAGAGGGATTATGTTGAATTGAACTTCCTCGGAATTTTATTGATAATTATTAGTGATGGAAGTAATTTATATTTTTACATACAGGATAAAGAAGCAAAGCATTTATTTCAGTAATTTATGCTGATTCTGGTTTTTGGAAAATAACATAATTAGCATGCTTTTAGTATAGGGTTACTAAATTAAGAGTCATATTAAGTTGGTACCTACAGAATTTTTTTTTAATGTAGACTTTCCTTCAGAGTATTGTTTATAACAGTGAAGAATGAGAACATACTCGGGAAGTACAAATGATGACTGGAAGTTAGAGTTTTTAAATTTTTATTGAGATAAAACTTACATACCATATATTCCACCCATTCAAGTGTATATTTCAGTGGTTTTCAGTATGTTCACAGTGTTATACAATCATCACCACAATCAATTTTGAGAACATATTTATGATTCTAAGAGGAAACCTGTACTCTTTAGCAGTTACTTCTCTTCTCATTTTCTTTAACTCTCCCAGCCATAGGCAATCACTAATCTACTTCCTGTTTCTATTGATATGTCTATTCTGGACATTTCATATAATTGGAATTATATAATATGTGGTCTTTTGTGATTGGCTCTTTCACCTAGCATAGTATTTTCAAGGTTCATCAATATTGTAGCATCCTTTTTCTGACTAATATTCTGTTCTATAGATAGGCTACATCAATTGATAAGAATTTTGGTTGTTTCCACTTTTTTGATTGTTATGAATAACACTGGTATGAATATTTATATGCCAATTTTTATGTGGACATATATATTTATTTCTTTTGTATATGTATCTTAGAGTAGAATTGCTGTGGCATATGGTGATAACACTATGTTTAACATTTTGAGGATCTGTCACATTGTTTTCCTAAGTGGCTGTATTATTTTACATTTCCAATAGCAGTGTATGATATCTATTGATATCTGTTCCTATTCTCCACACCCTCTCTAACATTTATTATTGTCTTTTTGATTGTAGTCATCCTAATGCATATGAAGTGGTATTTTGTTGTGGTTTTGATTTGATTTTCTCTGTGACTAAAAATATTGAATATTTTTTATGTGCTTATTGGCCATTTGTATATTTTCTTTGGAGAAATGTCTTTAGATTGTGTTTTTTAAAAAGCACTTATTGCCAAGTTTTACTTTGAATAATGTATTAGATACCAAAAAATGAATATATTCTAGCTAGAACATTAAGTATCATTTGCCCTCATTAGTATATACTGAAGATTTGAAGGACATAATGGGGCTCATTGGGCCTTAAAGGGTTATCTTTTTAATGAAAATTGACTTGCTCTTTTTTTTTTTTTTTTAAGTGCTTCATTGGAGTTTGGAAATCTAGATGAAAGTTCTCTGGTTCAAACAAATGGAAGTGACCTCAGTGCAGAAGACAGAGAACTCCTGAAAGCTTATCATCATAGTTTTGATGATGAAAAAGTAGACTTGGATTTGATCATGCATCTTCTATATAATATCTGCCATAATTGTGATGCTGGTAAATAAGTATTGTCTAAGAGACCAGGAACAAAAATGTATACTTTGATTTAAAAATTAATATTTTGTGTGTACAAATTTTTATATAGTTCCCTTAATAATACATAATCTCTTAAGTTTCATAAGTATTATAGTTTATCAGTCCTTGAAAAAACATGTTGTAGAGTTCATTATAGCTAATTCTGTTGGTTGGTTCTAGTTTTACAATGAGATTTAATATTAAAAGAAATCATTCCTCTTCCAGGTGCAGTATTAATTTTCCTACCTGGATATGATGAAATTGTTGGACTGAGAGATCGCATTCTATTTGATGACAAGCGGTTTGCTGACAATACACATAGGTAAAAACTAAAGCTTTATATTTGTTGCTTTAAATAAAAGATAGGTACCATAGTATATTTTTCCTTTCAATTATCAACAGATATCAAGTCTTTATGCTTCATTCAAATATGCAAACATCTGATCAAAAGAAAGTATTAAAAAACCCACCTGCAGGTGTTCGAAAAATAGTAAGCTTCATACAATCTTCTTTTTTCCATTATATTAGTCATTGGTTTTATTTTATATTAAGTGTACTATTACATCTCGTTGCAGATCCTGTCCACCAATATTGCTGAAACCAGCATCACAGTCAATGATGTTGTCTTTGTTATTGATTCTGGTAAGGTGAAAGAGGTATGTATGTATGGATAAGTTGTATTTTCAGCTCAAATGAAGAAGGTTATATTCCATTCAAATAAATGCTTTTATAAGCAGAATTCACATTAGTGGGGAAATTTTTGATTCTAGATAAATTGAACATTGTAAATGTTGATTTCACTGAAGTAAATGTTCTATCTTAAACAATTTAGTGTCTAGGATCTATCTTATTATTTTAAGAAATTATACAAAAAAAATAGATTTTGCTCACCAAATACTGGGAAGAAAGTAAAGGTTTTGTCTAGTTACAGTGAAAATTTTGTCAAACAATGTAGGAATTTGATTAAATATTTTTTGTTTTTTCTCCTACATATGGGAATGCCCATGTTCTTTTCCATTGTTATATCTTCAGTGCTCTGCATATAGTAGGTATTCAAAATATGTTTAATGCAAGCGAACCATGCTGAGATAAAGTAAACAATACCGTGGACCCATCACCTGCTTTTATAAAAATAAATTTCATTGGAACATTGCTATGTCTATTCTTTTACTTATTTACTTATTTATGGCTGCTTTCACACTGCAATGGGAGATTTGAATAATTGCATCAGAGACCCTATGCAAAGGTTAAAATATTTAGTATCAGCCCCTGATATTAACAAAAGGCAACATTTATTTCCTTTGAGTATTGGAATGCCTAGTAAACTCAATACCATTAACTTTGGTAGATCTTTTCAGTGAAAGAATTGAGAGTGATACAGATAGTTGATTATTTAAGGAAAGAAATATCCATGTTGTGGAATGCAAATTATGTCTGTTCTAGTGGATAAAATTATAATTTTTAATGTGAAAAATTTATTAATTACTTTATATTGTTTTTAGTGTAATTTTTGGATTATCTTGTAAGAATACAATTTTATTGTAAAATTTGGACATTTCATTAAAGGAGGGATAAATTTTAAGTTTTTAATTTTTCAATTTAATTTTTTAAAATAGGAGGATAATGATAAATATCACTAAAAGTCTGAATAGTATCAGTGAAAATTCAGATTTTATTGCCCTAAAATTATTTAAAATTGATGATGTAGATTTTGAATATTTTAGAAATTAATTTCTTTAGGTTTTATTTATCAAGTAACCATGGCTTACAACATGATGGAAATGTCAAAAGTTATTTTACATACAATATTGACAAGTATAACATTTTATTAAAAATTAAATAAGCAGCATCTTTTCTAAAAATTCCACAATTAAACTATTACGAGAATACATTTGTATTTGCTCTATATAGTTATTTTTTGAAAGAGAGTGTATAAGTTACTGAATTAAGTATATGTTTTAGTTAGGAATGCAGTCTTTTAAAATATTTCATGTTTTAGTTAGGAATGCAGTCTTTTAAAATATTTCTCTACAGTAAATTTTCACTTTAAATTCTTTCTGGAAGTGTGGGAACTATAACATTCTGGATAGGCTAACTGCATTAGTTTCTTAGCTTAGCAGGAGGTAAAATGGAAGGGGTTAAAAGTTTTTCATTTTTGGGATAGGATTTGTTTAGTGATTGTTATTCTTATTCCTCCAGAGGCACTCCCTGGAAAGTATTTTGGGAAACTGTGGTTTCCTGGTCCTTCTTATTTCCTACAATGATATAAATCTGATAGAAAATGACATGATGAAAATAGATCAGTTCTTTTCCAATTTTGATACCTTATGGGAACTGACTGCTATTATCCAACTGTAGCAGAGAGAAACAAATAGCTCAGCAAGGCACTCAGCTCTTCTGAGTTTAGTTTTCATTTTTTTTCTTAGAATGTTTATAACTAGAAATCTGGATTTAAAAAAAAATTGTACCAACTTCTTATTATCTAATCAAGAGGGGCTTCGAATTAAACTTGACATATTAAAATATATTTGTAATTTTTTGTTACTTCTTTTGAAATTCCTTTAATGTTTTAACATGATGATTTAAATATTACAGAAATCCTTTGATGCACTGAATTTTGTTACAATGTTAAAAATGGTTTGGATTTCCAAGGCTAGTGCCATACAACGAAAAGGCAGGTAATGCATATTTAATGTACATTCACTCAATTGCCTGTAAAATGGTAACATTTTCATATGTTAACGTATATTCTACTTTCTTTAAAATGTTAAGATTTTCATGTTCATCTTAATTTTTATATTTTTTTTGCAAAGCATGCTATTTAATACTTCTTTATAAAATCAAATGATGGTTATGTTAAAATTAAAAATTTTTGCCTAGTATAATCTACATTGAGAAGATGTAAGAAACTTAAAATAAAAATAAAAGCAAAATGCTAAACATTTGCAATACAGGACAAAGGACTTAATTTTGTATTATATAAAAATTCTTTTAAAAATTAGTTAATAAAACCAATACATTAACCTCACACAGGCCACCTTATGTATGTATCTAAAGAAATGCAACTTAATGAGATACTGTTTTTTGCTTATCAGATTGATGTTGGTAAAAATGCATAACAGTACACACAACAGTTAGCAAAAGCATGGACAAGTAGGCTTTCATAGTTTGCTGATTGGAATGTAAATTGGTGTAATTTCTTCAGAGGGCAATTTGAAACTCTTTACCCAAATCTACCCTTTGTCAGTGGATTTGTTTCTCATAATTTATCCTGAGTATAGTTGCACATATGTGCAAAAATATATGTTTTAAGAATGCTTTTTGTAACATTGTTTGCAATAATGTAAAGTTTGGGTACACTGTAATGTCCATCAATAGTGAGGTGTTAAATAAATTATGTTATAGCCACACAATATATACTAAGTAACTGTTAAAAGAAAAAATAGAGATGTATGTTTTTATGTGGAATGAGTTTTCAGAATATACTATTGATTGAAAAAAGTAAGATATAGAACGTATGTCTTTATTCTATTGTGCTAAAAAATACATATATCTGTTTGTATATATATTTAGACACAAATGCAATGTTAAGTCTGAGAGGAACATTTAAAAAACAATTGTTGAGAAGAAGGATTTGTGGGGCTCTTGAAGGAGGGAGACCTAATTTTCACTTTATACATTTTTTGTAGTTTGATTATTTACTTTAGTATGTGCTTGCATTTTTCATTTTTAAAGACCATATAGAAAACTATCGTATTTTTAAGTAATTATTTGAGTAACTTTTCTTGCATTTTAACAGGAAAACATCTAATACTGACTTTAAAACAATGTCTCATACACTGAAGGTGGTGAATACATTATTTCTGTAGTTGTGAATTCATAGAATGCCCTTGAGGCTTTGTTGTAGTAACTGTGTTAGTTGTCCTCTTATTACAAAGTGTGGCTTGACACATTGAGCTGGATTTATTTGCTGTTATTAATATATTATGAAAGATAAAAATTAGAAATTGTAGAAATAATCATTGTCATTTTTTCAACAATTTTTTTTGATAGCCTTTACTGTTCAAGTGTTAGGGATGCGATGATGAATAAATTACAGTCTGATGAGTAAATTTTGAGGTGGGGAAATGTTGCAGTCCATATTGAAGTTCAATAAATTAATTTTAATACTATATGATCTGTGCTACAACTGGATAATGCTTTTGGAGGAGTTAATATAGAATCAGAGATAAATATGAATAAAGAGGTATTGTGGAAAGTCATTTCTGTCATAAAGGAAGTATACACAAAGGCATAAAGGCAAGAGTGAGCAAGAAAGTTGTTTGGATGGAGTTTAGAGGAGAAAATAAGAAATGAGTAGAAAGAGATAAGTTGCAGACCTCCATATGTTTCCTTCCTCCCTCCCTTCCCCCCCTCTTAATAAATCAGAGATGGGAGGGTTGTAACATTCTTTCAGTTCTTTGAAGAATGAATTGAGAGACAAAAATGATGGTTGGAGGTGCCTTCATTAATAATTCCATTTATAATAAGGTAGAGATGAGAGTAGCCTGGATTGTTATAGTGGTGATAGAAATAAAGAGAGAAGCAGGTAATTAATTTAGGTGATATTAAGGAGAATAGTATTAGTGATCATCTGTCTAAGGGTTGAGGGGTAAAGAATCGAGTGGAGTCAAGGGTGTCACATGGGTTTCTGTCTTAGAAAATTTTGTGGATGATGGTGCCATTGTCCGATAGGGAAAATGGGAAAAGTGGCCCTGTTGGTGAAAATAATTAACTTTTGATTGTATTAAGTTTGAAATGACTGTGGAAACTCAAGTGGAGCTAAGAGGCTTCTGAAGTATAGGTTTAGAATTAGAATAAGATCTAGATGAATGGAAAATGATGTAAGGAGGATAATTAAGATCACCTTGAGAGAGAAGGTAGAGTAATGAGAGCAGAGGTCTGAGAAAAACCTTGGGAACATCAATATTTAGGACTAGGCAAATATAGAATCTCTTAAAAGAGGCTGGAAAAATGGGAAAGCTAATGCGTATACAGAGAGGAAAGTATTTGATGAAAGAAGGAATGGTCCAACAATGTCAGATTTTGTAACTTGTATCACATTGGGTTCTATTTGGCACTCTGGACTATGAGCTTTGTGAGGATAGGGATATGTCTGTATCTTTATCACTTAGCATATTCAGCCTTGCCATCAGCTGATATAGCGACTTTGGGTGAAATTAAGAGCCTGCTTTTCCTCAAGATATTTTTCTGTTACTTACCATAAAATTATACAAGTCTTTATGATAATGGGGTAAATGACACTCCCTTGGAATTGTGTAATGCATAATTTTTACAATCCCAGTCAGTCTGAACACAGTGCTTGGTATTAGTTTAGTAAAGCTGATTACATTTAAGTTACCATATATTTATTCATGCTTTATTTCTTATGTAATTTTTTAAAATTTTTACACGTACTTTTTTAAAATGTTAACCATTACCCTAGATGGTATATCAGGTAGGTATCATTCATTAATCTCACTTTATAAATGCTGTAATTGAGTCCTAGACAAGTAAAGTGCTTCCTGAAAGGATTCATAGAAGATAAGTATCAAAATAGAGATTCAAACTTAGTTTCCTTACTATCATCTTTATTACTTGTTTGAGTCTTAATTTTGTGTTTTACTTTTAAGGGCAGGACGATGTAGACCTGGAATTTGTTTCCGGCTGTTCAGTAGACTCCGATTCCAAAATATGTTGGAATTTCAGACTCCAGAACTTTTGAGAATGCCATTACAGGTAGAAGTTCACTTAACTCTAAAAGTCTATTTTTTGGGGTGAGAAAGGAGAGAGACCATTTCAATTTGTGCTGATTGGACTTTTAAATAATATAATTTATAAAACAAAATTAGAAAATATATATTATAGAGGGTGATTATGTATATAACTAATATTTTTTCTATGTAAGAAAATTTAATTCATAAACCTCTAAAGTTTTAAAGAATTACTTGAATGCATGTGAATTATTGTACAGTTATACTGTTTGCTTTTATGCAACATTCTAGGAGTCTGTCAACTACATAGTGTTCACCTTTTACATTCTCAGAGGATTACAAAACAAATTATTTAATACCAGGATCTCAGTTTAAGAGGCCGAGATTACCTTGGTAGATATGGAACTGAGTTCACCGAGATTACCTGGCTTTTATTATTTTCCTTTAGGTTTTCTGACTTTATTGAAAAGCCAGACATTGTATTTTTTAGGCAAAATACCAGCAGTATATTAATTTGATTCTTTGGTGTGCTGAGCTGTATGCCTTTAAACTCTTGTTTATGCTTGTGGTATTCACATACTCGGATGCCTTCCCACTTCCTCATGCCCATGTGCCAGTTTCCTTTTTTTATTAGAATAAACTACAACATTCTTAACAAGCGCCTAAATTATCTCTCCTGCTTGTGTCTCCAGTTTTAATTTTTTAATTTTTCCTTTGGTCCTCTCTCATACCAGTAGTTTCAATTTCCCAGGCACATCATATTTGTTTCTATCTTAGGGCTTCATATGGGCTATCCCTTTTCCCTAGTCTCTTCCCCTTATTTCTTTTTATAATTAACTCCTACTCAATCTTTATATCTTATACTTAATTCAAGTGTCATTTCCTCAGAGAAATTATCTTTGACTTCCCATGGCCGCCTTCTCTTGCTTGTTCCTAAACTTAACTAATCTTTTGTTTTACCTCTTCAGTTACCTGTATCCTTCATAGCACTTATCACAATTGTAATTATAAATTATTACATTATTATTTATAATATTATATTATATATAATTATATAATATTATGTAATATTATTATATTATTATATAATTATGTAATTACATAATTATTCTGTTATTCTGTTATATAATAATATTATTATAATATTACATTATTATATATAATAATATTATATAATATTATATTATTATATAATTATGTAATTATATAATTATTCTGTTTTTCACACTAAATGAAAACTCCATCAGGACAGATACTTGCCCTACATCCTGTCCTCTTCTTTTTCTTCATCTTGCTGCACAGTGTCTAGCACCTTGTGAACACTTAAATATTTGTTGAATAGGTAAAATGTTCCAGAAAACAATGTAAAGGAAAAAAGAGATAGTTTAGATAGTAACTCTTATTGCTACATGTAAGAACTGTGTGAGGAGACTTTGCCAGTGGTAGCAATGGTAACCTTAACATGAATTGATGGAGGATATTTGTAAAAGTTCTGGCATCTAGGACAAAGTATGAGCCCACCTTTCATAGAAAGACATTGTTCCTTCTACTGTTCATTTTAGTCAGAGACTCTACTAGTTTTTGTTTGGGAAGTATAGTTCCCACAATTTCTTTAAAGATAGAAATTAATTCTAAATGTCAGTAGTTTATATTTTATGTTTTATTTTTCAATTACAGTTGACATTCAGTATTATTTTATATTCATTTCAGATATATAGTATAATGGTTAGACACTTATATAATTTATAAAGTAGTCCCCTGATAAGTCTAGCATCTACCTGGCACCATACACAGTTATTATAATATTATTGACTATATTCTTTATGCTATAGTTTATATCCCTGTGACTGTTTTGTAACTATCAATGCAAAAAGGTATGGAAGTTCCTCAAATAATTAAAAATAGAACTACATAAATTTCAATATTTCAAAATTATTTGTTATTCTTATTTATAGGAACTTTGTTTACATACCAAGCTGTTAGCCCCAGTTAATTGTCCAATTGCTGATTTCCTTATGAAAGCTCCTGAACCTCCACCAGCTCTAATTGTAAGAAATGCTGTACAAATGCTTAAGGTTGGTGTCTTAGTAATCTTATTTTGCCTTATTATTTTCCTTTAAATTTAAACGAAATGAGAATATGGTTTTAACTAATTTTGTACTTTAAAAAATTATCTTAAATAATCATGCACTTTGAATAATACTGTTGTGGTAATTATAGTAAAGCAGTAGGTGTATTTCTTTTTTATATATTTAAACCAAAACATTTTAATGATATGTGATAGCAAAATAAAATTTATATTCTTATTTCTTACACATTTTTAAGTATGTGGTTTGATTAAACAGTTTTTGATTGTGTCAAATTCTATTTTATATCTTTTTATTTAGACAATAGATGCAATGGATACATGGGAAGATCTCACTGAACTGGGATATCATTTGGCTGACTTGCCAGTAGAACCACATCTTGGTAAAATGGTCTTGTGTGCTGTTGTTTTAAAGTGTCTGGACCCCATCCTTACAATTGCCTGCACACTAGCCTATCGAGATCCTTTTGTCCTGCCAACCCAGGCCTCTCAAAAACGTGCAGCTATGCTTTGTAGAAAACGTTTCACTGCAGGAACTTTCAGTGATCATATGGCACTTCTCAGAGCATTCCAGGTACTATTGTCATTTTATTTCTGAAAATGTTTCTGGTTAAACACACTTCTGGGACAAGCATAACAAATAAAAAGATAGGTTTTAGTTTTGTTTCTTTATAAAGCCACAAATTTAATAATAGTTCAGAAAAAAATTTACTTTTAATATGTTAAATTATCAATTTTTCTTTACTTTTTAATTGAATTTTCTCCTTATAGGAATATGCATATTAACCAGTCACCCTAATACATTTAATAAGAAAATAAAACAACTATGTGTATTATATGTATGTATATATTTATTTTTATTTATACTTGTATTGATTTTTAATACTCAAGTTTCTTATCTTTCAATCATAGCTTGGGAAAAGAATGCTCTAAAATTTTATTTAAGAAACATTGTATTATTCATAATATATAGAACAAAGCTGGGAAGAAAATTATCTTGAATTTAATATTTATTTATTGATTTTTTTTAGAGTACATATTTTTTATGTGCTCAAGACACTATGCTAATAATTTTATAAAGCAAAATCCGAAAATCACAAAATCTATTAAGATAATAGTGAGAAATAGAAGAAAGTGCTAAATAGGAAATAAAGTTAGGGAAAGTGGGACTCTAAGTAAAGGAATGCTATATAATTTAGAAATTCAGATGTGTGGGGAAGAATATATTATTTCTTGAAAAGGCAGATATGTGTATTATCTTTAAATTCTCTTGAATGTAGGCTATGCTTGTACATTTTTTAAAATTTCATTTTGTTTATGCAGAAAGTACTCTTTTTCAGGCTTATAAGATTTTTACAATACATACAATTAAAATAATTGCAAGCTCTTTTGTGAGCATTATTGAACAATAGATAATGAATTGCTATTTATGGAGTCTATTAAAAGCCATATATTATAGTAGATCAATTGAGTGATAATAATTAGGGAGAAATTTAAAGAATTCCTGTCTATTTGCTTTTCCCCAGCTCCTTTAAAAGCAGAGAGGATAAATTACTATTTTGATCTTTCAGTTATGTTCCAAAGCAAGAGAAGTCATTTTCAAAGAGGAGCTGTTTTATACTGCACATAGATGGTGTCTAGAATTCCCACTTTCCATTCTCAGACAAATAGGAGTTTGATGCAGAGGTTATTTTTGGAGGAATGGAATGGCAGGATTCTTAGATATAATGTTATTATGATGGCTTAGTTTAAAAACCTCCATACTTTGGTAGAGGAAAATTAGCAGACATATCTGAAAGGTAAATATTTTTACATAGCTGGTTATTAGGTTACCTTATACTTAGTTCTCTTTGGGATTTTGTGACCTCAGTGACTTTCATAGCATTTGAGTATAGATTAACTAATGATAAATTCTATCTAATCATAAAGCCTTAGATTTTATTTTTTATATTTAATTTTTAAATTATTTTTAAAAATGAGATAAAATTGACAAGTTTCAAGTGTACAACATAATGATTCACACTAGTCATCTTTATTGCAGAATCATCACCACAGTAAGTCTAGTAAACATCCATCATCACACATAGTTACAATTTTTTTCTTTTGTGACAAGAACTTTTAAGTTCTATCTAGTCTGTTAACTAGACTTATTGTGGAGATTGTTTTACAATATATATAAATATAGAATCACTATGTTATACACCTGAAAGTTATGTAATGTTATGTTAATTATGTCTCAATTTAAGCAAGTTTATTTAAAAAAATGATCTCAGCAACTTCAATACTTAAACTTATTTTATACCCGGAAGTTTGTGCCTTTTGACCGTCATTAACCCCCACTCCGCCCACGCTACACTGCTGGCAACCACTAGTCTATTCTCTGTATCTACAAATTTGTTTTGTTTTTGTTTTTATAGTCTTAGATTAGACTATAGAAAATAGAAGAATTGACCCTGAGTGGTTAATGTTGTGCTTTTCAGTTACTTTGCTGCCTAACTAAGAAGTGATTGGTAAATGTGTCTTGTTATACAATTATATTTTTATAGGCATGGCAGAAAGCACGAAGTGATGGGTGGGAGCGAGCCTTTTGTGAAAAGAATTTTCTATCACAAGCTACCATGGAAATAATCATAGGCATGAGAACTCAGTTGCTTGGTCAGCTTAGAGCATCAGGTAAAGCTTTCCCCCAAAGAATCTATTTAAATCACCAAGAATACCCTGCCCATATCTCATATTTCTAGTGTTAACTGATACCATCTTATATTATTTTTATGACATTATCATTTATACTTTATATTTATGAACTGCTTCGTGGATGTCTGTGAGACCTCAGCTTTTGTTTGTTAATTAAAAAAAGTGGTATTGCAGAAGTGTAGTTGAAAATGTATGAATATCTTTGGATATTGTTATCAGGGAGCAACTTATAATGTATTTGTTGGCAAAATCAATTTGGATATTAAATATTATATTTTAAATTAGATAGTTATATTTTATCACTATTATTTAACTCTATGAAATAAAAATTATAAAAATTTAAGTAGATTGATATGAATGTTGGTTTTTATATTTTTGGAATATGAAATAAGTAATCACTTGAAGGCACTTTGATTTTTTTTTTTTAAGAGAATACCAGTATTGCTATTTCATTTTAGAATTGCTTCCTTGATTTTTTTTTTTTTTTGAGTAGCGTACATCGTTGAAGAAATAGTCAAAAGAAAAGTGCCAGAGCCTGGATTCATGGATTAGTTGAAGTGGCAAAGTGATGTAAGGGATGAACCAGAAGATTAGAATTTTCTCAAATGTGGGGAAATGTGAAGGACTTCTGTAATTCAAGCAAGAATGCTCTAGATTTAGTCAATATTAGTTTTTATCATAACTAAAATGTTATTAATACCTGTCAGAAGAGTGGTTTAATGTTTTCAGCTATGATTTTAGATGTTTCAGATGGCAGCTTATAAAGAACTTTATTTTAAGAATGTGTAATTTAAAAAAATTCTCTAAGTCCCTCAAGAATCTTCTACTTTCTTTAACCTGAGCAAACCCAGACTTTCTTAGAATGTTGATTCTCTATTTTAAATTTTCCAGAAGAGATTTTATTAATTTCTGTGAACTTCAAATATCATTAAACTTATTTGAGTTATATAATTCTTTGTAACAAACACAAATTTAAAAGTATATTTTAAACAGTAGAAAAACTTGCTGTTTTTTTTTCCTTCTTTCTAGGTTTTGTTAGAGCACGAGGTGGTGGTGACATTAGAGATGTTAACACAAATTCCGAGAACTGGGCTGTTGTTAAAGCTGCATTGGTGGCAGGCATGTATCCTAATTTAGTCCATGTGGACAGAGAGAATGTATTGTTGACAGGGCCAAAGGAGAAAAAAGTACGGTTTCATCCTACTTCAGTTCTCAGTCAGCCTCAATATAAAAAGGTAAAACATTTTTAATGCTCTTAGGCATTGTGGTGAAACTAATCTAATTTAGATGGTTGAAGATTAACCAAAAAATGCTTCAAATACTGAACTGCTTTAAGAAAATAATTAGTTATATATGTATAATTCAGTATTGGAACAAAATTTTGATTAAATTGTAGAGTTGGAAGAGATAATGTGTTAAATAATGTGGAATTTTGTACAAACTACATAATCAGTGACTCGCTTTCATTTTTACTTGGATATTCATTATCTCTTTCATTGAGGGACTTTAAATGTTTGCCAGTAAATTACATGAAAATACTGTTAACAATTTTTAAAATTTATTTTTCTAATAGATTCCTCCAGCCAATGGTCAAGCTGCAGCAATTCAGGCACTGCCCACAGATTGGCTTATTTATGATGAAATGACCAGAGCCCATCGAATAGCTAACATTAGATGTTGTTCAGCAGTTACACCTGTCACTGTATTAGTATTCTGTGGACCAGCTAGGTTGGCAAGTAATGCTCTTCAGGAACCTACATCCTTTCGAGGTAAATGTATTATGAAGGACATAAAAGTCTATTTAAAAGGATTCTTTTTTCTTTTTACTAAACTAAACAAATTTTGAAGTTACAAAAATGTATGTAATAGGAGCTCTCTTTTGCTATATTAAGACTAATTAGAAAATACTAAAGCATACCACTGTTCTTGAAATCAATTTCTAATGTAACTTGATATTGATTTTGTGCAGTTTTGATTAATCTTGCTGATAGGAAGTTTGTTTTTCTTTTCCACTGACTTTAAATGATAGTTTAACATTAAGAAAGGTAATTCTTGAAAGGAAATAATAATAATACTAGTCATCCATAATATTATTACCCTTATGCAAACATTTTTTGTATTATATGTTTTTCTCTATGTGTACATATTTTAAATTATTTTACCCATACCGTTCTTTTATATTCTGCTATTTTCACTATATAGAATATAAAAAACATTTTAAATAGTTTATATTAATGGCTGCAAAATATGCTATCACATTAAAGTGGCATAATGCATTTAAAATGTTGCTTTACAGTTGAACATCTTGATTGTTTTAATTTTTTTGCTATCAGTGATTTAGCAAATATTTATTGTGCAAAATACTATATGTCAGGTGTTGTGCTAGGCATTGAGGATGTAACAGAAAACAGAATAGACCAGTTGTTTCTGTACTTAATTGTTTACATGGTAGTGTAGGGGTAGACATACAGCAAAAAGTGAGTAGTCTGCATTGTGCTATGAAGGCAATAAAAGACAGCTGCCTTAGGGGTGAGCCACTTTAGAAAGGGATCTTAGACAAATCTATGGGGAGATGTGATTTAAGTTGAGACCTAAATATGGGAAGAAGCCAGCCATGTGAAGATACATAACTAAACTGGCAAGGATGAGGATTCTGCAGTAGGAAGTGATCTAGGAATAGACAGAGAGGTTAAGTGTTTGGAAGCACAATGATCAAGGGGAGAGTGGGGAAGAATAAGGTAGAAAGAGAGTCATGGGCTTATAAGACATGGTAAATGCAAGGGATGATATTGAAGGGTTTTAAGTAAAAGAGTGACATGATGTGATTTACATTTACAAAGATCATTTTGGCTGTGAGAATGGCTTGCTAAAGGAGCAAGAATGAAAGGGAGGAGGCAGGTTGGGGTTTTGCTGTCGTCTTTGACATAATGATGGCTCAGAACTGCGGTGGTGACAGCTGATATGAAGAGAAGTAGATTCAATATAACGCTGGAGGTAGTTCTAATAACTTCTGGATTGAATGTGGCTGAAGAGTGAAAGGGAGGAGTCATTAACTCTCAGGATTTGGCTGTGGTAGCTTGCTGAATAATTGATGCCACTTATTTGAGACTGAGAAAACTGGGAGGAACTGGTTGTATAGGGGAGAAGGCAAAAGTTCTGTTTTAGACATGTTAAGTTTGAAATAGCTAAGGCATCCTAAAGATTTTTTATCTTTTATTTTTTTCTGAAGGCAGTTAGATTTACATTTCTGGGGCTAAGGAAGAAGCCTGGGCTAAGAATACAAATTTGGAGGTCATCAGCTTATAGATAATATTAAAGATGTGAGAATAGATGTCCTGAAGTTTATGTGTAAATAGAAAAGAGGGTTCTTGACAAAATTTAGAGATATAGTAATATTTGAAATTTGAATAGAAGAAGAGTGGCCAGGTGTTATGTTGTGATTAGATATTATATTCTTCACAGTATCTTTTTTCTCTTTCTTTCCATTTAAATATTGAGATTGAGTTTGTGACCTGCTATGTTTGGAGACCTCTCCACACAAATTGTTAGTATAGCAGGAAGATTTCTGTAAATATGGAGTATCTATATTTACTTGCTTTTTTTTTTCTGCTATGACATAAGATGGTAAAAGTGAAAATTTTTTTCTTTTGATATGTGTTGAACAGCGGATGGTATTCCTAATGACAGTAGTGATAGTGAAATGGAAGATAGAACTACTGCTAACTTGGCAGCTTTGAAACTTGATGAGTGGCTCAGTTTCAAACTAGAGCCTGAGGTAAGTTGCTTTTTAGTAGTGTGATATATTTCTTTCATTCAGGTAGTATGAATTTATATACAATATGATGGAAATTGTATCTTTAATATTGAGCTCTTAGTATTAGAGAATGTAACTTGTTTTTCAGTTTTCATAGGGCCCTTGTATATTCTCTGCTATATTGGGGTTCATTCCAATAGAAGATTTGAAAAACCTAGGTGTGGAGCAGTATTTACAAATGGTAATATTTGAGTAGTTCTACATATATAGGAAAATATTGAGTATTGGGTACATAAAAACTCCTTTTGTATAACTTCTAAGAGAAAAATACGAGTTCATTCTGTTTTCATTTTTCACATATTCTCTGAATTGGGAAAGATGAATTTTTTTCAAATAAAAAATGTTCTTGACAAAGTCTTCCCTTAATTACATCTTTACTTTTAAAGATGATTTTATACCCCTCCTTTTTTTTATAGCTAAGCCACTCAACACTGTCTAGATTTACTTTTTTACCATTCATTCATTCATCACTTCAACCTACTGTAGTCTCACTTCTATTTCTATCAGCCTTTAACTTCACAGAAATTGTACTTGCTAAGGCCAACATTGTCTTCCATGTTGTCAAAGCCAGCCTACTGTCCTTAACAAATTTGACCTTTCATATTTGGCACTGTTATCTATACCCTTCTTTTAGTAATTCTGTCCTTTTCCATTTTTCCTCTTCATCCCTGCCCTAACTTCTTTATCGCCAGTTTCACTTGATTTTGTGTCTCTAGTGCCACAAATATGATAAATAAGAAATTTTATTTCATGCATGAAATAAAAAGAATGAACTTAGTAGTAAATTATATGAAATGTAAAACTCATTCTTTGGAAATGGTTGCAGATCTTAAATAATAAAATAAATAGGTGTCTTTCAAGTGTGATGTACATTTTGTATGTATTTATTTGAATTGAGGAAACTATTTTATGACAGGCAGCCAGTTTATTGCTACAGCTCAGACAGAAGTGGCACAGCTTATTTTTACGGCGAATGAGAGCTCCATCTAAACCTTGGTCTCAAGTTGATGAAGCTACCATTAGAGCCATCATAGCTGTTTTAAGTACTGAAGAACAGTCAGCAGGTTTACAACAACCATCTGGGATTGGCCAAAGGCCAAGGCCTATGTCTTCGGAAGAACTTCCTTTGGCATCATCTTGGAGGTCAAATAATAGTAGGAAAACTTCAGCAGATACTGAATGTTCTGATGAGTCTACTACTGCAGAAAGGTAAATTTATAACATTTTATTAAAATGGGAGACATTTTCTCCAGGAAAATGTGTTATTTATCATTGAATCATGTGCTTTTATAATATTTAGAAATTACTTTCTTATAATAAAGATACAAAGGAAGATTACAATAAGATGGGAAGAGATTTTTACTTTTAAAATGTAATTCTTATAAGTATTAAGATAATATGAAGTCATAAGATAATGAAGGATGGTAGAAGACAAACATCTTTTCACTGGTATCTGTGAGCTATTTAATAAGGAAAATTTTTGTCAGGAAAGACAAAATGTTTAATTTCTAGAATTCACAAATTTAGGGTCTGTTAAAAAGATAACATTTAAAAATTTATTTTAGTTAATATATGTCAAGTGGCAGCAAGAAGTATTGGCTATGACCTTTTAAAAGAACAACTTCCCTTCTGTAATTACCTAGGTATCAAAATTGCTGATTAGTATTTCTATAGAAAAATTATTTATTCATTCAGTCAGTCAGTCAGTGACACACTAAATGCCTGTTGTTCTTGGTGTGAGGAACATAACAATGTACAAAACAGACAGGATCTTTTCTTCCAGAGTTTACATTTTATTGAGGAGAGGCATATAATAAGTAAACAAATTTCGTGATGAACTTTGTTACAATTTAGCATTGGATGTGATATTTTTATTATATGTTTATCAATAATAAGAAAGCTCTTAAATTGAATTATTTGTCCAAAAATGTCATATAATATAATAGTGATTATAATGAATCATGGACCATGATTCAGAAATATTTCTTGTAAACATATTTATTAGAATCAAATTTAAGTTTCCTTATATGAGAAAAATTTTTTTGCTAGAATTGATAAGACAATATTTTGCTTGTGATGCTAGTTTTTGCAATATTGGTGATAAGAATATGATTTCACTATTTAAAAACGAAACTAGAAACAATGGAAACATAAAAGATGTGATATGATGCTTACAATTTTCAAGGATCAGATGGGGTCCTTTTGATTATGTTTTGTATATGTCAGTGAAGTATAAAGGCTTCATCAGTTTAGACTTCAGTTATAGAGAAATAATACATGTTGGTTTTCAAGTACTCCAGTTATTAAGTTTTAGGAATAATTCGTCCAGTTGCCAAGAAAACCTCATAATATGTATACCTGAGCCTTTCTCTCTGATATAGACCCTTCTGAGAGAGAGGAAAATGGTGAAAAGCACATTTTCTGTTTATAATGTGTGAATACATTTCTATAGAAATTGTTATATGTAGTGTTACATAGTAAACCTGTTAGATTAAAAAAGACCATGTGTATGTGTATGTGTGTATATAAACATGTGTGTATATGTGTGTGTGTGTATTCACACACACACATTTTTCAAAAAAAGCTTTTTTTTATAAAATATATACTCATTTAATAAAGAAATAAAGAAAATCAGAATTATAACGTGTACTTTAGAAACTGATTATCTTATAAATTCTCTCTCTCTCTTTTTTTTCTTTTTTACCTGTGATACTAGAATCAACCATTTTCATTTTCTTACAAGTTGCAGTCTGGCATTCTTCATTCTGTTACCTGTTGAACAGCAGGAAATAGAATTTCATCTACTTTCAGACTTTTGGTAGTATTTATATATAATGCCTGGAGTTGAGGACTCTTAGGAAGATTTGTTTTTGAATAGAAAAGTTATAATCTTTGTGGGAATACTTCTTGGAGAAAAGGTGTTTGTAGTTAGAGTTTTCACTCTAGGATGGCAAGATATAGAGTAGATAATTTCTTTTAATAAAGTATTTTATTGAAACTATTTAAAATAGTTTAAAAAACTATTAAAATAATAGAAATTGCCTATGTCTCATCTTAAAATCAAACCAATATTTTTTCTTGTCATTTTCTAAATAATAATTTGATGGCAGAGGACAAACATCTTTTCTATAAGAAAAATGAGATATGTAAATGAGTTTCCTATCAGAATTCTTTGTTCGTCCTAAATGAAAATTTAGGTGGAAGGGTGTATGGAAATACTTTGTTTCTACACTAATGAAAATTTTATGGGAAGCCAAATAGGAAAGAGAAAAAAGGTAGAATAGAACTCAGAGTGAAAGATAATTTGAAAACTACAAAAGTAGACATATAGTTCTACTGAAAACATTTTTATTTTAGTATGATTTTACCCTCATTAAGTTCTGTCACCTAATTTTTGGATTAGGAAACAGGGTTAAGAATGATGGAATTTTAGAGTGTAAAACTAGATAATTCATTGAACTTCAATACATGAGACAGAAAAAACCCTAAAATGTAATTTTTTACAGTTCTTATCAAATTGTTAATGATTCAGGTATGCATTCATTATATACTTTTTTATAGTATCTTTAGGTTTTAGCTATTTTATTTCATTTATGAAAAATAATCCTTGATCTAAAATAAGTATTGAAAATGAAGTGAATTGTAGATATAAGCTATTTCAACTTGTTGTGAAGGCAGAGTAATTGTAATTATAAGATTCTATGGAAGCTTATGAATTATTGAACATTTAGTCTTTTTTAAAAAAATTTATTTATTATAAATTGTTAAACACAGCAAAGTAAATGATATACCATAATGAACTCCATATTCCATAATTCAATAGTTACCAAGATTTTTACCTACTTGCTATATCTACCCAAATATTTTTCTCTTGTGCTTTCTTTCTTTTTTATTTATATATTTCAAGATAAATCTCACACGTCATTATTTTACTCTTCCATATTTAAATATGCATCTCTTAAAAATAGAGGCATTTTCCCCACATAATCAAAATTAAATGATCAGTTCCAATAAAATGATTATTTTCCCACTTCTCAAACAATAGATTTATTTGAATTAGTATACAGAGAAGGTTCATGCATCGGATTAGAGTGTCATGTTTCTTGAATCTCTTGTGCAGTTCTGTTGACTTTTTTTTAGGAAACTAGGTCAGTGGTACTATGAGATGTACAGCAAGTCCTCGAATAATAACATTTTGTTCAAAGTTTTGATATAAAGTAGATGAGATACCATAGGGACTTAACTCTTGTTTATATCAATTAGCCTATGGTAAAATTGGTTTCATTATACATCGCTTCACTTAAAGTCACAGAATCTGTTGACAATATTGAGTGCTTACTGAACCACATTCTGGATTTGTCTCTTTTGTTTCTTCCTTGCATGATATATTGCTATACCTTAAGTATTTCATGTAAACTAGTAGTTAGTGCTGTGTTTGTTTAGTGCAATGTTTTGGCAAGAATATTTTATAGGTTGTGCTGTAAACTTATATTGTACAACTTTAGGAAATAGGTTTTTTTAAAATATCTGGTGGTTTAATAAAGACATATACTTTTTAAGCTCAGATAAGTTAAGAGACTGGCGCAGGATCACATACATAGTTAGGTATAAATTTAATACTGTCCTAGAAATCTTTTCTCCTGAATCTAGTGCAGCATTGTATTTACTTTATCATACTGTAATTTTTAGTATGCTTTTAAAATATATTTTACTTGGCTCTAAGATATTCTTTAAGCTGGAAGAGAAATGGAGTGGGTTAGATTCTAGTAAGGGCAATTAGCATAAGTGTATTTAAATAAATTATAATATTAAAAGACATTAACTATTGATATAAAATATAATTGTTAAAGACTTCTCCTGTGCCATAATAAAAGAGATTAGAAACTGTGTAAGGGAAATAATACTTGAGTAATTGTTGATACTAAGTTAAAGACTGTAGATTGTTTTAAATGTTCTTTTACCTATTTTTTTGTCCTAGTAATCCAGCTGTTACTAATTTCTAAACAAATAGAAGAATGAAATTCCCTTTTTAAATAATATTCTATCAATCTTAAAGTCACTGAAACTTTGGTTTGAAATGGCATCTGCTTTGTACTGTGAACTAATATATAACTGACCTTTGATTCTTCTTTTTCACTTAAGAGTGTTGATAAAATCTCCATCTCCAGCACTACATCCACCTCAGAAGTACAAAGATAGAGGAATTTTACATCCCAAACGAAGCACTGATGACCGATCAGATCAATCTTCTGTGAAATCTACAGATAGCAGTAGTTACCCAAGTCCGTGTGCTAGTCCTTCTCCTCCATCCTCAGGAAAGGTAGAGTATTTAAAGCTGACATAGCAAGGAACAGATTTGTAGCATATTTTTATCTAAACAAAATTGTAAACCAAATCTTTTCAGTTACCAGTTATGGCTTCTGTTCTAGATACATATTTGAAGCTTGCAAACTCGAGACACCTGAATAAATTCGTTAGTTTTTCTGCCTGCCAAATTTTTCTATTTATTACCATCTTTAGGCACTTTAAAATTAATAGTATCTTTAGAACTTTATTTTAAAACACATATTAAGAAGCTGATTTTTAATTTTGGTTTATAATTTTAGAATTGAAAATAATGGTTTCTTTCAATTATTAAGTGATTTCTTCAATTAATTGGTTATAAGACAAGACAGGATGGGGTTATTAGGAAGATAGAGAAATGTTGATAAAGAACTGAGAATTCTGTAACTTTCAAAAAAACTTGTAATATGAATGATTTCAAGTCTTTAGAATATGTTTACTTTTACTTCCTTGCATTGTTAGTACCTGAGTAAGTATTTGATTAGAGTTATTTAACTGTATGTTGTGTTGTGGTGAAAATGTCTGTGGAAACATTTGTAAAATAAGAGGAAAAAAAAGTTTTTGCAGATTTGCTTTTCTAAGTTTTAGGTTTTTTTAAAAAAAAATACCTTTATTAAGGTATAATTTATACACAAAAGAATTCATCAATTTAAACTGCACAATTCAGTGCATTTTGACAAATGGATATTATCATGTAACCATACCGCAGTCATGTCCTTAAAGTCCCTTCCCCCGTGGCTCTTGGCAACCATTAAATGCTCTCTGCCCCTAGAGTTTTGCCTTTTCTGGAATTTTCTGTAAATAAAATCATGTATGTAGTTTATTGTGAATAATTTATTTTACTTTTAAAATTCATTTTTGAGGGTAATATTGGTTTAATCTATGAGAGTTCCATTTACTCCATATTTTTAACAATACTTGATATTATTAGTATTTTTAATTTTATCCTTTTAGTGGGTATAGAATGATATTCCCTTGTAGTTTTAATTTGCATTACCCCAGTGACTAATGGTGAGCTGTTCTTATCTTTCCTGCATCTTCCTTGGTGAAATATCTGTTCAATTTTTTGTTCAACTTTTTTAGATTGTTTATTGGTTATTTTCTTTACTTAGTAGTAAGTTTTTAATGTATTCTGGATACAAGTATTAATTATATGTGTTTTGCAAATTTTTTCTAATAGTCTGTGCTTACATTTTTATATTCCTAGGAATATTAATGACAAAGCCATTTATTCTATTTTTCCTATTTTGGTTTAATCTGTTTTTTTTTTCTATTATGGTTCATATTTTTTTGTGTTCTAAGAAATCTTTCTCTAACCCAAGATTACAGAGATTTTCTCCTGTGTTTTCTTTTAGAAGTTATATAGTTGGAGCTCTTACATTTAGATATATAATCTATTTCAAGTTAATTTTTATTTATAGGTCAAGGATCATTTTTTGGTGTTTACCTGTATATAATTGTTCCAGCTCCATTTGTTGAAAAGATTATTCTTTTTCCATTGAATTACCTTGGCACCTTTGTCAAAAATCAATTGACCCTAACTATGTGTTCTTTTTTTGGACTCTATTCTTTCTCATTGATCTCTATACTTCTCTTTTTGCCAGTGCTACAATGATTTGATTATAATAGCCTAATAGTAACTTTATAGTAAGACTTAAAATTAGTTAATGTTTTTTCCTTTTTTTACTTTTTTTGGGGGAGGAAGAATTAAAAATTTTTTTTAATGAAATAAAATTCACATAACATAAAGTTCACCATTTTAAACCATTTTACAGTATAATTAAGTGGTTTTCCAAAATTATATTTACAATATTGTGCAACAATCACCATTTAATTTGGAAAATTTCCATCACTCCAAAAAGCAATTTCATATTTCTCAGTTACCCTCTTCCTCCATCTCTTGGCAACTAGTAAACCACTTTCTGTCACTATGGGCCTTCCTGTTCTGGACATTTTATCTTAATGGACTTATATGGTTATACAATACATAATCCTTACTGTCTTGCTCCTTTTACTTAATATTTTCAAGATTCATTCATGTTGTAGCATGCATCATCACTTAATTCCTTTTTATAGATGAATAATATTCCTTTGCGTGGTCTGTTAGTTACTCAGGCTGCCATACAAAATACCACAGACTGGATTGCTTAACAGAAATTAATTTTCTCACAGTTATGTAGGCTAGAAGTCCAAGATCAAGGTGCTGTAAGGGTTGGTTTTTGGTGAGACCTCTCTTCCTGGCTTGTAGGCAGCTGCCTTTTTGGTGTTGTCCTTGTGTGACCTCTTTTCTGCACATGCACTGAAAGAGAGAGTTCTGATATTTCTTCTTATAAGGATAACAACCCTATAGGATTAGGGTCCCACCCTTATGACATCATTTAACCTGAATTATCACCTTAAAGACCCTATCCCCAAACACATTTATGTTAGGGATTAGGAACTCAACATATGAATTTTGAGGAAGACATAATATAGTTCTTAACACATGAACATACCAAATTTTCTTTATCCATTCATCAGTGGACATCTGGGTTTTTTCTATTTTTTTATTATTATGAATAATGCGGCTATGAACATTCATGCACAGGCTGTTTTGTGGACGTATGTTTTTAATTTTTTTAAATTAAAATTATTGGAGTGACATTAATAAAATTTCATAGGTTTCAAGCGTATAATTTAATAATATGTCATATGTATATTGCATTGTGTGTTCATCACCCAAAGTAAAATTTCCTTGCATCACCAAACATTTGACCCCCATTACCTCTCTCTGCCTCCTCTGTGCACTCCTCCTTCTGCTAACCACTAGTCCAGTGTCCGTGTCCATGAGACTTTGTTTGTTGCTTTCAGTTTTATATCCCACATATGAGTAAAATCATATGGTTCTCAACTTTTTCTGTCTGACTTATTTTACTTAGCATGATAATCTCAAGATCCATCCATGTTGTCACAAATGGCAGTATTTCATCTTTTCTTATGGCTGAGTAATATTTTATTGTATATATGTACCACAGCTTTTTTATCTTATCATCTGTCGAAGGACACTTCAGTCATTTCCATGTCTTGGCCATCGTGAATAGCCAATAGTGCTGTGAACATTGGGGTACATGTGTCTTTGTGGATAAATGTTTTCAAGTTTTTTGGGTAAATACCCAGAGGATAGATTGCCGGGTCACATGGTAATTCTATTTTTAGTTTTTCGAGGAAATGCCATGCTGTTTTCCATAGTGACTGTACCAATTTGCAGTCCTAGCAGCAGTGTATGAGGGTTCCTTTTTCCCTACAACCTTTCCAACACTTGTTATTACTTGTCCTCTTGATGATAGCCATTCTAACAGGTGTAAGGTGGTATCATTGTGGTTTTGGTTCGCATTTCCCTTATAGCTAGTGAAGCTGAGCATCTTTTCATATGTCTGTTGGCCATTTGTATATCTTCTTGGGAGGAGTGCCTGTTCAGGCCTTCCACTCTTCTTTTTTTTTCTAAATTGGATTGTTTTTTATTGTTGAGTAGTATAAGTTCTTTCTATATTTTGAATATTAGGTCCTTATCGGAGGTAATTATCTTCTGCCATTTGGAGGTTGCCTTTTTGTTTTATTGATTTTTTTTGTTTTTGCCATGTAGAAGCTTTTTAGTTTAATATAATTTTATTTATTTATTTTTGCTTTTATTTCCCTTGCCTTTGAGGTCATATTCATAAAATCCTCTCTAAATCCAAGGTCTATGAGTTTAGTACCTATGTTTTCTTCTATGCAATTTATTATATAAGGTCTTATATTTAGGTCTTTGATCCATTTTCAGTTAACTTTGGTGTATATTGATGTGTAGCAGTCTAGTTTTATTTTTTTTTGCCTGTGGCTTTCCAATTTTCCCAGCAGCATTTATTGAAGAGGCTTTCCTTTCTCCATTGTATGTTTTTGGCTCCTTTGTCAAAGATTATTTGCCCATGTATATACAGGGGTTTATTTCTGGATTCTCAATTCTGTTCCATTGGCCTGTGTCTGTTTTTCTGCCAATACCATGCTGTTTGGGTTACTGTCATTTTGTAGTATAATTTAAAGTCAGGCAGATTAATACCTCTGGCCTTGTTCTTTTTTCTCAGGATTGCTTTGGCTATTTGGAGTTTTTTGTTCTATACATATCTGATGATTTTTTTGTTCTATTTCTTTAAAAAATAGTGTTGGGATTTTGATGGGAATTGCATTAAATCTGTTTAATGCTTTAGGTAATAAGGTCATTTTAACTATGTTGATTCTTCCAATCCATGGAATATCTTTTCAGGTCTTTATGTCTTTGTGTCTTCTTCATTTTCTTTTAATAATGTCTTATAGTTTTCAGTGTATAGGTTCTTTAAACGTTTCATTAGGTTTATTCCTCGGTATTTTATTCTTTTTGTTGCAGTTGCAAAAGGTATTATTTTTTCTTTTTCTGAAAATTCAATGTTAGTGTATAGAAACAGTATGGATTTTTGTATATTGATTTTGTATCCTGAAACTTTACTGTATTTGTTTATTGTTTCTAATAGTTTTTTAGTGGATTTGGGGTTTTCTACATAGAGAATCATGTCATCTACAAAAAGTGAAAATTTGATTTCATTATTTCTTATTTGGATGCTTATTATTTCTTTCTTTTGCGTGATTGCCCTAGCTAGGACTTCTAAAACTATACTGAATAATAGTGGTGACAGGAAACAGACTTGTCTTATTCCTGACCTTAGAGGGAAAGTTTTTAGTTTTTTATCATTAAGTGTGATGTTAGCTGAGGATTTGTCGTATATGGCCTTTATTATGTTGAAGTCCTTTCCTCCTATACCCATTTTATTAAGTGTCTTAATCATAAATCGATGCTGTATCTTGTCAAATGCTTTTCCTGCATCTGTTGATATGATCATGTGATTTTTGTCCTTTATTTTGTTTATGTGGTATATCACATTGATCAATTTGCATATATTAAATAATATTTTTTCTTCAAGTTTATTTTTTTGAAAATTGTTTTGTTTATTCTAGGTCTTTCTGCTTTTTGAACTTTAGAAAAAGCTTGTCCATTTCTATAGAAATATTTTTTTCGTATTTTGAGTGGAATTGCAGTGAATCTGTAGATCATTTTGAAGAAAATTGACAGCAATAAGAATGGTGTATATCTGTATTTATTTAGAAATTTTTAAATTTATTTCAACATTGTTTTGTATTCAGAGTTCAGGTATTATACATTTTTGTTAAATTTACCCCTAATATTTTATGTTTTAAATGCTTATGTTTAAAATAAAATATTTTATTTTTTAAAATTTTAATTTCCAATTCTTCATTGTTAGCATTTAGAAATACATTTGATTTTTGCATATTTACCTTTTGCATATTTACTTTTGCATATTTTTGCATATTAACCTTTAATGTAGATGTCTCAGGATTTTCTATAGGGATAATCATGCTATCTGTTAATAAAGATAGTTTTACTTTATTTTCCTAATGTGGATGCTGTTTATTTTCTTGCCTTATCTTTCTGGCTGGAAGATACTTAACTCCAGTAAAATGTTTAATAAAAATGTTGAGAGTAGACATATTTACCTTGACCTTGGAGGAAAAGAAAACCTTAATTATGTCACCATTTATCTTGATGTAACTATGGGACTTTGACTTTTGAATTTAGTTTGCTGAGAGTGTTTATTATGAATAAGCATTGAATTGTGTTTGAAACTCTTTTTACATCTATTGAAATGCTAACAATTTTTTAAATCTATTTTTATAGTGGATTTCACTGATTGATTGTCTAATGCTTATAACTCATTTGGCCATGATATATTACCTTTTAAAAATATTGCTAGATTAAATTTTGTGCATTCAAAATTTTTGTTAAATGGGGGATCTTTGTCCATGAGAGATATTCAGTAATTCTCTTGTGTTGCCTTTCTATGGTTTTGGAATTAGGGGTAATGTTGGCTTGATAAGTTTAGTTGGGAAGTATGCCTTCCACTTAAATTTTTTGAAAGAGATGTATAGAATTGGTATTATTTCTAACGTAAATGTTTCATAGAATTCACTAGCACTGGCATTTTTAGCTTTCCCTGTTGTATCTTGAATCAGTATTATGACATTTGAGAATTTTTCAGTAGAGTACTTTTATTTCAACCTTTAATCCTTTGTGTTATTGGTTTCATACATTTTATTTCCTTGTATGTTATAAATGTCATACTGTATTATTTTTTACTTATATAGTCAATTATCTTTTCTCAAAAGTCAGGAAAAACTTTTATATTTTCTTAACATTCACTATTTCTTGTGCTCTTTATTCTTTTGTTTTGATATGAATTTTTTAGATCATATATTTCTTCCTGAAAACCTTTTTATGGCATTTCTTCTAGTACAGATGTGCTGGAAATGATTTCTTTAAGCTTTTGTTTGGAAAGTCTTTTTCACTTTTGTAAGATATTGTATGTATAATTCTAGATTGACAGTTTTTTTTTCTCATTGCTATAAAGATGTCTTTCTATTATCTTCTGGTTTACATAGTTTCTGATGGGAAGTTTACTGTCTTTCTTATCTTCGTTTTTCTGTATTTAATGTGTCTTTTTTCTCTAGATATTCTTAAAAGTTTTGTTTTACAACTTGTTTTCAGCAGTTTGATTTTAATATTACTTGGTTTGGTTCTCTTTATATTTCTTCTGCAATCTGTGTTTTTATAGTTTCCAGCAATTTTGGAAAACTTAAGAGCATTATTCTTCACATACTTTTTATATCTAACATCTTATCCTTCCTTTCTGGGACTCTGGATTCATTGATATTATTCCACAAGTCACTGATATGTGAAGTTACATTTTCATCTAGAGTGCCTTTTGGGTCTTTAAAAAAATACCTTCCATTTCTCCTCTCACCATGTTTATGTGTTCTTTACCTTCTTGAACACAGTGAACATATTTATAATACCTGCTTTAAGTTCTTGTCTCCTAATTGCATTATCTTTGACTCTGTTTCCTATTGTATTTTTTTTTCTTTGCTTTGGTTCATATTCTCCTGTTTCTTTTCATTTCTTGTAATTTTGTTTGGCTACTAGATTTTTGTTGTATTCCTTTAGTTTTAGACATCCTTCTGATACACAGTTAAGTTAGTTGCAATCAGTTTAATCCTTTCAAGATATACTTTTAAGCAGTATTAGGGTGGATCCAGAGCATTTTTCATCTGGTACCAATTTAGTACCAATACTAAGGTGTGATTTTTCTGTGGGCTAATGTCCATGAATTACAAATTCTTTCCATTCTGGCTATGAAAAGCATGAAATATTCCTAACCATGTGCAAGTTATGTGAATTGATTGTTTTCCTTTGGGTCTTTTCCTCAGGTCATTTATTCTCACTCATGTGCAGGTCAGTACTTAGCCAAAAACTTGTGGGTACTCCTCTGAAGTGCCCATAAGGCATTTTGAATGTTCTGAAGTGGAGTACTAGTTTGGCTTTTTTTAACATCATTTTGATTGAACCTGTGTAGATTTTCAAGAATGATAGAGTTATTGCATTTGTTGAATATTTGGTAAAATATTTTTGTTTATGTTTATGAAAATGTTATTTAATGGAGCCTGTTGATTTAGAAAGGTCAAATTACCTTTCAAGAACTTATGCATTCTTTTATAGGGTTCAAAATCTCCTTCACCAAGACCAAACATGCCTATTCGATACTTCATAATGAAGAGTAGCAATTTGAGAAACCTTGAAATTTCTCAGCAGAAGGGTATCTGGTCTACAACCCCTAGTAATGAGCGGAAGCTAAATCGAGCCTTTTGGGAAAGCAGCATGGTTTACTTGGTATTTTCTGTTCAAGGATCTGGACATTTCCAGGTGAGCCATCCTGAAACAGTAAAAAGGGGTGGTTCTGGCTGCAGGTTAGAGCATAGAGATAAAACATCACCACCACCACCACCACCACCACCACAAATCCTGGCTTTTTATTGCATTGGATACAAGAATTAATTTTGCCTGTCTAAGAATAGGGTTATATTGCACCCCTTCAAAGGAATGATAAATAAGGATCCCTTTGTTTTTGCCTTATCTTACTAGAACCTTTCGAGATAAACAGTTTCTCCTCGTAAGAAGACAACTTTAGATTTACTATTTATCAGGTAGATTTAAATGAGAAGCTTGACTTTTGGTAAAATGATTACTTAAATAGGCCAATGAAGTTAGTACTGACAATCAAGAAACTGAGTGTTTTTCTTAACTGATCTTGACTTGATGTATATCTCAATTTACAAAATAATGAATTTATTATTTGGTGTTATAATTTTTGGAAGTAAAAACTTAGCGGTCAGACTGTATCCATTTATCATGGAATAAATGTGGATTTAGAACTATTGATAAATTCAGAAAATATGTTCAAATTTGAAATTATATTAGAAGGCTGGAATCAATCTTTTCTCTAAAATTTGCTAATATATCTTTTTATAAAAAACTTAAGTAGCTTATTTTTTGTTTTTGTTATGTATTATTCTTATATTACATTTTTACTTTAAAAAAACTACTACTCAGATAAATTGAATTCAGACATTTTAATACCGTTACCTTCAACCTTACCCCTCATTTTACCCACAGGGATTTTCTAGGATGTCTTCTGAGATAGGAAGGGAGAAGAGCCAGGACTGGGGCTCAGCTGGACTAGGAGGAGTATTTAAGGTGGAGTGGATACGAAAAGAAAGTCTTCCCTTTCAGTTTGCACACCATTTACTCAATCCTTGGAATGATAACAAGAAAGTCCAGATAAGCAGAGATGGGCAGGTATAAAGTGTATTTAATATTTTTCTTTTTCTCCTCCATTTCCTTCTCCTCCCCCTCTCCCTTCTTCTCTTCCTCCTCCTCCTCTGCCTTCTCTTCCTCCTTTGTTTTGTTTTGCTGTTTTTTATTGATTTGTTTGAAGAACAAATGTAAGAATACATACTGTATTTTCCACATGCACATGGGAGATAGTGGTACAGGTTTGTAAAAAAGCTAGTAAAAGCCTGCTTGCAATTGTCTCTGACAAAGCTTATTTTGTAAATTTGGCTTCTCTCTGTCTTTGCATATATAAAATATTTCTTAAGTTACTTCACATAGGCTCCTATTGCCTTATTAATAACTAAACTAAAGTATGATCAAAACTGAGTGTCACTCAGAGGTAATTTTACTAAACTCTAAAGATAACAGTATCTGATTCCTTTATGGCTTTAACTAATTATGTAATATAAATAATAACCTTTTTATACTTTTGTGGCTTGTTTTATTTCTATTACATCTTACTTTGCCTTCATGATACTGCCAACATGCATTTTAAATTAGTTAGGGTGATGAAAATTAACATATATATGGACTATTTTGCTAGCTGCTTTATATGAGTTAATTTAACTTAATGCATATAATGAGTTATTAGCTGAATTTTATGTAGGATAAAATAGAGTCTAAGAAACTAGTCTTGTCTAAAGTCACACAGTTAATTTATTTGAATCAGTGTGACTCACTTCAGATCACCATATGAAGAATGTTTGGATTCTTTTTACATGTTCATCATGTCTTAAGAGGAATATAAATGACATTCTTTTCAATTGTATAAGAATATTTTTATTTTTATTTTATAATAATTTTGAAATAAATGTAATACCTAAGATAAGAATATTATATAGTCACCTAAGATTGTTTCTTGGCAAAACAAAACAGAATATCTAACATGCTAGGTTTCACAGTAAACCTTTTGATGTTTAAGCTGAGCGCTTTTGCTAAATCTTCATTAGAAATAAAATTCATTATTTCCAGATACAAAAAAATTCCAGAAGAACTTCACAGAAATCTCTTACTTCATTGTCACAGATATTTGCAGTCTAACTGCAATCTTGAAGTTTGGAAGTCAAGTTCATAAATCTTAAAGCAAAAAATTAGAGCAATGCATACCATATAATTTTAACGTGTTTTGGTAGAAAAATGAAATTAAAAGTGACTTTCTTACATATTTATCAGTGTAGGTATTGGTGATTTAAAAAAATTCCATCCAGTTCTCTTTATGTTTATTCTGACTTTTGATTTATCTAGGAACTAGAACCTCAGGTTGGGGAACAGTTGCTCCAGTTATGGGAACGCCTTCCATTGGGAGAAAAAACCACAACTGATTGACTGACATGTTATACCATTCTTTGACTTTGAATACTGGCAGTATTTGTGATAATTAAGGATATCTTTCAGGTTATTTATCTTTTCTTTTTTCTTTTTATTTTTTAAAGACTTTTTAAAAACTCTTAGCTATGGAATAACGTCATGACTATTTAAAACCACTGAATGCACTGACTTTCAAAAACTTAGATGGGGTTGTGTGTTATCAATGGGCTTTTCTGGTTTAGAATGTTGCTTTAGAACCACCATCTTCCTATAAAAAAGAAAAGGATTATTTTAATTTTATAATGATCCTAGGGAATGATTATGTAATATACGTCAATTGTATGTTTATAATTGAATAAAATAGTAATAGTTCTATTATTTGACACAACCATAGTTATTTTAAGTATATTTAATTTGAAGATGAACATTTCATTTGTTTAAAACACTGAATTATAATTTTTATTGATGATTTTTTAATGCAAAATTAGTTTACTTTAAGGAAAGACCTGAATATATCAGTATGTCTGAGCACTGTTTTGGAAGAGTCAACTCTTAAGATTTATCATTAAAAAACAAACAAGTGAACAAAAACAACCAACCAAATTAAAAAATGTTCCTTTTAAAAATAGTGTGAACTGATTAAGGACTATTTATTTTGCCATTTTTAACCTGAGATACATTAAGGGGAGAACAGGAAGGATCTTCTTTTTCTGCCATTATGAAATGCAGTAAAATCTGAAGAAAGGCAGAGTTCCTCCCTGTCTGTGATCAGATGGGATTCAGTGCTTTGTTTTCCTCCTGGTTCTGCCTCTTTTAACCTGATGTATACCATACCTCTTTCTTCCTCCCATTTTACAACCTTAACACATCTCTTATATGAGCACAGTAATTATGACCTTTTTGTTTTGTCTAGGGAAACTTAATTTAGGCAAGTTAAAATTGAAACAAGTTATACAAGTTACAGAAAATGCTCAACATTGCTAATTTGGTTGCTGTATTTCCAAGCAAAAGTCCACCAGTATCATTTATCTTGCTTAGGATACGATCTCTCTCTCTCTCTCTCTCTCTCTCTCTCTCTCTCTCTCTCTCTCTCTCTCTCTCTCCCCCCCCCCCCCCCCCCCCGCTCTCTCTGTCTCTCTCTCTTTCACCTTTATGCTTAATAAATGGTGGGGTAGATTTTTGTAAACCTGCATTAGCACCAATTCTCCATTTCTTTGTCATTCTAGAATTATTTGGTTTGAACTCCGTTATCTATAAAGTTTCCCAAGAGGCTTTTTGAAGAGAAATAGAGGTACAGACAAAAAAAGAAAGAAGTGTCTTGGTTACTGAGCTCTAAATAGAACAGGTTTGATAGCACTTCTCATGGTACATTTGGGTTATTGCTATATAACAAAAAACCAACATAAATTTAATTTAAATAAAAAGAAAACTCCAAGACTGTTTCTGGATTTGAGAACAAAGAAGTGAAAAAAATTACAGCATAAAATCTTGAGAACCCTTCTGCTTTCTCTGGCATTATATGTTGGTGCATTAGTTTAGAATGTCACTGTGATTTTTGCCTGAATTTGTAGTTATTGGGTTTTTAAAAATTTGTTTATTTTATACTTTGAGACATAACAATAAATTGAACCTATGTGAATTATGTTCCACTGTATATATATTACAGTTCTTTTCCCATTAGAACAACTTGTGTTTTTCTGATAATGTATATATTTTGTTTAGGTATATGTTTAGCAGTTCATGGTGTTCTAAATTTGGAAGTTAAGGACTTTTAAAAATAAAACTTGTTTTAATTGTCATGTTTTCTAATATCTAGCACTGTATGTAAATGATGAGTTTGTTGATATTTAAAATGAATACAACTTGAATATAATTAAATGCTGTTTTTTGGAAGAGATGAACTTCAAATATACTTATTAAATGAAATTCTAATAAGTTATTTATATCTTGTTATTTCTGATACTATATAATAGTACTAAGAAAACAACAATCAGCAATATCCCTTGCTTGAGATATTAATGAATTTCAAGAACCTTGAAGAATACCAAATTCATATAGAAGGTGATAGGTTTCATAACAGTACCTCCTCCTTGAAAAAAAATAATTGCCTCAGTATGATAAGGGGACAGAAAAAAACCTCAAGACATATGTTTTAATATAAAATATTTTGACTTTTAATAAAATATGCAGCCATCCACCTCTGTTCTCAGTCAGGACCCTGCATTATGGTAATTTGCTATTGTATCAGCTGAACAAGTCAGCTTCATTCTACCAGTTACAGCAAAAATAGGCAGTGAGAAAAAAAACAATCTCAAATGAATATTTCAAGACACTTATTTAAGAATTCATCCTCAGAGACTCATTCTTCACCATTTAAAATCTTATATCCTGAAACAGAGAAAGTCTTGAGGAGTAGGTCAAATGAACTTCACCCCTGAATCAACACCAGGGCAAAAATATTGTAACTAAACATGTAACTCACAAGTGACCACATGTTCCAGTCTGAGTGAGCTTCCCAAAGTACAGATCTTCACTGTTAATAATTCCACTCTACTCAAAGGACCACACAGTGTCTATATGCCCAATACCACTGAAAGACCTCAGTCTTTTCAGCCAAATGTGAAATTTCTACTTGGCAGTATACTAAAATCTCAAGCTTCTGCATATTCAAAATTGAACTACTGTTGTTTTCTCACAACTGTTCCACTAAAGTTGTCTGTCCTCTTTTCAATTGATACAAGAAAACTTGGAGTCATCTTTGATGGCTTTCTTTCTCTTGGTCCAGTCCATCAGAAAGTTTTCTTGGGTATACCTTCAAAATATTTCTAGACTCAGCTGTTTCTCACCACAACTGTCACAGCCACTCTGGACTGAGCCACTATCATTCTCACCTGGGTTATTGAAATAGCTTCCTAAGATGTCTTCTCTCTTCTGCCTCTCCTTGCTGCCACCAATTATTTTCAACACAGAAATCAATAATTTTTTAAGACATTAAATTAGTTAATATTACTTTGCTGCCCAAAACCCTGCAAAAGCTCCTCATTTCACTAAAAGCCAAAGTCCTTATAATGGCATAAACACCTTACCTGATCTGGTACACAATTATATTTCTGACCTTCTCTCTTCTACTCATTCTACTTTAGCTATGTTGACCTCACTATTTCTTGAATATAACATTCTTAGTGACTTGTTTTAGTTGTTCACTCTGTTTGGAATGCTCTTAGAATATCTGTGTGGCCAACTAGTTTTTACCATTTAGTGTTAGGTTTACTGTAAGGTTTTTCTAAAAACATAACTCAGAATTAACTTTTTTTGAAGATGTACAGCTCTATGAATTTTAACACATGTTCAAATTTATGTAACTTTCACCACAATCAGGATACCTTTCTAACATCCCCCAAATTTCCTCATGCTTTTCTTTTGTAGTTATATTCTCTTGTATCCCTAACACCTGACACTCATTGATTTGTTCTCTGAAATTCTAGTTTTCTCTTTTTGAAAATATATAAATAGAACCAACCATACAGTATATAACTTTTGGGAACTGGCTTCTTTCACTCAGCATAATGCCTTTGAAACTGATTCAAGTTGTCATGTATATCAAAGTTTATTTCTGGACTTTTGGTCATTTATATCACAATTACAGCTAAATTATAGAAAAACCATCATTGAGAACCACCTGAAACAAATGTAACTGAAGTCCCATAACTAGGATATATAAAGAAGAAGCCACATTGAGACTGATAGGAGGGGCAGAGATGAGGAATGTACAATTCCCACACCCACAGTGTGGTGATTAATAATTGTGAAGGATAGCTCAGCTGTGGAGGTGCCTCTGCTGAGGAGTGAGGGATTCCAGCCCTATATTGGGCTCTTCATCCCAAGGGTTCAGAGCCAGGAAGAAAAGTCCCCCAAACATTCGTCTCTGAAAATCAACAAGGATTATGTCTAAGTGAGATGGAGGACTGTTGGAGGCCTAGGCAATGCAAATCTTAAAGGGCCTGATTACAGAGCTACTTGTTCATAAACTCCTGTGCAGGAGAGGCAGCTCAAAGAGCGCATGTGCATAAGGGGAGAAAGTAAATTGACTAGCTTCAGGGAGAGGGCTGGAATGACAGGCATCAGGACAGCTCTCTGGTAATGGAAGTGCTGGCAGGTGCCATTGTTCCTTTGTTGAACCCTCCCCCCACTCAGCCAGCCCTGAGCAGGTGGGTACCAAATCTGATCTCTCCATTAACATCTAACACTGTTCACCCCATCCAGCATGTGCACTTGGCTCAACCTATTCCAATGACTTTTCCACACAAACAGCTTATGCTGTGGACTTTCCTAAAATTTCTCCAAGGTCCACGAACCCCAAACAAGTAGTGGATTGCTATAGTGTGACCTGTACCTCTTGCTAAGCTATCCCAACCCCAGCATAAGCTCCAATCAGACTCAAACAGCTTTGTAAATCCCATTAGATGACCCCAAGACTGGCATAAGCAGTGGCAAGTCTTGACTTGGAATGTAGTTTCAAGTAAGAAGCCACAAACCCGGCACAAGTGGCAGCTGGCCTCAGCTCACATTGTGGTACCCTCCAAAGGGTCCCAAGCCCAACACTAGTGGCAGCTAGCCTTGGTTCACAGAGCTTCTCCCAAGTGCCTCCAAGCCCAGCAAAACAGCTACCAACCACAGGTCACTTTGTAGTTCCTGCCAGATGGCCCCAAATAAGGCACAAATAGTGGCTGAAATTCACCTGCACCAGAGCTCCTCCCAAGAGGCTCTGGAACCAACGTACCTGGTGGCTGCTTTGGACTGCACCAGAGTACTACCCAACCAGCTCCACAAATGACACACCTGAAGGGCGGAATTGGCTGGCACTAGTGCCTCACTAAAGTGACTTGCAACCTGTGGGGTCAACCCCAGCACAACAGTTTATCTATGGAGTCATCGCCAGCCCTCAGTCAATCAGCTTTAGGGTCAACCCCACCCACTGACATACCCACAGCAATCAAGGATTAAATACTATAGAAGAGCACACACACTCACACAAGGGATACATCTGAAGGACTTGGCTCAGATGACCAGGGAGACTGCCAATGAGCCCCACTACATAAGGCCACTCTGCCAAGACCAGAAGACATAGATCTACCTAATACGTAGAAGCAAACATAGGAAGTAAGTCAAAATGAGACAAATTGTCCCACATGAAAGAATAGGACAAAAGTCCAAAAATAAGAACTAAATGAAATGGAGACAAACAATCTACCAGAGGCAGACATCAAAACATTGGTTATAAGGATGCTCAAGGAACTAAGGGAAAGAATAGAAGAACTCAATGATAACAAAGAGAAAACATAAGAATGGAGATATAAAACAAACAAAAACCCAGTCAGAAATGAAGAATACAATAAGTGAAATGAAAATACATTAGAATCAAGTAACAGTAGATTACATAAAGCAGAGGATCAAATCAGCAATTTGGAAGAAAAAGTAGCAGAAAACACCCAATAAAAACAGCAAATAAGAAAAAGGAATACACAAAAATGAGGATAGTTTAAGTGGCCTCTGGGACATCAAATATACCAACATTTACATCATAATGGTTCCAAAAGGAAAAGAGAGAAAGCAAGGAATTGAAAACCTTTTTGAAGAAATAATGACCAAAAACTTTCTTAACCTTATAAAGAAGTAGGCATACAAGTCCAGGAAACACAGAGTTCCAAACAAGATGAACCCAAAGAGGCCCATACCAAAACATATTATAATTAAAATGCCAAAGGTTAAAGACAGAGAATCTTAAAGAAAGCAAGAGAAAAGCAGTTAATAACCTACAAGGGAGTGTCTATATACTGTTAACCAATTTCTCAACAGAAATTTTGCAGGCTAGAAGGAATTGGCATGAAATATTCAAAGTGGTGAAAGGCAAATACCTACAACCAAGATTGCTCTCTACCCAGTAAAGTTATTCATTTGGAATCAAAGGAGAGATAAAGAGCTTCTCAGACAAGAAAAGGCTAAAGGAGTTTATCACCATTAAACCAGTATTAAAAGAAATGTAAAAGGCACTTCTTTAAGAGGAAAATATCTAAAATATGAATAAGAAAATGTATGAAAGAAAAATTCTCACTGATAAAGGCAAACACTTAATAAAAGCAGTGGATCAACCAATTATAAAGCTAGTACAAAGGTTAAAATATTAAAGTAGAAAGATTATGTAATTACAACAATTAAGAGATGCACACACACAAAAGAAAAAAATGACAAAAACAGAAATATGGAGGATGTGAGTAAAAATTGTAGTGATTTTAGAATGTTTTCAAACTTGAGCAACCATCAACTTAAAATATGCATGAAGTACATGGTAATCACAATCCAAAACTCTATGAGAAATATAAAAGAGAAAGGAATCCAAACAACACTATCAAAAGTCACCAAAATACAAGAGAAGAGAGCAGGAGGATAAGAAAGGAACAGAGGAAAACTACAAAAATAATCAAAACCAGTTAAAATTGTAATAACTACATACTTATTTATAATTTCTTTAAATGTAAATGAAAAAAATGTTTCAATCAAAGGATATAAAGTGGCTGAATGGATTAAAAAACAAGACCTGTATATGTGCTGCCTACAAGAGACATACTTCAGATTGAAAGACACACACAGACTGAAAATAAGGGGATGGAAAAAGATAGTTTATGCAAATGGAAAAGATAATTAAGCTGTGGTAGCAATACTTATATCAAACCAAATAGACTGTAAAACAAAAGACAAAGAAGGGCATTTAATAGTGATAAAGGGAGCAGTATAACACGAAGATAACTCTTGTAAACATCTATGTACCCAATGTAGCAGCACGTAAATATATAAAGGAAATATTGACAGACCTACGAGGAGAGATGGACAGTGATACAGTGATAGTAGGGGACTTTAAGTCCCATGGACATCAATGGATAGATCGGACAGAAAATCAACAAGGAAAAAGGGGACTTAAATGACACATTCGACCAGATGGATTTAATTGATATTTTTAGAACATTAAACCCCCAAACAGCAGAGTATACATTCTTTTCAAGTGCACATGGAACATATTCCAGACTAGACTACATGTTAGGCCACAAAACAAATCTCAATACATTTATGAAGACTGAAATCTTATCAAATATCTTCGATCATAATATTAAGAAACTAGATATCAATTACAAGAAGAAAATTGAAAAGCACACAAACACTTGAGAGTAAATAACATGGTGCTAAACAATGAGTGGGTTAACAATGATATCAAAGGAGAAATCAAAAGATACCTTGAGACAAATGAAAATGAAACACAATGACCCAAAGCTATGGGACACAACCGAAGCAGTTCTAAGAGAGAAATTCATAGCAATGTAGGCCTACCTTAAAAAAACAAGAAAAATCTCAAATCTAACCTTATGTGTAAAGGAACTAGAAAAAGAAGAATGAACAAAGCCTAAGTGAGTAGAAGGAAGGAAATAATAAAGATCAGAATAGAAATAAATAAAATAGTAAAAAAAAACAATAGAAAAGATAAATGTAATGAAGAGTTGGTTCTTAAAAAAGATAAGGAGTTGGTTCTTTAAAAAGATAAAGTTGGTTCTTTAAAAAGATAAAGATTAGCTAGATAATTCATTACCTAGACTCATCAATAAAAACAGAGATTACTCAATCAGAAATGAAAGAGAAGTGACAACCAACACAACAGAAATACAGAAGATTATAGGAAAATACTACAAATAATTATTGGGTAACATGGAAAAAATGGGTAAATTTTGAGAAACATAAAATCTTCTAAGACTGAATTAGGAAAAAAAAGAAAATCTGAACAGACTGATAACTACTAATAAAACAAATCAGTCATCAAAAAACTCCCAACAAACAAAAGTCATTGACCTAATGAATTTTACAGGTGGATTTTATCGAACATTCAAAGAATTAATACCTATTCTGACTATTCCAAAAAATTGAAGAGGACAGAAGGCTCCCAAAATCACTATTGAGGTTAACATTACCTTGATAGAAAAAAGCAGACAAAGACACTACAAAAAAAATATTATAGGCCCATATCACAGATGAATATAGATGTGGAAATTCTGAACAAACTATTAACAAAGCGAACTCAACAATATATTAGAAAGATTATACACCACAATCAAATGAGACTTATTTCTAGGATGCGAGCATGAATCAATGTCTACAAATTAATTAATGTGATACACTAAATAAACAAAATTCAAAAATAAATATCATATATCAATAGATGTAGAAAAAGCATTTGACAAAATCTAACATCCATTTACGATAAAAACTCTCAGTAAAGTGGGAATAGAAGGTACATACTAAGGGACTTATATGACAAGCCCACAGATAACATCATACTCAATGGAGAAAGGCTGAAAGATTTTTCTTTAAGATCAGGAACAAGACAAAAATGTCTACTTTCACCACTTTTGTTCAACATAGTATTGGAAGTCCTAGCCACAAGAGATAAGAAAAAGAAATAAAAGTCATCCAAACTGGAAAGGAAGAAGTAAAACTTTATTTGCAGATGATATGATACTATATATAGAGAACTCTAAAGATTCCACCAAAAAAAACTATTACAATAAATTAATTCAGTAAGGTAGCAGGATACAAAATTTTATACAGAAATCAGTTGCACTTTTATAAATAAATAATAAATTATCAGAAAAAGAAATTAAGATAATTCCATTTACAATTGCATCAAGAAATAAAATACCTAGGAAAAAATTTAACCAAGGAGGTATTTGGAAAACTATAAACCACTGAAGAAAGAAATTGAAGATATAAATAAATGGTAGCATATATCATGCTCATGGACAGGAATAATTAACAATCTTAATTGTAGCACACAAAGCAATCTAAAGATTCAATACAATCCCTGTCAAAATATCAATGGCATTTTTTCACAGTTTAGAACAAATAATTCTAAAATTTACATGAAATCATAAAAGACCCTATATAGCTAAACAATCTCGAAGAAGAATGAAGTTATAGGTATCACACTACCTAATATTAAACTATACTACAAGGCTATAGTAATCAAACCAGTATAGTACTGGCATAAAAACAGACACATAGATCAATGAAACAGAATAGAGAGCCTGGACATAAACCCACACCTATATAATCAATTCATTTATGATGCAGGAGGCAAGAATGTACAATGGTGTAAAGACAGTCTCTTCAATAATGGTGTTTAGAAAACTTGACAGATACAAACAAAAAAAAATAAAACTAGACAACTTTGTTAAACCATAAACAAGAATAAACTCAAAATGGATAAATGAATTAGACTTAAATATAAGACCTGAAACTATAAAATTTCTAGAAGAAAACATAGGCAATAAACTGTGACATCACTCTTAGTTTTATATATATATATATATATATATATATATATATATATATATATATATATATATAGCTATCATCAATAAATCAAAAAACAAGTGTTGGTGAGGATATGGAGAAAAGAGAATACTTGTGCACTGTATGGAGGTTCCTCAAACAATTGAAAATAGAGCTACCATATCACCCAGCAATTCCACTTCTGAGTATTTATCTGAAGCAATATAAAACACTAATTTGAAAAGATATATGCAACCCTCTGTTCACTGCAATATTATTTATCATAGTGAAGATCTGGAAGCAGCCTAAGTGTTTATTGATAAATGGTTGAATAAAGAAAAAATGATACATATATACAATGGAATATTATTCAGCCATAAAATAAAATTAAATCTTGCCATTTGCACAACATGGATGGACCTAGAGGTAATTATGCTAAGTGAAGTTAGTTAGACAAAGACAAATGCCATGTGGAATTTAAAAACAAAGAAACAAAATGGAAATAAACTCAGATACAGAAAACAAATTGATGGTTGTCAGATGTGACGGGGGTTGTAGGATGGGTGAAAGAGGTGAAGGGATTAAGAAATACAAATGGGCAGTTATAAAAATAGTCATGGGGATTTAAAGTACAGCATAGGGAATAGTCAATAATATTGTAATAACTATGTATGATGTCAGATGGGTACTAGAATTATTAGGGTGATCACTTTGTCAGTTATTTAAATGTCTAGTCACTATGTTGTACACCTGTAATTATTATAATATTGTATTTCAACTGTAATTAGAAAATAAAAATATTATTAAAGAAGTTTATTTCCCTTTATTACAGAGTAAATCCCCATTGTATAGAATGTGCCACATTTTTTTTTTAATTTGTTAAGGATATTTAAGTTATTTCCGTTTTTATGTGATTACAAATAGAACAGCTAAACATTTGTAAACAGGTTTTTGTGTAGAAATCTATTTCTATTTTGTGAGCAAATATTAGAAGTTAGATTGCTGGATCATATAGTGTGTATTTTATTTTTTAAGAAACTGTCAAACTGTTTTCCATATTGGCTATATAATTTCACATTCCTCCCAGCAATGTCTGAGAGTTCTAGTTGCTCCACATCTTTGACTGCACTTACTATTGTTAATATTTTTTTATTTTCATTATTCTTTAGATGTGGAATAGTGTCTGATTGAGGTTTTAGGTTGTCTCTGATAGCTACTAATGCAGAACATCTTTTCATGTACTTATTATGTCACTGTAAGTCTGCTTAAGCTTTTATAACAAAATACCACAGACTGTGTGGCTTATAAAGAACAGAAATTTTTTTCTTACAATTCTGGAGGCTGAAAGTCCAAGATCAAGATGCCAGTATGGTGCAGGGGGAGAGGGGTATGGTGCAAACCCTCTTCCTGATTTCAGACTGCTGACTTCTCACTGTGTTCTCATGTGGTAGAAAGGAATGATCAAGATCTGGGGCCTCTCTTATAAAGGCACTAATTCCATTCGTGAAGGCTCAGCCCTCATCACCTAATTACCTCGCAAAGGTCCCACGAAGGCTACTAATACCATCACACTGGGCATTAGGACCTCAACATTTGAATTTGGGGGGGATAGAAACATTTAGCGTATAGCAGTCACCCATATACCCTTTTTGGTGAAATATCAGCCCAAGTGTTTTTACCATTTTAAAATTGTTTCTTTTCTTACTGTTGCATTTTGGGAGTTCATTATATATTCAGAATGCAAGCCCTTTGTCAGATATGTATTTTGCAAATATTTTTTCCTATCTGTAGCTTGCTTTTTCATTCTCTTAACAGTATGTTTTGCATTTAATTTTGACAAACTATAATTTATCAAAATCTTTTCTTTTATAAATTGTGATTTTGTTGTCATTTTGAGAACTCTTTGCCTAATCTCCAGTCATGAACTCTTTGCCTAATCTTATGTTTCCTTGTAAAAATTGTTTTATGTTTTATATTTAAATTCATGATTCATTTTGAGTTAATTTTTGTACAATTGTGGTATTTAGGTTGAGATTGTGTTTATGCATACAGAAGTTCCAACATCATTGTTAAAAAGACTACCTGTTATTGAATTGCCTTTGCTCCTTGGTCAAAAATCAGTTTGCTGTATTTGTTTGGCTCTATTTCTGGACTTTCTAGTATGTTCCATTGATCTCTATATCTGTTCCTTAACCAATACTGTAGTCTTGATTATTGGTACTTTAGAGGAATTTTTAAAGTTGGATAGTGAGGACTTCTAACCAAGATGGAGTAACATGGACCAGATCTATTTTCTCTCCTGAAACAACATTTAAAAAAGACAAAATACAGAAACAACAGTTTTCAAGACACTGGACATCAGGTATAAAGGATAGTAATCCCTGAGAGATGGGAAAAAAACATAAAGAGTCCTACAATTGCCCAAGCTTACTGCCTTGAGAGGGTTTCCAGACCATGGCACAGTGAGAAGGAACTGAGCATATCTTAATAGAGTTTCTGAGTTGAGGAGATAGACTTAAGGAGACAGAGTTGAGACTGGGGAAACCAAAGCAGCTAGAGAGTTCATTGAACATAATGAAAGGGGAGAACTGCATAGAGAACCTCAGAGATTTGTAAATGGTCCCCCTGGGGTATTCAACAGAGTACTGAACAGTGTGCACGTGCAGAAACTAGTTAAAGTCAAGAAAAGAATAATCTGAAAGGTTATGCTTGGTGCTTATAAAGGGCGAGAAATAGTGCCTGTTCTCACCAGCTAGATTTGTAAAAATATAAAAGAATGCAGAAAATAGGCAAAAAAAAAGAAAAAAATGGAAATAACAAATAAAAACAAAAGAACAAGAAAAGAACAAATGGAAAACAAATAGCAAGATGATAGACTCAAACTTAACTAAGTCAATATTCATATTAAATATTAAAAAAATTCTAATTTGAGAGAGCTTGTCATATTCTATAAAAAATCAAGACTCAACTACATGATGCTTACAAGAAATGTTCTTTAAATATGAAGGTACAAATAGGTTAAAAGTTTTAAAAATGGTAGAAGTTATAGCATGCTAGTATTAATGAAAAAAGCTAGAATGACTATTAATATCAGGTAAAGTAAAATTCAGCACAAAGAATATAGCTAGAAATAAGGATAGTCATTTAGTGATAATAAAAGAATGATCTATATGCTTAGGCACCTAATAACTTCAAAATACTTAAGTAAAAATGGATGGAACTGGAAGGAAAAATAAGTTCACCATTATCGTTAGAGATTTCAATACCTCTCTCTCAATTTTGGTAGAAAAAATAGGCAGAAAATCAGCAAAAATATAGTAGTCTTAAAAAATACTATCAAATAACTTGACCTAATTAACATTTATAGACCATACCACTCAAATCAGCAGAAAATGCATTTTTTTAAGTGCACACCGAACATGAATCATAATAGACCATTTTCTGGGCCATAAAACAAATCTCAGTAAATTTATTTATTTTTTATTCTGGTAAGAACACTTAAGATGAGATCTACCCTCTTAATTTTTTTGAGTGTGAAACATTTTATAACATTAAAAAAACTAGCATGACCTACATGTCCATGAGTACAGATATGGCTAAGTATGATGATATTACATACATAATATAGAATATATTTTGATTTTTAAAATTTTTTAAATTAGAGTTAACATTCAGTATTATTTTGTATTGTTTCAGGTGTACAGCATACAGGTTAGACATTTTTATAATTTATGAAGTGATCCCATCTGGCAATCACTAGTTAGTTCTCTGCATTTATGAGTCTATTTTTGTTTTGTTAGTTTATTTTGTTTTTTAGATTCCATATGTAAGTGAAATCACATATCTTTCTCTATCTGACTTATTTCATTTAGCATAGTATACTCTAGGTCTATCCATATCATTGCAAATGGTAAGACTTCATTTTATTTTATGGCTGAGTAATATTCCATTGTATATATGTATCACTTTTTCTTTACCTAATCATCTACTGATGGGCACTTAGGTTGCTTCCATATTTTTGCTATTGTAAATAGCACTGCAATGAACAGAGGGGTGCATATATCTTTTCAAATTAGTGCTTTGTATTTCTTCAGATAAATATCCAGAAGTGGAATTTCTGAGTGATATGGTAGTTCTATTTCTAATTGTCTGAGGAACCTCCATACTATTTTTCATAGTGGCTGCAACAATTTGCAATTCCACCAACAGTGCACAAGTGTTCTCTTTTCTCCATATCCTCAACAACACTTTTTTTTTTGATTTATTGTTAATAGCCATTCTGACGGTGAGGTGATATTGTGGTTAGTGATGCTGAGCATCTTCTCATATGTCTATTGACCATCTGTGTATCTTCTTTGGAGAAAACCCTATTCAGGTCCTCTGTCCATTTTTTTAATTGAAATTTTTTTTGGTGTTGAATTGTATGAGTTTTTATAAATTTTGTATATTAACCCCTTATCAGATGTGTCATAGACAAATATCTTCTTTCATTCAATAGTCTGTCTTTTTGTTTTGTTGATGGAAACCATTCCTTTGGTGTGCAACAACTTTTTAGTTTGATGTAGTTCCATTTGTTTAATTTTTCTTTTGTTTCCCTTACCAAAGAAGATATATCAGAAAAAATATTACTAAGAGCAATGTCAGAGAGCTTAATGCGTATGTTTTCTTCTAGGAGTGTTATGGTTTTGAGTCTTACATTTAAGTCTTTAATTCATTTTGAGTTTGTTCTTGTATGGTGTCTTTACTCCATAGAGAGACTGTCTTTACTCCATTGTTTTTTTCCTGACAGCTTTGTTGTAGATTAAATGATCATACATGTGTGGATATATTTCCTGGCTCTCTGTTCTGTTCATTGGTTTGTGTGTCTGTTTTTATGTCAGTATCATGTTTGATTACTATAGCCTTGTAGTATAGTTTGATATCGGGTAGTGTGATCCCTCCAGCTTTGTTCTTCTTTTTCAACATTACCTTTGCTATTGGGGATCTTTTGTGGTTCCATATAAATTTTTGGATTATTTCTATTAGTTCTGTGAAAAATGCCATTTGTATTTTGTTAGAGATTGCATTGTTTCTGTAGATTTCATTGGATAGTTTTTTAACAATGTTATTTTTTCCTGTCCATGAGTATGGTATATGCTTCCATTTATTTGTATCTTTTTCAGTTTCTTTCTTCAATGACTTATACTTTTCTGAGTACAATTCTTTCACCTCTTTGGTTAAAATAATTCCTAGGTATTTTGTTGTTTCTTCTGCAATTGTAAATGGAATTTAACAAAAAGTTTTCTTTCTGATAGTTTATTGGTGTATAAAAACACAATTGATTTCTGAATATTAATTTTGTATCCTGCTACTTTACTGAATTTATCATTTCTAACAGTTTTTTGGTGAAATGTTTAGGGTTCTCTAAATATAGTGTCATGTCATCTGCAAATAATGACAGTTTTACTTCTTCCTTTCCAATCTGGATGCCTTTTATATCTCTTTCTTGTCTAATTGTGGTGGCGAGGACTTCTAATACTATGTTGAATAAAAGTGGTGAAAGCAGGCATCCTTATCTTGTTCCTGATCTTAAGGAAAACACTTTCAATTTTTCCCCCTTGAACATGATGTTAGGTGTAAGTTTGTCATATATGTCCTTTATTGTTTTGAGATATGCACCCTCTATTCCCACTTTGCTGAGAATTTTTATAATAAAGGGATGCTGCATTTTTTCAAATGCCTTTTCTGCATCTATTTATATGATCATATAATTTTTACCTTTCAATTTGTTAATGTGGTGTATTTGATGATAGATATTTAGGTTGTTTCCATATCTTGGCTATTGTGAATAATGCTATAGTGTACATGAAATGCATGTATCTCTTGATAATCCTGATTTAAATTTTTTTGGATAATATACCTAGAAGTGGAATTGCTGGATCATATGGTAATTCTATTTTTTTAAAAAAATCTCTATACATTTAAGAGGATTCAAGTTATGCAAAGAATGTTCTCTGACCACAATGGACTTACATTAGAAATGAGTAATGTCCCACTTCAAACTAGCTAGAAAAAGCAATGTTTTCCCACTAGTTTCTTCATTCTTTTCAGGATTGACTCTATTGGATCAATTGGTCATGTGCTTATCTCTACACCAATCACAGTGCTAATTGTACTGTGCTATTGAACAAAGAGTTGCTGCTTAAAGAATGTAAAGTTTCACTATGTCAAATGCTTACCCTAAGTATATGGACAAAGAATAGGAGATAAATGGTTTTGAAAAAAAAATTAAAATAGTATTACCAAATAAGGATGTTGGGCAGGCAAAATTATTAGCTATCCACTAAAAAAAGGTACTAGAATTAATTAGTGAGTTTAACAAGACTGTAGAATGCAAAGTCAGATACCCTCTCACACACACACTAAACCGTATAGACTAGCAACAAACAATTGGAAATTGAAAAAAAAACTTTATAGTAACATAAAAAATATCAAATACCTGGGAGTAGCTGACAAACAATGAGAAAGACTTGTACACTGAAAAGTGCAAAATATTGCTGACAGAAATTAAAGACCTAAGAAACAAATAAGAGATTTACCTTATTCATGGAGTGAAAGACTTAACATTGTTAAGATGTCAGTTCTCTCCAAAATCTGTAGATTTAATACAATCCAAATCAAAATCCCAGCAGTCATTTTGTAGACATCAACAAACTGATTTAAAAATTATTATGGAAATGCAAAGTATCTACAACAGACAAAACAATTCTGAAAAAGAGCAACTTTGATGGCTTACACTACCTGATTTTAAGACTTATAAAGATATGATACACAAAATAGCTTGGTATTGGCATAAAGATAGACAAATAGATCAATGGAACATAATGAAGAATCCAGAAATAAACCCATTATCTGTGGATAACTGATTTTATTTTTAAACAACGGCATGGAAAAGGCATCCATAACTTTTGTTAGGTTCCCCAAGAGGACCACGATCTACAAAAAGTTAAGAAATGCTATCTGGAATGTTCTACATAATTACTTTCTCTTTGTGAAATTTTATTTTGCCTGTATTGTCACTAGTATTACTACTGTTGTTCGCTAGGTAGTGCTGCTGTATTCATTTCAAACACCAGTCAAGCTTCTTTGATATGAATGAGAAAGCATAGTGGCTTAAATGACAAGAGTGTTTTCAAGATCTTTTAGGGTTGGAAGTAATTTTATAAATCATAAAGTTCAATCTTATTATTTTATAAATGAAGAATCTGATGCACAAAAGTTTGAGAGGTTTGATTAAAACCAGTCCTTTGGAAAAGTCAAAGGTTGTCCTAAACGGAACAAATTCCTAGTGGTGGGGCTCTCCTCCTTCAGCCATAACATAATTTAAGTTGTGTTCTGGCTGCTGAGGTGTTGGGGTTAGTTTTAGTTGTTATGGACTTTAGATTCTTTGACTCTGAGACATTTGTATATAATGGTTACGACCATGACTTAAAATCTGTTCTTTCTTCCCTGAAGAGGCTGAGGAGGGCTTTAGTAAAGGAGGGAGCTTGCACAGATCTTCCTGAAACTAACTCTTCCCTACCCCTTTCTCTGCTCAGTTTTGGACATATATTACAATTATGTGCTTTGTGTCTTTCCAGATCTAACAGTAAGGAGTTTGTGTAAGGAGTTTGATGACACATGAGGTACATGCTATAAATATTGGTCTTTGGATTCCTCCCACCTAAAGAGAGAGAAAAGGAGTCAAATTGGGAGACCACTCTGGGAAAGTGGTTGGGACTGTTTCTTTGTGGCATCTTGTGTAGAGACCACTAACCCAGGGCACAAAGAGGACTCACTTCTTTAGAGAATAATCTTGCCACATTTCTCCCCAAAAAAGAGTCTTGAAATGCACAAGTCTTCAAAAGATGTACTATTTTTTACCTCCACTTTCCTGTTTCTTTGTTCCTTTGTCTTTTCCTGATTTGGCAATATCCTTAGGCACACCCAGCCAAGACATGAACCAAAGTGGTCACCATTCACACCTCTTTCCACCAAAGCTAACAATATGGAATCAATAAAGTGCCATTTTAACCCATTTTCTGTTTAGAAAAAAAAGTGCTGCTTTCTGCCAATGTTAATTTAATTTTACATAAATATGCTCTTTGAGGCTGAAGAACATCTGACTGGTTTTCAATGTGAAAATAAAATATAAAAACTGTTCTTGGTGTTATTTCTAAATAGAACTTGTTTCTAATCCTAATGTAACAGAAATGTATACATAAATTGGAGTCATCAAATGAATCTTTGGCTTATACCTGTTTGAGAATGATGTTAATATCACACGTAGGAATGCTACATTTTCTAAGATTTAACATTTTCAGCAATCAAAAATTATTATATTTTGTAAATGGAAATACCACAACTAAAAACAGAATGCTGTAAATAGAATATGTCATTTGTTTCCAAAGACTATTGATACACTAGAGCAATATGGAAATAATAATAAAAGTGAGATATTTTATGGAAACTTTGGCAGTAAGTTTAGGACTGTAATCTGTGAGTTATCTCGGGGTAAATTCTGCAGTTGCAAGTGCTGCTGGAGAGTATTCTAGGGGCAAATGGGAAATGGTTTAAAAAACCATTCAATGTTGTGTCTTAAATTTTAGTAAGCAATTGTGAAGGGCACTATGATGGACAGTCTCTGTCCCTACAAATCCATTCTCCTTTGAGCCTAGGGTGCTGACTTTTACGTCCTCTGCCTTCAGTTGGTTTTGGCTAATGAGAGACACCAGCAAGAGATTGGAAAGTGAGAGGAGACAGAGCTGGAGAATTTATTTCCTTATGTCTCTGTCTGCGGGGTCACTGGTGGCTTGACTGTGTCCTTTTACCCTCTGCTGAAAGCCACAGCTCCTGTCAGACAGTCCTCTTCTGCAGCTCTGACTTTTTGGTTTCCAGTAACTTTTTTTGTTTCTTCCTTTGTTCCCTCAGACCGAGAGGTGTCAATAGCCTCCTTCTTTTACTAGTCATAGGGTGCTTCATTTTCTGTTTTTTTTTTTTCCTAAACCCTGCTTCTTCCTCTGTAAACAGACCCTCTGTAAACAGATTTCATTAAAATCCTTTTACTCTTTTCATCTGTTTTCAACCCAAACTCTGACCCATTCAGCTGGAAACCTCATTAAATTTCTGTAATATAAGATTCCTTATAAACTCCAAGTCACATTCCCTTCCTACGGTGGCCCATCTCTGGTGGCTGATTGGTGTTTGAGATATAAAGTCTCAGTCCTCTTGCTCCTACTTGAGACAACTCTGAAGAGTCCTTCTAGCTTCAAGACTTCCTGTAGTGAGAGCTGATACCTCTCGTAAGATTGTATTGTGACTCATCCCTCTCTGTCCAACTCCACTTCCATTGCTTCTCTCTTCTGTTATTATCACAAGAACACTCCTGTGTGCCATTATCCTTGTCAGAGTTGTACCCAACCTGTGACATTTGGTTGCAAGAGTGATCTAAGAAAGCAGATGCTGGGATAGGATTTTGGATGTAGATTATGTACCACCTGGTTGACAATGAGGAATCTTATCACCTGTGGTAAGTAGAATGCAGATAACTCTTGGCACAAAGTAGCACTACAATTGTTAAAATTTTGACCTTGGCTTGAGTACCCTGACTACCTACTCACTGTGGACTGGATGAGAGGGAACAGTGCTAGACCTGACCTGGGTCATATACTTTGCAGCTAGGGAATAGGCAGGACATTATGATGGAGATTCTACAGAACCACATGAGAGAAGGTGGGAGTTCACTAAAGAAAGAGATAATGAAGTGTTCAGTGCAGTTGGAGATGCAGTCCTTGTTACTAAATTCTTTATTATGGTCTATAATGCTCTACTTAACCTGATTTATCTTTCTAAACTTTGTTTCCTTCTACTCCCCTTATCCTGCCTCCCAGATTTCCAGGCAACACTTGCCTTTTTGGTGTTCCTTTCATAAACTGAGCATTTAATCCCTGCCTCAGGTCCTTTGCATCCATTCTCTCTGCTTTGGAGGCTTTCCACCTCATCTTACCATGATTATTCCCTCACTACATTTGGGTCTGTCCTCTAATGTCACTCAGAGAGTTCTTCCCTGACCCCTTCCAGGGTCACTGTATTCATCTTACTCTTTACATTAGCTTAATTTTTTTTCATAGAAAAAAAGTTTTTGTTTGTTACTTCATATCATCCATTTGAATATGCGTTCATAGAGGAAGAATTGTGCCTTTTTCAGCACTGTATCCATAATCCTTAGACTAGTGTTTGGCATATAGTAGATGCTGAGTAATTATTACTGGATGAAGATATAGGATAGATGGTGAAAAAGAGATGCAAAGTAGGGAAAGGTTAATCTGACTGGAGAAAACAATGATAAAAGTTTCCTGAGGAGAAAGAACATTAATTGGATATTGAAGGATGGGTGAGATTGACAGGTAGAAATGAAAAAGTTCAGGTAAAAAAACTTTTGTGGGGAAAGGCACTTTTGCAGGACATGTATGTAGAAGTGAGTAGTCCATTGTGACAAGAGTTATAGGGTAGTCTGGTGACTCAGGCCAAATGGTTTTGGGGTTTTGGGGCTGGTTCATATTGTGGTACTGGTTCAGTTGACAGCATCTAACAATAGAGTTTATACTTTAAACAGGTATTGCTGCTGCTCTTTACGTTATTTTTTACTTGATGTTGTGCAAACCACTCATGTGTGGTTCCTGATCTACCATTCTTGTTATCTCTGTGTTCTTATAGGGTCCTAGCATAATGTAGAGAAAACCAAGGCTCCTATTATAGGAATGACTAATAAGGGAGTGAGTGATATCATGTTCAAGGTTCACATTTTAAAGATAGTCTCACAATGACTATTGGAAGAGGTTTTAAATATTTGTATTTTTGGCATTTTCTTTTTGATATTAAATTGTGTATAACTCTGTCTATTTAAATATGCAATATTTAATTAATATTTTAATGAATATTTAATATTTAATTAGATATTTAAATACTCAAATTAGAGATTTGTCTGGAAAGATGGTAAAATGAGAGTATGTTTGCCTTATTTCTCTCTCTAAAACCTACAGAAATAAACAGAAAAAATATAGAGGGAAAAATATCTATAATGAAACTAGGAAACAGCTAAATTTCACATCACAGATGAAAAAATATCTTTTAGATGCAACATAATTTGAACCAAATGGAAGACAGATGCTCAGAGCTGATATCCTCTGATATCAGGAAAGGGTAGATTTCAAAATCTGTAAATTAGTAGATTAAAAAGAGCTCCACTAGTAACTTTTAACTTGATTTAATAAGAATTAATCCTGTGGTTGGAACAAAAAATGGTGAGGGAACTCATGTTGAAAGGGACCATGTGCCTACTCAATCTTTATTGTTTAAGACCTGCTCCTAGACTAGGATAACATTCAGAATGGTCAGTAGCCTAAGAGAGTACCAATATGTTTACATAACAGGATTAATCAGTTTTGTAGGAAAAGAATTTATATTAAGCCTAAGTTTCTATGGAAAGACCAAAACATGAAAAAAGCAAAAATCCTGAGAGGAGAACGAAGGTTGTAACACAGATATTCTAAAGCAAGTGGTTTTCATAATAAATTAGTCAAGAAAAAAACTAATTGTGAAACTGTGGTACTGTTTAGTGCTCTTATGTCTTGAGGATATGTCTGATTTCTGGTTAGGACATAGAAAAAGAGGAAAATGGAAAAATTCTGAAGTCATTTTCTCATATACATAGTTCACTCCAGTTGTTTGATTGTTGTTTCCCTATAGTTAATATTAGATCCTTGTGGCATTAGTTTTCTGCACCCTAAACACTTTTTTAATAATAAAGAAAAAAAGGAATTGGTGAAATAACTTTGGAATTTTTCCCAAGATTTCCGTGGTTTATGTAACTTTTATTTTCTGTATCCTGAGATAATCAAGAGTTGACTAGAGGTGAATATTATATTAAAAATCTTTATCGTTGGATGATTTTTTTTCTGCTTCTAGAATTTCTAATCTCTGAGGTTACCAGTTGTTCCTTACCATTATTTCCTACAGAAGTTCGGTAGTTCAAATACAAGTTATTAATTTATGACTCTGCTATTTTTTTTATCTGTGTGACTTGGGCAAATTATTTAATGTGTTCAGGTTTTGTCTTTTTACAATACGAAAAATATGCACCTTATAATTGTTGTGGAAATTAAATAAGAGATCATGGAAAACACCTGGTTCAGAGTCTGGGAAAGAGAAGGCATCCAAGTAATATACTATTGTTTTTTATTCAACAGTAAGAGTTCATAAATAATGAAATATGATAATGGTGAAAAGAATGCTTCCTTCACTGAAAGATTCTGTCTCTCCTAGGTAGCAGCCCACCTATGACATTGGTTATATTACTCTAAATTCTTACAATTAGCATAGCATAGCATTCTTCTGAACATTTTATGGATGGAAATAATTAGAAATTTTACTTTTGGTTTAGATAATGGCCTCTGAATATATGGAAGTCTCCTATTTCACTGGCAACAAGTTTATAAACTCTGTTGGATCTATAGCTGTGAACCTACAGTACACATCCTCTTGGCATTTTAAACAGATTTTAACTTGATGATAATAAATGAATAATTTGAACTAAGAGAATTTAATGTATCATGTGAAGAGAAGCAGAAACAGCAAGTAAGATATGCATGTTTCTTTAAGGGATATGCTATAAAACAAAAAGAAAGCTTGAAGTGTGAGTTGACCTTGGCCCCCCCATCCCCTCGTAATGGTAAAATGAGTGTCCTTCATTACACTGATTACTGATGCTATGGAAGTTAGTTACCATGCTTTATTAGAGTAGTGGTTTGATAAGAGCTCTTAAATTATTAACGATTAGTGCTTAAATATTAAATTCATAAGAATATATCTATAGCCTTGTTGGGAAAAGTGATGCACACATTGCCTTTGAAAAACTGTTGATTTTGAAAGTCATATTTTTCTATATAATTGCTCTCCTTTAATAAGAAAGATGTCTATGTACAGCCTTGTCATTATTATTTTCAGTGAGTTACCCAAAATTCAATATAATTGTAGGCACCCAATAATAAGAATTCAGAATCCATACATTGCTTTTTAAAGAGCTAACATCAAGTAATTTTGCATTAAATCTTTTGTTATTATTACTTTTACTTAATGTCAGGGATTGACAATCTTTATTTGTTATAGGTTTTAGTGCCTTTCAGAGTCATGGCCAGAGAATAAGACTGTCCTACTAAGAATGTGCCTCTGTCTTAATTTCCATGGTAAATGGAGAAAAGATTAAGAAAGGAGCATGAAGAGAATATTGCTTTTATGCCTTTTGTCTATGAAAGGCTCTTAAGTGTGATCAGAGGCCATGTGAAAGGCTTACTATTCCACTGCCTATTCAACATCTCCTCTGGATATCTCAAAGCAAACTTTAATCATACACCATTGTAATATGCTGCCTAGGACACTGTAGTTCTTCCTGGTTCTTTTTACATTAATTGCTTAGCTCCATTCATGGTTCTTTTTCTATGTGTTATCTTCAGGGTTGGGTTGGAAGAGAAAGTAAGTGTCTATGATAATTAGTCATCTTTCCAGGAACAGAGAATTTTCTATTTCTATTCCCTATAATTTTCATAATTAAAATTGTAGTGGCTTCTGTATAATCCATCTTATTGATGTGCCACAATATGAGACATTCACTAAGGCAAGAAAACAAAACTATAGTATGTGCAATCATACTAGGTGGTAAAATTATATAAAAAAGCAATTAAATGGTTACCATAGATATCTTTATGGTGTGGGAAGGGACTGTAATTGGGAAGGAACAGGTTGGAGTCTTCTGAAGAGTGGCAGATTTTTGTTTCTTAACATGGATAGTGTTCAGGATGGGCTACATAATTGCAGAGCCTGTGCAAAATGAAAATGTGGAGGCCTTTATTTTTTAAATTATTTAAAAATCTCAAGACAGTGACAGCAGTTCATTAAATTAAGTATGGGACCCTTTAAGTAGCAGATCCCAGTGTAACCGCACAGGTTGCATGTGCATGAAGTCGGCTGTGGTGGTAATTATATGAATATTCACTCTATAATAATAATTTGTTAAACCAGATATTTATGTTTTATTTATTTTCTTCTACATTGCTATGTTTTTACAATAAAAAGATAAAAATAATTAAATAAAATGAGAACTCACAAATGACAAAAGATTAATTAGAACTCTCTATATAATTACTTCAAGGAACTCTCACTAATAAGGAAAAGATAAAGAGTAGACAATATAAACAAAAAGTCAAAATATATAAAAAGTAGAAGGAACTGTGTTAATATCTATATAATAAGTAGGAGGCTCCACAGGAGAGGCAAAAAAATAATCAAATAAGTAAATATTTTAAGAAATAATAATTGAGAATTTTCCAGAATGAGAGAAAGTAGAAAAAATTCAGAATACAAAATAGGATAGATAAGAAGAAAACTACACCTAGAAATACTATAAATAAGTCCTAAGAGCAACTAAAAACCAAAGAAAATTCTGAAAGCTTATAAAAAGGAAGAACAGATATCTCCTAAGGGAACAAGAATAGAATTAATGTCAAATTTCTTCAATGACGTGGAATGCAAGAACATAATGAAGTACTGTCTTTAAAGTGTCAAAGAAAAAATTATATAAACTTAGAATTTTATTTTTAGATAAACTAGTAGTTCCAAGGCTTTTTCATTTCAGAACTCCCTTATGTTTTTAAAAATTATTGAGGGCTCAAAAGAGGTATTGTTTATGTGGCTTATATTTCAACATTTCATGTACTTGATATGAAAATTGAGAAAAATTAAAAATAATTTTATTACTTTATTTAAAATTTAATAATTACATTTAAACACAAATAGCATACTTTTATTTAAAAAATGACTATATAGTGCAAAATAAAATTAAGTTTATCAGAGTAAAGGTGTTATAATTACTTGACCTGACTGACTTAAGACTTGATCTGTGGGAAAAGCTCTATTCCCAAGGTATTTGCCAGGAATAACTAGCAGTAATCTTTTAGCATCTCAGCTGCCTGAAGCTGTAATTTAAGGGGAAAATCTGGGAAAAAGATATACATAGGGGGCTTTGAAAAGCTCTTAATCCTGGGGATCTAGGTGGCCATGTGCATGTGCAGTACTGCAAGCTACCCAGGAAAGACCTGGGAAGGCCTCAGTCTTTTTCCTCTGGATGATCTTGAGGCCCTGGGCAAGCAGTAAGTGAAGGCTACGGTAGAATTGTAACTTTTCAAGTATTGAAGATAGATAGGTTCCAACACAAAGCTAGAGCCCCTCATCAAAGCTTCTTACCTCTTTTTAAAATGGTTCTGAGAAGGGAAAAAACAATTGTAGGATAAAGAAAGATGCCTTACAGCTAGAAATGAGTGTTCTTTTGGTAGTTGAGAGGGACTGAACATATTCAGATATCTCTGTCTTCTCTACAAATTCTGCAAAAAAAAAAGGACTTCATTGCAGTTTCTCTTTTCTTGGCCTGTACATTCTCTAAGGAAATTCTAGAAGCTCTTGAAATAAAAGAACGTGGATATTACGAGGACAACAGGTTATCACATAATCTATACCCTAGTATAATGCTTTATTTCCACTAAACATAAAATCAGGAAACAAAAACAAATAAAACGTAAAAATGGGTTCCAGGGAGGAATAGATACAGCATTTTGGAAAATAAGATCAAGAAAAAGACATAATGCTGAAAGCACACAATCTATTTCAAAGCAAAAAGACTAAATCAAAATCACTCAGCCATTACATTGAACGAGTTGTGAGTAAGGAGGAATCCAGCAACTGCTTGGGAAGTTTTTCCATTTAGGATACAAAAAAATAAGTCTTGTCAGTTAAGGGTTTGTCTTTTGAAAAACAAGCCTTTATATAGTTGTTTTGCTCTACTAATTCTCTTTCACTTGGAGGTGGTACTAAGAGTGCAAATGATGTGAAAGGAGGCCAAAGCTCTCTCCCTAAATCAAAAATATAGTTGATCATGTCTGTAGGGTCTACTACACTCCTTAGCATTTAAAATTCTATTATGGATAGAACTAGGGAGGACGCAGAGTGAATTCATGTTAATATTTTTATTCTGTTCCCCAACCTTAAACTTGCCCTGCTCCTGAATTATCATTTTTGGAGTTGAAGTGAGAGAGTTGAGATGAATCCTCTAAGTTCACTTCCTGTTAGTTGAGTGTAAGAGCCCTGTGCATGCCTTTCCTCCCACAACCAGGAAATATATCTATTTGAGATTCATCCACTCTTACGGGCTGGGCACTTCAAAGCAGATGAAGCAATCAACAAATTCACATCTCTATTCAACACTGCTGTAAAGTACAGTAAAATGCTTTATAACTGGTTTAATAAAAAAGTTATTACTATTTTTTAAATTCAGCCAATCACATTGTACTAGGCACTGATCTAGGTGCTTGCGCATACATTATTTCATTTTATTTTCAGCATCATTATTTCTCCCAAAGTTCCAATGGGAAATTAAGTGATACTGTAGGTCATGGTGGGTAAAATTGCTGCCAAATACTTAGAGGAAACTTAGAATGTTAATGAATGGTTTAATTCAAAGCTGAACTGAACAAATCCCAAATGCTTTTCTGTTCCAATTCAAATTGTGTTGTTTTTGCCTCTTTCCTTGAATCTCCCACAAAAGGTCTTGGGTCTGAGACCTTGTCACTGTGAGCAGTGGAATAATGCAGACATATCTGAAATGTAAAAACTTTGCAAAGACACCAGGACTGACTTGACCTTGTCAAAACTCCATTTATTACATTGATTCAGCTAAGAAGTTCACAGTCCATAATTTCTTTTGAAATTTACAAGCTGCTTTTAAAAACCCTAGGAAGAAACAGCTGGATGTGCAGATGTAGGCAATGTGATTTTATGACAGATGGAGAAGTGCATCCCTGAAACTTAACTCTGAGTCCTCCATTCAGGTGAAATGTTAACAGTGGGGCCAAGATGAAGATGAAGCATATGGGGTTGTCTGGATGACTGGCTCTCAATCACTATTCTACAGTATGTCTCTATGAATTTGACTATTCTAGATACCTAATATAAGTGGAATCATACAATATTTGTTCTTTTGTGAATAGTGTATTTCACTTAATGTCTTCAAGGTTCAATGTTGTAGCCTAATGTGTCACAATTTTTTCCTTTTAAAGGCTAAATGATATTCCATAGTATGTGTATATCACAGTTTGTATATCCATTTACCTGTTGATACATGTTTGGGTTGTTTCTATCTTTTGGCTATTCTGAAAATGCTGTTGTGAACGTGGGTGTACAAACATCCCTTTGGGGATCTTAGTGTTTTTACTTTGAAAAATTATATAATAGTTATCTATAGTTTTGTGTTGGAGTGCTATGTATTCTTATTTGGGTTAGTGTTTTTATCCTTGAAGAGTGTCCCAGCATAAGAGAAAGGAAGATCTTTTCAAATGTTTGGCTAGAAAAATCAGACACAACCTGATGGTCTGAAACAGGACACCTGCAAATTAGGCCAGTTAAATTTTTTTTCTGATGAGCATATCTTTCCAAATTAGTATGCTGCCAATCATCCTTAGAAAGTGTTGGTTGGTTTGACTTTCCAAATCCTAACTAATCTTGACTTTAGTTTCCAGAGTTTCAAGAGGCAGCTCAGGTTTAAATGCCCAGTAGTTCCTGACCTGAGCCTGCCTCCAGCATCTGTTAGGAAATGAGAACTCTGTTTATTTTACTCCCTCACATTTTACTAAGAGGATGAATTGGCAGTGATGGAAGGAAATAATTATAGTGACTTCTGTGTGTGGTTAGAAGAGCAAAGCTGAAACAGAGGACGTTGCTAATTCTGAGTGAAAGCCCAGCAGGGAAGTGAAAGGAGAAGTCTATTTCTATTGAACCACCTACCAACAGAGTACTTTTTGTTGGGCTATGGGCTAATATGTGATAGAGACCTCCTATGAATTTAAGGATTTCTGTATATTTTCTACCTATAGTTAGAACAACTAATGCTGCTTCTCTAGTGTACTGTATTAATTTTGCTATCTTTAGAAGAGTTAATATCTTAGGCATTTGCTTTTGGCTTACTATTGTTGTTGGTACTAGGAGAAATGGTAGAGATAGTTTCTCAGCCATGAAAATTCACTCCAACTGTAAAATAAAATGCTTACTGTAAAATAGACTATCAGAATCACAGTAACCATTTTAAAAATGCCTCAGACTTGAAAAGATACCTAAAACAAATTGTTGCTAAATGATGAAAAGAAGATAAAGAGCAGTTTCTGGCATTAATCTAATTATTACTTATGGTTTTCTTTTTCTTTTTTAAAATAATTTTTAAAATTTTAAAATTACAGTTGACATAAAATATAAAATATTATATTAGCTTCAGGTGTACAACATAGTGGTTAGACATTTATTAACTTATGAAATGATCACCCCAATAAGTCTAGTACCCATCTGACACCATACATAGTTATTAAAATATTATCGACTATATTCCCTATGCCATATTTTACATTCCTATCACTGTTTTTGTAACTGGCAATTTGTACATCTTAATTTCTTCTCCTTTTTTACCCTTTTTCCCTAAACCCTCTTTCATCTGGAAACCACCAATATGTTCTCTGAATCTATGGATTTGTTTCTGTTTATTTATTTTGTTTTATAGATTATGCATAAGAGTGAAATCATAAGGTATTTGTCTTTTTATATCTGACTTATTTCACTTGGCATAATATCTTCTAAGTCCATTTATGTTGCCACAAATGACAAGATTTCATTCTCTTTTATGGCTGAGTAATAGATCTTTGTATGTATGTACCACCTCTTCTTTATCCATTTGTCTATTTATGGATACTTAGATTGCTTCCATATCTTGACTATTATAAATAATGCTGTAGTGAACACAAGGATGCATATGTCTTTTTGAATTAGTTTTTTTTGGTTTCTTCAGATATATATCTAGAAATGGAATTGCTGGGTCCTTCTTTGTCTCTTGTTATAGGCTTTGTTTCAAAGGCCCCTTAAACTATCCCCATATTTTCTGGATTATTTTTTTCTGATTTGTTGCTCTTTTACCCTTTCTTCCAAGTCACTGATTCAATCCTATGTTTTATGTAATCTACTTAATTGATTTCCTCTAATGTATTCTTCATTTAGCTATAGTAATCTTTATTTCAGACTGTTTTTTAAAATGCTTTATATCTCCATTTTTATGTTTTCTATCTCTTTGTTAAAATCCTCACTGAGTTTATCTAGTCTTTCCCTAAGTTCCTTGGGCATCCTTATAACCAATGTTTTGGCGTCTGCATCTGGTAGATTGCCTATCTCCATTTTGTTGAGTTCTTTTCTGTAGTTTTGTTCTGTTCTTTCATTTGGGACCTATTTCTTTTTCTTTTCATTTTGGCTGACTCTCTGTGTTTGTTTCTATGTATTTGGTAGATCTGCTACATCTCCCAGTCTTGGTAGAGTGGCCTTATGTTATAGTTGTCTTTTGGGACCCAGTGGCACAGTCTCCCTGGTCACTTGATTCAGGTACTCTAGGTGTGTCCCTTGTGTGGATTGTGTGCACCCTTGTATTGTAGTTAAGCTTTGATTGATGTTGGCATTTTCAGTGGGAAGGATTGATTTTCAAGCTGATTGGCCATGATAAATGGGCATGATTACAGTAGAGTGGCTGTTGTGCAGTGGCTGACCCCCTGGAGCAGTATTTACTTTAGCAGGGCTCTGGTGCCAGCTGAGTCTGCCCTCTGGGAGTGTCATTTGTAGAGGTGATTGGGTAGTGCTCTTGTGTGGTCTGAAGCTGGCCACAGAGTATGTTTGTTCTGGGACCTCTTGGGAGGGGCTCTGTTGCTGGCCCAGGTCAGTTGCTGCCTGTGCCCTGCATGGAGCCACTTAGTATGAGTTACTTCTGTAGATGGTTGTCACTTGTAATATGCTGGAGGTGCCTGGGGAAGCTAAGCTGTGAAGTAAGGCCAGCTGCAACTAGTGTTGGATTTGTGGTTGCTTAGCAAGAGGTACAGGGCATTCTGAGACCAGCTGCTGCTTATCTGGAGTTGATGAATCTTTGAGAGATGTTAGGAAAGTTCTCAGCTCAGGCTAAGACAGATGGTTTTTATGGAAAAGCCAATGGAAATGGGTTGGGTGGGCCTGCAAATTGGGTATGGCAGTGTCTCAGGGAATTACAAAGGAGGGGAGAACAGTGTTAGCCATGTTTATGGAGACTTAGACTTTGTGTCCACCTGTGCCTGTGTAGGTTCTGTGGGAAGAGGGCTTAATGGTTACTACCAGTACTTCTGTCTGGGAGAAAACTGCCCCTGCAGATCTTGCCCTGAAGCTAGATGATTCAGTTCCCCCTAGTATGTCCCTGGCAGTACTTGAGTTTCTGCCTCAGTGCTGAAGCTCAGACCCAGTAATTCCATTGGTGAGTAAGTGTGTATGCAAGCCCTTTAAAGGAACCCCCTGGAACTCTAGCAGCCCTCCATCTTAGCCACAATCTTCTCTGGTTTTCACAGCCAGAAGTTGTAGGGACTTCACCTGGTACTGAAACCCTCGGCTAGGGAACCTGGTGTGGGGCTGGAAGCCCTCATTTCTAAGAGGGAGAGCAGTCCCTCCTGAGTGTTAACTGCTACATTTGAGTGTGTGTTCAGCCCGTTGCCTTTCTCTGCTCCTCCTACCTGTCTCAATGATGCTTCTTAGTTATGGGACTTTTGTTCAGCTAGTCTTCAGGCAGTTCTGTAGTTAGTGCTAATTTTAAGGTGGTGGTAGGAGTATTTACCTTCTTTGACATCCTGACCAGAAGTTTTATTCCTTGTAGTTTTATCTCAATAATAAAGACTTATATGTACCTGTTATTAATCAAGAGAAGTGTCAATTTAAAAGCTTATAAGTGGCATAAGAGATAAAAGAACATCTCCAAGGTTGAATAGGGGAACATTTTAAAGAAAAAGAAGTGGAAGCAATATTTACATAGAAAATATGTACACACTTATAGCTGTTAAATGTGAGTACAACTGGTATAGTATTCTTAAAAATATTTGTATTTTGCTTTTTTGTCTTTTTCATGTGTTTTTCTTCTACAATCCAAGATATTCATAAAGAATTCTTTTCTGCCATTTCAAACAGGATTTTATATTAAGGCAATAGACTTGCAAGACTTTATTGAGGAAGAGACTATTTTCTCAAATTTTAAGCATATCAAAAATTAAACAGGGAGAATTTGGATCTGATTATTAGAGTTTCTTCCATACAGGTAAATAAGAATTGCCATCTACCTACATGGCTATTCCATAAGACTTGTTGCCCCAAGTATGGAATGAAATCCTCTTTCCTGAAGGATTATTAGAAAAGGGGAGAGGAGAGAAGCAGAATAGGTAGGGAGAGGCAGCACAATCTCTCTTGTCTGGGCTAAAATATATTTAAGAACAGGGAGCTATGTCCCTGATTATTATTTTGGTGTTGAGGGTAGGGAATTATTTGTAAATTACCCACTAATTAGTGGCAGAGGCCGTATCAAATTAAACTTGGTGACTCAGTATTTTAGGTGTAAAAGGAGAGAAGACACTAAGCTTAGCTTTCCTACTCACCTTTGATTAATGGTTGGCTTAGACAAGATCTAGAAGCTTCCAATATTCTCTAGGAAGGATAAAAAATGTTGCTAAGGGTTTAACTGAGGAATTTTCTCTAGGTTGGGGTAGAGGTTTTGCGTGGATAGTAGTAGAGTAGCCATGAAACTGAAGGCTACAAAGCAGGCTCCTGGGCCAGGATCATGTGGGAGACGCAAAAGATTTCTAGGGGCCAAGTAAGTCATTGAACACTGGTAGGCACAGAACAAGCCAAAAAAGACCAAAGCATAAATTATAGCAGGCATTAATTTGTACAGTAAATATTGGCAGAGGGAGAAATGACCCATCCAAGGAGAGTTATTGATATAGATGTCAGAGTAGCAAGAGGATACTACTCATAGATCTTTTTCTGCACTGCCATTAGTGTGCACTCTATCTGAGGGCACGGGTGGCAAATGAAAGGAATTTTGAAAGCCTGGCCTTGGTCTCTGCCTGGCAATCCCCTGTAGAAGTCTGTCTATATCTCCTGTATGATCCTGGCCAGGGATTCTGCTTTACTATCTTCAAAAGAGATGTTACATCAAGAGATACTTCAAAGTATGCTCTCAGACAGATAGGTTACTAGATTAAACTAAAATGTAAATTTTTTTTATCTCTGCTATTAGCTGTTTGGTGCATGTGAGCACTGTCAAAAGAATTATAAGCAAGATAAAAAAGGTACATTTTCTCTGCCTATCTGAGTGAAGGGGGAAAAAATTATATCTTCAATAAATCAATAAAACACTTAAAAAACAAACTATGTAGTATGCCAAATGATAGCCATAACTAATTAAGGTCAGAAAACCCTTGTGCCAGTTTTTGACATTTTTAAATTCTAAAAATGTGTTGAGGAAATGCCATAAACCCTGGGGATTGATTCTGACTGGTATGTAGTAGGTAGAGAATGATAACTACTGTTCCTAAGGCCAGTGGGTATGGAAGTTAGGGCACAGGCTCTGGGCTCAAATCATTTCCAACAGTGGCACTTGGGCAGGTTTCTGGACTTCTCATCTTAAGATGGTATGGATCAAATAGCTTCACAGGTTGTTTTTCAGACCTATGAGTTAATACGTGTGAACTGTTAGCAAGTGTTCATAAATATTTACTCTCATTAAAAAATGTGAACTATCTACTGGGTGTGTAAAATCATAAATTCAAGGAAACTGCCTAGGAGTAGATAAATCACAGGAGTCCTGTTAGAGGGCCTTCTCTGCAGGGGGTGTATTTTGAGTGTCCTGGATTTGTATATGTGGCAGCAACATTATTCTAAATCTGCAATTCTGTTGATAATGAATTGTAATCTTACTTGGTTAGAAAAGAGTGGAAAAAACTATCATATAAATGGGTCATTAACAAGAGTACTTTTGTATTTTATCACATTATATGCCACTTTCAGATATCAGAGTAAGATTATAAGGCATAAAAACCAGTTAAAAATTAGCCTAGTATATATATTTTAAATGTCACAGTAGAGCTGATCTCATAACTAGGCATAATTGCTCCCAATATTTAAGTGTTCCCTATAGTTTACTTTACATTTCTTACTCATGAATTTGTCTAAATCTTTGAAAAAAATCTATTGTCAATGACCTCTGAAATGTAATAGGTTCCCTCAGTTTTATCCACACTCTGAAGTAGAAATTCCTTTTATTTGTAATAAAACCACCTCTCTCAAACACACTTTTTAAAATTCTTTTCGGTTATTATCTCACACAAAAGAAATGAGAAAAAAAGATGTTTCTACTTTTATAATGCATATCTGTCTTTAAAATTAGATAGTTTGAAAGTGATCTGGAGAGTTAAATAGGTTCAAACAGCTACAAAAACAAAAACACAGGAAACACTGTTCTTTCCACCCCAATAAAAACAGACGATTTCTTAAAATGGCTGTATACTGTCTCTCACTGTGAAATCCAAAGTTAAAATTTGAGGATTGTTGTCTTAGACAAATTTTCTCAGCAAGGCTTCTACGCTTTTCTGATACATGGTTGAGAATGGCACTTAATGTGGATATTGTAGTGCTTACCTTTCACTGGGGAACTAAGGAAATAAGCTCTAGATGCCTAGGAGTTTTTAATTAAGTAGTTGCATACTAAGTATACTTCATGGAAAGAATGAATTGAAAACAAACTAATGTGTTGGCAGATGGTTGCATTTCTGTGTGTCTTGTGAGCATAGGCACTGAGTGACTTTTTTTGGAACAATCTTTTTCAATGATTTTTGTATGACAAACAGCCTTAGAAGACAGAGATAGTATCTCTTTCTGGAACAAACAGCAGGCATGCTTACTATCCTTGTAAAAGTTTGTGTTCCTGCAACATACCCCATTGTGTGTGTAGGTGTCCCTTGACTCTCTTTACATTGCCCTTTGGGAACTGGGGCTCAGAGAATGGACACAAGAAAATGCAAATATTCTGACAACTGTTATTGCTGTGAGTAATCAAATATTTTGATTCTGAGCCAGGAGTTTTGTGTCTTCTATCAGGATCTATAAACTGTGGTAGACTATAAACTGAGAGTAAAAGAGGAATGGATCTTCAAAGGGAAATTGGGGTGCAGTTACCTGAAAAGGAAAGAATGAATGTTGGCCAAACAATGACTAGATATCTGCTACCATGCCATATATGTTCATATCTATGGTCCTTTGTGCCTACTGATTTTCTTGCTTAGTGGCTCTTTTTGGAAGACCTAGACTTCACTCAAGGACAAGCAAGTTTCTCCAGTCCAGGAATGGCATTGAACCTCTTGTTTTCTCATTCCTAGAAAAATGCATTGTATAAAGCAGGCATTCAATAAGCAATTACTGTTGAAGAATTTAATGTCTTCTTTTGTGTCCTGTGTCCACATGATTTTGAAGGAAAGACAGTATGACATCCGGGATTTATTAAACTCTTAGCAAATATTAAAGCATAATGTAAAAAAGAGTCTTATTAACCTAGTAAATACATATTAAAATTACTTATGTTGATAAATAGTTTATTACTGGTGCCAAACACTGTGAGCAAAAAAATCACTTGTTAATATAAGCTAAGTATAAAATAAGTACAAAAATCCATCTTTTGCTAAATGTAAGTTGTGTTCTAATCTATCTTGGGCTTTTGGATCTAGCAATTACTTTCATCAGTATACTTATTAAAAACTTTAAGATTTAGTGTGAGGAGAGATGCAGACTGGGAAATATTTTTACCTAAAATATTTTACTAGAATGACGGCAAATTTGATTTAAAAATTAATAAGAAGATTGGAAAGATGAGCAATGGTTTCAGTATGCAAGAGCTAGTTTAACTACATACGTGGTTCAAGGTGAACTTCTATTTGTACTAAGAGAAGTGAGGAATCTTTCTGAACACTCTCAGAAACAATGCCATGCCCTAAGAGTCTCTCTAAGATCATGAGCCTCATTTGAAACCATTATTAATTATCTCTCTTGAAATATAAGAAATACAAACATCTCTTTTCCATATTCATATCAAGATTTTTTTCAAAACTTCATTATTTTTTTTTCCTCTCTGGGGTTAATATCTTACAGATTTTAAAGCTTTAAATGTTTAATGATTTATTTTAGAATAATTATTTGAAAATGACATATAATTCCAATGGGCACAAAGCTTTACTCAAATGAACTAAATTCGAAATAATTTGCCTTTGCCTTTGGAAGAGACGTGTATATTGGGGCAAAGACTGGCAAATTTATGGATCTCTAGTGTGAGAGCAGTTCCTAAATTCTCAGAAGCAGGATCAAAGGGAAAGCATAACCAATTATCCAATAAGATAATCTTTTGTTTTACTTTTATAAGATGACTTTATTTTAATAAGAGAAGCCACAAGGGAAATTTTTTAGTTTTGATAAACAAACAGAAAAAGTAAACTGGAGAATTTTTAACTTGAAGATAAGTGAAAATATACAAAAAGAAAGAACTTCAATGAAAGCAGTGGTTCTCAAATGTTACACATCAGAATGACCTGGGGAATCTTTAAAACTACTGATGCCTGGTTCTTACTCTCAGATACTGCAGTTTAGTTGGCATGGGGTGCTACCAAAGAACCACCATGTCAAAGAGTATCCCTTCAAGAAGGTGCCTTCAAGAAGGTGCTTCATAAGCTGTGGCAGGTTTTAAAGGACATTAATTACTTGTAGTAAGCTCAGTGGTGGCTTCCTAAAGGATATGTCCATGTCCTATGTTACCTTATGTGGAAAAAGTCTATGCAGATGTAATTAAAAATCTTAAGTGAGGAGATCATCTTGGATTATCTGAGTGGCCCCTAAATCCAATTACAAGTGTCCTTATAAGGGAAGTGGAAGGAGATTAGACAAAAGAGAAGGCCACGTGACCATGGAGACAAGGATCCCCGCTCTGAGGTCACACAGTGGAACTAATAATAAAATTGACATGAAACCAGATTAACAGGAGAAAAACCAATTTAATATATGCACACAAGAGATCATAAATGATGTTCAGAAAAATGATAGACCCAACCAGACAAAAGAAATATGATAAATTTGTGAATAATCAACAAAACAAAGAAACTTAGGTTTGGGTGCTTATTAGTGAGAAATCTAAACAGAAAGAGGACTTGGATAGTAAATTAGTAAAAATAACAAGCTCTATTTATACAGGCTTTTTGGCTCTGGATTTCTTAGCTCTAGGGATAAAGGTGTCTTTATGAACCCCGGTGAAGAAAGGAGGGCATCTTTAGCAGGGCAGGTTTACTTCCTGCATTCAGGGAGACAAAGGAAGTCAATGTGTCCTTGCACTGGCTGCTTGTCAAATAACTAATTAAAAAATAATCTATCTACCACTGTGGGATACTTTGGGGCATTTTGTCCTGGGCCTCAGCAGAATGATGTCCCCATAAACCCATGAATACAAATAGTCACCAGAAGCTGCAAGAGGCAAGGAATGGAATCTTCCTTAGAGCCTCTGAAGGGAGTGTGGCCCTGCCAACATTTTGATTTGAAACTTGTGGCTTTCAGAACTGTGAGAGATTAAATTTAAGTTATTTTAAGTTACCTAATTTTTGGTGATTTGTTATGGTACCTCTAGGAAATCAATACATTACCTAATGCCGCTGTAGCATTAGGCTAAATTTAGCAGAGGCTAAAATGAGGGATAAAGTTGATAAATACTAGCTAGCTTCATTCCACAAATGCATCATAACCAGAGCGAAGCTTTAAAATTTAGGTTTAAACATCTCCATTGTGGAGAGTTGTGCTGAATTAACAGCTTGGCAGGGCATTGTTTGCTAAAGTGAAACCTCTTTTGCCTCAAATATCCTTTATCTTTGTATCATTTAGAACTTTTGTTGTGACAAAAAAAGGAAGTCCAACTAGCCTCCCTGATCAACTGGTAAACAGGCGATTAACTGAGAGTTCCTAGTGATTGGCTTAATTAGAGGATAAAACAGTGAAAATGGGATAGAATTTCTTTTCATCTGTTAGCTCTGTTCCCTCCACTTGGGCTTCATTCTCAGATAAGCTCTTTCTTTTAGGAGCAAGATACAGCAGTTGCGGACCTTATGTCCTCCTCTGCAACTGACCCTGCCCTAAAAGCATCAGCAAACATCTCTTAGTGCTTTATTGCAGTAATAGTGTCAGACAGGAATTGCTGAACTCATGGACCTGGTCAATGGAATATTAGGCTAGTGTAAAGAATACATATATCTAGAAATGTGCTGAATTCAGTTCCTGAATGTTTGATTCTATCTCATAGTTAAAATGTAATGATTAGGGGTTTTAATTATTTGTAATTTATTCTTATAGATAGATTAGCTATTTCTAGTATTTTAGTCTTGCTGGTCTTATCAATTAATATTCAGAAACTGTTTTTTGGGTGTGAGTTCAGTTTTTTTTTTTTTTAAAGATTCTGATGCCAGAGAGCTCAACAGCATGTGAGTTGAAAGAAGGACCCTGACCCCAGAGCTTTTGTGACCAGGTTCTTGTCTTGTGCCACAGGAAAGGATTCAAGGGCAAATGGGAAAGCACACGTTTTATTAAAATGAAAGTATACACTTAAGAGAAAAGTGTGGGTAGCTCAGAGGGAGATTCTACCCTGAACTGTCTGAATCATGGGCTTTTTGGTGGGTGGGGCCTACTTCCCAGTCTTAGCTTGTTTCCTATGTTATCTGGAGGGGAGAAGGTGGCTCAAGGCCATCTATCTTGTCTCCTGGCCTTGGCTTGCTTCTCATGCTGGAGTTTCATGTTTGAAATCAAAACAGACAGGGCTGAGTACTGGAGGAAAAATTCCAGATCCACATCCTAGAGGGGAAGGGGAACTTTTCTATGCTAACTATCATGCCTTAATTCTACAGATAAGTGACTTCATACAGTATTTGTTTGTCTCTGTCTGACTTAATTCGCTTATCATATGTCCTCAAGATCCATCCATGTCGGCAATTTCCTTCTTTTTATGGCTGAATAATATTCTCCTCAATATTTCGAAGGCATTATTCAGTTGTCATCAAGCTCTGGGAAAATTTTTTGAATTATTTCCTTAATAATTTTTTTCTCTCTCTGTGTGCTTGTGTGTGTTTTAAATGAAACTACTCTAAGATGCTGCACCTTTTAAACCAGTCCTCTAAGTGCCATTTCTCTCCCAATTCTATCTTTGTATGTTTTTGCTCTGTTCTCTAGGACATTTCCTCAATTTTTTTTTCAACCCTCCACTGATCTTTTTAATTTTGGCTATATTTGCTTTTAATTTCTAAGTTCTCTGTTTCTTTAACATTCCTTCCTTGTTTCTTGAAGAAATTTCTTAGGATACCAACAATATTTTTTTTGGAAGATTTTGTTATTGTTGTTGTTGTTGCTCCATGGCTTTTTTTCTTATTTTGTTTTCTTGTCTTGGGCTTATTTTGCACTTTAGAAGCTTTCTGCAAAAAGCTTTCCTATTATCCATTCATCTTTAAGCGAGGCATTAACAAACTGGTATAGGCTGTTGTGCCAGGGCAGGAACTGTCTATTGGTGATGTCACTGTACGATAATCCTGGGAGTATGAAGTCATTTATTAGGAGACTCCCAAATGTCAGAATTTCCCCTTTAGTTGGTTAGTTTCTCCACAAAAGAGTTCTCCAGTCTGTTGCCCAGGGTAGGGTGACATAATTCTACCTCCTATATTCTTGGGTGCTGAATAGGGGGGGAAGAGATTGAGGAATTCTATAGATCAGTACTTAGACTTAATTCTTTCCTTGTAATTTCATGCCTCATCTTTTCCTTCTGCTGTTTAGGATGTCCCCAAATCCAAGGTCTTTCACTTTCAATTCTCCAGAGCTGTGCTTCTCAAACTCTTTTGGTCTACATCATCTTAAACATTATTGAGATCACCAAAGAACGTTTGTTTATGTTGGGTATATTAATTGATGATTACCATGTTAGAAGTTAAAACAGAAATTTAAAAAGTATTTATTAATTCATTAAAAATAACAATAAACATTTTAATATAAACAACACATATTTATAAAAAATAGCTAAAATTTCCAAAACAAACAAATAATTTAGCGAGAAGGGTAGCATTATTTTATATGTTTGCAAATTGTTTTAATGTCTAGCTTAATAGAAGACAGCTAGATTCTCATATCTGCTCTGCATATATTCTCTGAAAAACTCCAATATACATTAATGAGAATAAAAAAGGCAAATAATATTTTGGTAATATTGTGAAGATAGTTTTGACCTGGTAGACTTCCTGAAAGTGTCTTGGGGACTCCATACTTTGAGAACTGCTACTCTAGAAAGCAAACTTCACTCCTCCTGATTGGATGAAAATGAGTTGGTGATCTGTCTGGTAAGTTGGAGAAAGAATCTGGGGGTCTAAGTGCTCCTTATATAGAGGTCCACTCTCCTGTCCCAAGCTTCACCCTCATTCCTGCCCTCTATCCCTTCACCTTAGTATCTGGTGTATTTAGTGCCTGGTGTTCTATAGTACTGATTGCCTTGTATTCATTTGTACCCTCCTTTACAAACTTTAAATTCAACTTTTTACATCCTACTAGTCATTGTAGTGGTTTTAAAACATTTCTCCATACACTTTGAGACTTCTCTGATTGAAAGGTGGTAGTGGTGGAGGTTGTCTATGTTTTCTTTTCTTATATATGGGCCAACATTAGTGGCTGATTGAAGGGTAGAGAGTAGTGAAAATGGGCAAAGTGAGTTCCAAGGCTGATTAGAAAAGATGGTATACCTTCTGCTTGGTTCTCTTAGGACACTCATCTTTGGATTCCTGAGTTGCCATGTAAAAAGTCCTAGGCTGTCATGCTCTGAAGAAGCCTAGACCATATATAAAGACCTTTATTCAGATATTCCAGCTGACAGCTCAAACTGAGGTCCAAGGTAATAGCCAGCACTAACTCCCAGACATGAGTCATAAAGCCTTCAGATAGTTTCAGTCCCTAGTTGTTAAATCATCTCAACTTTTGAGCCTTCCCAGGTACTATGGTGAAATGACAAGCTGTCCCTTCTATTATGACTTACATAATTCATGAACATAAAAATAGATATTTTAAAAATTTTGGGGGTAGATTGTATATAACTGGAGCAGTAAATGACCATTCATTCCTCTTCTCTTTATCTTCTAGAATTTTTTTGTCATTACCCAATCATTGTTTCCTTTGTCTTTTTTTGTTTGATTAATCCCTTAATTCCTTTACTGTTATTTTAGAGATTTTGGCAGGAAGTGGAAAGGAATACATATTCGATTTACAGTGTTTTGATGGATGACTTTTCCAAGTGCCTTTTATTCCATTGAAATACATTTCAAGATTGTTTTCATTTTAAGTGTAGTTTGGCTGTAAATTAGTATCTCTGTGACTGGGTATGCCTGTGTACTCATGAAATTTATTTATTTGATCTTTTTGAGAAAAAATTAGAAGAAGAGTGACTACTAAATAAAAACTGTGATTTTTGTCAAACATGCTAATGACATTTGTCTAAGGCTGAGGTGCTCTAGGTTAAATATATGTTTCCCCATGCCCTTGGTACTTGAGGATGGTATATTCTTGAGTTGTTATACAAACATTTATAGGGATATTCAAAACCTCTGACAGGAAATAACTACTCAATAATATTCTTATGCATTGAATTGTGTCCCCTCAAAATTCATCTGTGGAAGTCCTAAACCCAAGTTCTCAGAATGTGACTGTATTTGGATATAAGACCTTTAAAGAAGTGATTAAGTTAAAATGAGGCTTTTAGGATTGGTCCTATCCAATCTGACTGATGTCCTTAAAAGAAGAGGACACAGAGAGATGCCAGGAATGCATACAAACAGAGCAAAGACCAAGTGAGGACATAGTAAGAAGGTGGGCATCTGCAAGCCAAGAAGAGAGGCTTCAGAAGAAACCAAATCTGCTGGCACATTGATTTTGGAATTCCAGCCTCCAGCACTGTAAGAAAATAAGTTTCTGTTGTTTAAGCTATTCTGTGTATGGTATTTTATTACATTAACACATAAGAAAATTAACCAACTAATATAAATGTTAAACATTTCTGCTTTCTCTGTAAGTCACTATATCTGACAGATAAGAGCAAGAGCATCAAGTCAAATCAAATCAAATCCAGTTTTTGATGAGCTCTTTTGGTGGGGTGATGTGTAAGAGCACCTCCCAAACAGTGCCCAGAAAAAATCAGTAGGGAATTATCTGCTGTCAGTTCAGGTAAGATTGGGCTGATGGTGCTAAAGCTTCTTATTTGATCATGTTTCTTTTTCCCAGTTTAGGAAAAGATAAACATCTAAAAGGACTCTCTAAACAGAAATTTTTAACTTGTTGTAGCCAGTATATAAGGCACTTTCTTTCATTCCTTTAAGCTTTTGCTTCTCTAGAACCATTGACTATGCTACTAAAGAACTAGCACTTTTAAATTAAAATAATAATAACAACATAACAGGGACCAATCCAAAGTGTACAAAGAGAAAACCCATAGAAGGTGCCCAGATCCTTTCTCTCATGAGGCTCTTCCTTTCATTTTGAGGTGCTATCACTTCTGTGTTTAAGGGCCCAATACTATCTTCCCGTGACTCTATCTTGTCAGCACAGTAAATTTTAATCAGTCTTCATATTTGAATCTAATGTGCCACTTTGTGAAGCCTTCTCAACTTGACTACATTATCACCTCATCAAACCTTTTCTTGAAAGGATTTGTCATCATTGGTGGTATGCTTTTTAAAAACACTGTATATAAAAAATGTAACTTTACTTTTTAAGACTGAATTTAATATTTAACTTGAGCCCCATTCGGTTAATTCTGAGTTGTCTACTTTTTTTTTATATATAGAAAAGGAAAGGAGCATCTTATTCTTGGGTCATTGGTTCATACTGGCATCTGTCTGTCTCACTCATATTGGCTCAATCCTGCTTGTTTCAGTTGTTGGCTTCTATCCTTGCTAGCATCCATGAAACATGAGTTTTCCAAATGAATTCAAGTGCAAGTTCTGGAAGATATTCTCTGTTCCTTCAATCTGACTGACTTTGAGACTTCTTTAGGTTCTACAATGAGACTGTATAGGTTTGGTCAAAGGAGACTTTTGATGCCCTTCCAAGCCATGCTAGATCATGAAAACTCATGGGAGATCAGAGAGGCTGTCTGTTTTAAGCTCCTTCTGTCTAGTAACTCTGTCCGCTCCATCACTGTGGGTATGGGTGAATTCTAGGACTTCATTAAGGAAGCAAGGTTCAGATTTTGTCTGCTCTTACATTCCCAAACTTATGGTGAGTTCTTTCAGCTGAGAGAGGGCAAAGGCAATTATCAGTGATATTCACTAGTTTCCAGTTCTATTGCCTCCCTTCTGACAGCTTATGCAGCTGAGAGAGCTTCCTTCAAGAAAATTCTTGATGCAAGTAGTCTTCTATGTTTTTCATAACTGGACTTAGAAGCACCAAAAGCAATAATTTAAATCTTTTTTTTTTCTCTGGGTCACCTGAAACAATCCTCCTTGTGTCCTTTCATTCCCTGAAACAATGAGTGTAAATTGTGACTTCCCAGTCAGGTGTGTGTGTGTGTGTGTGTGTGTGTGTGTGTGTGGTTTATTTTTCTTATTTTTTTTTAAGGTTTCATTTTTAGAACTATAAATGTAATTTTTTATATTTTCTCCTATTTTTCCTTCTGGCTGACCATAATTCATATATGACAACTAGAGCAGCTGCAAGATATCTTTGGGGCTGTAAGTCAGATCCTGAGGATGGTAGCACAGGAAACTAAGAGGAAGCCTGGCTCCTTGATAACTTCATGGAGAAAAATCTCTGCCTTGGGCTGCCTAAACTTAGACAAACAGCTTTGCCTGGATTCTCTTATGTGTAAAAAAGTACACTTTGTGTTTAACTGACTATTATTTTTTCTTTATACGTAGCTACACCTATTTCTAATTGATACTGCTATCCTAATAATTTTAAACCTGAGTCTTTAAATAGACACAAGATGAATGAGACATCATTGCTATTAAGAAGGAGCTCACATACTAGATTAAGGGGCAGAAACCTGAATAACTCTCTTGCATAAGGTAAAGTAGAAGTAAAGAAGTGATGTGCAAAATGCTTGAGGGTTCTGAAGAGAAAGAAATACAAATTTAACATGAAGCAAATATGGTGAGAGACTCAGGAAAAGATGGATCTTGAAGGAAAAGGATAGATTGTTTTTTTGGCCTGGAGACAGGAAGTAAAGGGCTTTCCAGGAAGAATAAATAGCATGAGCAAAGAAGAATTGCATGTATTTCTTGAAGAAATGCTGTGCTGTCTAGTTTGGCAACATTCCTGTGTGGAGAAGGAAGACATGAGGCTGGAGAGTTTGGTTGAGGCTATTTCTTCGAGGGCATCAAATGCCCATGTAACCAGGGTCATTGTATTGAAAACCAGTAAAAACTTTTCTCTGTTTAACTTCCATGTACTTGACATTCTCCATAGTCAGCCAAAGCATACAACTTCCTTGGGATCAGAGACATTCGAATTCTTGAAGTTGGAATGTAAATGAGAAAAAAGTGTTAATATTTAGCTTATGAAATTCAAAATAGGATTTAGCACCAAGACAATAAGCTTGGATGCCAAGTTTTGTCTTAAAAGGAGGACAACTTTCTGAATTCTTTTAATAAGCAGAGAACAGAGCCAGAAGCCTTAGATCATGGAAATGTGCCATAATGGTTAAAAGATCTTCCTGGCTCTTTTGTTGTCTTGATGTTTTGAAGGCTTGATGTCCAAGTGACAATAAAAAATAAGACAGAATTAAGCTTCCCAACTTGTGTGTTCCCAGTGAGTTACAGGCATCTTCTGACCCTTGGTTTTTAGGAAGGCCTTGCACGAGCTGAGGTGGTCATACTCCTTGCCTAGTAGTTGTGGCTCTTGGTAGTTTCCAGACATAAATTACTATGTCTGAGACTTGAGCAAAATGGAATCAGGCATCCTCCTGGTGCTTGGCCTGGGAGATGCTCTACATGTGGGAATGGACTACAGTAGACAGCTAATGGTCAGGGTGTGTTGCTCTCTGCCGTAGCCCGCCCTCTAAGATCGAACAGTTCCTGAGAGGGGGAGTGAGGATTGAGAAAAAAAGAGAGAGAGAGACAGACAGAGAGAGAGACACAGAGATAGGGTCAGGAGGGCTAACAGTGAATACTGCACCCTGAGTTTACTTAGCACAGCATATATATATATATATATACCCTTGGAGAAGCTACACCCACACATATGCAAATGATCGCTGACCTTTAGGTAAGTTCTCTCAAAACATCCTTGTTCCTGTTTTTGTCTCTTATTCCTTGGGGCAAGGAATGTCTCTTATTCCCTGGGGCAAGAAACATTCAACATTAAGCCAAACCTCCTCCTCCACTAATGAGCTATCCATTAAGCCAAACTTCCTCCTTCAGTAAATAAGCCCACCTGCCCCGCAAACTTCTAGCTTGCAAGCAACTCCAACCCTGTCTGCAGAGCATTCATCAAGAATGGCTCCCAACAGCTGCCCATTGTGGACATGTGGCCTCTGATGCTATTGGAAATTGTGGTTGGGGGTGGGGTGCTCATTTTTCAGGATGAGCTCAGGAGGACTGGATACAACATAAGGCCTATGGTCAAAACTTTCAGGGGACAGGAATCTGACTCTTGCGGCTATTTTCCATATATCAGATACTTTTGCCCTTGTGCAGTAGATGGGTCCCTTACAGTGACCAAGCTGGTGATGGAGGGACTATTCTGATAATACATATGCTTTCTACAGATTAAATTTATCATTAGTATAAAAATTTTATGAGGGAAAAAGTTTGATTGGATTTGAAGTGTTTTTGCATTATTGCCAAGAATTTTAACATTACTTTTTTTCATGAAAGAAGAGAAAGAGTTAGAAGATCTCTAAATGTCATTTCAACTATTGTAAATTTTTTGGTTTTGTAAAATTCTAAAATTTTGAATGGTTGTAAAATATTCGATATAAAAATGGTTTTAAATTTATCACCCATTTGTGAGAACAGTTTCTCATCAATGTGACTTAAGAATTTGAAGAGGTCATCATTAAAAACTTGATCATAAATTGCTTGTGCCCATTTTAGGGATAAAAGTTGAAATAAAATTTATGCACATAAGATCAATTTATAAGTTTTCCAACTCTTCCAAGATGAATACATACTGTTCTTGGAACAAGACCCTGCTTCCACTCCCCCAACAACCCAAATTAAAATCTCTTTTTAATGAAAATTATAAGTTTTCCTGTTGGAAAATAGCCTGGCCTAATGAATATGCTAATTAGAGTTTTATTTCAGTTCAAACTATTTATCTTTTTTTCTTAAATCCTAAAATATACTAAAATACATTAGGTAACAGTATGGTGATAAATCCCCTTACATAAAGTAGCTATAAGTAGAGATCGTTTTTAAAAAGCTGGCATTGAGACATCAGTGAAAACCTCTTCCTAGGTTTGCAAAGAATTTTGAAAATGGCATGTGATACGTTAATTCTGCTTCCCACATACCATGGAATAATCATTTTTTAAGCTAAAATTATTGGATGATTCTTTCTAATGTGACGTATTTTTCCATCATAAAATGTACATTGTGAAATGCCTGTCATGTGTTTCTTTGGCTGGTAATCTCTAGGATGAAGACAAGAACACATGAAAGCAGAAAAATGAATGTTGTGATGGAGACAGGCCTCTCACTGATGTGTCCTGGCCTCTCCCACCACGGACATGACACTTTTGCTTAGGATTTAACTTCTTAACTCCTCTGCCTTGCTCTGTTCTTTTTCTCCTGGGGTGTATCTTAAGGTGTTCCCTTTCTCTTGGAACACTCATATTTAACACATATTGTGTGGGAGTCATGTAGTATAAAGATGCTTTGCAGTTTATAAAATGCTTTTTATTTTTCTTAAAGGGAAGAGTCCAGTAAAATGCTCAAATTGAATTATAATCAGAAAAAAGTGAATATTACTCATTAAAAATACAACTTGTCTACTATTTTTTTTGCCTTAAATTATACTACTAATCAAAATGTTATTAAGGAATAGCTGGTTTATGAAAGGTGATTAAATTTGGAGTGATGGATGCTCAGCTCCCTAATTTATAAGTTCTTCTTCTTTTAGCAGCCTGCCCATCTTACTTGTCTCCTGGGCTTTCTTTATTTTGAGGTCACAATAATTCTATCATTCTAGGGGAGAGTCCTCTGGTGTGGCAGTGATGAGAGACTAGGGAGAAGTCTCATATTGATGATACAATGCTTTCTTTTATTCTGGTATTCTTATCTTTGAATGGGAGAGAGGTACTATGTTCACTATTTAAATTAATTATGTCTTTTTTTTTTCTCTATGAAAAAAGAGAAAACATTAAGGTTTTAGATGGTAATTGTTCTTTGACTGTGGACATGAGTCTTTGGAGAAATTCTCTTTGGTAAATGCAATTCACACACATGCAGTGGCAGCAGCTATCAAAAGCTTTCACAAAGAAGCTAATAGTATAGAGTAATAGCTACTTTGCAAAGGCGTTAGGGGAATTAATCAAAGAGGTTCTGTAAAGTGGTTTGGAGATGAAAATAGCAATATAAATGCTAAGTAGCCACCTATATTTCTGGGAAGAGGTGCAGTAAATGTAATCAGGACTCTGCTTAAGCTGAGCAGCCTGATGACCACCTCCATGCTGATATTTAATGTTGATAGAATCGCAAAATTTTCCAACAGATCATTTCTTTTTTCTCTCCTACCACAATGTAAATACTTTCCACAAAATTAAGGGCATCTCAAATTTTTGAAAGCTTTTGCAGAATTGTGAAGAAAAAGCCAGACATTAGGTATTTATATAGTAGGTTCTCAATAAATATGTGTTTTATTTTACGATTGCTTTTTAGGATCTTGACTCTTGTAGTTTTGAATTTCCCTTAGACAATGTTAGCACTAGATGGCGCTATTTCACCGTGAAAGACTGGCGGGAAAGCGATATTGGGGAGTGAGTGAATCTCTAGCTTTGTAATTAGCGGAGAATGTAGATAAACAGGTTTAATTTAAGTCATTTCCTCCTCATTTTATTTGAAAAGAAATCAAGACCTTTTTATTATGCAGGAGGATCAATAGGAACTACTTAATTATTTTACATCTGTATAAAGCAAGTTCAATTAGATTTCTCACTTTGAAGGAGAGAATGCCAGAATATACTTGTTTCACAGTGTATGGTGTTGGAAATGGGCTATGACAGCCTCCCTCCTGCCACTCACTCTGTGTCACATAAACAGTGGTGACTTGAGATTTGGAGAAATGAAGATGTGTGATTGATTCTCACAATGAGAACATGCTTTCTAGTCTTCTTCTCTGAAAGCTAATGACTTAAATTTTCATGGAAGAAAAATATTGGTTTTCTCATAGTCCTTGGAAATTCTCATAATGGGTTAAAATGTTTCTCTGCCCTTTAAAAAATAAGTAAGTAAGTAAATAAATAAATAAATAACAGTTTGTAATGATTCGGAATCTTAATATGATTTAAAAAATGATCGAACCATTAAGCCTTAAAGTGATGTATTAGAATAAATTCTAGCAGAAGAGATCACTGGCTTCTACTGTATATAGAATTATCTTTGCAGGGACAGAGAATATTCCCTCTCAATCTTCCATCATATATAGGAGTGAGCAGATGTGTTTCAATTAGTTAAAAATGTTATGATCTGTTTGGTGTTTAAAACATTCAAAAGGGGCTAACTCCTTCGAGAACCCAGAGAATGAAGAAATTGAGACCTCCCCCAGGTTAGAGTCCTCTGAATAATTATATTACTATAATGAGATGCATGAGCGTATATATATACACATATATATGTAGATATATATGTATACATGCATATGTATATATATATATGTATATAATGCATGTATGTATGCGTGTGTGTGTGTGTGTGTGTGTGTGTGTGTGTGTGTGTATGCTCATGACTTATTAAGACAGTCAAGGACTACTCAAAAAGAAAATTGGGAAGGAGAAATTTTAGAAAGAAAGCCAGAGAAGCTACTCAAGAGAAGTAGCTTGATCCAAGAGAAGGAAAGAGATTTAGAAATATCCTAACCCGTGTGCTGTGACACCCTGGGGTATGGCCGCAAACACCCAGGGAGACCCTGGAACATTTTGATTTTTGAGAGAAATAGAGCAACATCTGACAGAGACCAAGCAAATTTCCTCAGAGTTTCAATATTAAATTGCACTCACATTCTTTCAAATGACATTAAGTTTTGCAAAACTGGGTTTTCAGAATTTGATAGGATAAAAAGTATGTACTGTTTAAAAATCCACATGGAATAGTTAGTGAGGATGAAGCATCAGATGTGATTCCAAGGTCTGCAGAGTTGTGCAGTGTCCAAGACATGCACCCACCTTATTTGTAAGTAGTTGTGGTTATCTAATAATTAAAATTTTTCCCCTTGATTTATGCATACTATTTTTTTTGAATGGCTACTAAATTGTTAGCACATAAACACTTAATTTTTTAGATCTAATTACTTAATGAAAGAAACTGGTAGGTATTTATTTTGGCATAGAAGTGCTGTGGAAAAATTACTGAGATACCATGGATGCCATGAACTTAAAAGTTTGAGAACTTGTGGGCTAACACTGTAAGTGGTTCCTTGATCTTTCTTGAGGAATGGCAGACATGTTCTTGTCTCAGCCTCTGCTTTCACTGTTCCTTCCAGTTAGAATGTGCTTCCCACAGATATCTGACTGCAGTCATCACTTACAGTAAGTCTTTGCTCAGATCTTACCTAGTCATGGAGGCTGACACCACCATCTTTCATAAGGCACCTATCTACCCTCCCAACACCCAGCTACCCCTTTCTTACTCTATTTTTCCATCATTCATATCACTTTTTAAGGCACTATATAATTTAGTTGTTATTTTTATTGTTGTTCATTTATTTCACTAAACTACAAGTGTCATATAGGCAAAATTCTTTACTGTTTTATTTACTGACTAGTAAATTAAAAAAAGTTCTTAGAAGTGTGCAGGACACATTGAGATTTTTGTCAATATTTGTTGAATGAGTAAAAAACCATCAGTGGCATCTCAAGCCTGGTAAATATATGTTTCTGTATATATTTATTAAACACAAAAGTATACCAATGTTATACAGATAAAAATATGTTAAGACCTTTTTCTTGCTCAGAGATATTTTGTGGTTCAAATATTAGAAGAATAGTCCACTGAGTCACTGTTGTTATCGTAATTAATTTTGCTTAAATAAATCCTTATGTTTTTGCTTTATACAATGAGAAAGTGCATAGATCAAAGATTCTATTCTTGCTTTTCTTAGTTTCATATTCTTTAAGATTAGCCTAAACTATGCCTAGAGCTATACTTAAACAATTCCTTTAATTGTTTTTCAGTAGATTTGACCCTTAGTCCTGTGAAAGAATTAAAAAGTATCTCCAGGCATAAATTTAAAACTCCATACCTCCCTGAAGTGAAGAAAATCTTACAGAGATAAGTACCATGCATTTTATAGTAAAGGCTGGAATATTAGGAATAAATGAAGGAAAGATGTTACTTGACTTGGTTGATTCAAAGTAAAAAGAATTCCATGTTGACTCAGCATATTGGTTTTCTACTCTGTGTAACAAGTTACCACACATTTAGTGGCTTAAAATAATGCACGTTTATTGTCTTGCAATTACTGTGGGCCTGGAGTCTGTGCACAAATTAACTGATCCCTTTGCTAAGGGCCTTCACAAGGCTGCAATCAAGCTGTTGGCCAGGCTGCGCTCTCAGCTGGAGGCTTGATGGGTCAGAATCTGCTTCCAAACTCATTCAGATTGTTGGCAGAATTAATTTCCTTGTGCCTGAATGACTGAGAACCCCTACTTCTTAATGGCTATTGGCTAGAGACCCTCTTGGGTTCTAGAAACCACCTACAGTTATCTGCCATATGACTCTCTCCAGATCCAGTTTCTAACATGGCTCATTGCTTATTTAAGGCCAACAAGCAAATCTCTCTTGTTTGCTAAGATGGAGTCATAATTATATAATGTAATCATGGGAGAGACAGCCCATCATCTTTGCTTTATAGGTTAGAAGCTAGTCATAGGTCTCACTTATATTCCAGAGGAAGAAATTTCAAAAAGGCATTCCCATAAAGAAGTAGAAATTACTAAGGTCTGTCTGGTACACTCGGGTAGTAGAAAATGGAACACTATTTTCTATAAGAATCCTAGTCCCATATTTGCCACCTCAGCTATATTTCTAGTCTATATTCTCCATTAAGAGCTATGGAATTTACTGAAAGGTCCATTAATCGTGCTCCTGGTGTGAACTCAAAATGATGAAATCTTTCAGCCTGAGTTATTCTCTGTAGTTCCCTGAGACTCCCCAACCATTGTTGCTACAATTGTTCCCTTGTATGGTTCTGCTTTAGACTCTTTGCTGCAGAAGTTCTGGGTTAGTTAAAAAATAAAGATTCAAAAAACATATTTTCTCTTTGTATTAGTCTTAATTATTTTAACTTTATATTTTGGAAGTTTAGTTTGTGATCGAATGAATTATTATTTTGAATCAATAATAACACATTATGTCTAGTGAAGCATCATCAGATATAGCTACATTATGGAACCTAGCATCATACATAAATTTTTTTTTATCGCAAATATAAAAAATTACCTATCAAAAACTCTATGCTTTAACCCTGTTCTTATCTAATTCGAATTGCTATTCTATTACTAACATAGGGTGTGGAATGATGCTCTTAGCATCAAAGATATATTGCAGTAATAGAAGAAGTGAACAGCAAGATGGACTTACCATATAGCTACACCTGATCACTCGTGAATAATCAGTAAATCTTCCACACTCTCTTTTCTTGTTCTTAGATTTCCTTAGGAATATCATCCATGGAGGGGGGAGTTTTGCACTCAATGACTTAAGGAAAGTTTAGACAAAAATGTAACTTTATTATTTATTATGCATGTAGATATTAAATGCATATTAAATAAGTATATTTTAATTAATTTGACTATAAACTTCCACTGAAATAAAGTGTACATTTTATTAAATATTGGTAATCAACATGTTTAAAAAAATAAGGATAGAGATTACATTTTGGCATTTGAGAAAGAAGGTCCAAGATAAATTCCTTGCATTAATCTCTTCAAAATAGTTCCGTTCTCTTGATAAATCCTACTAATTATAAAATTGAATTATAAAAATAAAAGAAAAATACAAAATAGAGACATTTAAGAAAATTAATCTATCCTTTTTAACAGTGAATATATAGTCCCTCTAATAAGAAAAATTAAATGTTATTAATAAAGAAATTAACCTATTGAAAGACATGTGAGAGCTATGTAGAGAGAAGTAGAAAAGAAGTTATTTTTGAGGTATTGTGAAGCAAAATTTCACTGGGGAAGTATATATACTAGAATGTTTTTCTCTAGACCCCTGAGGATTATAAATCCACGGAAACTGAAGAGTCTCATTCTGCTTTGGTAAAAAAGAACTGTGTGAAGCTTTACCTAGGGGTATGAATTTACATTTATAAAAAGCTATAAAAATTTCACTAAAACCCTGTTTTAATCATCTCACCATTCCATGGATTTCATTGTATTGTGAGTAAACTCTGTACCCATGGAGAGCCTATGATAGGTAGCTGCCCAATAACATCAGTTATTCTAATAGGTAGATAAGCATTTAAAAATTATTTGTTAAACAGTGCCAATGTCTTAGGTGCTAAATAGAAATACATAATTTTTCTCCATGGATTCATAATTCAAGGTCTCATGACATCTATTACTTTTGGTTGTCAAAATACAATATTGTACATATGTGTACATTCCTTTCAGAGGAATGTGCATTTTAATCTCTTAAGATTTTGTAGGCTTGGTGTGGACTTTATTCACAGGGACAAATTTTTAAAGACTTTTTAAGGCAGATATCTCCCGTGCCCTGGGAGGGGAAGCTTCATGAAAAAGGTCAGCAGCTATCTATGGGGTTTTGTGAGAAGCAGGCAGATGGCTGCCCCAGGTGTAGGGAACCACACTAAGAATGTACAGCATTCAGAACAGCTGTAAGACCTATAGCAATTGCTCTCAAATTTAAGCCTCCATCAGAATCATTGGAAGAGCTTGTTAAACCAAAATAGCTGCTCCTACCCCGAGTTTTGGGTTCAGCAGATTTATGATGGGGTCTGAGATTTGACATTTCTCACAAGTTCCCAGATGATGCTGATGAAGCTGTTCTGTGTACCACATTCTGAGAAGCACTGACCTAGAGGGCTAAACCAACACCAGGCTTGATTAAGAACTGGCCACTTGCAGAGAGAATAGAGGTAAGAAAAGTTGGAAGGAACATCTAGAATGAGAGTGAGTATCCTGAGAATTGATGTGGAATGTTTTTTAGGGAGCCCATGGTTGACACTGACCCTGAGGACAATTACTCTTTCCCCTTCCATACTAGCAATAAAAAAAGGCATTGCTTACTTGGGGGAAGCAATGCTTATTGTGTTAGGGTCACAGGCTTAGTTGAGACATGAGTCTGAATTCCTGTTCCACCTCCCAGTGCCAGAGCAAGCCTCTTTAAAGCTACAATCTCCTCTCACTGAGTTAATGCCACAGAATAGTTTCTTAAAAACAACAATATGGCAGACAGCCTTCCAATTTGGAAGGAACCCCAGTGAACATAACTCAGTCCATCCTCCCTCTGCCCATTCCTGATGCAGGGCATGGAGCCCTGGCATGGCCATATATGGAGGCAAGACTTTACCTTTACCCATCTTTGGTTGTCAGCTGGGACTCTTTAAAAAAGACAGATTACCAAGAGACAATTTATGTGTGCAGCACACATCCTTCACAGAAAGTAATTAAACAGTGGCTTACAACTCCTGTTTATATGGCATCTTCAACAAAGAACATTAGATTTTTAGAGAAATTAGAGGACAAATGAAAGTGATTTTAGGCTTCTAAGGGAGACAAACTGGGAAGGTAAATATATGGGAGAAAACTAATGAAGAAGGTTTGTTTGCAGATTTCCTCTGGTGCCATCTGTGAGCTGATTAGAGTCTGTCTCCAGTAAAAGACGAATTTATATCCTGCCTTTAGGCATAAAAGTGGGAGGATAGAGAGAGCTTTTCCTGCACTTGCTGCTTCTTAATTGCCTTCAGCTTAAAATATTTTTTTTTATGTCAAAGAGGCGTGTTTTGGAATGATGTATTCTGTTTTCCTTCAGCCATGTAGATGTTCTGCCTGGAGAGAGGGGATAGAATCAATGGGGAAAAAAAAAAAATGAAGGGACAATTAGAATTTGTTGGTGGTTGCAGTTCTATCAGTATCCATCGGCAGTGGTGGCACCATCCAGTGGTGGCAGCGGCATTGCATCTACTGCAGAAATTGTTCAGCACTTTCACCTCCTCCTGAAATTTGCCCAAATGTAAACTTTGTGGGCTGTTTTCCCTAACTATTCTTGTTTGTAAGAGCACTCCTTCCGCTCCACGCAGAACTTCCTTTCCCCATCCCTGCTTTCACTTTTTCTTTTAGCATCTTCTATCATGCTGTATATTTTTCTTCTTTGTTTTTATCTGACTGTCCATTAGAAGCTGAGCTTCATGAAGGAAGATTTTGTCTCGTTGTATCCCAGTGCCTGGAATAATACCTGGCATATAGTAGTACTTGGTAAGTATTTATTGATCAAATGAACACCTGTGATACTCTCCAGTCATTCACTCTTTCCCTAAGAGACCTAAAATCTATTTGTTGTTTGTAGTTGTTAACACTGGCTAACGCAGGCAGCTATTATTATAAAGTTTTATTAGTAATTTTTAGTTACTTTACAAATATCTCTATTCACATATTGGAATTACTGATATATTTTCATGTAGAAGAGTTGAGAATGTTCTTTATCAACAAGGATTTGGTGAGATGCAAATATGAAACAGCTTTGTTTCTTGACTTTTTTTGTTTTTGTTTTCGTTTTTTTTTACAATCAAACACAAACTGTCAATTTTTTTCCATCTCAACAATATCTTGGACAGAACCTATCACTTTGTTGACACTTGTGGGCATAAAATTTCAGTCAAGTTTAATTTAAACAGGTTAAAATTTCAGTCTCATATCCAATACAGAACTCTTTTCTCTGCCAGGCTTGGCTTGGGGTTCACAAGACCCATTTTAGCGAGGGGACTGCATTGGTGGGAGGCTGGCTTGCTTCTTGTCTTCTTCTGTACCTCCTTTCCTTCTCTTTCCCAGGGATCCTCTTTCCTCTAGTTGGTTTGAGAGGAGAAATGGAGGAAGGGGCAAATGTCTCTGATATGAGAACGCTGTGTTTCTTCCTTGGCTGGCCATGTCCTCTGTATGGCAGGCATTATAAAAGTGCTCTTATTACCCAGTGGGCAGCCCTTTGGCCACACAGCTTAAATCTGGATAACTTCTGTGATGTCCTCTTGGCTCCGAGGCTATACACCTAAAAAGTGGGAGGGGGACCACTGCAATTGCTGCCCCTCTCTTCAGCCAGCCATCTTCCTGCAATTGATTTTCTTATATTCTTTGCTCCAAAAGGCACAGAGGCAGATGAGCAAGTCCACTCAGATAGTCTACCTGGGAATGGATATTTGTCTCTTCTTCTTGAAGCCACTGCTAATTTCTTGAATACCACATATTTTGGCTTTTGGGTAAGAGGATAGCCCCATCCCTGGAGGGGAGTAGAGAATCCATAGGACTTTCACATTATGCCAGCATTTCTTAATGGGACTGTTATTGGCAATTTGGGTGAGAAAGTTCTTTGCTGTGTAGGCTTCTCCCTTGCAAGATATTTAACATTTTTAGATCGTGCCCATTAAATGCCAAAGGCATTCTCAGAAATGCCTCCTCACATTTCCAAACTTCACTCAGTTGAGAACCATTTCTAGGCCAACAACTCAGTAAATTCTAAAATTTCTAATGTGTTACTTTCACAGCCTGGTGGGAGTAGTTCACGAAAGCTGCGTGATTGATAAGTTCTTTAAAGATATGATTGGCAGTTCTCTTTAGAATGTGGGGATTCTTAGTATCTTTTACTCTTAGCTATGGACTTTAGTTGAGATTCTGAGACAAGAGTAAAAGAATCTTTCAACATCCTATTATAGGCTGATAGCAACATGTCTCCAATGACAGTATAGGATGTATTATGTCTGGGTCTCTTTTACGTAGCTAGACCTCTTCTGGTATGTGGGTTCTAGTCAGCATTTATCAGAAAAGCTGCCCCTTTCCTATGTCCTTTCTTCAAATTTTTATGGAGGACCCCTCCATTCTCTGGAACAGTATAGTTCTAGTTTATCTTCTATAAATGCAAATATTATCAGAATCATTACAACTAATTTTTATGATGCCTGTAATTTTATAGAATCTTAAAAGGAAAGCTTTATATTTATTTGAGTTATGAAATGCCCATTTGTATAGTTTAAAAATGATTGAATATAAGCAATTTTGTGTAATTCAATCTAATTATGTTAGTGGACTCCATATCTAATTTGAATGCAACCATAAAGCTTCAACATAAAGTGATAGTGACTGTGACAGCAACTGAGACATTATGCTATTTATGAGACAGACTCAGATTTTACCCCAGCTTACTATAAATCAGTCTTAGCTGAAGACCAGAGAGGAGAGAAAGGGAGCTATTTCTCTTAGATTTCTAATATGTTCTGCAGTTACAGAATGTTTTCACATACATGATATCATTTGCTCTTCATACCACACTTCACAAAGGAATATTTGTGCTCCATGATTACAATTAAAAGTGGTCAGTTTCCATACCATATGTAAACATCTAATCTCTCAATGAGATCTTCAGCTTTAGAAAAGCCATTTTGCTCAGATTTAGGAATTTCCTCAAATTTATTTTCTAATTAGGCTATATATTTAAAATGTTCACGTAATAAAAAATACCTTGTTATGGTAGTAGCATTGTATGAATTACACTTAATAATCATACTGTGGATTTTGACTGATGATTTCCACATGTCCTAGAATATATACTTTAAATGAAATGTCTTCCCTGAATATCCCCAACACAGAAATCCAGTAAGAAAAATGTCAGTTTCTTACTAACGCATGCTTAAAATAGCAAAGAAAGGAGAATATTGATTTTAAGAAGGGAGTGTGGTTCAGGGATATACTCATACAGTTTTTGGGCTTTGTGACTTTTGTTGGAGGTCATCATACTGGAGTTGTAGTTTTAGCATTGGCTTAAGGATGGAAAAAAACTTTTTTGGCTAAGAAATAAAGAGAGAAATCAGTTAATAATAATAGAAAAAAACCCTCAGGCCTATTTGTCAGTATGTACAAACAGAGAGGACTACCTTTTTACTCTAGCATGTTCCAACCCATGGAATACCTTTGATGTGGGTTTTTCAAGAAAGGAAGCTTTTCTATAAAGTGGGTTTTGAGAATATACCCTAGTAAGTAGTAGCCTTTTTAATTTGAATGCTATCTAATATGTTGATTATAATTATTTTAGCTACCACTTTCTTCTGCCAGAGAAGGCGGCATGAGAATCCTGATGCTGTCTTTTATTTTTCTCATCTGAGAAAAAGCCATATGTCATGTTGATCATTTTCTATGAATTCCTTCTATTTGCCCTTGGTAATAATTTTTGCTGACACCTTCCTCTCCCCGCCAGGAGCAGTTTCAAATCTCTTCAACTCTACCTTATCCTTAATTCTGCTATATTCTCTTCTAAGCCCTAAAAGTCCTGAAAAATTCTGGGGGAAAAGAGGTCAAAGGACATTGGGCTAGTCCCAGTTAGAGATTTATGTTTATAATAACTTAAAAGAAATAAAAGCATTACATTCAATCATACATCCCATGGTGTACATCTGTCTTTTGAATGTGACATGAGATAATTAATGTGTAAATACCAAGCAGAGTGTTTGGCACAGAGTAAGCAGTTAATAACTGTTTTTTTTTCTCTGTATTTAACTAATAACTTTTGACTAGCAAAGATGGTTTAGAAAAATATTAGATAACACAATTTCAGCAAATATAATGATGTAATGAGTTATATCTACCTAATGTCCTTGCTTCTTTGGTGGTTCAGATAGTATAGACAAAATATGAATGTGAGATGGCTCTAACCCAAAGATAATACCCCAAATGACTCCTATTGTCAAGCCACTTGGATAGAAGCACCTTTTGCAGCTATATTCTAACTTGGATTAATTTTTCATAATATAGGCCACATAATCTCAATATTAATGACTAGGATACATCTTGAGGAAGCTCCTGAGCAATGTTTGTAGCTTCTCAAAGCTATTGCCTATTTCTTTGTTTTTGTGGTTGCCCCTGTATACCTGGACTGATTGGTGACTGACACAGTCCTTAACCCTCTTCTGAAATCCAAAAAATAACTCCTGAGGGCATTCTGACTTGATTTAAGACAATGTGTGCTCTACTGTGCGTGCTGGGGCAATTTTCATTGAGAGGGTTATTGTAGCACTAACTTAGCAGCAAAGATGGAATTTGTGGTAAAAATGAGCTAATATTTGTTTAGTGCTTAGCAGGGTACAGATTACTTCTCATACATTGCCTTATTTTATCCTTACATTAACCCCATGGAGTAGATCCAGAAAGAGTTTTTAACTCTTTTATCCATAAAATTGAAAAATATTATTTGAGGATAATTTTTTTCTTCAGATGAAATGTGGATATCTGGCTTTTAAGTGAATTGATGGGGTGGCTAGTTCTAAATGGAATGGCTAAGCTTCACACCTTTAAACACCCAACTCCTTAGGCAATACTGTGGGAGGTACAATTGCATGCACTTGGAATGTTGCAATGGTATGAATGCTTTGTGCATTGAACCAATTTCTTCCAACAAGCTGTTCTGTTGTCCCACTTGGAATGATGAAACTTCCTCATGAATGTCACATTAGACACAGAATTTTTTAGCAACATCAACTGTAATATTATTGTAATTTTAAAGCTGGCATAGTAATTTCTGATCAACAACTTTGGTGAAGGGTCTTGTGAAAAATTATTGCAAAATCACTTGTTTACTATTGTTTTTAAATTCTCTTAAATCCTTGACAAGAAGAGTTGGGGCAATCTGGTAAATATTTGCCAAATGAATGAGTGAATAAATTGTGAATAGCATTATTATAGATTGATTGGTATTCCACATTTGAAACTGACAGTCCTATTTCTTGTGCCTTGACCAAACTGGACCATTGACCAGTTCCTGGATGTTACCTTCATCTTCTTGCCTCCTATGCCTTTGGTCACTCAATTTCCTCCATTTTGATTGCCCTTTCCATCTCTATCAAAATTCTTCCTACCTACTCACCTGGACCAAATGCCGTTTTCTCCCTGAACCCTTCTTGGCTTTTCCCATCATCACAGATAGAAATAACTGTATTTCAAATGTTTGCGTAGTGCATTGTTTGTGTCTCTTTATAATTAATTTTCCTTATATTACAGTAAGGCATATAACATCTTTCTTTGTCAAATTTAAGTTCTCTGAGAACAGAGACTGTGTTGTGTTCATTGTTGTATCATAGACACATACTTTTTAAAAGCCTAGTGTACTATGCTAGTTTCTTAATCTTTTTTTGTTGAATAAATAAATTTTACAGGGAGACAACTTTTCTTTCTATATGGTAATACTCAGAATTAGAATCCCCATCCTTCATAAATCTTTTTAACAAAGATGCTGACAAATAAAAAAAAACATTCAGATTTGATTTCCACTGAAATATTAAAGCCACTGATGAAAATCTAAATAAATAGCAACATGGCCAAGGCCCTGAGAATACTACATTTTTAAAAGACACTGAGTAGATAAACCTGTTTTGATTAGTTGGGGATTAGCAGAATCACTGTAAGAACCACTGACATTTAGTTTAATCTAAAAACTTAGGGGGATAATGCAGCATTTTTCTTCTGATAAGAGTAAAATGTTAATTAATTTTTTTTTTAGTTTGAAATTCAGCATGTAGCTCTCTAATAGTCTTCAAAGTATTTGACTCAGAAAATTAAAAGAGCAACAACAACAACAACAACAACAAAAATGAGCCCTAGACTATTATTTTTAATTCAGGTAATAGAAGGAACTAAAAATAACTGGCAGGTGCTTGGCCTGGGGTGGGGGTGGGGCAGGAGTCTCAAAGAAGCTGGAGCCACTGTATGGAATGCCGTAGTTATTTCTTTTACTGTTATTCCAGGCAGTTGCCAGTGTAGGCTGGTTATTTATAGATGAATCTGCAGTGTGACAGGCAATTCCCCAAGTGAAGCCTCAAGCGTCGAGGTTCCCCAACAAACAGGCATGACACTGCAGGTTTCCTAGAGCAATTGGAAGGAACTGCAGGGCATCCATGAGAAATAGTCCTCCTGTCATCTCCTCTTTGCTTTTTTCTCTTAACACAATTTTCCCAGGCGGTTTGTAAAACACTGACTCATTTTAAAAGGTGTTATGGCAAATTCCCTAGCCAAAGCTTCCTTCCCAGAAGAGACAAGTTTAGAACCCTCAGAAATCTGGGTTACTGGCTTTGAAACCAAATAATTGGGATGAATGCATGGGCAGAGAGTAAAGAGGCTGCACATAAAGGGAATCCCTATTGACTGCATCTTTACTACTGGAGAACATTAGGATGCAAGCAGACACAGCCCATGGGTTTGGGTTGCCAGGTAACCAGAGTTTCCACAGATTTCCATTTTTACATTATTTCAGATTCAGGAAAGTAATTTTTTTTTTAAATTTTACCCAGAAATAACGATTAAAGAACACTTTGTGTCATCCCTCCTCATTAAGGTCAAACTAATCACATTCACCTATTGGTGGCTAAAATGTTTCAAAGGACACAATTGTTTTTAAGCATTTAAGCTGTTGGAAAATCATTGGGAAACATCAGGATGAAAATCAGAGGATAGTAACATTCCTGCTTGATATTCAGGCAGCTAGTGGAAAAACCCTATGTGGCCCCGAGGGTTTCTTGGTCTCCTGAGAAAATTAATCCTGCAGCGTCAACAGTTCAGCCTCTTCTGTCCCCTTGCTGTTAATATCCCTGTCTCTCGAAAACACCCATGACTTACTAGGGAGATTCTCTCTGGTTTTTGTTTTTATTTTCTTTAAAAGCTTATTCTTAAACCCATCATTTTCTGAAAGAAAAATCTGCTTTGCTATGATACTTTAAATATAGTAAAACCAAACAGGATAGAGTCCTCTCTTCTCTTTCTCTCTCATAGAGAAGGAATATGGAGATTTAAAGCTTAAAGTCTTATAGAAAGCAGTTTCCTTCCCATTTGGTAGAAAAGCGCCCAAACCAAATGGCTTTTGAAATTATATGGAGCAAACGCTAAGTAAGCCTTGCAGCTCCATCAGTAGTTAGCAATCAGCTCTTTGGGTAGTGCTGATGTTTTTGGATTGTATGTGGCTGGATGCTTGTGTGTACACTCGTGTGTACTTGTATATGGTGGGGTTATGTTGTGTGTATGTGGCATGATAATCCATCTATGAGGACACTCGATGGGAAGCTATTATAATACTCTGTTCTTTAGGGCAGCAATCAACGTTAAGCTGAGCTGTTTATGGTGGCACTGATATTTTTCCTATGAGGCAGACAAGAGTCTAGGAAATGTCACAGAGAGAAGTTTCAACAGTTTGTTGAGTATGAGTGGGGCTAGAAAGACAAATCTTTAATCCACTGTCTTTTCCCACTACCAGCCTGGGAATTTTGTCCTTTAAAATCTCAGTCATTTTTCAAAGCTCCAATGGGATGAAAGCAAAGCAAAATGAGCCTTGGCCTGACTAATAAGTGCCTTCAGCATTTTGAATAGTTAACCCTTTATAGATCAATGAGGTCATTTTCTATCAGAAACACTTGGACGTTTAGAAGATTCTACTGAAGTGACCAAGTAGTGTTTAGTAGAATTCTTATTTCACTATAACCTTCTGTAAAAGTAACCTTGGTTGAATTAGCAAAGGCTGCTAGTAGACAACGAGTAACACTAGTGGCTGGGTGTTTTGCAATGCCTTTAGTCAATGGTCCTCCAACGGTAGAGATGCTACTTGGGTTAGTTATAAATTACTCATAGGAAACAGTACAATTTCATGACTCTAATATGAGATACTACAGAATATTACAAAATGTTATTTCTTCCTCAACATTTCTATAGAGATAAAATCTGGGTAAGATGAGCATCAGGGGTAATGTAGATGGAAAAAAGATGTCACAAAAAAGCAAAAAATTTCCTGAAGTGGTACTTGGTGGGGGGGGGGGTGGCCACATTACCAGTTCACTAGATAAACGAGATGGTAAGTGATAATTGTGGTTATTTCTGTGTATTTATGTACATTTGTGTATATATTTGTGGGTACAAATACGAATATGTAAGCACATGTACCAACCTCATTTTTAGCATGAATGAATACCACTACATTCTCCTTTAATTTTCTTTCAGAGCTTGGGTTCCAGTGAAATTACGGAACTAGAGCTACTCCAGTTGGTCTTACTATAGGAATGTTTGTGTACTTCTCAGCATATATGTGTCATCAATAAAGGTGTGATTTATCGACTTGTGAGGGAGGAGGCAGGAGTGAGGAGAAGAGAATCAGGAAAGCCAAAGGATGAGCTCTTCTGATAGAAAGTAGTAATGTTGGCCCTTAGGGAGTCAAAATACCAGAACCAGAATTTGCATATCTGGAGACTAAAATATGACTTCCAAGACTGACTCCACTGGCCCACTTTGATTTCAAGGACCCCACAGGAAAGACTTTTTAGATTAATGAAGAGATATTATTCTTCTCATATTTCTCCAACATCTCACAGTCATCTTGATGTCCACAATACACATTTCTCTATTGCCTGCCATTCTTTTTCCTCTATAAGAGCAAAAGAAAGGGTGAATAACTTTCATTCCAACATGAGTTCATTGTCAGTTAAATTCAATCCCCTCCCCCTTTGGGGTTTGAATCATCAGAGAAATGATTTTATTTAGAGTTTATTCATAATTCCTCAGAAGCCAAAGTACTTTCACAGCATGTAAATATTGTGTGCAAGCTGTCAGGTCCAGTTATGCTGCAGCTCCCAAGGATGTTTTCAAGGTTGTGTCTGTCTGTTCTATCAGTAGTAGGATTTATATTGCAGAATGTTTTTTGTCTTATTTATATGCATTATATTGTTTATGCTATTAAATGGTATTGCAAAATGGTATCTACTATATAGGGATTTATAACAGCTTGCCCCTTTTTAAAGCAGTCTCTGGTTTTGATATAATGTAAGACTTTTGTTTAGAAATAAAATCATGTGGCCAAGAAGAAACATAGATATTTGCAGTATTTTTATCTGGTTTACCTTCATGTCTGGTTTCCTCAGCAGGCTCTTCATTCAAAGCATGCATGAGATAAAGATAGAAGGTGAAGAAAAATAATGGGATGCTATCTGTTCTTGTTCCTCAGTGACTTCGATGATTGTCAAAGAGCTTTTTCCTAATAGAAAAAAGATGGCTGAACTAAAGAGCTTTCAGGAGCACTTTTAACCACACTCTATCCTTCTTAAGAAATTATGTCCCATGGGTGCCTAGAAGTGAGGAGGAAATGGAAGCAAATGAAACACTTGTCTCCTATATTCACATGCACACAATGCACACTTTAAGAATTGGTTCTATATGTGCTCTTTCACAGATGGATGTGTCATATTCTCCAAGACTGTTGAGGAGGAGTTTGGGGAAGAGTTTGAGAATCTATATGCTAGGGGGCTTAATATTTCTCAAAATCACAAAATCATTGCATTACAAATTATCCCCTTGAAAACTATAAGGATGAAGAGAAGAGTATTTTGAATTTTACTGTTTAGAGGTCATATGAAACTGTGAAAAAAACATATATCGTCCAAATATTGTGTCAATTGAAGTAACACAATTTCCTCCTTCTTATAAATCTGGTTTAATTATAGGAAATGAGAGCACATACTTTAGGGTCTTCAGCATCTAAATGAGGCTTCTCAGATTATTAAAAGTAGAAAGAAATATGATGTTATCTCTTTCTAGTTACTTAATGCAAGAGCAATTGATCAATGGTTAACTTATAAATTAGATTTACCCATGGATAGCTCTTCTTTCACTTCACTTTCCTCAAAAGCAATTAAATTTGGTGATGGAGAAAGAGTATATATGAGAAAGGTGTTTATTATTATTTTTAAAGCTTAGAGAAGGAAGGTAGAAAATTTTAATAAAAGTCATACTATATTTAATCAAAAATTTTTTTGTAGTCTCATGACTGTGCTATCTAGAGAGATTTCAGAGTCTTGAGTACATGCCATAATTAGGAGGTATTACTAGATTAATTAGAAGCTGTGCCTTTTAATGATTCAAAATTGTTCAGGGGAGAAAATTACAAGAGAAGAGAGTTTAGGAAGAGGCTTGTCTTAAAAAGCTGCTCTCCTGTGAAGGTCATGCTATTGTTATAACAAAATGTGCTTGTGTTCTTGTTAGAAATGTTCATTATGCCTACTTTATATTATCTGTATTAAGTAAAAGTAATGTATTTATTAAAATAATTTCTGTTCATTGACTGAAGCTAAAATACTAAACCAGCTTTGACCCTGACATTATTGGTTAATGAGTCTTCTTGAAATCCAGTTCGTCCTAGCACTCTTCCTACCTCTTAGACTAATGCCTCCTGGTCCCCTTTGCTGGATCCTCTTCTTTGCCATTCTTGTGTGAGTGAACTTGGGTGTTCTCTGAATGGTTTAACACCACTTATGTCCTGATGGCTAGAAACCATTTTCCCAGTCTAGACTTTTCTCTTGAGCTCCTGATTCACACATGTGACTATTGCCCCATCAGCCTCTCAAATTTAATATATCCAAATTGAATTTATATCCTCCCAACTGCCCCACCAACAAATCTGCTCTCATTTCAGTAGAATTAGGGGTATCAACTTTGACTCCTCTCTCTCCCTGGACAAATTCATTCACTCATCAAATCTTGTAAATTTCATCTTCATAATTCTTTCAAGCCTATTGCCCTCTTTTCATAAATGTTCCTCTTTCCCTATCTTTGGTTTCTTCCAAGTAGGGAAACCAACTGGTAAACCAACTAGTAAACTAGTAAGTCTGGCATTGTGGATATGGTTTGTTATCTATGTGGACTGGGCTGGAGTTCTTTGGAGAATCAGCAGACCTATTGTGCCCCAGAACTTCTCTAATATATTGGTAGTTTCCATCTGGGACTTCCTTTCAGGAAGTCTTATGAAATTACCTGCTTGTATATAAGGTTCTACTTTCCACTTCATGTATTTTCATATTTAATAAAGGGTATGGCTTGGTGTTCCTGGAATTTTTATTTGGCACCTACCCAGCATAATGTCTTATGACCCAAAGGCCAGATGATTTCCTTCCAAATAGTTGGCTTCTGTGACCAGACTTTGTAAGAAGTAGATGATCCCATTTCATTGTATTTTTCTAACATTAGCTGTAACTAACCCATCTTCTTTCAGTCTTCCTTTCCATACCCTTCTTCTTCCTCCAACTCCTCCTTCTCTTTTCCTTCTTTTTAAAACTCACACACTACACACTTTTTGTTTTTGTTTTTGGCAGAAGCCCTTTTTGAGGGGAGCTTATATTCACTCGTTTCCGATGTGCTTTTAGGTTTTCTTTTATATTTTATTTTGATGCTCATCCTTCCTATACATACTTTTCTTTGTTTAATATTTCATGCTCTCTATATTTTTCTATTTAATTTGTCTCCACTTTTAAATTCTATTAGAGCTACCTCATAACTTCAGATCCTCTTTCTCCTATGATGCAAATAATTGGTTTTCTCATCTCCAGTTTTTCACCTCACTCTCCATTTAGAGCCAAAGTAATCTTTCTGAATTGCAAATCTTATTTGGAGGCTCTTTGTGTAGTATACAAACCCCTTTATTTCTGGGACCTCCTATCTATCTTTCCAACCTTCTTTCTTTCAGCCATAAAAGAATTGTTTGTGGATCCTTTAGCTTACTAGCTGATTTGATCCTTCTGGAGCCTCTGATGCTCATTTTTTCCACCTTTCTCTGTAATACTATCATTCTCCACCCCATCCAATTGCCTTAACTATACCTACTCATCTTTCAAAAGTTGTCCCACGTGCGAACTCAAGAATCCTTCATCTCAAAGACCTTCCTGCTCTTGCTTCTCCCACAGTAAAAATGAACACTCTTTCTTTTAAGTCTCTACTATGCCTTGTACATGCTTCTCAAGAACATTAGGTAACACTTTTAAATGTAATAGAAGCTAACCATACAAAGTCCTACTATGTTCCCAGCTCCAATATGAGCACTTGGTTGGTTACATATCTGTCTACTCTATGGGCGGGGAAAGCCTTAATAATATTTTTAAGTTATTAGCTTTCAATTATACAAACAATAGATGCAATCCGAGGAGAAATACCTATTTCCACCACAAATTCTAACTATTCATGTTTGTATCCACATATTGTTTTCTATTTGCTCTTGTTTCTAAGAATAATCCCTCTCCTCATGTGCTGGACCCCACCCCCTCTCACCTTTTCAGGGACTACTTTTTTTATAATTATTTGCTTTTTTTTCTTGCATCTTCTACTGCAGTGGTAAAGAGTTTATATCGCCAGTTTTCAAATCATGGCTCTGCAACTTACTAACAGTGTGACTTTGGGCAAATTAATTGATTTCTCTATGCCTCAGTAATTTTACCTTTAAAATGATGATACTTTCAAAAATTTAATAAACAATACAAGAAAGTATGTGGGCCAGTGCCTGACATAGTACAAATGCTGAATAAATGTTACTTAATAGATTATTAAAAATTATTTGCAACAACATATAAAATGTTTTATTATTATGCATTAACAAACAACTTTTGGGCTGTTGTCCCCCTCTAGCTACTGCCCCATTTTCATCTTTGCTTCACAGCAAAATGCTTGAAAAGGTTGCCTATACTTGCTGTCTCATTCTTTTTTCCTTCTCTCCTTAACTCATTAGCAGGGTTTTTACTCAAACCACTGTAGTGAAGCAGCTCTTACCACACTTTTCAAGGTCACCAGTGATTTATACCATGTCAGAGTCAATTGTCAGTTCTCTCTCTTTGTCCCAGTTGACCTCTCAATAGCAGTTGACATGATTGATGACAACCTCCTGGAAATATTTTCTTCTCTAAGTTTTGGAAATACAGTAAGTCTGCTATTCCCCATGTCTTGGGTCCTTCCTTCTTAGTCTTGTTACTAGCTTATCTCCTTTCCTCTATCAGAACTCTGAAAGTTAGAGTCCTCTTAGAACTCAGTCTTTGGTCCTGGTTTTTTTTTTTTTCTTTTTTATTATATATTCTCTTCCTATCTGACCCTACCTAGTTCCATTGCTTCAGATTGTATTTATATGTTGGTGAATCCTCAAGTTTGTTTTTCCCTGGGCTCCTTACTCAGGCATTCAGGATGTAACATGCCAAAAATAGAACTCTTAACTCCTCTTCTTCAAAGTTGTTGCCCCCACCTCCCTCATCTCAAGTAAATGGCACAACATCTGTTCTAGGCTGCAGCCTAGGAACCATCCTAGATTGCTTTCTTACCTTTATTCTTTATTATTGAAAGGCCCCATAATCTCTCTTTGCATTATTTCTCCCGGGTTCTATTTTTCATTCCTTTAGTCTTCCTGACTTATCTTTCTAAAGCATAAATCAGACTGTGTCACTCTTGCTCTAACACTTCCAATACATTTAGAATAAAATCCAATCTCCTTAACATGACCTAGAAGACTTCACATGATTTTGTTCTTTCCTAGCCCTGGGACCTCATTGTCTGCTTTCTTCCTTGCTCTCTTCACTATTGAATTTCTTTGACCTTGAGCATGCCAAGTTCATTCTAGTATGAGTGTCTTTCTATAGTAATGTTCTTTCCCTAGATCTTTACATGGGTGCTTACTTCTCATCATACATTATAGTAGGTATTAACAGAATTACCTATATTTATTTAGAGTTCTTAATTAAAAATGAGCTTTTTTTATTGATCTGTATTTTATTTTTGTAATTGTTATAAGTAGAGATCTAACTTAATTTTCCTTCCAAAATTTAGCCAATTGTTCCAACACCATCTATTTGATAGACAACCATTTTTCTCCATTAATTTCAAGTACCAATAGTGTATATATAGACTGCTTGTACAGTCATTTCTTGTGAAAGAATTGGTGAATGTACTTAACCCAGATCTGGATTTCACAGGATAGCTAGCAAATTATTGGATTGCGGTCAAGGTTTCTAGTTGATTGAAAAGACCTCTGCTTCCAAGAAATTTTAATTTTATGGTGGCATCTTCTATTCAAAGGACTTTATTAGTGAACATCTATGACTATCTTGTAAGCATTATAAGAAATGTGCAGATTAAATACCTGTTAACTACCTCCTCATCTGTCAACTAATTTTCTAGCCCCTTCAGCTCTAAATCTTGTGATTCTAGTCTTGGGCTTTCTAAAAGATTTTCTCTCATATTTTTGAATAAACTCTACTTGTATACACTCTACTCATATAGAGTATAGATACTCTATAGTTACTCTATACTCTAAACTCTACTCATATACACTCTACTCATATAGAGTATAGATACTCTATAGTTTCTATACCACGTCCTTTGCTTTAGAGATTAGAGTGTAGAAAATCAATAATTTCTGGGTATTCCTTTTCCTGGAAAGCATTTGTCAACATCAGAGACTTAGTATTAGTTGTTAGCTCTTTGAGGCTCTAAATTTTCTCTCCTATCATTCATTGTTCTCTTTTTACCTCAGCTGCTACATTTCTTTTTAAATATATGACCAGACAAAATGTTAATAATGATGGATACCCTGGGAGTATTCTGAAGTCCTTCAAGCTTTACTCTTTTTCTCCTATTAATGCTGGAAATTTCTGATCTTTGGAAGCAGACTGAAATGCAGAAATATCAATGTTTGCTAAGGTCTTTATTTTTTATTTTTATTTTTTATTTTTTTCAAAAGCTGTGCTAAATTTGTACCTTATTTGGACAATTTCCATACTGAAAGGCTCAGGATGCTCTACTGCATGACCCCTCTCTTGCCCTCTAAGAAAAAGGGCTGAACATTTAAAATGGAAATAGCAAGCCTATTATGTAGGAAGTGTGGTTGTAAAGCAGAATGTCATTTTGAAAACAGTAAGCAAGAAAACTTCTGAACAGAGCCTGGCTTCCCTATTTGCAGTGCTAAATAAATAATGCATTTTCCAGAGCCTGTATCTTGGATGCAAACTTAGTTTTTGGTAAAGAAGCAAGGCATTTCAACTCTATTATTAGTCTTTGGATTGTTTCTGTTTTCCACCAAGTTTGAAATTGTAGTCAATTAGGTACTTTTTCTTATGACAGCTTGGAAACCAGAAGGGAGCTTTATGAATTCAAACAGAAAAATTTGAGCTAAAAATGTCGAAACACTTCTTTGCACATTTTCTCTTTAGAATTATAAAGTACATGAATTCTCTAATATAATTAATTATGAGCTATTTTAGGGTTATTCTTATGTAAAGTTAATAAAAGACATAGTTTATTTTGAATCTATACCTGTTTTAAAATTTATTTATTTTAACAATTTGCATTTTCTTACATAATTGATAGACTTTTTAGAATGGGACTTCTTAATTCTGAATTCCCATACTTTCTCCTTGACTGTCAGTTCCTGTTTTTTAGACTTGATTTTTTGTTGATAATCTATGATAGCTAAACTTTTTTGAGTATGTAGCACCATCTGGATTTCTCATTCTATGTGGAGTGAAAGTGATACATTTCTTTTTGTGGTTGGGCATAATTTTTTGGGTTTCTGATGGGCAAAACTCCCATTTCAATATCTTCATTTTGGAATAGATATTTCAAATCCTATAAGTATCAAGCTGGGAAAACAGTCCTCATGTTTGAAACATTTAGTGTGGGGGAAATTTGGTGAATACTTTTGGCACCCTGCCCAAATCCCCTTTTAACAAGAATTTAAATCTCTAGTTCAGACTCTGCTTTAGAGAATCTGAGCTATGATAGTTGATATCGGAAGAAGGGTCATGAGAAACAGACTCTAAAGGATTGTGAAGTTGGATCACTTCCCATATGGCTGGCAGTGAATCTCTATCACTGTTGGTAGGTGAGGTACTGATGGTCTATAGTATGTAGCAGCAGGGAAATTGTTAAATCTTTTACCTGTGATGAAGTGGGATGGGGTAAAGGTGGAAGGAGATGCACTGGCTCATGTAATGAGGTTCAGGAGCAATAGTATTATAAGGATGGAATTAGGTGCTTGTTGCTGAATACCCTTCATGCTCATGGCAGTCAATCACCAACATAGATGAAAGCGTGAGAATCAGATGGCTTCTTTGGCAGCATTTAAAGGAATGACAGACTAGGACTTAATTGTATGAGCAACAGAACTTTTGAGAAGCCTGGATCTCAGCCTAGGTAACTTGTCTATGACAAGGTAAAGTCCCTGTTAGGGAGGGAGTAGATTCTGAAATTTAAGGCCACGATAACTGAATAGATATTCTCAAGTACCTGAAATACCCAGATTCTTTTGAACACTTGGAACTGTAGTAGTTCCTCTTGTTGAAAGACAAAGTCCTCCTGCTTGCTTTCATACTATGAAGGAACCACATATTATAGAAGTGGCTACAGAACAATACTGGCCCTCTTAGGATTTTCCCCCATCTCTCCTCCTAGTCACCAGAGCAATAACTAAGGTCAAGTCTCAGCATGACTCATCAGGGAAAGGCTAGGCTTGCTGATGGAGAGGAGGTGTTATATGTAAAAGGAGCAGCAGGACCTGTAAAAAACCAGGAGTGTGTGCCAGAGAGTTAATACTGAGGTCTTTAAGGGAAATGGAACTTAAAGCTGCATAGGGAGATTTTTTAAAATGATGAGATAATCTTTCGTACAAAACTTAACACCCTGGCAAGGACTCTGGAAATAGTTCTAATATTCTGCTGGGATGGATCTTGGAAATTTGGGGAAAATGATAGCTCCTACTAAATTGGGTAGAAATGCTGGAACTGCTGTTGCTGACCATGGAGAAGTTGCAATAAAGCCTGTGACTTCATGAGAGGTCCTCTACAATGAGCTGGGTTCATGGATGGATTCGCTTGTATATTGGTGCAAGTGAAGATTTACTACTGTTGCACTGACTCCCATTCAGGGGCAGTTTTGAAAGAATGGTGTGGGGGAAATATTGCCTATGAGTAGATCTTTGGGCAGTGTACTGGAAGGAGAAGTGGTTGAAGGTAAGGCTATTTTTGATGCATGAACAGTGGCAAATGGCTTAGTTGATTGGTCAGGGGCCTATAATGAGCAAGACTGAAAGGTAGGATACGAGAAATTTTTTGTGTAGATGTATGCAGATGGACATATGGGAGTAGACATGAAGTGTGAATATCTTTGTATCATATGCTAATATGCAACAGAAAGCATTTACTGGGGTAGAATCACTAACCAAGTGGGCAGAATGACAGCCAATTGGTGTTAGCCAGCTTCTGTTCTAGGCAACACTAGTAGTCATGAATGAAGTAATTATGGTGGGAGATACAAAGACATGTATGGACTAATTAGCATGGCATCTCTCCAGTGCCTAGCTGGTTGTGAATGATTGATTTACAAACAAGAGTTGGAGGCTGAGCTCTTGATATGTCAGTATTTCTCAAAGTTGAGCAACCAGCCACTTGGTGGCAAATTACTTAAAATGAACCTCTTCTGCCCTAGAAAGGGCAATGATTCATCTTGACTGGAATAAATAAATGTCTGGATTGTGGGATTCTCTTTCACATTCAAGGCCTCAGCTAGAAGCACTATCCAAAGACTTAAAGAATTGTTGACTCACGAACATGGGATCCTGAATAACATCATGTAAGACCAAGACACATACTTTACAGAAAAAGAGGTATGGCTGGAGGCACATGACTACAGGATCCACTTCATCCCAAATCATTCAGAAGCTACTGGACTGACATGTCATTTGAGTCCTTCAGGAAACAGATGAGGAGATGGAGCAGGAGTGCAAGATGGTATTGAAAAGGGGTAATGCCTTTTTAAAATACAAGGGAAATGAAGCAGAATTGCATAGAGAGATGAGAAGTTTCTTGTTTGGATAAAAAAAATCCATATATTGCTATTTGGGAGTACCTCAATAAATGTCCAGCTCTCTGCTGGTAGAAAGACTTCTTTTAAAATCATTTTCTGATGTTTTGAACATTTGAAAAATAATACTGGTAGGCATTTGACAGATATGATAATATCTAAAATTTTTAAGTGAGTAAATGTCAGAATAAACATATTTAGAAGCATGAAAGGCAGATCCCAGAAGAAACATATCAAACTGTTGAAAGTGTTTGATCTTGGGAAGTTGAATGGACATTTGGGAGGAGTGAGAGAAGTAAGTGTTATATATCATTATAAACCTTTTAGTATATTTGATTTTGTAACTATATGTTTACATTATTTGATAAAAATACCAATTAATTAAATTAGTTCTCTAAATAATTCATTTGAGGAAGGTGCAATGTAAAATTTGTGATCATCTCAGACTTATTCCTAGACCAATTAATGATGATGAAATCCAGTCATTGGAGTGGTTTATGGTCTATGTGCTTTGCAGAACTAGATCTTTTGGGTGTCTGTGTTCATAAGGTAGGGTGAATACTGAAGTGGGCATTCAGAAAGGTGTCAGTGGAAGGCTGAATATATGACAGTGGACTCTGACCTGAGAAGGGCGTTTCCATCAATCTGCACAGATGTACTGCCATGTTCACAGAAAGTATATCCACAACTACGTCTGTGGTACAGAGTCTGGTTTTCATCTGTATAACCACCAGAGTGTCTTGGGATGTAGTAAGCAATCAATAGATAATTGTTGAATTGGGTTGATTTATTTGATAAATGCTAAGGAGTAAAATCTACCTTGAGTTTTTATCCTGTCTTTTCAGTGTCACTTTGACTTCTTAAAAATTAATTTAGTTATAATATATCATAATAAAATAATATACTAGTTAATACAATGCAATCCAATAACCTGACAGTAATGAAAAAAGGAAGAAAGCACAGTAAATACGTGACTTGATATATAAACAGTTATTTTTAAAAGTATCTGTGTATGTGTTGCTTACTTGCAGGTGATTATAATTATGCAGTTTTGAAATTAAATTTTTCTCAACAAGTTCAAATCACTTTCCATACTTAAAATTCTTACAAGAGAATGACAAAGGTATCATGTCCCAGGAATTCTTATGCCTATTTTATAGATGGGAAAATAGAAAGGTGGAGCAAGTAAGGAGTGCTGTGCTGAAATGCCAATGGCGTTTACAGCCAAAGGTTGGCCTTCATTCTTCACATCCTTGCTCTGCTCACAGGAAAAGTTTGCCTGGCCTCCACCCAGTATCTTCTATCAGTTCCTGAGCAAGTGATCTTCACTATTACTACTTTCTATAACTGTTTCCTGATTTTTAGTTGCCTATTTATTTTATGTTCTCGTCAGTCTTTTTCTCTTAGCATTTTTCTTTTTGCCTATTCTCTTTTTTCACTTTCTATTCTTTATTCCTGGTGTTCTAGAAAATTTAGTTCTCATTCTGTCCTTTTTCTATAATCTAAAGGCTATGGTTTATTCAGAATTTGATCGACTATGAATCTCCATTTGGATTCAGCCCAGAGTCAGAAAATTATAATTGAATTGTTGCATTTACAGTTGTTTCATGTTATTATTTTGAGAAAGGGTAAAGGACAGTAGTAAGTGACTCCTAAATGAGAGGTGAAATATTAAGTTGCAAAAAAATGTGGCATTTGGGAGGCCTTCTGAGGATAGTAAAGGAATAATAAGGCTTTAATTCTTGGTGCAAACGATATCCAAAACCTCACCAGTGAACCATGTGAAAAAGACCTGCTTCCTCTGGATCTGAGGGGCAGAATGTTTGATATAATTCTTGAATTGAAGTGAAGCAGGAGTGAAACATCAAGGAATGACAGATCTGCTCAATCATAGTTTATATCTGAGAGTTTCCTGAATTTTAATAAAATAGACTATATAATTTAAGTAGCTGATCCTGTATGCTTTACCACAAGGGGATGAAGATAAAAGTAGAGGGGGGATAATGCCATGGATTACTGGTAAGCCACTCTTGGATGGGTAATCTCTGTGCTATAGCAGTTGAAAGCCACCAAAGTTGCAAATTCCTTGGAGAGTTTAACATGAATCATGTAAAGAAGTAGCTTGAACTTCCTGATAAATATTTTGTCTCAAAAATCTATTTTCTGCACTGTAATTGGCAGCAGATGATTTTGAGTAGAATCTAATATAAATATGTTTTCTTTGCTATGGCCAATCATAATTTTCAAATTGGCTAGTGGATACAGGAGTCAAGGAGGAAGGTACAATGGAGATTCTTCTATTTGAATATTATGCTGTGTAATATGTTTGATATATAATTCTATTATATAAAAATGTCTAATATCATAATAGCCTGATAAATCTTATTTTTCAAGAGATTGAAATTTCTGAATAGAATAAGAACAGTTTTCAAACAACACCTGAATTAGGATGTCTTTTGAAGATGTGCAAATGTGACTATAAAAGAGAAGAGGGTTGAGCTGCTTTTAACACCCAGAGTTAAGATTAACTTCCATTTTACGGCTGAATCTGTTTATTTGAATAGACTGATTAATTTGTGTTCATGTATGGAAACAAAATATATGCTATGGAGAAATGCCAGTGTATGTGTTCTATTTCTTTTAAAATAAAATAGGAGAGGTCCTTGGGGATAGTCCCAGGACAAGTCTAAGAACAGAGATCAGTAAATGTACAAATACCTGTCAGTGCTCTGCTCAGACTTCTTCAGTATCAACTCCATCTACCTGTGCACTGTCTCCTTTGTGCTTTCTCTCTGGAAAGGCTGCCCTCAGGCTGCTGGAGATGGCTTTGCCTTCGTGCAAGGAAAGCAGGGAGTGCCTGGGAATTAGTCCCCTCAGAACCACTCCTGAACCAGTAATGGACATATGTGAGACAATAAATGTTTAATCTTCCTTGATCCTGATAGGACAATGGCTTACACCATCTCCAAAGGTCTCCTGTGGGATTGAGCTAAAACTACATTCTCCAAAACTTGGCTTGAAATCTTACTCTTGCATGGCTTCCTTTCCTATCCTGTTTCCCTTTTTCCACTCTCCTACTGTTTGTTCTTGATTCTTCCTAATAAATCATAGAAATTTACATCTTAGTATCTGCTTCTGGGGAACCCAAACTCAGACACTCACTTGATGGAATTAGAGTGACAAAGAGTGGCAGATTGTGGTATTATAATTCTTAATAAGTTTCCATTCTCTGACTTTCTTCTTATCACCATTTTTTTTATATATAGAATTGCTCAGTGGTTCTCTGTAGTTTTTTAAGATAGGTATGCATTGTTAAAAATTCATAGGTATTTAAGTTAGCCTCTGATTTTGCTTACTGGTAGGTAATTTGCTCATAAATAAGAGTTATTTTTATACTTGGAAAGGGAATTCCTCTTTAGATTCATGATTCTGCTTTGTAAATAAATTACTTTCTATAGCATAATTTATTTCTGTGGGTTGGAAGCAGCACTAAACATCTATCTGGTGTCTGCATAAATCTATAAATATGAGGGAAAAAATAAGAGATACAGAAGGCTGCTAATATTTATTGACAATGTATATGTATGTACAAGACCTATGTATGTAATCCGAAAAATGTGAGGTTAAAGAATTTGCCCCTAGGTCACACACTTAGTAAATAGGGAGCCAGAAATTTAAACTAAAATAGAACAGAATGGAAATGAGTAAAATTAAGCTCTTTTGTGGTTTTATTCTTACATGTTGTGATGATTCTGCTTCTGTTATCTTCACACAAATACATCAGTCTTCTTGGATTAATTGCCACTGGCCTATTTTCTTTCCCATTCTCACATCCAAGGGCCTAGTCAGGTTGCAGTGGACTGTTGCCACCTGGTCTGCTTACTCCCTTTTGCATGGGAGGACCAGCATTATCTGTTTTTAGTGTGTTGTATCTCTGTCCCCTGAACACAGCTGTTGTTCCCCAATTACTTTTTTCATAAAGTCATATATTTTTATTATGGTCTTATAGATTCTTCCTCAGTTGAGGAAAAGTCCTCTTTTTGCCAATTGCTGTCATCACTCATTTGCTTTGGCAAATGCTTTTGGTTGGGAGAATAAGCTAATTTGCTTTTGAGCCAAGAATAAGCCAGACTTAGGCCTTTGACATGCTCTCAATTTTTCATTCCCTCTTGACTCTGCTGGAGGAGGATGGGTCCTTTCCATGTGATGTACACCAGACCCCAGACTTGAATCCTCACAGGTAGAGAGAAGGCCTGATCTGCATCTATCCAGTACCACGCATGACTGGAATACTCCTCCCAGCCCCACAAAGACATTCAGCTGAGTGTCTCTGATATCTGTAGATGGCCCTACTCTACATTTTCCTATTGCGAGTATTTATATGTTGTTGTTTATTCTCAGACTTTCCATCACTTGAGCAAAATCCCAATTTTCTTGTTGCTTTCTGCTATTTTGATAACTTTGTTTTTATTGTAAGTAAAATATTAGAGAGTTCAGATCTTAGATCTGGAGACACCTTTGAAGTCATGTAATCCAATCATCTCTATTTAATTTAATTTGTCCAATTCATGATGTAAATCCTTTCATAATTTTAAAAGTCATGAAACTTTTAGTTATGGAAACTTTGAAGACAGGAGAAAACAAACAAAAGATCACATGTAATATAACAGTCTAATGATAACTGCTACTAATATTTTGATGTTCATATTTAAAAGAAATAGTTTATGCCTGTCATTTAAAAATACAGTATGAATGTTTTATTTCCTTCATATATTTTTCTTTCAAGATATTTTAATTAAGCATGCCATAAATAAATGCATACTAGATTTGTTAAAAACAATCTAGGTAAATTTAAAAATTTCCTTGACCTCTCTTCCCTGTTCACCTCCCCAATCTATTTTCTGCTTAGACATAATTAGTTATTAATTTAGTGTGAACCTTTTCATGCCTATTTTTCTGTATTTATATACACGTAAGTACATATAGAAATATTTGGTTTTGTTTTATATGTATATTTTACATTAATTATGTCATCTCAGTGTTGGTCTGAAACTTGCATTCCTCACTTAATAATATTCTCTAGACATCTATCCACATCAGTCAGGATTCTGACAAAAAGCAAATGGCTTAACTCAAATTGATTAATTTGAGGAGAGTATGATAAACTGAACCTTATGTTCAGGGTGTAGGGAAATCATAGGGGACAGTGCAGTACCCTGAGATTAATAATAATGAGTGCACTGTTACCACCTCTAGACCAGATAGAGGGATGAGTGAGGAGTGAAGGGGTTAGCAGGGAAGGAGGGAGAAGGGCGGAAGAAAGGCAGAGAGGTGGGGGAGATGTGTGAAATGAGCTGCTGGCAGGGCCAAGACCTTGAGTGGAGGGAGGCAGTCAATTTGCACCAATCCCATAGAGAGGGAATGAGGTGCATAAAAATCTTTCCTCTCTCTCTTTCCTCTCTGTTACAGATTAAATGTTTGTATATCCTCAAATTCATATGTTGAATCTCTATCCTCTAATATGATGGTATTTGGAGATAGGATCTTTGGGAGGGAATTAGATTTTGATGAGGTCATGACGGTGGAGCCTTCATAATAGGGTTAATGACCTTAAAAGAAGAGACTTATAATAAGAGAACTTGCTCTGTCTCTCTTCTCATGCATGCACTGAGAAAGCACACAGTGAGTAGGTAGCCATCTGCAAGCCAGGAAAAGAGTCTTCAACAGAAACAAACCCTGCCACCTTATCTTGGACTTTGCAGCCTCTGGAACTATGAGAAATAAGTCTCTTGTTCAAGCACGCAGTCTGTAGTATATTGTTATGCAGCCCCAGCTAGCTAATATACTCTCTCTGATTTTAAAAGGAGATCCTCCTTGGCTAAACCCAACAAGAAGCTTCAGGGTAAGAGAGTATATATTGTTGCAGTTCATATATGTCAGCTTCCCAAGGTACAGTGCTGGCCCATTATATAGATTTAATTCTTTCAACAAATTTTCAGTGCCTCTAGATGACATGCATTGTTCTAGGAGCCAAAGGATAAGGGAAAAGAAATCACTGTCCTTCAGTAGCTCACATTCATTCTGCTGGAGATAGCGTCCCATAAAATGCAGATTAATTTCTTAGCTTGCATACACCAGAATTTGTTAATGATTCTTTACTGATGGGAATTAGATGCTCTAATTTTTCCTTATTTAAACAGTGCTGCATGAATATTCTTTTTGTGAGACTTTCTGCACATGTAATAATATTTCTCCCCAGTAGATACTAAGAAGTAGAATTGCTGGATTAAAGGAGATATGCATATTTAATATTAAATAGGCGGATATATTTTGATCTAAATCACACTTCTACTAATAGGACATAGGAATACTTATTCCTCCTCCCTAAACAGTAGTTATTGTCATTCTCTCAACGGTTTACCAATCTAACTGGGGAGGTAGGGCAGAGGTAGTAGATTATTGTTATCTGAGTTTGAATCTCTTGAGTACTCCGGTATTTATGGCTGTTTGTGTTTCCTCTGGTGAGTTTTCTTGCTCATTTATATCCTTTGGCTATGTTTTTTATTTTTGAGATTCATTGTCTTTTTAATTTATTTCAAAAAATTGTTTATACATTTTATGTTATTCTAAAGTCTTGTTCTGTTTGCTTTAGCAACACTGTTTACTCAGGTATCAGGTTGTGCTTGTACTTGGGTCTCTCAATGTGGTGCTATATGCCACTAATATTAAGCATAGCTTAGTTGTGTTCATCTTCTAATTAAGATTCCCTTTCCACTCCCCTGTGAATGCTTCACCTCTTTATGACACTCTATCTCCAATGACTGGGGTCTATACTAGTGGGTAGAATATACCAGTAGCTATTTTCCTGGGAATGCAATCCCCCTGTTTTTCCAGAGTCTTGCCAGTCACCTGGGACACCATTCTAATGCCCTGGCTCATGAGCCCCTCCTCATTGCTCCAGTCTGGGGGCGAATGCCTTCTGAGGCTGGCATGGAGAGGTTGGTGAGGCCATCTGGTTGCTCCTGTTGCCCAGGGACCTTCTCCTCTCTGTCCTACTTTTCTGACATAGGCCTTCCCTGGAGTCACTCCCACCTAACACAGCTGTCCCTTTTTTTTGTATTTATTATGGGCCAGGTCCTCTCATTCCCTTTTAATCCTATTTGTTTCCTGTCTTTTAGAAAGTCTTCAGAAATTATGTGCCCAAGAATACCCCTTCTTGTTTCTCAGGGCTATTACAGAATTTAAATGTATTTTTTATATTCTGTCACTATCAGAAATTTTCAGCAAGAGGGAGAAGAAGAAGTATGAATTAGCCCAGGAGTTACCAAACTCTTTCTATACAGGGACAGGTAGGAAGTATTTGAGGCTTTGCAGGCCCGATAGTTTCTGTCACAGCTACTTAACTCTGCCTTTGTAGTACAGAAGCAGCCATAGACGATAAGTGATGAATGGACATGGCCGTGTTCCAGTCAACCTGAGTTATAAAACAAGTATTGGATGGAATTGACCTGTGGGCTGTCATTTGCAGACACCTGACCTAGATGCCTTCTATCTTTTGTAATAGATGAAGAACCTGAAGCCTACAGGAGGTTGAGAGATTTGCCCAAAGCTATTCAACTAGTGAGTAGATGAAGACTGATCACCTGTCTGCTTACTCATTTGTGACCTTTCCTACATTTTGCTTTTTTCTCAGCGTTAAAGAGATTCCTAAACATAATCTAAGTTTTCCAAGAGCCTTGGAAAGAAGAATGTTACTTTCAACTTTTTAGTTTTAGTTCTGTGACTTGAAGGCAAAGCTCGTGCTAAGTCGCCTAACTCTGGAGCTTCTGGGAGATCAGAGAGTTGACGGGCTGGTTGTGTTGTTGGCATTAGGACTGAGAGACAACCGTCCACATCCCAGTCTTTCCTTTTATGAACTGTGAAGAAATTTGGTAAGATAAAGGACTAGAGCTCTTTAGAGACAAGGTTTAAATTAACCATAAATATTATTCCTTAGTTTTAGTCAGTGTGGCCCATCAGGCTCAACAGGCATAGAATTTGATATCGTAGTGAAAGCCCTTCCTTTGTTTGCCTAGCTTTGGGGCAGTAGGAAAGGGATTAAATTTGGAGTTTGAATTGAGGGTTGAGTCTGTATTCTGCCACTTACAAGCTCTGTGACCTTGAGAAAAATTACTTAAACTCCCTATTTGTCATTTGATGCATCCTAAAATGAGATGGGATAATGTATAAGAAGGTAATTTATACATTGAAAAGTTTTGTAAAAATATAAGTTATTACTATACAAATTGAGAATCTAAGCCCAAGATATAAATAACAAATTAGTGCCAATTGCTGTGCTTTATTATTTAAAATGTGTGGAATGAGGGAATATAACTGAAACAGAATACTAGGAAGATGTTAACTAGCAAGCCTGTATAACATTTAGTAGAAATCTAAATGTTATTTATTTTCCTTTAAATTTTATTGTTCCCAGGAGCTTTATTTCAAGTTAGCACATCTACTTTTAATCTTCTTATGATTATCCAAGAGAATATATTAAACTTTCTTCCCAATAAGGTGTTTAAATGAAGTGTCTCATTTAAAAATGCACCTGTATAAAATACAGTACTGCTTTAGTTCTGAGGAATGCAATAGTGAAGTGAATTTCACCTGTTCTTTAACAAAGTGATTCTTCATACTCCTTCATTCATTCAAAATGAGACAGTAGAACATCATGGTCAGACATGGCCTCTGGATATAGATTACCTGGCTTGAATTGTGCTTTGACATTTACCAGCTATGTCACTCTCTGTTTTTAACTTTCTTCATAAAATTGGTCCATACTCTCTTTTTAATAGCTTGTTTTAAAAATTAAATGTGTTAGTGCATATAAAATATTTAGAGCAGAGCTTGGCAAATTGTAACGTCTTGCTAAATATTCAATATTATTACTTATTACTATCACTATGCTAAGCATGGTTCTAAAGCTCTAAGACAAGAGTCCCCAAACCCTGGACCTGTAAGGGTTCATGGTCTGTTAGGAACTGGGCCAAACAGCAGGAGGTGAGCAGGAGAGCAAGCAAAGCTTCATCTGTATTTGCAGCTGCTCCCCAATGCTAGCATCAGCACTTCAGTTCCACCTCAGATATTAGGCATTACATTCTCATAGAAAAACTGGTTCCTGGTGTGAAAAATGTTGGGAACTATTGCAAGAGACCTGATCCATACATTAAGAGAGCAAAATCAACATATCTGAGATCTTAAAGAATATTGTATTATGGGTAATTTGGGGGAGAATTGGAAGTACATAGAGGCAAAATAGGGAAATGTTTAAAGAATGAGATTATTGCTTAATTTTAAGAAAACCTTTTCAATAAGCTGTCGAAGCCCGCGTTATGTTTTGCATTTGCTTTTATGGCTAATGAAACCCAAACTGCATAAGTGATGAGTTGTGAAGACTGGTTTTGACCTATAAAAACCTCTCTTTCTCTGTGGTAGGCCATTACCAGGCCTATTCCATAAAAAGTTCTGGCAGTCCAATGGGACAGCAAGAAATAAAACATGGCAATAGCTATGCTGTCTAAAGTGCTTTGCTAGTGCTTAGCTGTATTATGTTACTATCATGGAGGGATACATTTTGAACCTGAACCTAGATATTAGCTCACTTGACACCTGGTAATAAGTTGGGTGCTGCTGCTGATGTATCCTACCTATCTCCAGTGCAAGCTCCTAGCTCTAAAAGGAGACAAAAGATGATGAATCTGCATTTATTGGCCCTTCTGGATCCCAGGAGAGGATCCCTCTGTTTGTTGTACTGGTTGCTAAAAACACAAATTCAGATGCACTTCCTGAAGAACAAGGGAGATTCAGTGAAGTTGCATCTGTACACAATGCCATAAATCTTTTGATCTTGAAGGCATTCTTGAATCATTTGTTTGGTTGTTCAGTGGTAAGACAAAATGAAAGTAATGAAGCATAAATTCAAGTCACTGTTCTCACAACTCTTTGTACCCTGAACCATCTTTGGGCTGGCCTATCTCTGACTTCAGGACCTAGTACGGCACTGTTACTGAGCTCAAGCCTTCTCAAGACTCTTTATGATGGTGGAGACTTCACTACCACAAATTTGTGATTTTCATCACTGGCAGGGTCCAGAGGAACCATCTTACTGTGAGGAAGTAGAATTGACTATACAAAAAATCTGACTCTCTCCACAGTTAACTTTCTTCTTGGAGCTTTCTCTGTAGACCAGTCTTAATGTTCTGAGCATGTTACCCTTAATCCTGAGTCTAATTATGAAGTGATCAATTAAACTTTTCTAAAAAATATTAATATTTTAAAATTAAGGTGGGAGGCCAAAAGCAAGTGCAGAAATGGGTAAAATTGTCAAAAACAACAATTTAAGGGCATTAGAAATTGACCAGATGCAGATAACAAAGTGAGAAAAATTTATCTTTCAAAATGAGAGAATTTTAGCTAAGCCCCTTATCTAAGACTCCTCTCATACCCTTAGGGTTGCCAGATAAACAACAAGATGCCCAGTTAAGTTTGAATTTCAGATAAACAAATAAGTTTTTACTTTATCTATGTACAAAATATTGCATTTGACATACTTATTCTAAAAAACTATTTATTAATTTGAATTTGAAATTTAACTGGACATTCCTGTATTATTGTTGTTGTTGTTGTTGTTATATTATTATTATTATTATTATTATTATTATTATTATTATTATTTGCTAAATCAGGCAGCCTCCCCTGCCAGAGCCCGCCGGCTGAGATTGAACAGTTCCCGAGAAGGGGAGTGAGGATTGAGAAAGATAGAAAGAGAGACAGAGAGAGACAAAAGATAGAGAGAGAGAGTAGGGAGGGCTCACAGTGAATACTGTGGCCCCGAGTTTATTTAACACTGCACATTTATACCCTTGACAATGCATGAAAAACAAAATCCACATACCTGTAAACAATTGCTTGACATTTACATAACTTCTCTCACCTGGTTTCCACCAAGCCAAACTTCCTCCATCTGTACGGAGCCTGCCTGCTCTGCAAACTTCTAGTCTGAAGGGCCTCCAGCTGTTGGGCATTCATCTGTAGGGCCTTCGGCAAGAATGGCTCCCAACACTCCCCTCTCTGTTCATCTCCACCCTCTATCTCAATAGCTGAATTGGCAAAAATGTGGGGCCAGACGGGAAAAGCAATAGCTTTGCTGCCCAGCGGGTGTGGATATGACTTGGGGTGTGAGGTGGGAGTGAAAACATGTGGCTTTGTCAGTTAAAAGTAATGAATTTGGTTAAGAACAGAAAGTCATCTGCTTTCCTAATAGGAGGTTTCAATTCTTGTTGGGGGTATTGTTAGGCCAGCCAGAAACTTAGTGGAGAGATATTAGAAATGAGATCAGCTTTTCAGACATCCCTGGCTGAATAAAAATCTACACAGATGCATGGAGGAGGCTTGAGAGAGCTGAGGGGAAATAAATCCCAAAGATCTAATTGAAAATTTGAATACATTCTCAGACTACATACTTATCAATCAGCAGAGGGTGTAAGCTTTATTGGTTTAAGATCTTCCCATCAAACCTCTACTCAAAGTATTGACCAAGCTATGCAGACCCAGGGAAAATCAAAAAGAAGTCAGGGTAAAAAATAAAAATTAAAACGTCTGTCCAGAGACATCAATGACTGCACACCACAGAAGAGACAGATATTATAATTTATGTCAAGGCAAGATACAAAGAAAAGAAAAAAAAAGTCCTCAGAAAAATGAAATAGAATTAGAGTTATTATCATATATTATCTAAAATGTCCATTTTTCAATAAAAAATTATGAGCCATACAAGGAAATAGGAAGTGTGATCAGTATACAGGAAAATAAAAAAGCAGTCAGTAGAAACTGACTCTACTTGGACCCAAAGACTTTAACACAGCTATTATAAATATGTTAAAAAATTAAAGGGAATCGTGTTTATTTTTATTTTTTTTTAAAAACTGGTGGTTATAGCAAATAAGAAATAGTGATAGAAAAATGAAAACTATAAAAAATATAAAAACAAAAAGTATCTAGCTTTGAAAAATTAACCAAATTAAAAATTCAGTAGATAGGCTCAACAGCAGATTTGAGATGGCAGAAAAAAGAATAACTGATCCTGAAGTTAGAAATTATCCAATTTAAAGAACAGAAGAAAAGAGATTAAAGAACAGAGACTTGGAGAACTGTGAGGCAGTGAGTGGCAAGATATATCTGAACATATCTGTATTGGGAGTCATGGAGGAAGACAAGAGAAAAGGGAAGAAAAATATTTGAAGAAAATAGTGGCCCAAAACTTTCTCGAATTTGATGAAAACCTGTAATCTATAGATTCAAGAAACTCAATAAACTCCAAGATAAATAAGACAAAAGAAACACAACTAGTTATATTACAGTATATCCGTGGAAAGATACAGAGCAAATTTTGAAAGCTGCAAGAGAAACATGACTCATCATTTACAGAGAAACAACAATTTGGATAGTATCTGACTTGCCAGAATGTGATGGAGTCTAGAAGACAGTGAAATGACAAGTTAAAATGCAGAAAGAAAAATAAGTGTTATTTAACAATACTATATCCAACAAAACTATTCTTAAAAATTGAGAGTGAAATAAACACATTCCCATATTAACAAAAGTGGAGAGTATATCTGCCATATAAGAGGAACTAAAGGAAGTTCCACAGGATGAAAGGAAATAATGATAGGCAGTAGCTTGAGTCCGCCAGAAGAAATGAAAAGCACAAGAAATGATAAAGATGTGGGTCACTATAAAAGAGACTATATATATGTGTTTCCTCTTTTCTTCTAATTCCCTAAAAAACAAATGTAAGACTAGTTTATAACATATGCAGATTTAACATATATGATGGTAACTGCTTAAAAAATGGAGGAAATGGAGCTACATTGCATCAAATTTGCTATATTTTGTCAAAATTAAGTCAGTATTACTATGAAGTACGTTGTGATGAGTTAATGATGCATAGTAATTCTTAGATAAACAATTAATAAAAAAACTAAGGAAAAAATTTAATATTGAAATTAAAATAGTATACTAGAAAAAATATATATATAACACAAAGTAAGGCAGGAAAAAGGAATAGAATAAGTAGGACACGAACTATTTTGAGAACAAATTGTAAAATGATAGACATAAATCTAACTATATCAATAATTATATTAATAGGTTGAGATTGTCAGACTAGATAAAAAACAAGCTATTATGTGCTATCTATAAGAGATGCACATTTCTTTAAAGACACAAAATTGTTTGAAAGTGAAGGAGTAGAAAAGATACATCTTGCGAACAGTAGCCACAAGAAAACGAGTTGCTGTATTAATTTCAGACAAAATAGACTTTATAATAAAGAATATTACTATAAACAATGAGGAATATTTTTTAATAATAAAGTATAATTACATCAGGAAGATATAACATTTATAAATTATACATATAACAAATGAGTCTCAAAATACATGAAGCAACAAGATGGAATTGAAAGGAGAAATTAACAGTTCAATAATTATAGTTGGAGATTTCAATAGTCCTCTAAAGAAGTTAAGAGAATTACTAGACAGAAAATCAATAAAAATACAGAAGATCACTGTCAAATAACTTAACCTATCTGACATATATAGAATACATCCAACAATAGCAGAATGTACATTCTTGTTGTTTCTCATCATTTTTGATTGGGAAACTAAAGATAAGGGTGAAATGGGGCTTTTAGTTTTCTTGGTTCAGCCTCACTTAGCCAGATCCTGAGTATGTGGATCTCAGGAGTGAGGCTTTTAAAAACATTCTTGTCCCCCGTATGGCAGCCAAACACTGCCTGGAATCTATGAATTTGTTGCAGGAGAGTTTTCTGCTCCTTTACCAGTGGTAGCTGACCTCTCAACAAACAATCCTAGGCCCTGGGGGAGTCCCCTGTACCCCAGTGACAGCAGCTATTGCTTTACTCCTCCGTTAGCTCCTTTGCTTGAGATGAGTGACAGGCATTTTGCTCCATCCCTCTGCACTTTAACTCCGGGGGTTGATCACTAGACCTTTTTACACTCAGTTCACAGTTGTGATGGGAATGAGGGAAGCTTCCTGACTCTGCTCTCTGAGTTTACTGTTGCCTGGCACTGGGTGTTGGAGGGAGGGTGGGTTTGCCGTACCTCAGCAAGCTATCAATAGTGCCTTGGATCCTTGAGCAGAGGCCATAAATCTTTGCTTGGGCTCTGTAGTGGGAGCAATTCCTGGCCCTCCCTTAGGACCCACAGTACTTGACTCCCTTTTCCAGAAGGGTCTCTCTTCAAGAAGGGAAAGTGGGTGGGGCTTTCTATGCCTTTGGAGAGGAGGTGGGGATCTGGGGTGGAAAGAACTTAGGAGGGAGTGCAGACTTGCTTGAGTTGAGAGCTACCACCGTCTAAACCTCACTCTGGTCCACACTTGGCCTTTAAAAACTTCTTAAACTTTTGTCTTTCACTTACGCTTTTTCAGAGTGGTTGCCTCCTCTTGCCGAGTTTTGCCACAGGTGAAGCAGGTCGCGCGTGCATCTGGTGTCTTCCTGGAGGAGGTCTGTGATCCGGAATTTAGTTCACCTGTTTGGGCTTGCTGCCTCAGCTCTCTGATGGACTCAAGGCAATCATGATTTTATTAAATAACCAGCTTTTTCTTGCTTTTTAAGGTGAGATTGGATTTTTTTTTGCGGCTTTCTACATTTTAGAGAAACAGGATTCCTTTTTAGTTAGTCTCTCCCATCTCCGACTTTCTTCCGGAGTCTCCTCCTGTTCCACAAAAAAGTAGCAACTTCTCATCCTTTTGGGGAGAAGATAGCATTAGGTCTCTATGCAACTGAAAAGAAACTGAAGCTTTTTCTTAAGAGTTTAGTGAACAATGAAATCTCCTAAAGTTCATATTTCAACTTTAAAATTTTAGTGTTTCAATATTAAATAGTTAAATAATTACTTTAAAACGGGGCTTATGAAAAAAATGGGGGGCATGATTATGTATTTTGCTTTGAATAATTTTAGATTCCTAATAGTTACTTAAATCATAGCATCTTGCATTATACTGAACATGTTTTTAAAATGTTACAACTTTTTGTATGACTTAGATATATCCACTATAGGCATTTGGAAAAGAGTGGAAAAAATTGCATTTGAAAGAGACTGACTTTGGCCAGTGAAGGGAATTTTATTTGATCTTACTATCAAATGACTTTAAAAATGAAATGAAAAGTTTCAATTTTCCACTTTTTAATTCTCTTGGCAAGACATGATTAAAAGAAATCCAAGATGAATGCACTGAGTGGGTTGATGTAATGTGAGATGCCAAGAACACTAATGACTTAAGAAGGAAAAAAAAGTAGGAATCTGTTTTAAGGGAGAGCGATTCAAATGTTGAGAAAAATATCTCATTCATTTTGATGAGAGAGAAATTTTGGATTTTATTTCTCAATAAAGAATGGGTTAGATTTAGAAATCTATGTTTCATTTGGGAGAACAACCCTGCTTAACAATAAAGGAAGCAATTCACATTAAACCTCTGACCCATTAGTAATGCTTTAAGTCTATATAAATAATGGTAAACCAACAAGGAAACAAAAATTCACAAAATTAATTCTAAGGAGGAAATATTTAATTTAAATGCTTAAAAGACTTGATGAATGTCTGAGATATAGTACAGTAAGGCATTTGTTTTTGCAAAGAAGAAATTTTTATTGAAAATTAACTTGCCAAATCTCTATCTCTTAAGTTTTTATGTGTGAGGCCAAGTTACATCTACATACGACTCTGGGTCATGACTATTGAAAGTTGAACTTTGATACTTTATTTAGATATAGAATAAGCATAGTCTTCTCACAGGATCTTATTTTAAAAGTTATATGTTTCTTTTACTCCCTAGGTTTTCTGGAATCATCTACTCCTACTTATAAATTCTAAGATCCTCTAGATAGGATTTTTTTTTTTATGGTGACATGCAAACATTTTATGAAATTCAAATTTCAGTTTCCATAAATAAACTTTTATTGGAACAATGCTAGCTCATTTGTTTACATATAGGTTATATTTGCTTTTATACTATAAAGGCAAAGTTGAGTAGTCATCACAGAGACCAAGTGGCCTGCAAAACTTAAAATATTTACTTTATAAGGGTTTGCTGATCCTTAATATAGATCAATATGTCTCAGACTTTATTGTACATACCAATCACCCAGGGGTATTGTTAAAATGTAAATTATAATAATTGGGTAAGTGGTATTCTGATAAGTGGTTAGTGAGAAGGCCTGGGAAAGAGATGCAGTCTTCACCATCTTCTCTCCTGGAGGCCGAAGGCATTTCCCTTCTCATTTCCATTGTTTGCTATTCCCTTGTTGGTCATTTGGACCCAAAGAAATGTGCTTCTAGTCTGAGTACAGCCACAATGGAAAGATAACAGCCAGCATGATACCCTTTGTCAGCCCAGTTAGTTGACAAGGCTGCGGCAGGAGAGAGTGGGATGGCTGGGAGGGGGCAGTGTATGGAGGGAGCCATATCCTACCCTGAAATATGTCCTCACCTGCTCAATATGGCATCTTTCATATCCCTCTTCTACCTGACCTAGAATTATCATAATTAATTTTACATAGATATAGAATAGGATTATTTTTGCTCTCTGTTTTAGTAATGTAGGCTGATATGATGAGAACTCCTGGCCCTCTGCCTTCCTGGCTTCTCTTTACTTTTCCTCTAGTCATTCAAACTTCTGTCTTTCCCTCTTTTCTTCCTTATATTCTCGTCCTAAGCAATGTCACCTGTTTCCATGGCTTCAATTGCTATTTTTATATTGATAACTTCCAAAATATTTCTTGTGTGGGCTTTCTTCTGAGTATTGGTTTGTCTGCTTGAGATTTCCACTTGAATGTATTATACTCATTTCAAATTAAATATTCCCCCAAATGAGCTCAAGATTGCTTCTCTTCCAGTGTTCTCACTAATAGTAAATGATTAGCACCTCCCACTCAGCAGGCCATTCCAGGAACCTGAGAGTTACCTTGACCTCCTTGAGCTATTATTACCACCTCTTAAATATCTCTGGAATCCGTCCACTTCTTTCCTTTCTCACTGTCACCATTCTAATCTAAGTCAACATTATTTGTCAATTGCTCTTTGTAATACTAAAATCACTTATCCTCACTGTGGCCAGGATAATCTAAACAGATAAGATGAAAACATGATTATATCTCAGTTTACTAAGTGAAAGTCCAAACTCCTTATGATTGCTTGCAGGTCCTGCATACCTGGCCCATACCATGTCTCTAGCCTCTTTTGTTACTTATTCCTTTGCTTTCTATGTTTCTGCCATATTAGATTATGTTTTTTGTCACCACAGTGCTTTAAACATGACAATGCCTACAATGCTTCTTCTACTCAATCATAAATTGCCTATTGTTTCTAGTCTTAAAATTAATTTTCTTTGGGAAGCCTTTTCTGAGTCATCAGATGAAGTCAGATGTTCTGGGTATGGGCTCCTCTAGCATCCAGCACTTGTTCAGTATCTCCATTAGACAGCAGGCTCTGTGATGTCAAGAACAGTGTCTTTTCCTCCACTGTATCCTAGGTACCTGGCAGAAGGCGTGTCATCCATAACTAAAATAAAAAATATAGGTAATCCAGTTCAAATTGGATACAAGTACTGTGAATGTTTAAGATCCACAGAATAATTTCTATTACTACCCTGTAGATAATCCATTTAAATCATTAATATTACTTTGGCCTCTAATAGGGCTAAATGCTCCCAATGTATGCACTATGATAAATTGTGCTGGAAACTTATTAGTAGGAGGTAAGCTCCCTGTTTAGATATGTGACATGTTCTGGGCTTAGAGAGAAGAACATCATAGAATTTCCAAACCCATGTGTCCTTCATATTGCAGAGTAAATGCATCCTTAGTTCTAGACACCTTTCTAAGTGAGGCATGAGACAACATTCATTCTCTGGCACAATTCTATGTTAACTTTACCTTTAAAAATTTTGGGGATTTAGTTGTTCTTCCCACGGGTAAGAGGCTTTATCTCAAGGCGTCTCGGCTTCAATAATGCTACAGTTCCATTCTAATGGAATATAGTAGTATATCTACTTTGCAGAGATAATTTGTTGAGAATTTTTGTGGCAGTTTGTAGCAGTAAATAATAATAATCTTAGATATTAATATCTAAAATTTAATGAATAATTACTATGCTCCAGGAAGTGTTATAATCACTTTATACTTATTAACTAACATATGAACTACTTATCTAGCCATATAAGATATGGATCATAATTAACCTTATTTTTAGGTGAAGAAATTAAGGTTAAGTAACTTGCCTAAGGGCATATGGCTATTATGTAGAGGAACGTAGATTTGAAATATTTATTGAGAGATAACTTATTTTACTGAGTATAGGCCTACAGTATAGAACAATGAGATTTACCAACCTATCTCTTTGATGTAACCTCTGTCCCACCCCCCTGTCCCAGACTAGCCCAGTCTCTCCTTGCCCTCTTATGGCCTCATCTCTGTCCCCTCAACACCCCACATCTTGTTCAAAATTTGTGTGTTTGAGTGTAAGTAGAATGCTCTGGCCTTGAGTCAGGCCAGGTGGTCTAAACATGGATTTGTTTTCAAATGCTTTTAGCTCATTTAGAAGATTAACAAGAATTTGTTAGTAGAGGGGATTGAAGGCTTAGTACTTTGAGGGTTGAAGGGAGAAGCTATCCGGGAGAGTTGTGATGATTACCCCAAGTAAGAATAAAGAGAGTTTTAGTGTCTTTGAGCACTCTATGCCACTGAAATGGAAGGCATGACACCATACGGCAAGCCTCCTGAGAGCAAAGGCAAAAGTCCCCAAGGCAAAACTTAGCTTGCAGAGTGTGGAGCTGCTGGAGGAGCCCCCCTCATTTAAATAGGTCCTGGCTTGGGCAGGTGACCATACGAGCCAAGCAACAAGCCCTTCCCTATAACCCAACATCCCATAAACCATGGGTTGTTGAATGATACAAGTATCTTGGGAGAGCCCTAAAAATTGTCTTGAATGTTGGGTTGGGCCTAGAGTAGATAAAATTTAGTTGTACCTACACATTTATAATACAGAAATCTGGTATTATTTGCTTCTTGAGTGTCCTGGATCTTGCCTTTGTTTCAGTAGGCCTTAGTAATTCTCTATCTTGCAGGTTAATACAGATGAAGATCTCAGCTTTGATAGAAAAGATGGCTAGCTGTTAACTGCTCAATAATCTTATGTAGACTATTATAGAGAAGAAGATCTTGTAAAACCATCCTGAGAGCATTCTCTGAAGGGTCAGACTATTGGTATAGCAGTTATATATCTAGACTCTAGACGTTTTGCTGAAGGTAGCACTATTTTTTCAAAGGTGGTAGTTACTAAATTTAGTTTAAAATATCAGTTATAAATAAAGTGAGAAAATATAGCCTTTGAATTTACCTGTACTATGAACAGGTAAATGTGATATGAACAACTATGAAATTTTACTTTTATTTAGCTTTATCCAACCCACATGTAATTTCCATCAGCCTGTGAATTTTCCCAGTGTAATTTCTTGGTGTTGGATTATCTTTAGATCAATGATAACTATAACTTTTAAAAGACGCCTAGAGGACAGTCAAGCAGTCTTCAGTTTAGCCCATTAAAAAAAGACAGTCTTTCCACAAGGGAAATTTAAGTAATAGATTTTTAAAAGATTACCTGAGGTCTTTGTGTTTTATCCACTGAACCTCTCCATGTGAATGTGAAATCTTTAACATATTTGTAAACTATAATTTTCAAAGAGGTAAAATCATGATCCCCAGGCAAAAATAACATGAATATGTATCATTGATTTTATTTAAATTATTAGTGAATAAAGGAACCAGTTAGATGTTAATACTTATTGAAAGAACATTTAAGAAGCTAGGACATTTATAGGCAACTTAAGAAAGAAATATAAGAATAAGATTGCTGAGTTAGTTATAAAACTGTTTAATATATAGCAGGGCATAAATCTTTGGGGTTATCTGTTCTATTAAACAGAAATATAAAAATTAACAAGTAAGTTCACTACGTCTACGACCTTTAATCAGTAGAAAACAGTACATTCTAGTACATAATTCATGGGTGGCCATTACTCCCATATGATTTTGCAAGTATGTGTTGTACTAAGTTTTTGCTTTATTTCCAATTTTCAGATACATTTTTCAACATATTATTTCAGACTATTGACTCAGTTTATTTATATGACTACAGATCCTTTCTGTGACCTGTAAAGAAGATCTGTCCATATGTACTTTACTGATCTTCCCAGCTGGGTTACTGCCTACATAGTTGTGGGGCACAAGGACGCTTCCTTGGCAACAGAACAGGGCAAAGCCGATGGTAGACAGCCTCATTAACAGAACACGTTCACAAATATTCAGTTTCCCAAGTGGTTCTAGAATCTCACTTTAGTAAACAGATGAATCACAAAAGCACAGAGCCTGTAGCTTTTAGTTCTGAGTGAGTTTCCAACTATTTCAGAGTGAGGAGCTAATGGGGCCTTTTCTAGAAGGCTTATTAAATAAACGTTAATTATATAGCTTAGGGGTCAGGAGCCCAGGCACTAGATTTAGATAGATCAGAATCCACCATTGATCTACCCCTTATTAACTGTTATCTTGGCCATCTATTTGACCTTTCAGAGCCTCAATCTTTTACATGGGTTATTTTGAGAACTATAAAAGAGAATATATGTAAATACTCACTTGGGTGCCTTAGACAGTTGTTCAGTAATAAAACAGGTAATAAATTATGATTGCTGACTGTGGGTCAAGTCTTGGGCATTTTAATATGACATAGCCCTATACCTGAAGATAAATGCCCCTGTCAGAGTTGGAGATCTGTAAGCAATTATTATTCTTGTGTTATAATGTTTATTGCTATCACAAAGGATCCATAAAGGGCTCTGAACATATAGATGACAAAGCTATTAACTGTGCCTGACATGGGAGTGGTATATTGGAGAATGCACCAGCAGATGATCTTCAAGATGGGATTCGAAGGAATGGGGACAGGGACCTAAATCGGGTCAGCAAAGTTCTTCTGTAAAAGTTCAGCTAGTTAATATTTTAGGCTTTGTGGATTGTAGTGTCTCTGTCATAACTGCTTATTTCTGCCTTTGCAGCACAAAAGCAACCATAGACAATATTTAATTAAATGAGTGTGGCTGTATTCTAATAAAACTTTATTTACAAAATCAGGCAGTGGCTGAATATGGCCTGAGGACTTTAGTTCGCCAACCTGCAGCCTAGAGGATGAACGAAAGGGTACAGCCTATTTTATTGAGGTCGGAGGTGGGGTGGGATAAAGTAGTTTTGTGATTTGATGGTGAAGCTCTCACACAGGACAATTGACAAACATGGGAGTAGGAGTTTTTATGACTAAATTTTGGGTGAGGTGGTTTCTGGCAATGCTCTCAAATATTCTTGATTGTCAAGATTAGAGCAACACCTAAGTCACAGGCATGAAAAGGCAGTACACAAGAAGTATCTTAGGGTCTGATGGGAGAAGGGCTTGTTATAAATGGGTCTGCTGGAGAGGCTGAATATTATTCAAGATTTGAGAAGTAGATTAAAGGCCAGGAACTGGGAGCAAATAATCAAGTATCAGAGTTGGGGTAAACATTAAGAGGCAAAACCCACAGAAGTATTCTAGAAGCAGCAGCTGGGTGTGTGTGTGGGGCAGATGGTGGTGAAGACAACTGGAGACATGACCTGGAGAGGGGGTGCAGGCACAAAATTGTAAGTTCTGAGCTGAGTGCTTGATGAGGCAGCTCTTTAAGTGGATGTGGTGCATTTTGCCTAGGGCTAGGGGTTTGCTGGAGCATGATCACTGCTATGGTTCTAGAGTGCTGTAAGTTTGGTGGTGATTTAATTTATTGCCCAAACTGGGATGCATTCAAGAGTGAAAGGGGGGCTGTTAAGAAAAATGATCCAAAACTTGGAAATAAAGCAAGAGAATGATCATATGTCCTTTCAGCATCATATCGGGGCCTGCCCATGGATTATTTGATTCGAAGGAAGTATTATGTTTGATTTTGCTTTTTGATTAGAATTTAGGTACTGTGAAGTCTACTTTATAGACTTCTGTCAAGTAGAAAAGATTACTTCAAGGTTTATTGTTCAATTCCTCTTAAATTATTAACCAGTTTAATATCTCAACTGGCAAACTTATTTTAGCATCTCTTTTTTCCATTTCTCTACCATCATAGTTGGTCCCTCACTCATTAATAATAAGTTAAGAAAATATTTAACATACATTCTGAATGTCATATTTTAACTTTTTGAACTTTATATTTTGACAAGGTGTAATTATTAGTCTGGGAAAACAAGGCTAAACCAGGACTATCCCAGGATAACCAGAGTGTATGTATGGTCATCCCAAGTATAAGAAATGTTGGAAGGAATTCAGAATGTTTATCCTGGAAGAAATAAGAAGCAGAGTGCTCAACAGGGGATTTGAGTGGCAAGATGTCATTTTTTTTGTGTGTTTTTAAAACCTTAAGAGATGGGATATAATCTGTGTGTAGCTACAATTGGCAGCATCGTAGTTCTTTGGGTGCCAAATCAGTCCAAGAGCAAGGCCTTTGTGCAGGCCTTTGGTGAGTAGGTCTCTCGTTGCCTTCTCCTATGTTTCAGCCACTTGTCACTAGTAGAAGCTGGGACCTGAAGGATAGTGTGGCTGTGGAAACCAGCTCTGCCAAAGATGCTCAGGGGGATTAGGCATTTTAGCTATAGCAGCACAGGTTGGAATTCAGATTTTGGTTTCTAAACTTAGAGCTTGTCCCATCACATCCCACCTAAATTCCTTCCATTTTAATTTTACATGGTTGAGTTTTGTGTGTCTGTTCTATGCTGTGTATTGCATTCTGTGCTCACCAAATTCTGTAAATGTATTTCCAAGCATTAACGCAGTCTATGTAGTTCACATTCTTAATGACTACACTTTGATTAATAATGTTGACACATCATAATGTACATAGTCATTACAAGTAAGAAACATTTTTAGTTTTGTAAAAGAAATTGCTTATAAGAATATAAAATATTATCACTATAATACCAGAATATCTACTAGAATATTATATGGGATATACATATAGGTGTGTATAAATAAATTTAATTATAGAACTTTTAGAATTGTAAGTCCAGATTTTTAATGAATGAGAAACCCAAAAGAGCTCTTTAGCTAAAGGTGTTACATACTGGTCTAAACCACTTAAGCATGCCCAGGAAGCTATATCATTCCTTCTTATAATAGTTTTCAATATGACTTAAAGGAAAAACAATTAAAAAATGGCTCAGTAAACTCTGGAAGGAGTCCATTCGTGGATGATTGCATTGCTAAATAAGAAACCATTCTCTGTGAAATACTCTGATTGAATTCCTGATAGCATGGGTCAGCTTTATTGTTTTTCAAAAGAAAGCTACATTTAAGATAGATTGGAGCTTAAAATGGTTATTAAGCTCCCAAATATTTTTGCTTTTTCTTAATAGTGGACATAAAGCATTTGGAAAACTAAGAAAATGTTCATGAACTCAAACTAGTAACAAAATGCATTAAAATCTCTGAAGTTTAATATAGTCTAATTCACTTTTCTCTGACCAACCAGAAATTGTACCAGTAATCCTTTTCAATATATTTAATACCCTCTTGCTTTTTAAAGTGTTATTGGTTCACTTCAACTGCCATCCCACTTCATGTTTTGTCCTTGGTGACTATGAGACATAAATGGCATGGCTTGTTTAAAGTCAATTCTCAACCTTTTAAAAATAACTGTTACCACCTTCCAATTGAAAGTGGACTCATTGATAACACAATTGTTGACAAATAAAATAACAAAAATAGTACAAAAATGTGTGCACAATAGATTTATTAAAGTGTTTGTTCTTTGATAGGATTCATGATGTATAAAATGAAAGTATCTAGAATTGTAGATGATTCTCTTATAGATATAAAGAACTTATATTTTTTAATCAGTTTTCAGTCCAGAAGGAAGATCCTCATCTGCTACCAGCAGGTTGCAGACTACTGTTTGAGTCACTAGTTTAAAGCAACAGAACTGATCTCGGTGTCAGACTTGTTCAGTACAAAAAAGAAATGACTGAAGTGAGACAGGAAGGCAGTTCGCTGTCCCAGAGGGACAGTGAAAATTTCAGGGATACAGATGGAAGGCCTAGGATAAAAGACTGCAAATGAATACAGTGTTAAAGGTTTGGCTTTTAAAATACTGAGAGGCCTGAATGGTTTTCTTTTGATCCTGTGAAGGCTTATCCGTGCCTGTGTATTTGTGGGGTGGAGTGGGGCAGGCATTGAGAAAAGGAAGAAGAAATGAGAGGATAAGGAATTTCCAGAGAGACAGTCAGGTTATTTGTCAATAATCATTTTGTCTTCTCTTTTAAAAATAGACATTTATGCATTTTATTTTTTTCCTTATCTTATTTCAGAGATAAATAACAGTAGAGCAAGAATTTTTCCTCTAATCCCTGATAAGGAAATGCCTCTGAGTTTACATCATTAAGTGAAAAACAAAATTTCTTTTTCTGTAAGGTAAATATTCCTTATCAATGAAGTAATCATTGTTTATGCAATCATTTGATAATTATTTATTGAATACTTCCAACATTGTAGGCACTCTTCTAGGTACTTAAAATATCCTTTTAGGTCTAGTTTGCTAAGAGGTTTTTAATGTATTATTATTTTTTTAAATAAGGATGAATGCTGTTTTATCAAATATTTTTTCTATACTTGTTTCAAAGGTTTAAAATTTTTTCTTTTTAAGCTTTCAATAAGTGATAAATTACATTAATATATTTCATATTAAATCACTGTTATAGTCTTGCAATAAAATTGATTTGGCCATAAAAAAAAGTTGTCCTAGATTTGACTTGGTATATTTTTATTTGGATTTATTGAACTTTGTGAATTATTAAATTATAAGTATGCCAACTTTATTTTAAATTATTTAATCTATATTAATAAAGAGACAGATAATTTTTTTCATACTATTTTGTCACATTTTGTATCAAGAAATTGCTGCTTTTGTATGATTCATTGGAGATTTTTTCACTTTTCCTATTATCTGGAATAATTTATATGGCAAGGGTATTATCTGCTCTTTGAAGGATTGAAGAGCTTACCTATAAAACTAGTTTAGTGTCTCTTTGTGTAGATAATTTTAGAACATTCTAACATTTCCACATTATTATTGATATATCTTCTTGATGCAATTTTTATAATTTTTGATTTTCTAGAATATTATTCAGTTCAGTGAAAACTTTTGTTTACCCAGTGCATCTGGCCAGGATGCAGAGAAGAGATAATTTAAGAGTCATGTAGTAGGCCAGGCTTAAAAATGGAGTTTGTTACTTTTTCAGTTGAGCTAAATATTCTATTAAATTTTCTTTTAAACTCAATATCCAATGCATTAATTATTATTACTACTAATATTATAGAATATTTACAAATATTTGGATTATAGTAAACATGCTATCCTGCAAGTCGACTCCCTCCCCCACCACTTAATATGCCATAGGCACTTCGTTAGTTCCTGTAGAGCAGAGTTTCTTAACCTTGGCACTCTTGACATTTGGAGCTGGATAATTTTTTGTTGTATGGACTGTCCTGTGATTATAGGATGACGGCCTCTACCCACTAGATGTCAGTAGCACATCCCCTCCCCAGTTGTGACAACAAAAAGTGTGTCTAGATAAATGGCCCCTGGAGGAAGGAACAAAATTGTCCCTGGTTGAGCATCGCTGATGTAGACTACTCCATTCTATTTTAAACAGTGCCTACAACTTTACTGATAAATGTATTCTAATGAATAATCTACCAATGAATTTTTAACTTTTTAAAAATTTTCCACTGTTAACAAATACACTGAAATCAATATTCTTTCACTCTTTTAAAAATATTTCTATGGGATGAATCCTGAAGTACTGGAATTGTCTTATAAAATATATGAACAATTTTAACTTTAATCTTTCCAATACTATCAAAAGAAGTAATTCCAATAAAAACTCTCATCAGCCAAGTATTTCAGTGTTTTTTCCTTTTACTTGCTCCAAAATAGATTATCAACATTTTCAATTTTAGTTACATCTTATTGTTTTAATTTGCATTTCTTTGCTTAATATATGTTGATTAAACATTTGCATCTTTTCCTGTAATGTATCTGTGGTATACTTTGCTCCTTTTAATATTAGGTTATTAATTTGTTTTTGTTTTTGGTTTATAGGAATACTTTATGTGAATATTACTCTCATGTGTTGAAATTTTTCCTCAGCTTCTTCACTGTCTTTTATCCTTATTTATTGAATTTATTTTTTATAGGTAATTTTAATTTTTATGTGGTTGAATTGATGCAGGGAAGTTCTTAAATACTTCCCTGCTATGCTCAGAAAGATTATTCTCACCTGAGATGATTAAAATATTTACTCCTTTCTTCTAGTATTTTTCTATTTTTATTATTACATGTAAATTTTTAAGGCTTCTGGAATTTATGCTATAAGTTGTTATATAAAAGGTAGCTTAATATTTTTTCTGAAGTAGTTACTCCATTTCCCCATAGTATTGATTTATTAGTTCATCCTTCCCTTCTATTCAAAATGTCACCTTTATCATATACTAAATTTACAACTAACTATTCTCTATTTATTTATCCATTTCAAGTACCATACTGTCTTAATTACTAAATCTTTATAGTAATATTTGACATTTGGTAGGAAATTTCTCCTTTGTTTTTTTTCAAAATCGACAAAAGTATTCTTGCACATTTATTCACCTATGAATTTTGGAATCCATTTTTTCCCGTGTTCTGTGAAAAATCTTGTCGGGTTTTTATTTGGAGTATATATATATATATATATATATATATAAGGGAGAATGAAAAGGTTTGCAATATTCACACCCCTCCATTAGCATAGTTTATCTCTCCATTTATTCGGGTCTTCTTTTAACACCGCTAGTAAAATTTTTGTTCAATAGTTTTATTCAGTTTGTTCTATCTCTCTCAAGCTAGTGACTTTTTCAAATCACTGGTTAGCTGTACATTTATTTTTAAGCCAATTAGAACAGGCTACTGATGTTTGTATGTTCACCCAAACTATTGATCCCTTGTACAGGCTTGTGAGCTCTATGCTTTGAGGTAGTGGGTATGTGCTGTTTTGTAGGCTGATTTCCCTATAGTTTGTGGAAAGCCCCCTATTATTGCCAAGTGAAGATGACTTACAGGTGAGTGAGTCGAAGAGATGTGTATCTCAGTGTGTTTCACTCCCATCTGTAATAGACTAGTCAAGCACAACTATCCCTTTTTTCACTTTAGGAAGTACCGTGTTCTGGCTGAGGGGTGGTGCAGCAGACAACTGTTCTGTATAAACCAGGCCTGGCTTAGTGGTCAAAGGCAAGCCATTACTTAATTACTTTAAATACTGCCCCATGGTTCCTCCCGCTTCTTTTCCTGACAATTCTGAGCCTGGAGCTTTTCTGAGGAATAACCCTTAACTCTGCTAAAGCTTTATCCTGTGCTTATTTTTAGTTGTTTTTCTCTGTTCTGGTTTATCTGTCATTATGATCCACTCTATTTTTTAAATTCCAGAAAGCCATCAACATTTCTGATAAAAACACATCTTACATTTACTATTTCTATAATTTTTTTTAATAATATGGATTTACTGTCATTTTAACAAAATTTTTATGTGTATGATTGTATGTATGATGGGGAGGGAGTGTTTAAATCAGAAATCTGTAATTTAAAAAACTATATTTTCTAACATTCTACCTTTTCTATACAAGAAAGTATGTAAATGGCCACCTTTTGAACTTCATTTTTATTTCTAATGACTTTATCAGTTTATTTCTTGGTTATTAATTGAATTATCTAGTTCTGCACCCTCAAGACTTTATTCTTGAGAACATTTTTGTTTCTGAAATTACTTCTACCTCATCTATTCTGTTGCCCCTTTATGTAAAAAAAAACCCAACTACATACATATTAATACATACCTGTGATTTGTATTGTCTATTCTCTTATTTTTTATCTCCTTTCACATTCTGAAGATACAGCAGACATTTATTGAAAAAAAAAATGTACCTACAGTAGTTCTGACAGCAGCTTTTCTGAAGTGGCAATTTATGCCAAGTCTTGACTATTTTTCATAATGAATAAAATCCTAAATGTGTAGGTAATTGATTGCTAGGTTATTTGAAAATGTCAAAGTAGTATTGTTTTCATCATTCTTTTATTTCTCTTCTCCGTCACATTCACTTAAAAATAATTTATTGTTTCAATTATTCAGTCTTTTCAGTTTTCTCAAAAGGAAGTAAGAGGATATTTACTTATTAAATGGTCTCAAGGTTTTTCAGAAGAGGGAAGATGGGGTAGAGTATACCCATCTCTTCTCCAGTTCCATCATTACATGGGTCTTTTTTCCTTTGCCAGCCTCACATTCTCCCTCTTATGTCTTTATTGGCAGAATTTAGCAGGGGGACAGTTGGCATAAAAGAAATATTTGAAGAGTCTCAGTTATAGCATCACAAAGCTGAGTAGGGAAGGGAGGATTTGGAAATAAGAGACAGCAATAATATCCTGCATAGTGAAAGTCAATGAGGGTCAGATGTGAAGTGGGCAGTTAAGGAAATTATTTGCATTCATCGGAGGCACACAAGATAATCCTACCTCACAGAAATAATATTTAGGTGTAAGGATGGACAGATAGAGCAATGGAACAAGCAGAGTCCAGAAACAGACATGTACATATGCAGTTACTTGATTTGCCATAAAGGTGCCATTGAAATTCAGTGGAGAAGAAATCACTTTCCAATAAATGGTACTGGAGAAAATGGTATCTATCTGGAAAAAAAAAATGAATCTGGAACTTTATCTGACACCATACATAAAAATTAATTCAAGGTGGATCAAAGATCAGAATGTGAATAGTAAAATAATAAACTTCTAAAATATAACAAAAAAAATGACCATAGAGTAGGCAGCATTTCTTAAACAAGACACAAAAAGCACTAAGCCATAGAAGAAAAGAGAAAAAGATAAATTGCACTTCATTAAAATTAAGAATCTTTGTTCATCAAAGATATAATTAAGAGAATGAGTAGGCAAGTCATTATAATCCCAAACTGGAAATTGTACAAATGTTCAACAACAATATACTATAATTTGCTTTTGCAAAAACAAATTGTAATATATTCATAAAATGGAATAATATTATGTAATAATAAAAAAATGTATATAGTAGCATATACAAATCTTAAAAACATTCTGCTGAACACGTGCAACCAGGCACAAAAGTGCATATACTGTGTGATTCCATATATATGACATTAAGGACAGGTTGATACAACCCGATGGTGATGAAAGTCAGAGTAGTCGCTGCCATTGAGGTGCGTATAGCACTGGGAAGAGGCACAAGGGCATTTTCTGGAGTGACAGAAATGTTCTATATCGTGATCTGGGTGGTAGCTACACAGGTTGCATACATAAGTAAAAATTTACCTAGTTGCACAGTTAAGAATGTGCACATTACAGAATATAAATCATACCTCAATAAAGAAAAAAAATCCCTAAAAAGGAAATACTATTTCTTCTGTTACCATATTCCTGGCTTAGCATTTTAGAAACAATAGATTCCCATGATTTTGCTGATAAGTATTTGGCTCTTTTCTGGCCTGCTGAAGGACTAGCATCAAATAAAACAAAAGAAAAAGAAACAGAATTCATAATGCCTATTATGTTATCCTTTTTGTGTCCTGTGAGAAAGATTAAAAAATCTCATCTACGAAGCCCTCATAGCACATGAATGACAAAGTGCCCAGAGTTCTTTGGAGAGGTAGAGGGAAGACAATGAAAGAAGCAGTACACGAAACAGTGCTAAAGGGCAAAGGCATGCAGTCAGATTATCTGCACTTGATTAAGTATTAGCCAGTCTTATTCAAATCTTAGATTTTTAGATAAAGCCAATAGCATCTTAGAGCAACTGGTGAGAAATCATTCATTGCCTGGCCTTACTTTAATCATATATTAAGTGTGTGTGTAAAGGAGTATATCTGTGTGCTCCCTGCATGGTGTGTGTGTGTGTGTGTGTGTGTGTGTGTGTGTGTGTGTGTGTGTGTGAACGTGCACGCATGTATGTACTACAAGAGAACTATCTTTATATTAACTTGATCATTTCCTAGGAAAGATCATTTCTGCTGGATTTTGCTGGGTGATAAATAACCTATTTACTTCCCTAAGTCTTGTCAGCAAGGAGCCCAGGGGAGAGTCAAGCACTTTTGTTGGCAAAGTAACGGGCGTTTTGACAGAAAGTCAGGCACTCTAGAGAAAAGGTGATTTTAACTTAAGTGTAATTAAAGAAACACCAGGACTGGAATGACCATCATTTGGAAGTGAAGGGGAAGATCAAGGAGAGTAAATGAAGACTAATGGTATAATGCTAATCCAAAGCTAAATTTCTAGCATTGCCTGAATAATACATAAATTTGTAATTAAGATTTAAGATGATGCCCTGTGGGAAATATTCTTTTGGGCCAGAAGAATTCAATATTTCTGTGGTCATTAAAGGCAAGATGATAAATCATCTTTTCATTCTCTGTTGGAAGTAGGAAAGTGGTAACTTAAACCACAAAGAAAGTGCTGAGGTATTTAGAGGGAAGAATGGAGGCTGCTGGGGGTGGTGCCAGGAGGATAGCAATTGCAGACTCATAGTCTTTGTTAGTCCCATAAACTGAAATCTGTGGCAAAACCCAGAAGTTGTGACTTTGGTGTGGTTGTGGGTTGGCAAGGGGGTGGAAAGAGAACTGACTTGGAATTTGAACTTCCAGGAGTTTTCCTTATGAGAAGTTGTTCTAAACACTTTCTGGCCTACTAATCGATATTGAGGTCAGATTTTAGGTTTGAGGTTTTTCAGTGAAAGATAGCTTGAGACAGTCAAACTCTCTGGATTGTGTTCTGTGAAATAACTGCGTGGTTCCTGGGTGGATGCCAATTCACAATAGTCAAGTAGGTACAGGGCGAATGGCAGAGTAATGGAGATTAGAGTCATAAAAATGAACTATGTCACTTACCTTCTTTTATACACAGAGTACATTGTCCAAAGTCACATATCCAATTACTGGCAGGGCTAAAACTTGAATGCAGATTTTCTGACTCAGCACCTAGAGTCCTGTCCATTTCACATAATGATACACAAAGGGGTGATTTCTATCAGAAAACTGCTCAGTATAGAAATGGTCTTTTTTTTTTTTTTTTTTTTTTCACCAAAAGCCATTTGCTGGTGCCTTTTCGGCTTTTAATAAATGACGATACTGTACATGGAGGGAGAGAAAGAATTATAGACACCTTTTTTTTTTTTTTTAAGGCTATAGGTTTAGGGAATAGAATTTTATTGATTTCAATAAGCTATGTGACACAGTTTTATTATAACACCAGTAAGGAAGAACATGGAAAGATTTCCACCTTCAGTTTTGTCTGAAAGATCTTTCTATTACTCTCATTCTTTAATGATGGTTTGGCTGTATTTAAAATTTTGGAATAATGGCTCTTTTCCCTTTGTACTTTGGCTATTTATTGAATTATTTTCTTCTAATGTTATTGTTGAGAAGTCTGTTGTCAGTCTAATTAGTGTCCTTTTATAAGTTATTGATTATTTTACTCCGTCCTTTTCAGTATTTTTTTTTAAATTTTGAATTTAAAAATGTCAGACATTTATACAATCCATGAAATGATCCCCCCAATTACTCTAGCACCCATTTGTCACTATACACAATCATTAAAATAATATTGACTATATACCCTATTCTACTAAATCCCTATGACTATTTTGAAACTAATTTATACTTCTTCATCCTTTCACTTTTTTCACCCAGGTTCCCAATGCCCCTCCCTCTGGCAATCACCAGTTTGTTCTCTGTATCTGTTTTCATTTAGTTTGTTCTTTTATTTTGTTCCTTAGATTCTGCATATAAATGAAATCATATCTAATTATCTTTGTCTGACATTTCACTCAGCATTATACTCTCTAGATCAAAAACATTTGTTGTTTCAAATGGTAAAATTTCTTTTTTTTTTTTAATAACTAAATAACCTTCCATTGTATATATGTACCATGACTTCTTTCTCCAGTTGTCTATCGATGGACACTTAGGTCGTTTCATATTTTGGCTATCGTCAGTAGTGCTGCCATGAACGTAGGGGTGCATTGATCTTTACAAACTAGTATTTTGTTTTTATTTGGATAAATACCCAGCATTGCAATTGCTGGATCAAAAGGTAGTTCTATTTTTAATTTTTAAGGAAAATCTAAGCTGTTTTGAAGACTGGCTATACCAATTTGCAATTTTACCAACATTACGAGGTTTCCTTTTTTTACACATTCTTATCAACTTTTGTTGTTTTTTGATTTATTGATGATAGCCAATTTGACAGATATGAGATGATATCTCATTTCTCTGATAATTAGTTACCTTGAACATCTTTTCATATGTCTGTTGACCATCTGTATGTCCTCTTTGGAGAAATATCTATGTAGGTCTTCTCCCCATTTTTTAATTGGATTTTTTTTGATGTTGTTATTGAGTTCTTTATAAATTTTGGATACTATCCCCTTGTTAGATGTATCATAGGCAATATCTTCTCCTATTCATAGGTTGTATTTTTGTTTTGTTGATAGTTTCCTTTTGTTTATTTTTAGATTGTTTCCCTTGTCTGAGAAAACATATCAGAAAAAAATTACTAATAGCAGTATTGGAGAGTTTACTGCCTATGTTTACTGCCTAGAATTTTATGGTTTTGGGTCTTGCATTTAAGTATTTAATTCATTTTGAATTTATTCTTGTATATGGTGTAAGAAAGTTTTCCAGTTTAATTTTTTTTATGTACTTGTCCAGTTTTCCCAGCACCATTTGTTGAAGATACTGTCTTTACCCCATTATATATTCTTACTTCCTTTGTCATAGATTAAATGACATCAGCATGGATTTATTTCTGGGTTCTCTGTTCTGTTCCATTGACTTGTGTGTTAGTTTTTATCCCAATACTATGCTGTTTTGATTACTATAGCTTTGTAGAATAGTTTGATATCAGTGTGATACCTCCAACTTTGTTTTTCTTTCTCAAGATTGCTGTGGCTATTTGGGATCTTTTATGGTTTTATATAAATTTTTAGATTATTTGTTCTAGTTCTCTGAAAAATGTCATTGATATTTGGATAGGGATTGCATTGAATCGATAGATTACTTTGGGTAATATGGCCATTTTAATGATGTTGATTTTTCCTACCTGTGAGCGTGGTATATGCATTCATTTATTTATATCTTCTTCAATTTCTTTTTTCAATGATTTATAATTTTCTGAGAACAAGGCTTTTACCTCCTTGATTAATTTGACATGTTGTTTTTGATGCAATTGTAAATGAGATTATTTTCTTATTTTTTTCTTTCTGAAAGTTCATCATTGGTGTGTAAAAATGCCACTGACTTCTGAATATTAATTTGTATCCTGATACTTTACTGAATTCATTTATCAGTTCTAACAGGTTTTTTTTTTTTTTTGTGTGTGTGTGTGTGTAATCTTTAGCATTCTCTATATAATATATCATCTACAGATAATGACAATTTTACTTTTCCTTTCCAATTTGAATTATTTTTATTTCTCTTTCTTGTCTGATTGTTGGAGTTAGGACTTCCAAAACTATGTTGAATATAAGTGGGCATCATTGTCTTGTTCCTGATCTTAAGGAAAATGCTTTCAGCCTTTCCCCATTGAGTATAATGTTAGCTGTAAGTTTGTCATATATGGCCTTTATTATATTGAGTTATGTTCCCTCTATTTCTACTTTTCTGAGAGTTTTTTTTTGTCATAAAAGGATGCTGGATTTTGTCTAATGCTTTTTCTGCATCTATTGATATGACCATATGATTTTTATCTTTTAATTTGTTAATATAATATATCATATTAATTAATTTGCAGATAGTAAACTAACTGAATCCTAGGAATAAGTCCAACTTGATCATGGTGTATAATATATTCCATGTATTGCTGAATTCAGTTCGCTAATATTAGGTTGAGGATTTTTGCATCAATGTTCACAGAGAGATTGGTTTATAGTTTTATTTTTTGTACTGTCTTAGTCTGGTTTTGGAATCAGGGTATTAGTGGCTTCATTAAAAGAAATTAGGAAGCCTTCTCTCCCCTTGAATATTTTGGAAAAGTTTGGGAAGAATAGGTGTTAATTCTTTGAATGTTTGATAAAATTCACCTATGAATTTTATCTTCCATCTGGAAGTTTTTAAATCACCAATTCATTTTGTTTGTGGTAATTAGTCAGTTTAGATTTTTTGTTTTTTCTTTACTCAGTACTGGGAGATTGTATGTTTCTAGGAATATGTCCATTTCTTCCAGATTGTCTAATTTGTTGGCACATAATTGCTTGTTGTGTTTTCTTATAATCCTTCATATTTCTGTGAAGTCTGTAGTCACTTCTCCTCTTTCATTTATGCTTTTATTTATTTGGGTCCTCTCTTTTTTTTCTTGATGAATTTGGTTAAAGGTTTACAACTTTGTTTATCCTTTCAAAGTACCAGCTCTTGGTTTCATCGATGTTTTGGATTGTTTTTCTAGACTCTCTTTTGTTTATTTCTGTTCCAATTTTTATTATTTTCTTCCTTCTACTCACTTTTTTTTGCTGTTCTCTTTTTAGTTATTTTAGTGTAAGATTAGATTATTTGAGCTTTTCCTTGAGGTAGGCCTATATTGCTATGAATTTCCATCTTAGGACTACTTTTGCCATGTGTCCTAGATTTTGAGTTGTTGTGTTTTCATTTTCATTTGTCTCACAGTATCTTTTGATTTCTTCCTTTATCTCATTATTAACCTATTTATTGTTTAGTACCATATCATTTAGCCTCCACATGTTTGTGTATTTTTCAGTTTTTTCTTGTAATTAATTTATTTCTAGTTTTATACCATTGTGGTTAGAGAAGACCCTTCATATGATTTCAGTTTCTTAAATGTATTGAGACTTGTTTGATGACCTAACATTGTCTGTCCTGAAAAATGTTCCATGTGCACTTGAGAAGAATTTATATTCTGCTGCTCTGGAGCAAAATACTCTAAAATTATCAATTAAATTTATCTTGTCTAGTGTCATTTAAGGCTGCTGTTTTCTTATTGATTTTCTGTCTGGAAGATCTGTTCATCGGTATCAGTGGGGTATTAAAGTTTCCTAATATGAGTGTATTACTGTCCATCTCTCTTCCTTTATTTCAGTCAATAATTGCTTTATATATGTAGCTGTTCCTGTGTTGGTGGCATATATGTTTATTAGGGTTATGTCTTCTTGTTGTGTTGATCTCTTTATCATTATGTAATACCCTTCTTTGTCTCTTATTATAGCCTTTGTTTTAAAGTTTATTTTTTCTGATGTAAGTATTGTTACCCTAGATTTTTTTTTCATTTCCATTAGCATGAAATATCTTTTCTATCCTTTTACTTTCAGTCTCTGTGTATCATTTGAACTGAGGTAGGTCTCTTGTAGACAGCATATGTATGGGTCTTGTTTTCTTATCCATTTAGCTACCCTATGTCTTTTGAATGGAGAATTTAATCCATTTATATTTATAGTGATTATTGATAGATACATAGTTATTGCCATTTAATTATTTGTATTTGTGGTTTTTCTACCTACTTCTTTTTACAGAAGTCTCTTTAACATTTCTTATAATTCTGGCTTGTAGGTGATGAATTCCTTTAGCTTTTTCTTGTCTGGTAAGCTCATTGTCTTACCTTCAATTTTGATTGATAGCCTCGCTGGGTAGAGTAGTCTTGTTTGTAGGTTCTCGTTTTTCATCACTTTGAATATCCTGTGCCAATCTTTCTGTCATGTAAAATTTCTGTTGAAAAGTAAGCTGACATTCTTATGGGAATACCCTTGTAAGTAACTAGCTGTCATTCTCTTGCTGCTTTTAGTATTCTCTCTTTGTCTCCAACCTCTGGCATTTTAACATTGACGTTTTTTTTGGCATGGGTCTGTTTGGGTTTATCTTGTTTGGAACTCTCTGCACTTCCTGGACTTGTATGTCTATTTCCTTCACCAGCTTAGGGAAGTTTTCTGTCATTATTTCTTCAGATAGGCTCTCGATCACTTGCTCTCACTCTTCTCCTTTTGGTACCCCGATGATGCAGATTTTGGTATGTTTGATGTTGTCCCAGAGATCTCTTAAACGTTCCCCTTTTTTAAAAAAAATTTTTTTTTCTTTTTGCTGTTTTGATTGGGTGTTTTCTGTTAACTCATCTTCCAACTCATCAATTCAGTCCTTGGCTTTATCTAATCTACTGTTGATTTCTTTTAGTGTATTATTTATTTAGGTTATTGTACTCTTAATTTCTGTTTCTTTTTATGGTTTCTATGTTGTTTTTCACATTTCCTGTCTCTCTGTTGAAACCATCACTGAGATCATCTAGTTTCCCCCTAAGTTCATTGAGCATCCTTATAATGAGTGTTTTGAATTCTGTCTCTGGTAAATTGCTTGCTTTTATTTTGGTTAGTATTTTTTTTCTGGAGTTTTCTCCTGCTGTTTCATTTTAAGCATGTTTCTTTGCTTTCTCATTTTATTTGCCTCTCTGTGTTCATTTCTATGTATTAGGAAGATTTGTTACATCTCCCAGCCTTGGCCCGGGTGGCTTTATGTAATAGGTGTCCTGTGTGCCCCAGTGGTGCAGTCCCCCTGATCACTTGTGCCAGGGGCTCTGGAGGGTATTTCTTATGTGGTTGTGTGTGTTCTTCTGTTGTAGCTAAGCCTTGATTGCTGTTGGCATGTCAGCGGATGGGATTGACTCTTGGGTTGATTGCCTGTGGGGATTGGTTACACCCACAGGTTATGAGATGCTGTGTGGAAGCTGATCCCATGGAGTGGGATTTGTTTCAGCACTCTCATGTACCAGTGGAGGCTACCCATTGGGTGTGCCATTTATAGGGCTAGTCAGGTGGTGCTCTGTTGTGATCTGATGCCAGTCTTCAGATGTATTGGTTCTGTGGTCCCTTGGAGGGGCTCCTGTTGAGGCCAAGTTCAACTCTTGCCTTTGATTGCTTGGGGCTATGTGGTAGGAGCTACAAAGTGATCTGCAGATAGTTGTTGCCTATGCTGGATCTGGAGGCAAGTAGGGAAAGACTATGCTATAAGCCAAGGTTGGTTACCCTCAGTACTAGACCTGGGGCAGCTTAGCAAAAGGATCAGTGCACCTCAAGGCCTGGGGCTACCTGCCAGCTACCTGATGACTCTGCAGGTGGAAGAGCCTTTGAGTGGTATTTGAGTTGCGTGGGGCAGGGACCCAGGGAGTCATTGGTGTAAAGTGAACAAATTTCGTCTGGTTAATGCAGAGTCAGATTTCATGCCAGTGATGAATATGAAGCTTCCTATAAAAGTCTTAGGTTGCAGCAAAGCCAGCCACTGTTTTCCTTGGGTCCTCAGACACCTGTGATCTTGTTTGGAACTCTCTGTACTTCCTGCCCAAAAGATACTACAGCTCAGGCTGGCACCAGTGGCTTGTCACCAAAAGTCACCCCTGAAATGTGTGGTCTACACATGTGCCACATGAGCTGAGGGCTGTTCCCTGCAAATAGATATGTGGCCCAGGGAAGCCTCAGGGTGGAGCTGGCTGACTGCCTGCCTGCCAACCAGCCAATGGGTTTCCGTGGAAAATTTGTGGGCTGCGGGTGGCCCCACGAAGACATGGGGTGGAGCTGGCTGATTTCGCCTGGCCAATGTGGGTTTAGAATTGGCTGCGCAGGGGAGGGTTCAACACAAGCAAGATTACGTCTGTCTATAAACTGCTCCTGAGTTCGAAAGAGAAAGCAATAGTGGCTGTTACTCCAGCCTTTGCCCTACAGCCACTTAACTCTTTCCATATGTCTCTTGTGCCTCCTGAGCTGTTGGCCCTTTGCTAGGCTGATGACCCTCAGTCACAGTCCAGGGTGAGTGTCTGTGAGCGAGTGATTCTGTGCTTGGCCCGCTAACAGGGATGTTTGGGTTTTCAGGCTTTTTTTCTGTCTCACCCGGACATCCAGAGTCCCCAATGGTTTTTACAGTCAGATTTTGTGGGAACTCCCCTTCCTTGGACTGGAGCCCTTGGCCAGGGGGAACCTGTGTGGGGCTAAGGCCCCTTGTTCCTTCAGGGGTTGACCCTGCAACTGTGTTCTCCCTCCCGCTGCTCAACCACTGCTTGTGGGTGCAGGACCAGGCCCCTACCTGTATGGGTCCCTCCTACTGAATTTGATGTGGCTTTTTCTTTATAACCTCAGATACATGTGTTATGACCAGCTAGACTTCAGGTGGTTCTTTGTTATATATGGCTGTAATTTTAACATGGTCATGGAAAAGGAACTCTGCTTTACCTAGCTGTCATCTTGTTGGAAACCAGAACCACTTTCGTCTTTTTGCTTTTTGTCTTTGGTTTCTTGTAATTTCACCATGAGAGCTGATATATAGATTTGGCTGTATTAATTCTGCATGGGACTCATTTGTTATTCCTGAAACTAAGATTTTATCTTTTACTCAGTTCACAGCTATTATCTCTGTCAGTATTGCCTCTCTCCTATTCCCTCCATTCTCTCCTCTCAATCTCTTAAAAAGATATGTGTTGAACCTTCTCATTATCTCTTCCATTTTACTTAACCTCACTTTTATGGTTTGCATCTCTCTTTTTATTCTGGTTTCATTCCTGATCATTTCTTCACATCTATCTTCCTCTTCCCTGTTTTTTTCCTTCAGATTTGTGATCTGCTGCTAAAGTATAGGGATCATATATGTTATGACATTTATTTCCTAGAGTTCTATATGTTACTTCAACAAATATATTTGTCCTTTGTTTTGATGGTGTGAGTATCTCTTTCTAATCCACTATTTCCTGAGGGAAGGCCCTTTGAAGATTCCAGGCTTGTGTAGAGTCTGTTCCACCACCCTCCCTTGCCCAGGCCAAAGCTCATGGCTATTAATATGCAAATCCTTCACCCTTCCACTTCTTGGTGTAAAGAAAACTTCAGCTCCAATTTACCATCTCATCTTTTATTTAATTTCAGTTTTTCTATTCATTTTGGGAAATGTTTGTTTCCTCATTCATTTACACACCTATAGGTGCTTTGTATGTGAGGATTTTAAAATTATTCAGACCAGTGTTTCTTAAGTTTAATGTACATACTCCTCACCTGGAAATCAGGTTAAAATGCCTATTCTGTTTCAGTAGGTCTGGGGTGCTCTTGAGATTTTCAATTTCTCACAAGCTCTAAGATGATGTCAATGCTCTGGTCCATGGACTAACCTCTGAGTAGCAGAATCTTAGATTACATATTATCACAAACAGAAATCTGTGGAAATGTACCTCTTTTCCAAAGTAGGGAAAGATTAAAAGGTAGAGAAATGTTTTAATGGTTCTGTTAGTTACATTTTTACATAGTTACATACAAGGCAGGGTAAGGCAAGCTGGGACTCCAGTAAGAGGACCAGGGCTTGGGGTCCTATGCAGAGAATGCCCAAGCAGAATGAATCAAAGATGCAAATGCTTTGAAAGGGCCCAAGTCAAATATTTAGAAAACACCAACCCAGGCCCAAAAGTAGGAATGGCTTTATGAACATGGGGGCAGAATGAAAAAATAGAATCTGGACGAAAATTATATTGGAACAAGAAAAATTTAGGAATAAATGAGATTTGGGACATTTTCAGTCCACATTGTTAGGGATTCTAGTACTTAAATTAGGTGGAAAACTTGTGCCAGATACCATGAATTGTCTTTATTTAATTTCCCAAAGTAAGTTAGTTCTCTGCCTGTGGCAGATACAACCAAATTCTCTAGAAATTATGAAAAACTCCCAGAGCTTTATAAAAGCTAGACAAGAAATAAAGAATGGATTGCCAGCACCACCTGTTTCCCTACAATAAGAGAGCAACAATTCCAAACTCAGAAGATGCTGGTCTAGCAAAGTCCAAGTTTTATGATAGCCAACCTACTTGGAAAGAGAAAGTTTGCATCCTCATAACCACTCCCTTCCTACTGTTACATCAGTATTTGCTGGTTCTGCTCACTAGCACACACTGAAGGGCAGCACCTAAATGCTCAGTTCCACCAGCAACCAGAACCAAGGACAGCTCAATTCAGTATGTTTTTATAATAAATTCCTAATAGTGTTGAGAAAATAGAAATTGTCTGCTGTTCCCACACTCAACCAGTAATTGCCACTCTGCACATCCAGTGGAACTGATTTCTGGACCACCAAACAGGTACTCTCAGAAGAATAGCATCACATAGCACGGGGCCACTATGGTTTTCCTGCTATTTAATGCAAGTCAGAGCAATTAACTGGTGACAGACTTTGCAAACAGCCAACTCCACAGCTCATAGCAAACTATATATCCTTAGCATTTATTCTTATGTATAAGAACAAGGCCTCAACTTCATCTCTCCTGTCTTTGTTTAACATGACTTAGATCTGTCTATCTATCTATCTATCTATCTATCTATCTATCTATCTATCTATCTATCTATCATGTTTCATCTATCATCTATCATCTATCATCTATATATCATTTACCTACCTACCTACCTACCTACCTACCTACCATTTATATTTCTGTTTACTTATCTCTCATTTTGTATTAGTTTGCAAGGGCAGCAGTAACAAAGTACCACAAACTAAGTGGCTTAGAACAACAGAAACTTATTTTCTTACAGTTCTAGAGGCTGAAAGTGTGAAATCAGGGGTTTGGCAGGACTGGTTCCCTGAAGGCTGTGAGAGAGAATTTGTGCCATAACTCTACCTCTTAAATTCTAGTGGTTTGTTTCAATCTTTGGCATTCTTTGCCTTGTGGTTGCGTCACCCTGATCTGCTTTCCTAATGACTAAAATTCTAACAGAATTCTTTACCTTCCTTAGGTAAGCATGGGCGTAAACCCATAGATTACTATATAAAGTTTATAGCAGTATTTAGCACATGTGGTATTTTTAAGGCAGTATTCTCTTTCTTTCTTCTGAAGATGTCCTTTGATCTTATAGTTTCTAAAGAAATATATCTCAAAGTATTTAAATAAACCAACAATTGATCTATTGGTAAGTTGAGAAAATATTAATAATTGGAAAAAATTTTGTATTCATGTTCACAGGATGACTTACATTGAATGTGATTTTATTTTGCTTTTAAAACATACTTTGATCTTTTTCTGTACCTTTGGTTTTTTGAAAACCCAAAAACTTGCTCAGTTACTGCTGAAAATATTCATTTCTTTGTTCTTTGACCATCTAAGAAAAATTACTCAGGAGGGTGAATATTTGAAACAAGCGAAATATGTTAAGATAAATGTGGGATGAGAAGGTGGAAGAAATGGATAATGAGGATAATAAAAATGTGTGCCACTTTGGCATTTCCAAATTACTTGGCAATTAATTTAACTACTTGTTTAGAAATTCATTCATTATTCAAAATGGCTGAGGCTGCATGGGTTGCTGCTTTTGTCAAATTATCAGGAGTAACCACTGTAATACTTTAGAAATATTAATAGAATAGGGCCTGTTCTGTACCCAGGACAGTGCTAGTTCTGGGGCTGCTGGGATAAAAAGACGATTGAACTAGATCAAACCTCACTTCAGCCCATTAACAGCCATATGGGGAGACAGGATTTACCAATCTAATGTGCAGCAGGGGGCCAGTAATTTCAGATACAACCTAGTCAATACTAGGTTGTGTGGCTCAGAATATAAGCTCATTTTATAACTTCTGCAGGTGAATTTAAGCAAATGCTAGCATCCTTAAATACATATTGTGGCTGCCTTAAATAAATTTATTAGAAATGTCTTTTATAATCTCTGTGATTCATTTTATAAACTATACAAGTACAAATTTAAGGCAATATTTACCATTTAAATTATGAAAGGAATTTTAAAAGATTTTTAAGGCCTAACTAAGTATGTGAACTTTAGGAGTATTGATTAAATGAATAATTCTTTAGTTTTGACATTTAATTATTAATTTGTTATACTACAAATTTAAAAATACACATATAAAATGAGATTAATTTAGAAATACTGCTTTTTTCTAGGTTCATGTTTTTACAGAGTACAACACTTTCACATCTGCCTTAGTTATTGAAGATATCATCTTTCTGAATCCATGTCTGATGCTGATAATGGACACTATCTCAGACTGTAAGTACTCATTTGTATAATATTAAGAAAGTTATTTTTAAAATTTATTCTCAATGTATAGTTGAGATCAGTACCATGTAACCACTCATGTTGCTTTTTAAGTGATCTTTAAAAAGTTTTTTCTAAAAACATCTAAACAAATCTGTGTTAAATTTAGTATTTTACCTTTTAAAAACCATTTTTTTGTCAGCTGACCTCTACTACTCATTCCAAACTAACATTGACCTAGATAATGTTAGGCTGATGTGTTATAGCAGAAACTGTCATGCTCAGCAAATATTACATTTCTTTTCCTACATTTCCCCACCCCCTTGCAATGAGATGAAATACAGTGAAGAATTCTGGCCAATTCAGCAAGGGAGTGAAGGTAGGGAAAAGTCCATGTGCAGGTTTTTAGTACCATTGTTGACAAGCCACACATTCCACATGGTGCAATTACAAGATGGCAAAGCCTCTGTTATCCTGGATTCCTGAGTGACCATGTAGAATTGAGATCCGCCAACCTATGAGGGACATGTAATGTGGAAAAGATACAACAAGTGTGTTAAACCATCAGGAACTTTGGTGCTAATTAGTTATCACAACTTGACTCTGCCTGCCCTTGAAAATTATGTCTTTTTTAAACAACTAAGGTATAACAACAGAGAGAATGTCCTGTTATATGAACTATTGTCTAGACTTGTATATAAAATCATTCCCTTTTAGTAAGAAATAGTTTGAGAATATACTTCATCTTATATTTGATATATATAGTATGTCTCTTGCTAAAACAGGTTAACTGTTTCTTTAATATGTCTTCAAAAAGCCCCAAGTTACCATTTTTTAAGTTTGTAAATCATTATTTATCATACTCTAATAAATTATGTTGATACTGATACCATTAGCATGTCCACTATTTTTCATGTGGAAAATAACATTAAGAACTGGTCAGTATATTGTCATTTAGAGCAGATTTAGTGTAGGACTCTAAAAAATAATGGCCTTTATATTGCTGGCATTGAGACCCACAACTATCTCAAAAGATTTCTATAAACATTTACTCAGATTCACATAGGCACAGAATTTGATGTTTAAATGCCAGAATCATAATTAAAATAGACCTACAGGCAGTTCTATTTGTACCAAAGACATTATAGTATCAGATGTTGCCTGCACATAATAGCAGAATCTTATTTCTCCTTAAAGCATTTACCAATAATTCCCCCAAAGATGCCTCACCTGTGGGCACCCTGCCACATCTGCCCTTTTCTCCTGCTTCTGCTCGAGCTCTCTCTGGTCCACAAAGCTTCCAGGAGAAGGGAGAAGGCCACTCTACCATGGCCTATCAGGAGGATGGCTCTGTCTATGCTGAAGATTGTCTCTAGAGTGTCCAAAATCCTTAATGCTAGATTTTTTCAGAGGTGAGAAGGCCTTCCCAGCTCTGAGGCACACAATCATTTGAGCCTTGAAGCAACTCTGCTTATGTTGAAAACCTCAAAGAAAAACATTTAAACACTATTTTATGTTATAGTCCTCAGTCTCCTAGTAATAGGGGTCAAACCCAGGAGGCTCAGAGAGAAATAGCATATCATCCTCTTCACCCTCCTCTGCAGCTTTTTCTGTGCTAATAGCTCAATGGAAAAGACCTTCCTTCTTCAATTATAAAACAAAGCCTGACATGACTTCCTCTGGACAGGAACTTATAGTGAGTGTGTGTGTGCACGTGCGTGCGTGCGTGCGTGTGTGTGTGTGTGTGTGTGTGTGTGTGTTTGTGTTTGTAAGGTGAAAGTGTCAGTACTAGCAGAAGAAGTTGTGCCCTGGTAAGAATGAGACTTGCCCTGTACATGATTTTACTCCTCTGACTTGCTTTTTATTCTATATAGTGTTGTAGTATACTAGAAAGATTGAAGAGACTTGAAAAAAAGACTGATTGCGGTCTTTCAAACTAAACCAAAGACAGAGTTTATAGGAATCTGACAAAGAGAGATTTACTTAATAAAAAATTTTTAGTCAAAAGGACACTCAGGTGTTCACTAACGGATGAATGACAGAACAAAATGTGGTATATCCATACAATGAAATATTACTTGGCCTTAAGGAATAAAATTATGATATATGCTATAAAATAATGAAACCTTGAAAACTATGCTAAATGAAAGAAACCAGGCACAAAAGAACAAATATTATATAATTCCACTTACATGAAATACATAAAATAGATGATTTCATAGAGACAGTAGAATAGAAGTAACCAGGGGCTAAGGGTAAGGAAAATGGAAAGATTTTGTTTAATGGGTATAGAGTTTCTGTTTGGAAAGATGAAAAACTTCTGGGAATGGATAGTGGTGATGGTTTCACAGCATTGTGAATGTGTTTAATGCCATTGAATTGTACTCTTAAAAATAGTTAAAATGGTACATTTTATGTTATGCGTATTTTACCACAATTTAAAAAAAAGAAAAACTCTTCAGAGATTCTAGATTTTAATAGAGGATGAATCAGGATTGAGGGATGATGATTTGGTTTTGCTAGGTTGTAAACTGCTTGAGGACAGGAATATTATCTTGTCATGGTAAATGCCATAATATCTATTGGAGTGTCTTAAACATAACAAGACTCAATGAATCCTAGCTAAATGGAATTAGATGGTAGCCTACAGGATTTTTCAATTTAACTTGTTCTTGGAGGAGAAGAATAAGTGGATTTCCTGATCAAATACAAGGAAATGCTATTAAATATTTGTTTTCTTGCAACAGTTTGAGTAGACTTGCCAGTGTTTGACTTCAGGCTAGCTGCTTGAAAAGCTTGAGGAAGAACCAGGATAAGCAATAAGAACGACATGGTAGGGTGAGGGTGAGTGATCAGAATTCAATTTGATGTTTGGCTCTGGTAAAGGGATGTTCAAAGGTTAATGGAACAAAGATATTGGCTTTGATAAAGAACATTCTTTGAAAGAATCCAAAAGGACAAGGTAATAAACTTGATTGGAATTGATTGTACAGAACCTCTACTATGTAAAAAAGCAAGAGACAAGTGAAAACTACTTAAGATGGATAATATTCCTGTTTCACTATAGGAAAATACAAATGAAAAAGCAGCTACAGGAAAAAGCAGCTAATGTTTATAGTAGCTGAACTTTTCCAAACATCTATTCAAAAAGACTCTTTTTGTGGATTCTTTCCCATGACACAAATGATATCTCTACATGCAAAAAAAAAAAAATTTTTTTTTCTGGGAAGTTACAGCTTTTAGGGGAGTACAATGAAGTATTTAGTTTTCAGTGTAAACCAAAACTTTATTTTACAGTTGAAATTTAATCAAATAATAAGTTTTATTTTAGATAATTTCTTACAGATAATATATAAACACTTTCTCACGTTTAAAAAATAGAAACAATGGCTGAAGTACATAGAAATAAAATGAAAGCATCTCCCTTTCCAATTATCGCACTTCTTTTAACAGAAGAGTCCACTGGTAAGGTCTGGAGTGTATTCTTCCAGATGGTTCTCTTATATTTGCATACATATACATAAATATAGACATAGTTTTCATTTTTATTAATTTTTTAATGTAAACTGGACTAAACTCTGTCTCTTTTGTGAAATCTGCTTTTTGTGGGAGTTCAGTGAAATGACTGAAATGAAGGAGACAAACAAGAACAGAGACCTTATATAATCAACATACCTAAAAACCACTGTTTGTATAATGGAGAATTGTCTGCATTACTTAGCGATTTAAAGAAACAAAACTCTAAAAGGCAATTTTTAAGCTATTCATCTGAAAGGTGTGGAAGTTTATGTGACTATAAAATAATAGGAAAAATTTTATGGATCACATATGAAAAAGTCTCACATCTTGACACTACATACAAAGAATGCAGGCAACTATTTGCTTTTCTTTGGCTGGTTGATACCTTAAAAAATTAACACCTTTTGTATATGTGTTAAATTTTATATTTTCCTTCACTCTCTGTTCAATAAAGTGAGGAATCACAGTTAATTGAATTAATTATCCAAACTAGAACATATATAATATTTAAGCCAGACATTTTAGAGATCTAAAACCTGGAGAAAGTGAAATTAGCTACAGAATTCTCACTGAAGTCATAACCCTCAAAGTACAGCTTGGCTGTATGAATAGTGTAGTGGATAAGGAAAGAAGAGCATTGTCTTCTGGATTATTTTCCTGTTACTATGATATATATATATATATATATATATATATATATATATATATATATATATATATACCCATTGTGTTAGCTTTATAGATATTTGTGTTTCACTTGCAAAAGTCAAGTGCTTTAGATTGTTGTTTATTCTTTTGTTTGCACAAGGCAACCTCACTCTTCAAGCATTTGATTATAGACAAACAGATGGTGCTGTGGAACTCCTTGCATAGGACCTCTTCTCTACCTTAAACCATGGTGTGACTCTCATAGCTTCTCTGCCTCTCTGCATCTCAATCTTCCCAAGTTCAAAGGCTTTTGGGGGGTGAGCTGGAGGCTCAGATGGATTTGGGGCATCTACTTCTATTGAAACTTTATCAGCTGCATTGTAGTTTAAAGAATCAGTCTTGCAAACCACAAGCAATGAAAGTCAATTCCCTTGCCTTCCTTTTTCCAACTTTCTGTGATTCTAAAACAGGTGCTTGGCAACTCACAGTGCCCCACTGAAAAAAAAATAAATGTTGGTCACTAGTAATGATATGTATGGTTATTTTTAATTGCTTTAATTCCTTTAAAGATCTTATCAGCCAGCATTTACTAAATGCCTTCTTTGCATAAAACACTCAGGATGTATTTCTAATTCTGTTTGACCAGAGAAAAATGCATACTTTGTACCCTTAACTTTGGACTTGAGCAGAACCAGATAAGCAAAGATATTTGGATAGGGCAGAAGGTTAGATGTTTTATGGCTTGTTTTGTCTGTTAGCTAAACTACCTATCATCAAGGGAATTGATTCTTGATGAGCTGGTTAAAAGCAGTCAAGGATTAAGAGGCCAGACTGAGAGGCAGATAAAGCAAACAAATAAGCCTGTTAATGATCTGCGCATATGGAGTTTTACAGTTTCTAAAATGTATCTACTGTCTTAAATTTTTGCAAGCTACAGTTTAAAGGAAGATGGTAAAACCAACTTGGATGGCAAGAGATGGAGACTGTATTAAACCAAGTAGGTTCCTAAATGTCTGAAAATGCAAATTACTGCTGCATTTGTTAATGAGGTTGCTATTTTTGAAGCCACACACTAATACAGCCAATATGTTTCATAGCTCAAGGTGACTTTTATGTTATTGCTCCTGCTCTGCTTTATTATTTCTTTTTTCACACCTGTACTCAAATATACTCCCCCCGACTTTCTCTTTACTTCTGGTGGGATTCACTCAGATACTGCAACTGGGTTAGGAAATGCAGACTAGGAAACTTATTTGATTTCCCTAAACTGGTCATTCATCAAGATGTTTCAGGAATCTTCCATTGAGATTCCTGGAGGTCAGCACTGTCCAACTTCATATTCAGAATTATTCAGGTAAATAGGAACACTGCTGTAAGATGTAGGAGACTTAGGTGTCAGAGCCACACATCCACTCACCAGCTGGGTGAATTAAGTGAACGATTTGATCTTTCTGGGTTGCAGTTTTCTTAGTCTCTGAAGGCAGGGTGGGGGGCTGGTAAAAGAATGCAATGGCATGAGACCAATGAAAGTCATGTCACAATATGTGTCAAATGCACATACCTTTGGATCGACCCCATGTCTAAAATTTCGTCCTTCATTTGTGAAATGACATGTGTAAAATGATATTCACTGTTGAATTGTGTTGTGAGAAGTTTAGAAGCAACCCAATAGCAGATTGGTTAAATTTTGGTACATCTATACTGTAGAATACTACACCACTTTATAAAAGAAAGAGGATACTCTCCATTACTGACAGGGAAAGATGCCCGAGATATAATGCTAAACGAGAACAGCAAGATTCAGAAGAATGTGTATAATGTGCAATCTTTTGTTTAAAAAAGGGGAAGAGGAACAAAAATATATATTAATATTTGATCTTATCTGCATAGAGAAATTTTGGCAGGAGACACAAGAAGCTAACTGAGAACCAAAGTCATCCACTCCCTCACTTAGCCTGAATTATTAAATCACTTAATTTCCTTTCAATACTGTGCTTCTGTTACAGTTTCATATCATGCCCTAAGAAAATTATTTCTAAAATTGGTGCAGTATTGAAGATGGCTGCTCAGTTTCTATATCTATTGTAAAGGGATAGCTTACAAATGCATAGTTTATTGATCCACTGATATTTCTAATGCTGATTAACATTTGTCAGAACGATAAATACAAATTTGTCCAGAGCTCAGGACTATTTTGACAGGATGATTTTTAATATTGTGACTTTTTAGCATAGGAGGCTATGATTTCACTTGGAAAACCAATTACTTTAAAAACTGCTCATGCCCTTTAACATGATTTATATAAAAAAGAGGCCCATATTTTTGGAATGATATGATAATTATTATGATTAGTGACAGGCAGAAAATCCAGCTTCCCAAGGTGACTTGCATCTAACTTCAGAGGATGCTGAAGATATTCTTCGAAGACTGGAATTTAAAAGACTGTTGTTGAAGTTGAGGAGTTGAAATAACATCAAAAAAAAAAAAAGAAAAAAAAAGAAAGAGTTGACAATGAATGAGCTAGAAGGAGAGATTAGGCATAGATAATTTAAAAAAAAACTTGTTTCACTCACATTTTATTCCTAAGTATCCACATTCTTTATGCACTTCCTTTTCACTTTATTAAATCTGAGTATAGAAAAAAAATTAATTTTCAAAGTATTGTAACAGATTTTTCATTTGCATAATAATACATTTGTTTGAATAGCATTTATAATTTACAAGGGGCTCTTGAGTGCGATATTATTCACTATTTTCTAAGTATGGCATATGGAACAAAGAATATATTCTTTCTCCGAATTTTGTCTTTTTTCCTTCAGTCAATTAATATTATTTGACATTTACTTACATCTTTTAGACATAAGTAATTATATATTTCTTATCACTCAACATTAAACCTAATTACATATTCAAGAGAGTTTTTTTGAAACTGGTGTCCATCTGTTAAACATAACCTCAGTTGGCTTCATCAATTTAATTCTTTGCTTATGAACTTTTCATTCATAATCATTTTATTTTTTTCTCTATAAATTGACAAAGACTGACATTTTTATATTGACATATGGGATTGAACTTTCTAAAATTCAAGTATTAAATTTCCTTTGTGGTTATAGAAGTGGTTGGATTGAAATTCTATTTATCCTGCCATTGATTCTGATGAAAACTTAGAGTGCTAGGGCTTTAGCTTTAGACAAAAGAATGCTCACTGATAGCCAGGTCTGAGCATGTCCAAGAAACAAGTGAGGCAGCCTGCCAGGAAGGCATTTGCTTGAAGGGCTGAGATGACTTCTGCAAGAGAACTCTTCCTAAGAGCAAATTTGAATACTGCCTACAATGTGTCCATCAGCTCCGTTTCCTCCACAGCCTCATAAATATATATCTGCATCTTTGATAATAGGTGAGGTTGATAAAAATGAAGAAATAAATACACAGCACAGGTTGCTATGTAACTCTGCACCTTGGTGTATCTGTGGGAAGTCGTAGAAGTGCCTTGTAGGTATCACAGGTTTTGTATAATTAGGTGGCACTTCCTGGTCACCTCCATGATAGTGACTAAAAGGTGAAGTAGTGTTTATGGGGTAGTTAATAGGGTTTAATCTGGAGTCTGGTGAGAAGGCTTCCCAGTGTCTCCCAGAAATAAATGTGAGAGGCCTGCATTGCAGAAGAGAGCTTAGAGCAAAACTTAGAGCAGAAGAGAGCTTAGAGCAAAGAAAGAAAAGTCTTTAGAAGACATCCATATCTTAGTATGGATGTATGTTGGCCTGAAAAATAAAAAAGCTATATGAATAGGAATCTCTTACTAACTGGATTTGGTACATAAGATGATCTAATTAATGTTAGTTTTATTGCTAGGCCACCAAATTTTTAACTGTTTACCAGTCATTTCCAAAGAAGAGTTAGAGCTCATTCTCAGAGTGATTTCAGTGAAAGTAGTAGTAAAATCCTAGGTTGTTAAACAGGAGTAATGTGTTTTTTTAAGGGGACATTTAGAGCTAAATTGAATCCACTAGACGTACATCATACTCTATATCCACAAAACACAGGCATTTCTGTTGTGCAAAACTACAGAGAGCAATCATCAAGGTTCTTTAGCAAGAGACACTGATTCTGGGTAATTTTAGCAAGAATACACACTTCAAGTATTATTAAAAGAGCCTCTAAATTTTTAAAGATTGAAAGAATATAGGGTCTTTTTATCACAGGCCTTTTTCGCTTTGCAATTAAAGTTTACAGCTATCAGAAAAAGACACCTAACTTTTACAGTCATGAGAACAAGTATTCTGAGTTCCAAATATTTAATTAATCAATGAATAGTTGTTGGTTCCTGAGGGTCTCTTCTAACTTTGTGAGAATCGGAATTGTAATAAGAGGCTTATCTTCGCTGGCCTTTTTTGTATAAAGTTATTCTTCCTTAGAATCAAGGTTTTGTAATGGCTGAATTAGGTATTTCTGTGCTGCAAGCTAGGAGGTGAGCTAGATGACAGTTAGATTTATTCTGGTAATGTAACATAGTATTTTCTTAATTAAATCTAATTTCTGTGCACTCATGATCCCCAGGATCCAGAAGCTCCTTCCTCCCTGGTAGGAAAGATTTTGGAATTTTGGCTAGTTTTGGGTTCTTTTATTTGTATCCTACTATAGCTGGAAAAAATAAGGCAACTATTTTTTTTAATGTAATTATAGGAAAGTAGCAGAAGTATAGAAGCTTAGAAATTATTGTCATAGTATAAGGTAAAAGGAGGGCCAATCAAAAATTTATTAATGAAGTCTTAGTCTTTCTATTCTTGAAGCAACCCTTCTTTCTCTCATTTATTCATGCTTTCAGTAAATATTAATTAAACATCTACTATGTGCCAAAACTATGTTGTGTATGTGTGTGTTTGTGTGTCTGTGTAATGCGAGTGGGGAACAATGAAGAATCTGCTCTTATGGAGGTTTTTGCCTAGAAAGTGAGGCAATCAAGGACTTCTCTACCATTTATTAGCCATGTGATCTCAGACAAGGTACCTAATGTCATCGTGCCTCAGTTTCCTCTAGTATACAATAGAGCTGATGGATGTCTTAAATGAGGTAAAATATGTAAAACACTTAGGAAAGTGTCTACCACATAAAAACCTCAATAAATAAGGACATATATGTGTATCATCCCTTTTCTGATTCTTGAACCAAAACAACCTATAGAATAACAACATTTTGAATTAACCTGAATATAAATTACTTTGGGAATATTACTAAAGCTGTTCAATTCTCTAACCGCCCTTCTGTAAAAGATTGTCCCTTTGTGTTTGCCAGAAAATCATTATAGTCAGAATGAGAGAACAAGGAATGACCTACACCCAGGTCTTACGCTCTGCTTCCTTATGCTCTGCTTCCTGAGTGATGCCATCTTCTCACCGCAAAGATTAGAAATGGAGTTCCACTCACTCAGTGGAAAGCCCTGCCCCTCAGGACGCTCGGTGTCATGAATTATCTCTTCCAAGTCTTTAGCTTCCATGTTCCTTGCCAGAGACACCTGGTGGACAAAATCCGTCCATACACCATAGCATCAGGGTTGAGATATACTTTTCTATGAGTGTGCCACGGGGCAGAATATGGCAGAATTCAGACAGAACCCATGGGGACATTTGAACTCTTGCAAATGGATCTGAGATATAAAATATTCATCCCACAATGACCCCTGACTTTCCACATCATTTCCCTCTTACCTACCCTCAAAACTGTGCAGTATAAAGAAAAGAAATTGTCTTAAATTCAAAGGACTGGAAGGGAGACAATGCTTATACTCATAAAAATTGAAATAGCTAAACAAGCAAGCATTAAATAATGACACTCTGTTTATTTAACAAGTATTGTTCATTGGGCACTGTGTTAGATATTAAGACTTAGAGATAAAAATATTATCTGCTCTTAAGAAGCTTATAGTCTTCTTGAGACTATAAGACATATAACTCAGCATTCAAAATAGAAAGGTCAAGTCTTATGTTTGGTGGCAATATATGAGTATTTAGTTGGTGATAATATTAGAGAAGTCACAGGAGAGTACAGCATAAGAGCCACATATGAAAGAAAGAAATAATTAGTATTCATGGGAGAGGAAGATTGCAGTAAGCTATAATAGGCAGGGAAGGCTTTTGGTAGGCCCTGCAGGATAAACGCTTCAGATAGGTAGACAAAGGAGGAAACATGCCCCCGCTGGTCCTTTCTGCCTGATGGAAGGAAGTAGGATGGTTTTCAGAGAAAGCCTGAAATAGAACCAAGAGATTTGCTGGGTTAGAAGACCTGGATTCTAGTCTCAGACCTGATACTAACTGCTCTGATGGTTTGTGTTAGTTTCCTCACTTCTCTGGGCCTCCTTTACCTGTAAAATGAGTAGTAGGTTGGGTTAGGTGATCTGCAAATCCCTTCTTGAGTTCATATCTGTAATTGTCCAATTTTCTCACTAGGAACGCATGGATAATTAAAATGATGAGAATTTGAATAAGCTTCGCAAAATTTGGAAAATACTGTTTCTTTTTTTCATGCCAGGGCAAGCAATGTGGACAAATACACAATATCCTGTTAATGTTATCGTGTTAAGTATTTCTTTGTACTATGACATTTCTTTTAAATTTCTTGCAAATGTTTTACCGGTATGTTCTTTCTAATCATTACGTATTTCAGAAGAGATATTTTTCTTCCACATAGCACTTGCTCTTTGTTGTTTTTATTTCTTAGAGAGCCAGTCATCAATTATGCTTCTTCACAGACACAAAGAAACACCTCTTACTGGTTTTATGGATTTGTCACTTTGGTGGAACTTTCTCAATCTGGTCTATACTGTAAAACACTGTTCTTTAGACTTCACTCAAAGACTTTCTTTTTGAAAAAAAGATATAACATATATCAAAGACCATTACGGCTAAGGATTGGCTTGGCCACTCATAAAAAAATATATAGTGCTTGCAGCGATAGAAATGAAATTATAGTTTTTGTAAAAAAATAAATTCTCTTTTTTCTTAGAGAACTTTACTTCAGTAGCATAAAAGACTGTGTCCATATATAATCAAATAAAGGGATTATCTATCCAGTATACAATTATCCTGATCTTTGTAGGTAATCAAAATGCTGATAACCAAAAGGCTGAAAATTCTTTCCTGCAGTATTTTTTTTTTTTTATGCTGGTTGGTTGCTCACATTGGTTAGATTCAATGGATAATGTGCAAAACTCTCCTCTTATTTTGCATGATAGTTATAAAGTGAGCCACATTACATTTCTTTCTGCAGTTCAGATGGAAGTGGGAAAAGGTTTCATTTAAATATTAATAAAAGGACTTTATCTCACCAACCCAGGGTTTCTTCCACTTTCTCTCCTGTAATTCTTCAAGTTAGGGAATGGTGGTGCTGCTGCCCTATTCTTGTTTCCCTGTTGAAAATAGCTTAGCTCAGGGCTGTCCCCTCCCTGGATCATTAACAACATTTGCAGTGATGTGAAGAATGTGCCATTGAACATTATGACTCAAGACACAAGCCAATGACTTCTAAAGGTCAGACAAAGACCTACCAGTGTCTTCCTGGCTCACATGCCCGGTGTCTCACAAGATTACCAGGTGCACTGGCTGGTTCTGTGTTACTTTTGCAGAGAAGCATCAGGTATTGACCTTAGCTGAGGAGGCAGGGCTGATAGCAACAGATTGATAGTCTGATCTGTGGAGGCAAACCAAGGGCTTATTTAGTTCATTTCAGAAAGCTTGCTAGTATTCTTCAAAGCACAAATCAGGTCAGGGAAAACATGAATTAACTTCTGAAGGAAAGCACAAGGAGAGTATAGCTTTATGAATAGGTGGAATGGTTAAGTTTCTGCATTCCTAAAGCCTAGGAGTAGAGAAGCTAATAGGGATTTTGCACAGAAGCATCCCAAAGACAGACTGGAGGTGAGTATGCCTGCCTCCAGGTGAAGGCTAAGTATACCTAGGCAGCCTAAACCAGAGGACAATTACCTATTTCTGCACCCTCACAGGCTTCACTATTGAATCTATTGGCTACAGGGCTCTTAGTATGCCTGGCTCCCTCTTCTCCTCTCTTTAGGGGCTTGAGGGAGGGAGATCCTCCCTGTCCTGGGTGCCTGGAGTTGTCAGTCATTTCAGCTCTGGTTTTGTGAAACCCGGCCATCATCAGGACAGATGGCCATGGCTGCAGCCTAGTCATCAGTCCTAGGGGCCCTGCTTCTGAATATCAGATCACATTTCTCAGTGATCTTTGGAGGGTCTCTGCTTAAGCATGGAGACAGACAGTGTTGGCTGGCTTCCACTTCCCACTAGCTGGTCTACAAGATACAATCCTAAATTGTGTGTGTCTGAATTGAGACCATCAGAGCTGTTCTAGGGCTAAAAGCACAATAAATATTTCTGACAGCTTTGAAGGCAGACCTCCTGCTAGTTTTAAATCACAGGCACTGTTTTCTACCTGGCTCTATAGAGCAATAAAAAGGAAAAATACAAAAAGGCAGGCTGGAAAGAGCATGCGCTCCTGTGCTTTTGCGTGATCATCTGGGGAGTGTTTCCAGGGAACTCTGGCAGGAGATTTCTTGCTCATGAAGGATTTCCCCGGCACTGTGCCGGAGCAGGAAACAGATGGGCTCCTCTCTACTGCAGGACGGAAAATACCTTTTGTCTTTGCCAATGCCCTTCACTGCAAGCCAGCAAATAACAGAGCCATGCAGGCACCCTTCTGCTCCTGGATGCAGTCTTACTGTCACGAGGCACACGGTTTTTCTCTTTAAGAATAGAAATTGTGTTTTCACAATGTTCTGCTCCCAAAAGCTTTCAGCCGTGAAGAATGCCCAGTCCTTGTTCAGAGGCGCAGCTTCTGGAATACTTTTCGAGTGAAAAGTCAAAGGCATTTTCAGTTTTAGAGATTGTCAGAAATATTTCCAGTCTTCTTCCATATGCCCCCCACCCTCTTCCTGAGGTGGCTGACCTCATCTGTTTTATCTCCGGGCTTGTACTGCGTGGGGAGACCAGAATCTCCAGGGAAAGGGGTTACAGTTGGACAGGATTTCCCATGTGAGAAACAGACTTTGCATACTTAGAATGCAGGTTAAGAAAAATGACGAATTCTGAAAAGTAGCCTGCATTTTGGTTTCTCACTGTGTAATCATCTTGAGTTGTTTCATTTGTACCTTGTACATGATTCACTAGAAAGAGTATACCAAACCACAATTCTTTAGTGAATTCTCAGAACTAGGTGAGGTAGTTATGAGTTTTCTAATTTTAAAGGTGAGAAACTGAGACTTAGAAAGTCCAATTCTAGAAATGTTAGACTAGTCAGGGGGATCACTTTGTATATTATATAAATGTCTAGCCATTGTGCTGTATACCTGAAACTAGTATTTAATAATATTGGATGACAACTGTAGGGGGGGATACGAGGTTCAATTTTCCAGGAATAAAACAAATAAGTCATGGGAATGTGGTGCACAGCATAGGAAAAACAGTTAATAAATAGTATCGTGATAGCATTGTATGGTATCAGATGGTTGCTGGACTTATCACAGTGATCACTTCTTTAGTTATATAAATGTTGAATAACTACGATATAAACCTGAAACTAATACAATGTTGTATGTTAGCTGTATTTAATAAAAATCTTAAAAAAAGGTCAAAGTTCACTGAAAAGGCCAAACCAAAAAGCAATTAATTCGTGTCTTTCAGGAATGTTTTGTCTTGTGTCACACTGTAAACTGGGGTGAGTGTTGATCCTGCTTCCCTGTCCAGCTGCCTCCAGCTTGGCATCATTGGGAGGGGCTTTTCTTTTCAGCTTTTGTAGCTCTCAATTCTCTGATGCTCCTGAATAGACTCTAATAAGGAATTCAAGCCAATTCTAGTTGTTTTTAATGCAGAATCTGGGCTTATAAATGTGTCATATATACACCATCATAACCACTATCTCTTTTTGAGTTATAATCCTGTTATATCTCTCTGAGGAATCCTTTTCCTCTTTTTTATTTTTTTCTACCTCTTGCTCTTTATCTTCTCACCCTCCCCCATTTTTTTTTTAAGAACAAGGGACTATTTTCGATCTGTTCCATGGGTTCTAAAACAAACAAATGACCCACTTTTTACTGTTGTTATTTCTGAGGTAGATGTTTTGGAGCATTTGGCTTGAAACTGCTAGGTTAGGCTGCTTTCTCAGACTACCTGATTATAAGAGTCTTTTAATCTATGTAGAAAACAATCCTGAAACTAGAGATAGAAACAACTTTCTGGTATAATCGTCTGTTACCAATGACTATGTCCTTGTGCTTTTGCCAATATTGGATAAACTGCTAAAATATGTTTTTTCCCATCGCAAATGCTACTTGGTAGTCAGGATGGTCTTACTCATTTTTGTAACCTCTGTAGTGTCTAGAAGATATATTGGGATTTCAGCTAATTTAATTTAATTCTTATAAAATGTATATATATGTCACAGAGCTGGAGGAAATGAATCATGTACAACTGAGGAGGACAAAACCTTTTCATTTATGGATTTTTAGTTCCTAACCTATTGATTGGGAAAATTAATCTTTCTAGAAAATTATAAACGAAATGTAGAATTAGATTCAGGGAATAATTCCAAGATTCTGCTATTTCCACAATGCTGCCAGACATATTTGAAGAACTTGTGAAAAGTCTTTGAAAACTAGTAGCTTGTGAAAGGAAATGTCCAGAAAAAAATGTTTTAAACATTTAAACCTCTTAATTCTGAATACAAAATGGGTTTACTACAAAAATGTTTACTGGGGACTGTAATAACAAAAATGTAATGAGGTTAGTTTTTTTTTTGAGAAGAACAGAAAGAATTTTCATAAAATGTGGTCATTTGTATGGAGTTTTTCGATGACATGGGGAGTTTCTTTTTTTTTCCAGCTTCACAAGCAGGTAAGATATTGAGGATCATGAAGAGAGGTATAAACAATTATTCATTAACTGTCATGATTTATTATTATTATTATTATTATTAATTGTTATTATTTTACTTAGCAGCAGATTTCTTTCTAGGAAGAGCTGCACTGGTTGAGTGAATAAGCTGAAAACCACTGGAGCTGGTGTAAGACCTCAGAGGGCATGCTCAAAGACTTAGAGCTTTTTGTCAGATTACTTGCAGAGGATGGTAGATTTAGAGAACTGCAGGGATTTTGTTCTGCTGAGTGAACTTTTGCAAATTCATTGCAAGAATTGAGTTGCTTATGACAATAGAGAGGATTTGGAAAGAATAAAGGAAGGAAAGGTAAAGTGTTTAGTGACTAGAGCAGAACTGAAGGAGAAGGAAAGCATCATCTAAGGATTTTCTTTTTTACTTACCCCTCCTCATCGCTCACACTCTTTCAGTCTTCAATAAGGTTTGTAATACTTGTTAATGAAATTGGTTTTGTTTGATTGGCAGTGTGACAAAGGCTGAGTGTGACTTCATTAAGAGGATTGGACATGAACCAGGACTGCTTATGGAAGATGAGCTATATCTTTATATTCAAGGAAGTCAATTATTTTGTTCCTTTGACATATGTCAGAAATCAGGAGAAAACCAACTTTGATCTATTTAATGGCCATATTGCTACCTAATATTGAATGCTAGTAAGCCTCCATCATTTGAAACCTCCAGAAAAGATGTGGAGGTTGAATAATGTCCCCCAAAGATATCATGCCCTAAGTTTTGGAATTTATAAATGTCAACTTGTATGGGAAAAGTGTCCTTACAGATATAATTAAGAATCTTGAGGTGAGGAGGTTATCCTGGATTATCTAGTTGGGTTCAAAATGCCATCAAATGCATTCTTATAAGACGGAGACAGGCAGAGGCACAGTTGTGTATCACATAATGATATTTCAGTAAACATTGGACTGCATATACAACAATGGTCCCATAAGATTATAAAGGAACTGAAAAATTCCTAGAGCCTAGTGACATTGCAGCATGGTAATGTCATAGCACAACACATTGCTCTAATGTTTGTGGTGATGCTTGTGTAAACAAACCTACTGCACTGCCAGTAATATGAAAGTATAGTGTATATCATTATGTACAAACATAATACTTGGTAATGATAATAAATGACAGTGTTACTAATTTATGTATTTATGATATTTTTATCATGAGTTTAGAGTGTACTCTTTTTACTTAAAAAAGTTTGCTGTAAAACAGTATGCTGTGTTATACTTGCAGCAGCCTCACACATCTTGTGTTTATTATGTCTCTTGATTGCATCATTTTCTTTAGTGCTTGTTTAAATCTTATGTTATTTTGTACAGTAACATGCTGTACAGGCTTGTAGTCTAGTAGTAATAGGCTATAACATATAGCCTAGTAATAGGCTATACCATCTAGGTATACCATCTAGGTTTATGTAAGTATACTCTATGACATTTGCACAATGACCAAATTGCTTAATAATACATTTCTCAGAACGTATCCTTGTCATTAAGTGGCTCATGACTGTATTACACAAATACAGAGGAGAAGGAATTATGAAGACAAAGCAAAGAGAAATTTGAAGATGGTGGCTTTGAAGACTGTAGAGATGTGGGCATGAGCCAAGTAATGCCAGAAGCCACCATAAGCTTGAACAGGAAAGGAATGGATTCTTCCCTAGAGCCTCCATTAAAGAGTATAGCTAGTTTCTGTTGAAATCTTGATTTTGGCCTGATTTCAGACTTCTGACCTCAAAAACTATGGAAGAATAAATTTCTGTTATTTTAAGCCACTAAGTTTGTGGTAATTGTCACTGCAGCCAGACCTTGGTATTTGATGGCCTGAGTTTAGTGGATTTTGAAAGATTTTTTTGACATCTAAATGATATACAACAAAGAATGGTGTCAATAATATTAATTAATTACAAAGATTCAAACATATACTATCCCACTAATTTGGAACCTAAACTGATTGTACATGGCTTAGTTCATTTCAAATTTTTAAGAAAATTGATATTAGTTGAAAGTGGCTCCCTTGTGAAACCTAAAATGTATAAAGGAAATAGCAGGAGAGAAAAAATAAGGGCTAATTGAAGGAAAAAACTTGAGGCTGTACTACCTAGCTGATTGATACTTAGAAAGTGTAGTAGCAACCTAATAACTCTATTGTATATTAAACAATGTATGTCTCATTTGGGGCAAAGGGTTTTCAAAATTCTTGGCGAGAAGAGGCATAATTACCAACCCAAACCCACACTATAATAAATGCTTAGTCTGCAACTGGGTCAGCTCAAAATCACACCTATAATGTATTAGACATTCTGCCAGGCGTGGAAGATACAAGATGGGTAACACATGGTTCCACTTTCAAAAAAATTAAAAGAAAGTTAGATATGCCAATGTTAAGTTCTAATGTCAATGATTAAGGTGAAATAACACATGAGGTTCAGATATTCTTGAGAATTCCCTAGAAAGTTACCACATTTGAAGTCAATAATATTATCTCTCCATTTCAACACCACATGTTTTTCTTCCATCATTGAATCAGGCAACTATTTCTCTAGTTAAGCGCTTGAAGAAATATTTGGCCTACACATAGGAATCATATCATAAAATGACACTTTTTAATATCAGTGCCATAGCTGATGGGCATTACAGGAATGGAGATAGACTGGAAAAAGAGTGTAACATGTTCCATGTTATATTTACTTCTAGGATAAGCTGATTGTGTGAATAATGGCTGAAATCTCCCTGCCATATGTAAATTGTGGTCTTTCTTTCCACTTCTTGTCAAGTGTGTCTAGTGAATCTAAGTTAAATGTTTCTGTGATGCAATGACACATTTTGCCATTTTATTTGTTTATTCAATATTAATAACAGCTAGTAAGGTAAAGTAGAAGGTATTGCTGAGGAAGTGAAAATAGATAAGGTGTGATCTCTGCTTTTAAGTTGATTACTGTCTAATGGGCAGATAAAATGTACATATTTTGGTATATGGCATATTAGAAGGTGAACATTGTCAACAGTTCAGAGAGGGGTGATTTCTTTTAGTGGGGGGATGTAGAGAGGTAAAGAGGGGTAGAGTTCTTGGAGAGAAATACTAGAAAGGAGAAAGCTGTGCAGAGAAAAATCTGGAGCTCTGTAGAAATTATGCTTAAAGATACAGTAGAGTGCTGATCAGCGCATGTGTGTAAGAGATCTATCATGGCCAAGAAGGAACTACTCTACAGCATCAGAGGGGACAAAACTAGAGACTCACTTTAGTGTAGGTAACAGTGCCTATTCCCAATGGCCATACTGGAACACCTCATAAATCACAGGTTTTGAATCAAACACTCTGAAGGATCTTGCCCCAGTAACAGGACAAAACTAACTTTAGGCCACATGTTTTTCTGATTTTGCCGAACAAAAAAGCTGCAATGTTAAGATCTAAAACTGTGATAATTTTACCAACAAATTTAACTGTATCCCAGAATAAAGCTCAGGAATATTTATAGAAATACAAAGATATTGAGACCCCAGCAAAGTAAAGTTGGTGTCTTGTCCTTTGTACCACCAGATGTAGCTCCTCATTCTCCATTCTCTGTCCATCTCAGAATGGTTTTAGCTTCAAGGCGCTATGGGTGCCTAACCCAAGGAAGCAGCTATTTGAAGTAAATTGCTTACATTTAGAAATGATGGCACAGCCTCTTTCTGTGGTAGATGCATTTTCTGGTTAATAACATGGACTAAGATATATTTCATTTGTTCTTGGTTCCTGCTGCCCTGCAGAATTTTTTAAGAAATTGGTCCACAAAGGTGGTATACTCTGATAATGTTCCAGAAAAGGAATATTTAATTTAGTGATTTATTGGTACTGGGCATGGAAGATCTTTTGGTATACGATTCTCATTTTCTTGTATTATTACAATTTTATAAGGAGGCAGACCATCTGCTTCCACAAAAAACAAAACAAAACAATGTAGAAGCTTGAACAATTATGAAGTAATGAAGATCTTGTAAAACAGTAAAACACAGTAGAGGCAGCACTTGTAAAACTGGAATGAATACGAATTAGCAAAGCCTGCAGATGTGTGATCTTCAATCTTAAGAATGCTACTTATCTAATTTATAGACTGGTTGGCATTCATGTCAAACATATTATGGAAGAGAGAGCAATTGAGATATTTTTAAGTAGAATGGTTTTTGGCAGGTAGGTTCTAATAAATCTAATTCTATTGACTATGTAAACACATGAACAGATGCTGAGATTAAAAAGACAGGAGGAAGTACAGAATAGTGGTCAGAGCACAGATAACTGGTGAGTCTAACCTGGCTTTGAGTCTTTGTGTGATCTTGGCCAATTTATATAATCATGCTGTGGTTCAATTTCCTCATCTTTAAAATAAAGGCAATACTATCTACCTCAGAGTATTGTTATAAAGATTTAATGAGGTACTGGAAATAAAGCACTTAGCTGAAGCCCTTTGATGTATTATCTACTAATAATTAGAGGAGAAATAATACACATTAATTGATATTTTTGGATAGAATTACAATCATAAAAGATAAAGGGCTTCAAATAGAGTCTCATATAGGTTTATAAATATTGCACAATTCAAATTTTTTTGATACCTGGCTTTGTTATGTTTACCCTTATTAACAAACTGAAAGGGCTGAAACTTGTGGAGGTGCTTATCTTAAATCTTTGTTGCTTTGCTTTAAAATTTTTATCATAAAAAAAATCTATCCTCTTGTTGAGTAGTGCAGGTATACAGCCAATGCTGTTAGTACAGTCGAGGTCTAGGATCTCTATCATGTGTCTCGGGCCTTGTCATTCAAGAGAAACTCTGACACATGAGTAAGAACATGTTTCATCACAGATGCCAGATCTTTCAACAGTAAGTCTAACCCCAGTTAGAATTATTAAGTGATAACACAAGATTTTGATTGAACAAAGAAATCTGGACTACTGCCCCTACAAAAATTTAGAATCTATACTTTCAGGAGAAAGAACTGAAAAAAACAAATAGGCCAGAAGACTTGACGTAAGGGGTGGCAGATCAAACATCAGTTTTAACTGTCCTATGGCATGAAAACTAAGTTTGACACCGTTCTATCCCAATATAACTTTTGGAAGCTGGTTAAAAATTTCTAAAAATCAAGCTAATTAATTACTTAATGCCTCTGCTTATACTTTCTTTCCTGTTTAATGTGAAATGACATCTGGAAATTGATGGAAGGTGATTCTTTCATCTTATATGTAATTTAAAAAGGTTCCAATTTGCACACCTTAGAATGGAATCAAAACTGACTTCTTGGCACCTTGTTGTCTGGAAAAGGCTTCTGAGAAGAGCAATGGGAAATTAGAAAGTTTGGCTTGTGAGGACAAACTAAAACAATAATATATTTACAGGTTGCTAACAGAAGATTGATAACTTTTTGAAGTGAGGGAGAGACATGATTTATCATACAAGAACCAGAGTGGAAGTGTTCAGGCAGGAGCGTGGATTAACAGACCTGTAGCTAAGGACGAGAACCTTGGGGGTACATGAACCAGGGTAAGATGTGGATTTCAGGAAAGAGCTTAGGCAGTCACAGGCCAAGTTTGGCCAGGTGGGGTTTGTCAGCTATTTAGCGATCATTATGTCAGAGGAAAGCAGGTAGTGTAGTACATCTGGGGGTTAAGGACCAGAGACAGTACTTCAGAGAGGTTTTGGTAGAGCATTGCTGAACAGCAGGTGGCACTGAAATAAAGTACTGCTTTGAAAGCAGAGGTTATTTATTCTCTGGGCCCTGTTGGCTATTTCCTACTTCTCATAGCTCTGGGCCCACAACTGTTAACTGTAGCTAGAAATGGGTCAGAGCCCTCTGAAGAACTTACTTTGCCCCTTTATCAGGACAGGGGGCAGAGCCACATTACTGCCAACTCTGAGAAACCTGGAATTTGTAAATGTTTTCTCCTTTGATCCCTGCCTAAGGTGTAAGAGCTCAAGATTAGTTTCATGTACTTGTTTCTGTCTTGAAACCAGTCGATAATTATTTAGGTGTGGGTTTTGGTGTTTGCTGAGAGAAGTGGAAAGTTTGTTTTGAGTTATATCTTCCCTTATAAATCCAATCTTGTCTTATTATTGTTTAGGATATCAATATCTCTGGTCCACAGATGTCACTCATTTTTTCCTATGACTGTTATTAATCTTTTTAAATGTCTTTTTTCCTAAAGTTTAGGGATTTTACATATGAGATAAGGTGTCCATCTTGAGCCAATTTGGTTTAACTACTTAAAAAAATTTTATTTGGGAATAATTTCAAATGTCACAAGTTACAGAAATAGTAGAAAGAATTTCAGTACATTTTTTATTCAGATTTACCTATTATTAACATTTTGGGCCATTTTGACTTATTTGCTTTAGCATTTGTGCTCTCTCACACATGTTATTTTGTGGAACCATTTGAAAGTTGGATGCAGTATAGCTGTTTACCCCTAAATGTTTCAGTGTATATTTTCTAAGAGTAAAAATTTTCTCATATAATCATGGTACAGTGATCAATGTCAGTAAATATGGCAGTGATAATATTTTTACCTAATTTACCTTCTTACTGTCCAATTTTGCAAATTTATAAGGACTTTTTTATTTGTATACATGTTTGTGTATTCTTTTTCTCTGCACTATAGAATGGAGTTTAGGATCAAGTATTGCCCTTAGTTGTCATGTCTTTTTATTCTTCCTAATCTGGAACAATTCCCAAGCCTTTTTTTTTCTTTTATGACATTGACACTATTGAAGAATATGGTCTCTTTTTAAAGTAGAATGTTCCTCATTTCAAGTTTATGTATGTTTTGTCATGATCAGTTTTAGGTTATGTACCCTCAGTCAGAATACTACACAAAAATGACATTACATCCTTTTCAGTGTATGACATCGAAAAACATGTAATTTCTACTTGCCTTTCATTAATAATATTAATTTAATCAAGTTGCCTAATTTTTTCACTATATAGATACTATTATGTTTTCCTGCTTCTCATAAGCAATCTATGGTGAGACATTTGAAGACCATCCAAATATCCTGCTCCTTATCAAAGTTTATTACCTAAGTGCAAATTAAAAATAACATGAAATGTACTACCATACACTCACTAGAATGGCTGAAATCCATACCAAGGATGTGGAGCAAGGATGTGTGATTCTCAGAGATTACTGTAGGAATGTAAAATGGTACAACCACTTTGCAAAATATCTGACAGTTTCTTATAAAGTTAAACTTGTATTTCCCATAAGACCTAGTAACTTTGTTCTTAGCTATTTACCCAAGAGAAATGAAAGTATATGTTCATACTTGTACTTCCCATATGACCTAGTAACTTTGCTCTTAGCTATTTACCCAAGAAAAATGAAAGCATATGTAAATGAACATGGCAGCTTTATTTATAATAACCCAAAACTGGAAGCAATCCAAATGTTCATTAACAGGTGATCAAATATACAAATTGTGATATATCCATATCATGGACTAATACTCAGTAATAAAAAGAAATTACATTGTGATATATCCAACAGAATGGATGAATCTCAAACATACTATGTTCTATGAAAATAAGTAAGACACAAAAGAATATATATGGTATGATTCCATTTGTATAAAATTCTAGAAAAGGTAAAACTAATATCTAGTGAGAGAAAGTAGGTCAGTGGTTGCCTGAGGCGGAGAGTGAGGAGAAGCAGTTTATTGCAAAGGGGCACATGGGAAGTTTAAATGTGATCGAAAAGTTTGTAATCATGACTTTTGTGGTGGGACCACAGGCACGTAAATTTATTAAAACTCATCAAATCATACAAATAATGGGCAGATATTATTATGTGTAAATTTCGCTTCTATAAAGTTGGTCATTTCCCTCCTAGATTTAGCATCCATTAATGATTCTTCCCTGAAACAATCTTTATTGTAATGGTTACAAAATGATGATTTGTCAACTCCAACATTCTCTCTACATTTACCTCTTGGTACTTCGCATGGTTCTTAAGAAGGCAGCCACCTCTGTGGAATGTGTGTGTGTGTGTATATTTGTGGTTATGTGTTAGTGTGTGTGTGCTATCTGTGTGACTTCGGAAAGAGAAGTATGACATGAGTGAGCAGAGAATGGAGGCAGGGGAGGAATCAAGACTCCACACCTCTTTTTTTCATAAACAATCATTTATAATTGCACAAGCTTCTACATAGAGTTAGCAAGGCAACCTGGCTAACGATATATGAATGCTAAAAAGTGGGCTTTTGATTTTCTTCTTGTTACTGAAAATGTCTGTTAATGAGTCCAATATATGGGATCACTGTTGCTTAACCAGAATCCAGTGAACTGTGGCCTGGCTGGAAGTTCCTCAAGCAAGACCTACTAAAACTCAATAATAAGGCACAGATGATCTTTCTTCACATTTTAGTGGATTTGTCACCCTGTAGATGCAAGAGACGATTTGGCTTCTGTAATGGGAAATAGATAAAGCTGACACTTGAGTCGTTTAATACTTAACTAAGAGAACATAGGAGAATGCACCACAGAATGCCTGTTTTGTATGTACATGTATGAGCATGTGACTGTGCATGTGTGTAGGTGTGTGCATGTGCATCTGTAAAACTGAATCTCTGGGGCTGGGATGTCTAATTAAACTTTCTTTCCCTTGGAAATTTATAGACAGTCCTACACTTTCTCCCTGGTTCTTGCTTTGGAAAATCTAGGAATTATCTGATTTATTTACTGTATCTGACTTGCTTTATTGGTATCAGTGTGTAAATGATTTGTTATATACTTGAAGTTTAGTAACTTCTTTAATATATGTTTCTGTGTTGACTTTTCAGTCTTTTTCTTGCATAGGGTATAGCTTTTTGAGTTGCAGACTCAAATCTTTCTTGATTTCAGAAGAAATAGTAACTTACAGTTCATTCATATATCAATATTGATTTTGGTAGATATTCTTCATTGTATTTCAGAAGATTCCTTCTATTACTATTTGATTTTTGGGTTTTTATTTGAAATGACTGTTACATTTTAGAAGTTTTTTTCTCCTTTAATTTGATAATGAATGCACTATGTTCATAGATTTCCTAAAGGAACTTTTTTGCATTCCTGTGATAAAATACTTCTTGGTCATGGTGTATTATTTCAACATACTACTGCATTTAATTTGCTAATATCTTATTTTTGAATTTTTATATCTATATTCATGAGTGGAATTTTCATACTTTAATTAATATTGGTATTATGGTAATTTTAACTTTATTAAAGAACTGTCCATTTTTGCTGTAGTCTGAAGTAGTTTAACTATTATAGGAACTATTTGTTTTACTAATTTTATTTTAATGTGGCTTCAAAGCCCACACATAAAAATACGTGGGGCAAGTGTCATTTAAAAATGGCAGATATAAAAAATTGCTTTTTTAATACCTACTGTGTTTATTGGTCCCTTCAGATTTTTCTACTTTTCCTTAGGGTCTAATTTTGGTAAATTCTATTTTGCTAGAAAATCATCCATCCTCTAGCTTTTCAAGAATACCAATATAAAATTGGAAATGATATTCTTATATCTTTTCTATACTTTTTTAGCATTCTTTTTATACCTAATATTGTAAATTTTTGCTTTCTCTCTTTTTATCAACCAGGGCCTCAGTGGTTGATCTAGTTCACCTTCTTTTTTAGAAGCAGCTTTGGTTTTATTTATTCGTTTTAATTTGTATTTTCCCTTTCATTAGATTTAGCTTTAAAAACTTTATTAATTTCCTACTACCTATGTATATTTTCCTTTTGATTGTTTTATCACTCTATTTCCAATGTGTTATTTTACATACTCAAATTGTATCTATTATTTCTTTTATTATTTTTTTTCTATCTATTCTAGCTCCTGGCTTCATTAATGGACATAAGCTATTATATGGGATCCAGCATACATGTGGTTTATCTTTGTAACAGTTAAACTTTTTCTTCCACTTCTTTTAAAAATTCTGCCTACTTGATTTTTATCTATTCATGTTAACTAATAATTTCTTTTTTGAATAACTAAATCTCTTCTGTGATCTTTTAAAAAAAGAATTAGTAAGCTTTCTGCAGTTTCTTTGCAGTTATATATGATCATTCTGAACTTTTTTAGTGGTTTTGTTTTTTTTGGCAGTTTTCTTCTTAAATGTGTTCTCTATTTGCCTGTTGCTTGTGTTTTATTCTATCTCTCTTCTTTTCTGCAGATTTTTAACATGTTCAAGTTGGTTTCTTTTTGATTATTATTCATCCCTGAGTTTGCCTGGCCACCTGCATAGTATATGGGGAGGGAGCAGGTTGGTGGAAAAGAGGAAGAATAATGAGGATAGTCCTGAACTTCTACTTTGGGTTTTGGGCTTAAAACTCTCTCCTTAAATCTGTTATTCCATTTTTTTTTTCATGAGTTCTTTAGGCAACAGACTTTCAGTATTGTGATTTGGCCCCTCCTGACTTTTGTCCCTGCTTTATCCAGCCTTACCTGTGTGAGCTTACTTGGGTAGGATGATACATCACAGACACCAGGCAACAGAAGTGGCCTGGCAACATGGCTGCTCCATCAGTCCTACCTCTCCTTCTATTCTGCAGTGTTAGAATGGGTCCCCAGTTTTTGCAGGATATTGTGTATTCCCTTAGATCTCAGCAATCAACCATAGCACCAGTAGCAATGCCATGATGGCTGTAAACTTACTTTTGAGGAAATTTGAATTCTGTTTGAGGCATGACTCCCTTGTCTGAATCCAGACTTCACAGGGTTTGGGTGGTGGGCCTCAGAGTTTGTAGTTATTGGTTCTGAGTTTGTTCCTACTGATCCTTTCAGAGAACAGCAGGAAAAGCCACTGAATGAGTTTTCACTGTCTGATTTCTAGGGGAAGTGCTGAAGACAAAGAAAGAGCAGGAAGAGAAAGAAGCTTGGAAAATCTATCAACCAGTCCATCAGTTATTGAATTATTGAGAAATCTGTATTCACTTTAGAATAAAAATAAGAGGCAGACCATTTATACAGAACAAAATTACTTATCGGGACTAATTTTATTATTCCTTGAAGTCTCAGAAGCTGTGGCTCAGTTTATATTTATATTTTATCAGTTAAGATGCTTCATATGAGCAAGGTTGTATTTATTCATCTCCGGTGTCAGCCTCATTGCTAGTAGAGATTTTGTGAGTGACCTGCATGTTTTGTTTTAACATCAACAACTACAAGTCCATATCTGAATTTGACAACTGAGCATCCTTAAGTAGCTGCCAAGGTACAGGTGGAGTGAACACATAGTTGAGCCACAACATCAAATAGGGGAAGAGTATGCTATTGTTTCTTTGTTCCAAATGCACTGGTCTCTACCCTGCTTTGTAATGCTGGGGTTGAGACTCTGCAAAACGCCTTTCCCTCACTTGCTCGCTTTGGTTAGGTCTTTCTGTAGGAGTCAATAGAGAGTGACTAGAATGTTGGAAGAGTGAGATGGAACACACTCTGTCCATTTTGCTGTTCCTGCCAGCAATGCCCCTCATCCTAGCAGTGCAGTTGGTTTAAGTCTCCACCTTTTATTTCCACATCCCAAGAACCAGCCTTATCCAGTCTCCTTGGATGTAGGAACACCAGCCAGGCAGCACTCCTCCTCAGAGATCTGAGTTCTAAGAAAGACACACAATGCCATGTATTTTAAGCAAAGTTTATTATTATTTGAGGTTAGTGATAATTCCTAAGTTGTCATGAGTAGGGAACTCTAAAATAGAAAGAATTAAATTAGCAAATATTAAGGGAGAAAGGGGAAGAAGAGTGTAGGGTTCTGATATTAAAATCCCTCTCTTTGGATGTTCTTCTGGTGGTGGTAAAAACACAATTAACATAAGCTTTTAAGATATTTTTCTATTGGTAGCTACTAATAATTGTATTGCTACATTTTAAGGCTTATATTTGATTATACTATGACACAAATGCAAATTATAGATGAAGGTGAGTGCAACATGTACAGCAAGAGGAAGAGAAGAATCTAGATTCAGAACCAAAATCCTCATAGACACTGAAAATATGAAAAGCATCTGTAATTTCACAGGTCAACTCCCATGTGTAAAATACTTGACTAAGACACTAGGGTCTTAGATCAGGGACTATACACCCTTTCTGGGAAGCATCTTCGTAGCAAACCCTACCTTTTCGTAGTGAGGCACAGGCCATCCTACATCCATGATCTCAGTGAGAAATCAGTTGAGGCATTTAAGCCCATAGGCCTTATGTGCTTGGGAGTTTGATATTATTATTGTTACTTTAAAAATATATTTAAACTTTACTCTTTACAAATCCACACGTTTTTCATCTTTTAGTATATGTTAATACTACAATTTCATAAACCTAGGCTTTGACTTGTGCTTTTCTCTAATAACTTGGATACGTAGCTTTTATTAACAGTGAAATTTGTCAAATGGTAATTTAGGTTTTCACATAGTTTGGTCATTTTTTCCTTCAATATCTAGACTGCTGCTGTCCTGAAATGAAACTTGGAAATTCTTTAGTCTTGTACATATAGAGACACAAATACACATAAATGCTTATTTAATGACTATTTGATGGCTTGCCCAATTACCTTCCTTTGTTAATACATTGTTATAATTTTCTGTAAGGTGTGGCATTTATAGGATCCTTTGGAATAATTTCAATTTTCTTTCTTTGTAATTTCAGTTTTGTGGAAGTGATTTATAAAATATTCACTTTTAAGAAAGACATCCAAATTCAATCTATGCTGATCGAGAAAGGGAATATATGGTGTTAGTTTCTTAGATCAACCTGAAGAGTACAGAATGACTACTTTCATTTGGCAAACCAGGTTATTTGTGTGGCTTATTCAATGATGTCAGTGTGTTGGCTAATTTCTATGTCCTGCTCCATTTCAGAGCTTGGGGAGCTGATATCTTTCTTTCTGTATATTGACTCAGGTCATACAATTACATTTGAAATTTCAGAAAGATATAATTTGGATAATCCCTGCTTGTAGAAAATGTCTTAATTAATGCAGAAAATATGATCAGTCAGTGTCATATATGTTAGGCTCTGGGCAGCAGACAATCCTTGTGCTCATTGTGCTGACATTCTAGTAGAAAGGGATAGACAACAAAGTAGTGAAAAGCATACTGAAAAGATTAATGATAATTGTAATATGTGTTCAGAAGGAAAATAAATAGGGTCATGTGCTGATAACTGGTGTGTGGGTAAGGTCTCTCTGGTTTAGGGATGTCTCTTTAAAGAGGCGACACCTGAGAATAAGAAGGAATCAGTCATGCTGAAAAATGTTAAGGAAGAGTACTCTAGTATAGGTTGAAGAAAGAGCAAGTACTAAGACACTGATGTATGAAAGAGCTTGGGATACATGGATAACCAACAGGATGTTGGGAGATGGAGCATAGGGAGCAATTAGGAAAATGAGAAATAATAACCACTGTGTAGAGACTTTTAGAAATTTAGATTTTATTCATAGTGTGGTAAGATATCAATAAAGGAGTTTAAGCTGGTCAATGACAACAGTTATGTTCTTAATCAAAGTGTTATGGAATATAGTAGATATTTATCCATTTTTCATAAGCTAGGAACATAACTCTTAAATTTCTATTCCATAAAAAATGTTTAAGATTATTATTATTTCACTTAAAGCATAAAATGTGATTAGATGAGATCTTGGAAAATTTGGTCCTACAGATAATATATGAATTGTTTCTTTTTATACCCTACCACCACCACCACCACCTCCTCCTCCTCCTCCTTCTCCTCCTCCTTCTCCTCCTCCTTCTCCTCCTCCTCCTTCTCCCCCTCCTTCTCCCCTCCTCCTCCCCTTTCTCCTCCCTGTCCTGCTTCTCCTCCTTCTCCTTCTTCTTCTTCCATTCATTATAGAGCAATCAATAAATCAGTAATATAGACTATGTAATATATAGTCTATGTATAATATAAGCATTATATTGCTAATACTTAATAGTCATGAGTCTGATCAGGACCCCAAGGACTATTTGTTAGAAGTTTTGGAGGGCTCTAGTTTACTTGTGGATTGAGTGGATGGAGGAGAGTGGGAAATGGCATATTTATCCTTTGGTAGCTACCCTAGGCTCAAAATGGTCCCTTGGTATAACTAATAGCACTTTGCAACAGGATGTTATCTCAACACTCTCTTTCTTACTTCCTTTTTCTGTCTGTCTTCACTAGGCCTTGGAAACCCTTGAACTGATGATGCAGTGTAGAATGACATGCAATGAAGACATGATGCAGTCTCCAAACAGTTTCCCAGGCATTTTACATATTTTTTAAAAAGCTTATTTCATGTTATTGTTGTGAGGCACATAAATGTGCCAACTGGGCATTAGGTTGTTTGTACTGGGGAGTCAGCTTGTATTGGGGCATTGGGTCAAGAAAGAGTGTGAGCAGTGGTCTACTGACTAGCTTTGGCATTGTGGAAGCATAATGGCATTAAGAAAAGTTTAATTATGGAGATAGTTTTCTATTATGAAAATCTTTAGTCCTATTCAGTGACATTGGTAAAGAGGAACCCAAAAGGTCAGCATTTTCAACACATTTGGTAGGGAGTAAGAAAGAGATAGGGGCAGCACAGTGATTCTTTTAGAACAGGACACTATGTGAGGTGGTCCTGTGCATTGTAGGATATTTAGTAGCATCCTTGGCCAGTAGTATCCATTTAGGTTGTGACACCAAAAATGTCTCCAGACACTACCAAATGATCTCTGATGGGCAAAATCACACCGTGTTGAAAACCAGTTTTAGACCCTCAGCCAGATCATCTTTAGTCCCCTCTTCTTTCCTGTGCCTTGATTCCTTAAGCCATTACATATGTTAGTGGATATCCAAAACCTTTTCAACTTTTCCATCAATCTCTTTTGTTATGTGGGGTAAACTTGGAAATTGCAAAATATGTCTGAAGAAGCACCTGTAGTCATTCCAAATTTTCCCCTACTTGGTTTACTTTAAATGTTCAAAGACCTGAATTTACTCTGATATCAGGTAGGAGAACTTAAAAAAGATTGCTTAGGGAGATATTGAGTGTTATCTGTGGTAAACATGAGGTGAAAGCAAAGATACAATCAAGGGAATGAGGCAGAGAAGAATCCTTTTTATCTTATCATATAGAGCCAGCATTTAATCATATAATTCCTCAAGGTGAACAGCATCAAAATTTTATTTTTGTAGACTTTAATTCTATCAAGTGAAAGAAAGAGAAAACAACCTAAAAGATGCAGTATTTTAAGGTTCTCAAAAAAACTCACCTTAGGTTCCTAATTTTATAACAACAAAAAATATATCTATGAATACTAGAAATTGACATTCAATGAATGATCTTAAATCTGTGATTTGAGAATGTTCTGGAATGGCAAAATGGGCAAAACCTGATTCTGGAAAAATGTGAGTTGGGCACTCAGTAGCTGGGTGACCTTGGACTTTCATTCTTCAATTTAGGGGAAAAAATGTCATGTATTAGGTATACATATTCATAATACCTTAAATTTAGATAACCATCTTTTAAAGGCATACATGTGATATCATTTCATGATTTTTGGATATGTAATAAGATGGAGAGATATTTACTTTCTCTTTATTTCAGGAGGAGAAATTCAAGCATTTGGTATCTTATTGATTTAACCAAGTCAAAAATTGGCAGTATCGTAGACAAACTTACTGAATCACCTCAATACATCAAATTTCAGTTAGCAAGTAATTTTTAACTTAATTTTCTTAGTAGGTGTATGTATTTAACTTATATACAATTTAGTGAAAGATATAAACTTTTGCTAGTTTCAATCTACGTAACAAAGCTTAAAGGTGATGATTCTGACTCTGAAAAGGCACTATTGCTATTCCTGAGGTACTCTTACTTCATTCAAAGATTTAAACTTTCCTTTCTTAACAGGATAATTAGATTTGTAGGTATGCAAAATGAGTCATCTTAAATCTACTCAAGTACAAATATTTATGTCTCCAGTTGTTTTATTGGAGAAACTTGGTAATACTACTTTTTGAAGTCAATGAGATCAAATAAAAACTTTGACCTCTTGTTGGCTTGTCATCATTTCTGGTGTGGGCCAAAAAGGAGTATTCCTACCTGGCACTGAATGGCCATTGGGTACCTGAACCTTGCCTTACCTCAAACATTCTGTACTCTACCTATGCCATTCCCTGTCTACTCACTTGGCTTCCCAACCATGGCTAGTTTTGTGAATACATTCCTAGTTATTTCAGCACTCTATTATCTTGACAGATGTCTAGTCTGTCTCAGCTATTACTTGGCTCTCCTTCTACCATACTCTTACCACCTCCCCTATCTCTCCTCCCTCTCCTTCCTTAGCTCTGATGGTACCTTTCATCCCATGGCCTATTCTAGTGATTGGGTGAAGGGAACAGAAATTATCAGCACAGTGGCCAATCTAATCATTTCATTCATTAAATATTTATCAGCTCTTAGCTTGGGCATCATGGGTTATTTAGTGGTGAATAAAAGAGAGATGGTCTCTGTTGTCCTCGAGTCTGCACGTAAAAGCAGAAACAGAAATCAAACAAGCACCCAAATAACATATATATTTACAAGGTATGTAGGTGGTGAAGGAGATGACTCCAGAGAGAATAGCACAGATAATGGCCCTGAGGTAGGCATTATATGACTTGACTCTGGATAAAAACAGAGGACAACTTGTGTGTACAATAATGAGCAGAGGACAGAGAGCCATGTTCTACTGTAGACTGTCTCCTTTACTGTATTTTACCTCACTGACAGTCAATCAAACTCAGAGTCAACAAATCAAAAGGTTCTGAAAGACGAACAGGTATCCTGAGAATGTATCACTTTTGGGGAGCCCTCACCTGTGACTCTACCAGAGGTCTGCTTTCTTGTGACGTTTAACACAGTCTTGGACAAATCTCCTAAATGGTATATCTTGTTCACTTTGTGCCTCATGCATCGATTCCATTTCTGCATAGCTTTGTTCTCTAACTTGATACCCTGTTCTCTAGGTATTGCTTGTTTAGCTTAATCCATTTTCTAGGCTTTCCTGGCTGTGACCTTGTTTTACTGGACTCCTCACACATATTTGTGTCTCTCTTCTCTGCTTGATACCCTCATGGAGTGCCCTCAGAAGTGTCACTCTCCCTCTAGAATGTTCCAATGTGCCCATCTTGACATTGTCAGAAGAATTCTGATTGTAACCCGACTCCAACTTTCCTGGGATGTTACAAGCACAAACATCCTTCCTCCCTCCTTTCTTTCCTTTCTCTCTCTCTCCTTCCTTCCTTCCTTCCTTCCTTTCTTTCTTTCTTTCTTTCTTTCTTTCTTTCTTTCTTTCTTTCTTTCTTTCTTTCTTTCTTTCTTTCTTTCTTTCTTTCTTTCTTTCTTCTTTTTTTCTTTCATGATAATAGCTGAGAATTTTCCCAAATTAATTACAGAAACCAAACTACAAATTTAGGAAGCTCAGATAACAAGAAGCAGAGTAAATTAATTAATTAATAATAATAATAATAATAATAATAAATAATAATAATAATAATAATAAAATCTATGCCTAGATATATCATATTCAAATTGAAGAAAGCCAAAGACAAAGAGAAAATCTTTAATAAAACCAGAGGTGGGAGAAATCTCTGATTTATAAGTCAAAAGCACAAGTAACAACCTGGGCTTATGATTAGCATCTGAAGTAGGGGCAGTCTTATAGGACTGATCCCTTAACCTATGGAATCTGATGCTGTCTCCAGGTAGATAGTATCAGAATTGAGTTGAATTATGGGACATATCAGCTGGCGTTGAAGTGTTGCTTGGTGGTGTGGAAAACTCCCCATACATTGGAATTTGTGACCAGATTATACCTATAGAGGAACAACAATAAGAATTTCATCAGACCTCTCATTAGAAACTATGGAAAGGAGAGAGTAAAGTATTGAAAGAAAAGACCAAACTAGTAGTATTCAGTGAAATTATCCCTTGAAATTGAAGAGAAATGGAAGCTTTCTCAGACAAACAAAAGCTGAGGGAATTTGTCACCAAAAGACCTTGCAAGACATGTTGAAAGAAGTTCTTCAGAGAGAAGAAAAACAGTACTGGTTATAAACTAGGGTCTACATAAAGAAAGGAAGAGCATCAGAGAAGGAATAAGTGAAGGTAAAATAAAATCTTTAATTTTTTAATCCTTTCTGATCCATCAGATAGCTAGTTGCTAAAGCTAATTATAGAAATAATGTATTGGGTAAATATAGTTTGTGGGTAACTGAAAATGCTAGCAATGTTGTAAGGGATGGAAAGGAGAGATTGTGAATACAACAGTTCCTTGAATAATGTTTTGTTCAGAATTGTTTCATGATAACATTGATTAGATGCTCTAGGAACTTGACTCTTCTTTACATCAATTAGCCCATGATAAAATTGGTTTTATTATGCTTTTATTATTATCCTTTTACTTAAAGTCACAGAGTCTATCTGACATTGAGTGAGGACTTACTGTGTTCTAAGGTACTACCCATGAGGTGTTATTTGAATGTGGATTTAGACTAGTTGAGAATGTGTACTGCAAACTCTAGGGCAACCACAAACTTTTTTTTTTTAAAAAGAAGTTGATATAATTCAGACTATTTTATCTGCTGTTCATACACAATTATACTTTTTTTTGCATTTTATTTTATTAGTTTCAAATATACAGTACATTGGTTAGACATTTATATAGTTTATGAAATGATCTCACCTATTACTCCATTACTCTTCTGGCTCTACACATAGCCATTACCTTACCGCTGACTATATTTCCTATGCTGTACTCTCCCCCATCCCTGTGACCATCTATCAACTACTAATTTGTACTTCTTTAACCTTCACTTCATTCTCCCGGTCCCTCAAACCCCTCTTCTCTGGCCATCACTAGAGTGTCCTCTATATTTGTGAGTCTTTTTTGATTAGTTTTTCTTTTTGTTCTTTAGATTCTGCATATAAGTGAAATTATATGGTATTCATCTTTCTCTGTCTGACTTATTTCTCTCAGCATAATAACCTCTAGGTCTATTCATGTCATTGCAAATGGTAGGATTTCATTTATTTTATAGCTGAGTAATACTCCATTGTTTACATAAAGCATAATTCTTTGTCCAATTGTCTGTTGATGGGCATTTAGGTTGTTTCCATATCTTAGCTATTGTGAATAGCACTGCCATGAACATAGGGGTATAAAGATCTTTATGAATTATTGTTTTGGTTTTCTTTGGATAAATACCCAGATGTGCAATTGCTGGGTGAAAAGGTAAGTCCATTTTAAATTTTTTGAGGAACTTTAAGACTATTTTCCATAATGGCTATGCCAATTTGCAATCCCACAAACAGCATATGAGGGTTACAAAATATACTTTTAAAATCAAGTGTAAACTCTTGTAAGAGTCAGCTCTTGTTGGGGATGCACATGGCTTTAAAGATCTTGGGCTCCCGTCTGAAAATTTCTCTCTGTGTGCTGTGTGTTTTCACTTTACCTTTCTGAGACCTATTTCCTCATTTGCCAGTATGAATATAGCATTACCTGCTTCACAATGTGGTTTTCAGCTTAAATAAAAGAACAGATGGTTAAGGTTTCTGGAATTATTTCAATTCTTTTTTATTTTATTTCAATTCTTTTTTTTAATTTTATAACCATCTTTTTTTAAAAAAATATTATTTAATAAATAAGCATCAAGCTGTATATCTTTAATAGGTGCTAAACAAATGTTACTTATTACCCTTAGAATGCTAAACATAGAAGCAGTTTTAATGGAAGAAATGGAGTATTTTGACTGGAGAGTTATTACTCTCTCAACTTAAACTATAAATACTCAGGGTCCTGGGGTCTAATATTCTAGTCATTGCCTTTACTGCAAAAGTTTTAATCCTTATTTCTTTATGAAATAAGTGGTGAGAGTTCAAATGGGATCTAAAATATCTTAAGGGTCCAATGAGGTTTCAAGGATAAATTCTTCACTTGTCAAAGTGAATCAGCAATAACTATTCTTGTTTGGTTTGTTTTGAGTTTCAACTGTTAATAGAAATAAAATGTTTTAGGGAGCATATCTTAGTCATCAATATACATCCACCATTAAACTAGATCTTGTTTCTTAATTATGATGTTGACACCACAGAGAAATTAAGGTTCTTGCAGAGTCAAAATTTGCATTTCCAAGTGCTGCCTACAAGCAGATGGGGCCACTGGGAAGTTCATAGGTTCTGCACCTAGAAGGTAGTGTACTGGGTGGGTGAGGTAGGTCCGTCAAGCATTTTGCTTATCTGGGTAGGTTTAAAAGTCAGAGCTCACTGGCTTGCAGCCACTAAGTCTCACCTCCATATTCCCAGTGAAAAAAATGAGGTGAAGAATGACCCTGAGCAGGGCAGAGCTGCTCTGCTGTTATCCTCATATGTGGGCATGCAGGAAGCTGCTAGAGGAGGGGACCCAGAGACAACCAGAGATGCCAGCCTGCTGTATGTCATGGTCTCCACGAGGGAGTTTGATATGCAAAGAATATGTAAATATAAAACTGCCTCATTCAAAAGCCATGGGAGATTAAGATATCCTGAGAGAAAAAATGTGAAGAACTGGGCAATGTCCAAGGCCCAGTGCATGAAACAGAGCTCAGGTGAAAATAGCTGTGGAGGCTGAGAGAGTACAGAGGAAGGATTTAAAGTACTTCTATTTTGTAATTTTGAGGTTTGTGTGTTTTTTTAAAAAGCTATATATGTTTTGTTAGCTAAATAGACATCTTATTTTATAAAATGTTGGAGTGACTTAATTAAGCCCATGGTTTTTAATGTTCACTGTTAGAAGAGGCTGAAGTTATAGACATCAATTATAGGAGAAACTAACAGCCAGAATCAGAGACCTAAGAAGTAATTACTAGTCTTACCCAGGATATTCTCTGAAACTAATGGGTAGAAACAGGGCGTTTGTTGGATGCATTCAATTTTATTAACAGAGAAATCATCTATTATAAACTCAGACATTAGGTGCCATAGCATGAAACAAGTGCTCCAAGTGCTGCAGAGACAATCAGAATCACATGGTCCCCAGGATCACACGGTGATCCTAAATATTAAGTTACTGAAAAGATCATCTCCACAGTTTTAAAGCAACCTCCCATACAACTGGAGAACTGTTTGGACACAAGACATAATCACATTCATGACAATACTCTTTATTGACAATACTTAAAATTTCAAGGTGCATAGGTATCCTCTGGGCTTAGCACCCAGAAAGACTCAGTGACAGGATTCTATTCTGGAAGCATAGAGAATTTCAGGGCCAACTGATATGTTTAGTCTTCTGATTCTTCTTTGCATCTGAAATCATGAGATACAAAATGAATACAAAGCAGCCAATGACTGGCCACTGGTGCTCGTCCTCCTCGGGGTTTCCTCCTCACTGTGCCTTGGTTCTAGTGGGACCTGAGGGCAGCTTGCTCACTGGCTCTTCTGGGGTTTTACTTTAGTATCTCTCCCTTTCTCATTCTTCCCTGGAGATTATAATACTCTTGGAAACTCAAAGTAGCTCAAAATTCTTTAAACCCATTCTGCTTTTTTTCACTAGGACCCATACAACCTTTAGTTGTCAGGCTGGCCAGTGCTTTGCTCTGCCATCCTTCTTTTATATGTCTTTTTGCTTTCCTGTTTCTTTTTAATTTTAATCTCCTGTCAAAACTCTGACTGGCAAATCAATTTCTTTCTAACTTATTCTGTCAGTCATCCTTTTCTGTAGTCTGGATGAAATCTAATTTTAGCATCTGAATGCAGATCTTATAGAACATATATTTTAAGGAACTTCTTCCCCTTTTATCAAACAGATCCTGGAAAAGTCAATTATCTATAGATACTGATATGTAGCCTGAATCATAATTGTTTCAAGAAAATAATAATATCAGTAGCTTGGGGGAATATTTTTCTCTATCTTTCAGTTTAATCATCTCATGAAGGTTTGAATTTACTTTCTTGAACTGTTATCCACAGATTTAATTATAAGTGAATCCTGTATCATTTTCTTCCTTTTGGGAGAGCCTCTGTCTGAAGTAGAAGGTTTTAATACTCTCAGTCTGCAGCTGAGCCTCTAAGGATTCCTAAGGATTCCTTGTGTCTTTTCTGGGCATCAGAACACAGGGTTGTTGGGTTAAAGTTAAATTATATTTCCTTCCACTTAGGCTTTAACCCATTAGGCACACAGTATCCAAGGTTGTCTTATTGGACAAAGAAATTAATCTCTTTCTTAATAGGGGCCTGACGGGGGTGGGGGTAAAGGGACATTCACTAGGCAATAGTTTCAAACATTTTTTCTCACATATTCAAGACTTTTGAAAAATTATTTAGCTGTGTTCTGATATTTTTAAGTTGATAACTGTTTTTCAATATAGTTTAAGTATTTCTGTGTACTGTAATTATTATAATACACTCTCTCTTAAATGTTTCCAGTGAAATCTAAATGTCTCGAAGATTTTGTACTCCTTATCATCCTTTATAAGATATATAAAAAGTTTTCTTAAACAGAAATATTGCATCACTCAGTTTTGCTTGGACTTGTATTTTCATTCTACTTTTTATAGAGAATTTAATTCCAATGTAATATATTTAAATTTTTATTGATCACATTACTATGTTTCTGCAATGAAAATATTTATATAAATTGAAATTAATTTTCTTAAATTTGACCTTACCATGATGTTTTTTCTAAGTAATTTTTGAAAAAAGCTCTTCTGGAAAGAGTTACAACTAGTTTGTTTCTGCAAAATTAATCAAAATAAAATTAATTAAATATTTTTAGAATTTTAATAATTTTTATTTTTAATTACAGTTGACATACAATATTATATTAGTTACAGGTGTACAATATAGTGATTAGACATTGATATAACTTATAAAATGATCACACTAATAAATTTAGTACCCATCTAATTCCATACATAGTTATTACAATATTATTGACTATAGTTAGTATAATATTATTGACTATATTCCTTACATTATACTTCAGATCTCCATGACTATTTTGTAATTACCAATTTGTACTTCTTAATTCCTTCCTCCCAAACACCCTCCCATCCGCAATCATGAAAATGTCCCCTTTATCTGAGTTTTTCTGTTTTGTTTGTTTATCTTGTTCTTTAGATTCCACATTTAAGCTAAATCATAGGGCATTTGTCTTTCTCTAACTTACTCCACTCAACATAATACCCTCTATATCCATCCGTGTTGTTGTAGTTGGCAACATTTCATTTTTTTATGTCTAAGTAATATTCCATTGTGTGTGTGTGTGTGTGTGTGTGTGTATATATATATATATATATATATATATATATATATATATATATTTATCTTCTTTATCTATTTATCCATTGATGGACACCCAGGGTAGCCTCTGTATCTTGACTATTGTAAATAATACTGCAATGAACATATGGATTCCCATGTTCCCTCAAAACAGTGCTAGGGAAGTGGCTTAAAAGGCACTGGGGACATATAAGGAGGAACTGAGTGGTCTGGCTTCAGGCAAGGACAGGAGGGGTAGCTTTCTCCCAGACAGAAATCCTGGCAGAGGGCATTGTTTCTTTATTGAGCCCATCCCTGCCTGGTGTGCAGACCCAGGCAGCAACCATAGCTGAGTCTCCATCAACCTGGCTAACACTGGTCTCTCTGCCTTGGTGATTCTTTGACACCCTGCTCACATAACTTGTAGGCCCAAGCCACTTCTAATGCTGCCACAGTACTGGAACTCAGAAAAAGTGAGTCTTTCAGTGAGTAAGTCCATGTGCAGGCCCCTAAAGAGGATTGTCTGTGACTCTAGCCACCTTCTGTCCCACTTAGCCACAATCTCCACTGGTTTTCACAGCTAGAAGTTGTGGGGACTACTCTTCCCAGGAATGGAACTCTGGGTTAGGGAGCCTGGTGTGGAGCTGAGGCCACTTGTTTCCTCAGAGTATCTCTGCAGCCAAGATATCCCTCCTGATTCTCAATTGCCAAAAGCAGGTGTGAGATCAACCAGTTCTGAGTCTCCACTCCTCCTACCAGTCTTGAAGTGGCCTCTCCTGTGTGTTCACAATTGTGGGATTTCTGTTCAGCTAGACTCAGTTGACTCCCAATAATGGCTGGTCTGTAGTTTAATTGTAAATTTGATGTGGTTATGAGAGGAGGCAAGCACAATGTTAACCTACTCTACCATCTTGACTAGAACTTTTAAATAATTAAAATTTTTAATGAGTGATTTTTAAACATAAATGGTAAATTTTTAAAGAAAATTTAAAGCTAATGGGACTTTTTCTTTGTCCATTTAGTTTATGAATCCAAAAATAAACATTGCTCACTACTGGACTAAAATAGGGCTAAGCATCACTTTTATTTACATTTTTGTTTTCTAGGTAAAAGCACCACAAGCCATATTCTCATATAAATAATTATACATGAGTGGAAGTTTTGTTAGGTAAATGACAATGAATCTTGAACTTTTTTCAAATTATACATTCAAATTCATAGTTATATGTCATCAAAAATAATTTTTTATAATGTATCAGCTGATAACTAGACTAGGTCCTCCTTCAATTCTGCTAAAATTAAGAAATGGAAAACCACCTGGTTTCCAAGTGGATTTGTTATTGTCATTAGAGCCATCTTTTTTCCAGTTTCTGGAATATATTTTTAAAAAGCTTTATCAAGACTAATCAAATGATTATTAATTATACCTGTTATTCTTTAAAGACCTTGCTGAATATTATATACTCAGAAAGGATTGGAAACAGAAATGTTATTAATTTTAAAACGTTTTGTCAGTTCAGTACTTTTTAATAAAAAGATTTTATTTCTTTTCAAATATATGTATGCAGGTCCTTCAATGTACAAAAAATACCTTATAATTAATTTGAAAAGCCAGTTTTTAATGTCAAATCTATCAATTCAGGTATTTTCTTTGTAAAAACATTTACACAGAGATTTTCATTCAAATACACTTTTTAATATATATGCCAGGGAAAACTGTCTTCTACATTCTAATTCTAAAATATATAAGCACTTAAGGCATGGAATCTTGCCATAGGTTAGTGCTCAGATGATATAGGCTTTGGGATCTGCAGTCTTCTATAGCAATGTGCTCTTTGCTTTGATCTCTAGGGACTCTCAGATACGAGTGATGATTGTGGAATATGGACCAGAGGATATCCTTAGGCATCTTGAAGCTTTTTAAACCATGAGGCAATGCACTACAGTAGAATTGGGGGTAAATGAGAAGTACTCTGTTCCATTATAAAGGGGAAAAGGGTGACTAGGAAGGGGAATGAAAAGAGAATTGACATGTCTCCACTACAGAGACATTCTCAGATGATTTGCTTTTACTATTTATTGAGATATAATTGACATACAATAGTATATTAGTTTCAAGTATACAACATAATTATTGGGCATTTATATATACTGTGGCCAGCTGATCCACTTTTGAAGAAAAGTTGAATCTGGAATTGATTTACTCAAAACCAACTAGCTTGTGTTTTCTTGGGAAAACTTGCGGGGTCTCTGGAAGTATGTGTTTTCAAGTTGGAAGGCAACTGTCCTATCACAGGCCACTAATATCTTTAATATTCTTATTTTTTACATGTTTTCCTCAATATAAATATATAATTACCTTTCAAAAAATGTTTTGTATGACCTTTGGCATACTTTGCTAGGAACTATGACCAATGCTTACAAATTAATCTTGTCTCATGAGAATGAAAAATTGTTATATTCCTGTTACCAAAGAGTTTTCAGTTTCCACGGGAGCAATTTACCTTGAAAATGCCCCCATAACAACATCTAAATCTGTCCCTTGAATGAATGACCCCAGTTATAGACATGAAATCTCTAACCCCTCACTTCCCAACAGTCCTGACCCTCAATTCTATTAACTCCAATGATGTGCACCACTAGGGAATCATAACAAAGTACGATGTCTGAGTGGGAGCTTGGCAGTCACCTGCCCAAGCCTGTAATTTCATATAGTTTCTTGCTTCGCAATTATCATTTACGCTTGGCATTTTGGGAGACATAAAAGCTTAGCAACCCTGAGCCTCTCTATAGCCATTTTCAACTGCTCCCGAACAATGTTTTAGTTAAAATTATTTCAATAAACTCTTAACTCAGTGACTGTCAAACTGTTTATTTTATAGCAACAAAACTTTTTGTTTTCCTATTAAATACATTTAAAATGATAACAATGTAACTGCTATGTTGTATTTATGGTAGTGGGCCTGGGGTCCTGCCCACTTATCTATGATTGAGCTCTGAGCAACCAGGTTAAAAAGGACTGTCTCAACTGGCTCCTCACCTGTCAGTGTCACTTGCCTCCAACACTTTTTCACAGATCACCAAGCAGTAATTCTCATACTTGAATACCTATTGAAATCACCTGTGAGCTTTAAAAAATACTGAGTCTGCTTTCAAGAGCATCTGTTTATGTGCTCTTGAGTCTCCTGGACTCAAAATTGAAATGTGCAGCCAAGTTGAGAACCAGTACACCAGAATTTTTTCTTTTAATGTAAATTTGATTATATCATACTCACTCTTAACATTTTTTATTAGTTTCAAGTATACAGTATGTTGGTTATACATTTACATAGTTTATGAGATGATGCCCCCAATTATTCTATCACCCATTTGGCTCTACACATAGCCATTACCTTCTGCTGACTACATTCCCTATGTCATGCTCCCCATTTTTATGACCCTCTACCAACTACTAATTAATACTTCTTTAGCCCTTTACCCCATTCTCCCAGTACCCCAAACTCCTCTGGCCATTACCTGATTGTCTTCTATATTTGTGGGTTAGTTTTCAATTAGTTTGTTCTTTTTGTTCCTTAGATTCTGCACATAAGTGAAATCATATGGTAATCACCTTTGTCTAACTGATTTTGCTCAGCATAATAACCTCTAGATCCATCCATGTCATTGAATATGATAGGATTTACTTTTTTTATGGCTGAGTAATATTTCATTGTATATATAAAACATAATTTCTTTGTCCAGTCATCTGTTGATGGGCATTTAGGTTTTTTTCCATATCTTGGCTATTGTGAATAATGCTGCCATGAACACAGGAATGCATAGATCTTTACGAATTATTTTTTTTGGTTTTCTTTGGATAAATACCCAGAAGTGCAATTGCTGAGTCAAAAGGTAGATCCATTTTTAATTTTTTGAGGAACCTCTAGATTGTTTTCCACAGGGGCAGTACCAATTTGCAATCCCACCAACAGTGTATGAGGGTTCTCTTTTCTCCACATCCTTGGCAATGCTTGTAGTTCTTTGATTTATTGATGATAACCTTTCTGACAGATGTGGCGTGATATTTTATTGTGGTTTTAATTTGCATTTCTCTGATGATTGGTGATCTTTTCATATGTCTACTGGCTATCTGTATTTCCTCTTTGTAGAAATATCCCTTCAGGTCTTCTGCCCATTTTTTAATTGAATTGTTTTTTTTTCATTGTTATTGTTGAGTTTTATGAGTTCTTTATATATTTTAGCTATTCATCCCTTATCTGATATATCATAAATAAATATCTTCTTCCATTCAGTAGGTTGTCTTTTTGTTTTGTTGATGTTTTCCTTTGCTGTATGAAATTTTTTAGTTTGATGTAGTCCCATCTGATTATTTTTCTTTTGTTTCCCTTGCCTGAGGAGATATATCCAAAAAGAAATTATTAATAGCAGTATCAGTGAGATTACTGCTTATGTTTTCTCTTAACATTTTTAAGCTGTTCAATAGTTCTCAAAGTGTGGTCCTCAGACCCGTAACTTTAGCATCATATGGGAACTTGTTAGATATACAAATTATCCGGCCTAAGCCCAGACCAATTAAATCAGAAACTCTGGGAGTGGGATTCAGCATTCTGTATTTTAACAAGTCCTCCAGGGATTCTGATTCATGTTAGAGAACCTACAAAATGAAATTCAGACTTGGAAGCCTGGCGTATAAGAATCTTCCCTGTTTGAATGTTGTCATGTCCCCTATACGAATGAACCCTTTACTCTAGTCATACCAATAGAGTACCCACTCTCCAGTCTCAGTTTATGCTAATTGGATTCTATGTTTGTCATTACGTATTTAAAATCAGATTATTTTATATAACCACAGTTTAATATATCCACTCTTCTGGTGTTTTTTGAACTTTATTGAGTAAAAGAATCCCTTAGGAAAACTGTTTTAAATGTCAATCTAGCTCAGGAGATTCTGATCCAGTAAGTCTGGGCAGGGTTCAGAAGGGCATTTTTAAAAGCCTCACCTCTGGTTTCTGATTGTAGGCAAAAGAACCACTCTGAGGGGCACTGCTGAGTACCAAGGAAATGCAGTTAATTTAGCTCTGTTTTCCTGATGACCATGTAGGCAAGCCTGTGAGTTAGTTTAAGGGAAGACATTTGTGACTCTGCTTCACCCCCTCCTATGTGCTGAAAAACTAAGCCTAAGAAGACCTATCTTTCAGCATTGCAGGAATTTTCTAAAATAACTGTTACACATATTGTGTAGACTGAATTTTACTTGCATTTAAAAAAAAAAGTAATAGGAGAGAACGTATGTAAAAAATAGAAATTCAATCTCAAGTAAGTAAAGTCTAGTTTAAAAACTTAAATAAAAAGCAAGATCTTTCTGTTTAAACTATGTGAGAAGCAGTTTTAAATGCTTGGATTGTTTCTTGAAGTTAAAACTGTTTTGTTTTGTAAAAAGAGCAATGAGTGTGAAGTAAAGATTAAAGCTCTTTATTTTTAGTTTTTAATTTTCTTGGTATATCCAATTGTTACAGTGTATTTTTATATTAAATTACCTTTTACCTTGGTCAAATTCAATTGTTTATATATGTAAGTCTATTTCTGAACTCTATTTTGTTGGTCTATGTGTCAAATCTTTACCTGATGCCAAACTTTTTGATTAATGTAGTTTTTTCATAACTCAGATAGTGTAAGTCCTTCAACTTTGTTCTTTTTCAACATGATTCTGGCTATTCTGAAGTTGTTACATTTTCATATACATTGTAGAAACAACTTGTCTATATCTACAAAAACAGCCTGCTGGCACTTTGGGATGTTGAGTCTATAGATAATTTGTGGAGAATTGATAACATTACATTTTTTAATTCATGAGCATAACATAACTCTCCATTTATTTAGGTATTTTAAAATTTCTTACAGAAGATTTTGATTTTTTGGGTATAGATGTTGCACACATTTTGTTAAATTTATCCCCTAGTATTTTTTTGATGTTGATTTTATTGATAATAGTATTTTTTCAATTTCCATGTTAAATCCTATTTTGCTAATATATAAAAAAGTTATCGATTTTCATGTATTCACCTATCCAGTGACTCTGCTAACTTCCATAATAGATATAAATTTTTTTTTTTTGCAGATTTGTTAGGGATTCTTTGTAGACAGTATATTGTCAGTGAATAAAGACAATTTTACTTTTTTCTTTCTGATCAATATGTCTTTTTTTTCTTGCCTTATTGCACTGACTAGAAATTAGAATATAATGTTATATAGAAGTGGTGAAAGTAGGCATCATCATCTTTCTGCTCTTTTTCACCATTAAGTATGATAGTAACTGTAGTTTTGTTTTGTTTGATAGTCTTTATCAGATTTATCAGTCTTTATTCCCTTTTATTCCTAGTTTGCTGAGAGATTTTTATCACTAATGGGTGTTGAATTTTGTCAAATGCTTTTTCTGCACCTATTAGAATGATCATGTTGTTTTTCCGTGAATTATTTTTATTGTTGATGTTGATGATCTAGCAGCTTGCTGAGTAAGAGAAATTACTGTCTGACATGAGGACAAATTTTTAAAAATGAACTATCATTTATAATTAAAAATGTGTATTTTCCTTTTATATATATAATGGCTTGAAACTATTACAAAGACTAGAGAAATCATTGATTTTTTCTTTCATTTATGCTAATGCTTTTCATTAGGAATCAGTGGATTTGGATTACCTAAATGTAGTACTAGCATTCTTCTAGGCAAAAGATGAAATGTAGTCTTTCTTAGGAAAGGAAAGGGGGATTGATGTTGATTAAGAATTCACTCTTCGTAGATAGGCTGTTTGTATGCAATTTATCACTTAAACTTGTTCTTACATATACCTAGTATTTAAGAGTCATCTTCACTTTTCAAATAAGATGGACTCAGAAATTTATTTACTAATAAAAGCAATCTGATTCATATATTTTTAGTTTTAAAAACAATATTAAAACATTACAGAATATTTGGAAAAATAAATGAATGTCATCATCATCCCAAAACCCTTATGCAATAAGTATTTTTAGGAATAGATGTTGATTATTTTTTGTCTAAACATCTATCATATCAATAGAAAAAACCATTTTATTAAGTGCATATATACAATATCTAGCTGTTAGTATGTACCATTAAATGATAGCTATTATTATTATCATTGCCATTTTGTGACTTGACCACAATATGACCTTCCCCAAGGGCATAGACAATGTTCTCAGCACCTTTTGTAATCCCAAATAGTAGTTATCATAATGCTAAAATGAGGTAAGGGTTTTAAGAATTACCTGGGGGAGGGGTTCATTGGCTAGTTGATGAACTAACCCAGGATCTTAGTTTAGCAGAACAAGAAGACAGTCTGCTCAGCCTGAGGATTGTGGAGGAAAGCTCAAATATTTTGATGATGGCAACAAACAGAATTTTAGAACACATAATATTGCCTCTTATTCCAAGTATCAAATTCAGGACAAAGAAAATGCTTAGTTGATCGTAGGAGATTACAGTGTGCAGCTTTGTGCTCCCAACTCACTTCCAGTCCTTAGGTTCTTTTACACCATAGGTATCATTTCCCTTCTTCTCTAAAATAAGTTTCCAATCCTGATCCATAAGAGTCCTGTTTCTCCCAAGAAGGAAGTACAATAATATTGCACAGTGGGAAGCAAGTGAAATCCAAAATCTGAAAGCCTGCATTTGAATGCTGGTTCTATGTTTTAGGGCACTTTTAGAATGTGTTTGGTGGCAACTGGAACAAACCAAAATTCTCTTAACTGGTATACCAATAAAGTAATTCCTTACTCACATAATGGAACTCTCAGAAGTGAGAAGAGCTTCAGAGGTAGTTGTTAACTCCTCAAAATGAGTGGAAAAATAGAGGGATGGAAGGATCCAGGTTCTCAATTACATCATTGAGAAGCTAACAACCACCTAGGAATCACAAATTCTTCTTCAGGAGGCCGTCGGCAGGTATCACAACACAATTAGAATTGAGTGAAGAGTATGCTCCTAGTCCTATTGCCAGCAAGGGAGATGTGTTATTACACAGCTAGCCTGGATCTGAGGTGAGACTAGTTTCCCATAAGTCCCATTTCTGCACAAAAATCTTGATTTTAAAGGTAAAAGGTGGGAAATGGATGCTGGATAAGAAGCCCTGTACTTAATACATGTTGCTTCTTTTGAGCAGGGTGTACTTAAGTTAGAGTCAGAATCTTAAGTGCTTTTGAGTTTGTTTATTACCTATCAGTAGGGATACTACTACTTCTCTCACAAGATTCTAAGTAGGTTAACTGAGATTATGTATGTAAAAGAGCCATGAAAGTATTTTTATCATTGTCTGATCCCTTTAGCTTACACTGATTTTCTACCAAGTTTAATAATTCACTAATGGTTTTATCTGCATTAGTCATATCTCCAGTTAGATTGTAAACATAGGTGAGAACCATTATCCTTCAGTGAATTATCCTTCAGTGTTTTTTATTCTCTGATGTTGGGCACGTATATTCTAAATGATTAATTGACTGTAGCATTGTCCATTTGAAAGCCATTGTTTAGAGATAAAACAGAAGTAGTTCTTGTTAAAAAATCATTTATTCTAGAGTATTACAATATTCTTTCCTTATCCTTCACAATGTATTGATTTATTGGTCAGCACTTTTGCAAGTAAATTCAAAATATGTTCAGTTCGTTCATGATTTTAATAGCGCTATAAAATTTCCATTAGGATCAGTGATAAAACACTGGATGAAAATGAGGATCAATAGACTGAAAATTGAGTATATCACATTGTATCGTATCCAACCTCTTCACTAACATTTTAATCCTTGTAAAATTAAGGTTAATGAACAATATGATTAATGATAAACTTGATGCAGAGCACTGGAGGGAAAATGAGCTTATGTTGAGAACCCACCTGGCTGGGGAATGTATGTGGACATAGAATTCTGGCAGTCATTTTACCCTGCTTCTTTTAATTAGGAAATATGTGTGTTTTAGGTCTTATCGCTTAAGTTTTTTTTGTATCAACTAAAAAAGACAGTTCTCCTTACTTTCGAAGTTATTATCTTCTTAGTCCAGGATTACCACTTTATTTGTCCAATGTTTTCTCAGCCTCGTATCCTTTAAAAATACTTTAATTACTTTCAGTTTGTTTTTATGCTTATTTTTCATGGTACTTTATAGTAATTTACTAGGCACATGTAATAATAACTGCTACCACAATTGAGAACTTGTGCCAGGTTTGGTATTTAATGCTTGCATTCATCCTAAAATAATTTTTATGTTAACATTTGTTAGTCCCATTTTTATAGATGAGGGCATTCTGAGACCTTTTAATTAACTTTCTTAAATTAAATAACTGATGAAGGATTTGAACCCAAGTACTTTGACTTTAAAACTTCTGCTCTCATTTGAGATCTTGCTGGGTCCCCATGTCCTTGTATGTTAAACTAAAGTGGGACAGTATGATTACCATGATTTTTCCATGCCTCAAGACTCTATAAACTTTATGAATTCTAAGGTTAATCAAATCCTTGGAGAGAAATATAATTCTTGTCATTCATACTTTTGATTTAAATACACTGGATCATGTGGGTATCTTCAAAAGAAAAGTTTGTACTTACATTTAAATATGTATGTGTATACAGTATACTCTACCTTCCCATCCATGGTTTCACTCTCCTTGGTTTTAGTTACCTATAGTTAATAGTAGTCTGAAAATATTAAATGTAAATTTCAGAAATAAAAAAATTCAAAAGTTATAAATTATGTATCATTCTGAGTAGCATGATGAAATCTTTTGCCATCTTACTTCATCCCCCACCAGAGATGAATCATTCCTTTTTCCAGCGTATTCATGCTGTATACACTTCCTACCCATCAGTCACTTAGTAACCATCTTGGTTATCAGAGCAAGTGTCATGATAGTTCTTGTGTTCAGGTAACACTTATTTTACTTAATAATAGCTCCAAAGCCATTCACATAACATCAAAGTATATTGTTATGATTGTTGTATTTTATTATTAGTTATTGTTATTAATCTCTTATTGTGCCAAATTTGTAAATTAAACTTTATCATAGGTATGTGTGTATAGGAATAAACCTAGTACATAAAAGATTTAATACTACCTGTCATTTCAGGCATCCATTGGATGTCTTCAAAAATATGTATCACCTGTGGATAAGAGGGGACTACTGTATATAAATATAGATATGTATGATATCTTCTTTAGTAAATATTTAGAAACTTAACCAATATTTTAGAAGTTGTGAGGTATAGCAAATCCCCCAACTGTGCCATTAGTGACAGCTTTTCTTGAAAATATAGAAAATATTTTGATTACTGTTTGGTAACTGACATTATAAATATTAGGTACATTATCCAAGTGATAGGACAAATAGATACTCTTTATTAGTGATTATTTCTATTAGTTGGGTTTATGGGCTTTTCTGAGGGCCAATATTTCAATGCTCTAATTAAAAAATGTATTTCAACAAATTACTACTAAATGAATCTCAGTTCTTCTGGAGTTTGTGTAAAATATTATCATGAGTTGTTGAATTTACTTTGATGGAGGAAGGCAATGTGTCTTGCTAACTAGAAACTTTATCTATCATTTTGAGAAGTTAGTGAGCAAAGCCAAATTAAGCTGGAATACTTTTGTAGTCAATGAAAAAGAAAATACAAATCCCGTTTCCCAAGAAAGTATATTTAGCGATGACTCAGACAAATGCTGTAGCCTGATAAGAACACTCCTTCAGGTTTTTAATTGAAATGTGACTACAACAAGGGGTTGACAGAAATCACCTCTGATTTCCAGATAAATAAATGCGCAAATCCAGTGTCATTAAAAGCTGATAAGACAGATTTCCAGAAAAGAAATTTAAAAAGTACCTCCTGCCCTGTTTATTCCGAAATAGAACAATGAAACTTCCTTTATCTGACAAGTGAATATTTAATGGTTATTTGGGTGTCACTGGCAGTAAAGTAGGATTATTTCTATTCCTTAGACTTTTAAAAATCCTTTTGCTCCCTGTAGCTATCTAAATGCAAAGTAGTAAGATAATATCAGTAACTAGCATAAGGGCTTTTATTTTAGTTATTAGAGCAGAACACTCACCTCTAAGGTTATTGGTTTCACAGTGTGCTAAGAAATATATCTTTCTAAGCAAGGTCTGATATTTACAATCATCTCACTCTTACCCATGCACCTTAAGGCGAATATTGCACAGCAGGATGTGCACATTGATAAGAAAGCTGATAGGTCTCTCTACTAATTTATTCTCCAGGAACAAAGCTTCTTGTACTTGATGCAAATCAGAACTAAATGTCTGCATGATATTGTACCACCTCTTCTTTTCAGTGTGACCCTTGAAACTACTTCATTTATAACTGCAGAAAAGAAAATTTTGACTCACTGGGAGAAGCTAATTAACTATGGAGGCATAGGAAAAGGTGAAGAGATTTGGTGAAGAAATGGCTTCAGAGCTTTCCTTTTCTATTACAAATTGGGTGTTCCACCCATGTCCAAGCAAATTCTGAGATGGCTATTGGTGTGTAGAATTCTTAGGGAATATTCTCTGGATCAACACTTGAGAGAAGGAAGAGAAAACAAGAGAAAGGAAGGAAGGAGTAAAGAAGGAAAGAAGGAAACAGGATTGGTCAGAAGAAGTTGGGCTGCAAGATAATTTCAAGGATTTTGTTTGCTCACCTCAGGAAGTTCTTAACCTGGGATATTGTTCCACATTGCAACAACGGAGAATGACCTTTACATTCCTGGGTTGATCGGTCACAGAATGCAGGTTGTCCTTAGGAAGGAGCTGTGGCCTGGGGTAAGGAACTGTTTTTGGCTGAAACAGTTTCTGGAAAGAGAGGACAGTTGAGGGTTATCAGCCACAGCACTCCACAGAGCATCGGATCCTTTGGTCCTGTAGGAAGGCCTGTGAAGCACACCACAGCATTTAGTTCTCCAGGTTATGGCAGGACACCAGAGTCATGAGTTTGGACCGAGCCTTAAAGTGAGAGCAGTGGGTAAGAAGGATATATTTTTTTTTCCCCAGAAGATTCTATAAGAAAAATCTAGATATATATCTATATATGCCTATGTACTTTTATTTACACACACACACACATGAATTATTCTTAAGTCCTTTCTATCTTGAGATAAAATGGTAGAATCACTTTTTCATGTTTCCTGCCTATCTGTTTGCATGTTTTCCTTTTATGATTTCTTTACTTTTTCAAGTCTAAGCTTGATAGCTGCTTTAAACTAGCTTTACATATATGAAAATATAGAAGAAATATAGAGGTTTCTCTTGGGCTTCCTTCCACCTCCAGGGATATTCTGAGGCCCATTTCAAGACACCAAGGAGATCTTAGAGCAATATCTCACAAATTCATCATTAAATCACCTGGTCAGAAACATCTGAGGAAATAAGAATTCTGATTTCTGAGTTACACCTCTGCACTAAAACTTAATAATTTAATAACAGTAACTGATACTACCAGGTACTTACACATGTTCTAGGCCTGGGAATGTACATTTAACACTTTTTCTAGGTAAGTCTTATATGTGGTAAAGTTTGCAAACCTAGAAGAATGTTATGTCCTTTAGATTTTTGTGAAATATGCAGGTGATGGTTAATTTTTATGTCTCAACTTGGTTAGGCCATGATGCCCAGATATTTGGTTAAATATTATTATAGATATTTAATGAAGATATTTTTTTAGATGAGAGATTGATGTGTAACCAGTGGGATGAGAGTAAAGCAGATCACCCTCCTTAATATGGGTGGACCTCATCCATTCCGAAGAAGGCCTTAATAGAGAAAAGACTGACCTCTTCCTATGAGGAGAGAAATCTGTCAGCACAGTGCCTTCAGGCTCAAACTGCACCTCTTCCCTCGGTCTCTAGCCTGCTCGCCTACCTTGCAGATTTTGTTAGGTCACAAAGAAGACTTTAATGTATTTTTTTAAAAGGAGAAATTGTTGGACTTTACTCTCAGATCACAATGCAATGAAAGTGGAAATTAATGACAAAAATAGAAACAAAAATCCCTTCCAGTTGGTTGGAAATTTCAAAAGACAATAGATTTACTGAACAGAAAAAGAAAATGAAAAAAATACAATATTAAGAATATAGTTAGAATTACAATATTGCATATAGAAAATCATAGAAAAGGCTACCAGTGAATTATAAGAGAATTTATAGTTGTAAATTCTTATCAAACAAGAAAGACTAGAAATAAACATAAAACTCAAGAAATTTAAAAAAAGATAACCATGGAAAATCAAAGAAAAGAGGTAAAAAAATTAAAGCAGTAACCAATAAATTAGAGAAAATTTGTGAAATTCATAAACAATTTTGAGGTTATTTTTAAAAACAGAAAATATATATATAATAGATAATTAATAAGCTAGACTTAAAAAGAGAAGAAATGGAGAGAGTAGTATTTAATAGGGAAGAAGAATTCAGAGTTTGGCAATGTCTACTGGATTATTTTAGATAAAAAAATCTCTTCCCCCCACTCACAGAAGACTTGAACAGATATTTCTCCAAAGAGGAAATACAGATGGCCAGTAGACATATGAAAAGATGCTCAAGGTCACTAATCATTAGAGAAACACAAATCGAAACCACAACGAGATATCACCTCACACCTATCAGATTGGCAATCATCAATAAACAAAGAACAAGAACAAGTGTTGATGAGGATGCAGAGAAAAGGGAACTCTCATACACTGTTGGTGGGATTGCAAATCGGTACAGGCACTCTGGAAAACAGTCTGAAGGGTTTTCAAAAAATTAAAAATGGATTTACTTTTTGACCCAGCAATTGCACTTCTGGGTATTTATCCAAAAAAAAAAAAACACATTAATTTGTAAAGATCCATGTACTCCTATGTTCATTGCATCACAATTTATAATAGCCAGGATATAGAAGCAACCTAAGTGCCCATCAACAGACAATTGGACAAAGAAGTTATGGTTTATATATACAATGGAGTATTAATCAGCTATAAAATAAATGAAATCCTACCATTTGGAACAACATGGATGGACCTAGAGGTTATTTTGCTGAGTGAAATAAGTCAGGGAAAGATAAATACCATATGATTTCACTTGTCTATGGAATCTAAGGAACAAAAAGAACAAACTAATGAAAAACAGACTCACAAATATAAAGGATAATCTGGGGATGGCCAGAAGGGAGAGAAGTTGGGGGCTAGGAGAATGAGGTGAAGGGTTAAAAAAGTACAGATTAGTAGTTGATGATGGTATGGAGATGGAAAGTATGGTATAATGAATGCAAGGGAGAAAGAGTAATTAAGGGGATCATTTTATAAACTATATAAATGTCTAACCAATGTACTATATACTTAAAACTAATAATAAAATTTTAAAAATTCCCTTCCATTAGAATAAATAGAAAAACTAGACAGAATATATATTTTAAAAATTGTTTGAATGCATCTGAACCACCAAGGCAGTGAGAATTTGCTGAGCCAAAAAGATTCAGAAGGCCAAGAGAGATGAGCCCAGAATTTGGGTTCATCATGAATGAACCTTTCAGAGAACGTTGATTTCAAAAGTGGCCACTGAGAGACTGAGAAGCCCAATAGGGTTTTTGACAATCAAATGGACTAAGGAAAAATATTTGAAATGTAGGAACTGCCAAGGAGAAAGAGCCTAGGAAAACACTCCAGGATTCTGGATGGGCTTCTGAAGGGTCCACTTGTTGCAAAGGGTGACATGAAACTAGAACATCTCTCGCAATGACTGAATCCAGTTTTAAATCATTTTAACTCCTGGTTAGGGCTTTCCATTCGTGGCCTAGCTGCCTGTCAGAAGCAAAATAAATCTTTTTGAAGGAAGATAGTATCATATTAACTGTAAAATTACATGTAGTTTTTAACAAACAATATTCTTTGGACAATAAAAATTATTAGTAATGCAAGAAGATAAGACCACATCTAAAAGAATGAGAAAGAGAGAGAGAGCAGACATAGAAAATTAAATGTTTATTAGAGCTGATCAACAAAACCAAGTTCATTTTGAAGTGATTATTAAAAGTGATAAACCCTTGGCAATAATTATCAAAGAAAAAATGAAAGTTATGCATAACCATAAAACAAATGAAAAAAGAGAACATCACTACAATTCCTATAAAAATTAAAAAGAACATGAAAGGATATAAAAATTAGGCTAATTTATATAAAACTTTACTTCCTAAAAATAATAAAAAGAAAACTGAGAGAATAGAAAATTTATATAGACCAGTATTCTGAAATTAGTGTGTATCTCTCCAGTTCATACTTGTATACTTTCACTCTATATGTATATATCCATAAACATTTTTTTTACTCAAGATAATGACTAATTTTGGATTGAGAAAAAGTGGAATATAGTAAAAAAGAGTTGAAAGTCTTTAGCTATAGCTTCCCCCTCCCTCAGCCATTTTAAAAACAGCTTTTTATAAAAATCTATAGCACATTTTCCTGATTATTAAGATTTATTTAAGCTGGGTGGTAGACATATAAATATTCATTCTATTTTTCTTATGATAAAATATTTTTATTGAAGTTTTTAAGAGTAATAAAATGAGAATGGTCTTTCTTCTAAATGTGAATATTACACCATAATTACATGTGAAGCAAAGATTTAACACAATTTTCTCAAATGCATAAAATTGCCTTAACATTGTGTATTTAATAATCAATGTTTTGCTACTGATTTGAAATGTCACATCACCTATTTTATATGTTTAGTTCTATGTATACTTTGTTTTATTATCTTTGTAGCTATGCCAATATCACCATTTCAAGTACTTTAGGTTAATAGTGTATTTTGAGAATTGGTGGAACAAGTCATGCTCAAATCTCATTTTTCTTTTTAAAATTCTCTTGGCTATACCTGTATATTTGCTTTGCCAGTTGAATTTTATAAACAACTGAGGAATTCACAGCCATCATCATAATCAGTTAAAATGAAAAGTGGAAAGCTTTTCCTCTCAGATCAGGAACAAAACAAGGATGACCACTCTGAACCACTTCTATTCAACATAGTATTGGGAGTCTTAGTCAGAGAAATTAAGCATAAGAAATAAATAGAAGAATAAATAAAAACCATCAAAATCAGAAAAGAAGTAAAATTGCCCCTGTTTGCAGATGATGTAATCCGATATATAAAAAACCCTAAAGACTCCACCAAAAAACTGTTAGAACTAATAAAGTTGTTAAAGATGCAGCATAGAAAATCAACATACAAAAGTCAATAGTGTTTCATACACTAACAACAAAGTATTTGAAAAGAATAGTAGGAGAACAATTCTATTTACAATGTGCCAAAAAGAATAACTAATGAGGAGAATGACTTGTGAATTAAAAAACACAGAACAATCACAAAAGAAATGAAAGAAGATTTAGACAAATAAAAATACATCCTGTGTTCATGAATTCAAAGACAATATTATTAAAACGTCCACACTACCCAAAGTCATCTATAGTTGCAATGCAATCTCTGACAAAAATCTCAATGCTATTTATTTTTTTTTTTTTTACAGAGACAGAAGAAAAATTTTTACAATTTGTATGGGACCACAAAGGACTCTGAGCTTATTATAACAGTATGGTACTTGCATAAATACAGACATATATACTAATGGAACAGAACAGAAAGTCCAGAAATAAATTGATGTATATATGGTCACCTGGTCTTTGACAGGGACACCAAGTATATACCATGGAGAAAGGATAGTCTCTTCAACAAACGGTGTTGAGAAAACTGGCTATTCCCATACAAAAGAATGAAATTGGATTCTCATCTTATACCATACACATAAATCAAAATATGTTAAATACTTAAAAGTAAGAACTGAAACTGTAAAACTTCTAGAATAAAACATAGGAGAAAATCTCCATGGCATCTTTCTTGGCAAAGATTTTGTGGATATGACACCAAAAGCATAGGCACCAAAAGCATAACTAGGAATGTGGTACATCAGACAGAAAAGATGGTAGAAAATATTTGCAAACCATATATCCTATAAGTGTTAATTAAAAGATACATAAGGAACTACAAATCAATAACAAAGAAACCAATAACCTGATTAAAAACAGGCTAAAGACTTGAATAGACATTTCTCCAAAGAAGACATGCAAATAGCCAGAAGATTTATGAAATGATGCTCAATGTTGCTAATCATTAGGGAAATGTAAATTAAAACCACATGGAGATATTATGTTATACCTGTCAGTATAGCTATTACAAAAATATAAAAGACAACCTTTTTTGTTGATGTGGAGAAATTAGAACCCTTGTACACTGTCATTTGGAATGCAGAATGGTGTAGCTGCTATGAGAACAGTATAGAGACGCCTCATAGATTTAAAAATAGAATTATCATATGATCCAGCAACACCTAGGGTTTTTTTTTCTGAATATTTATTCAAAAGTATTGAAATCAGAATCTCAAAAAGGTATCAGCACTCTGATATTCATTGCTGCACTATTCATAATAGCTATGATGTAAAAACAACCTAAATGTTATTCAATAAATGAATGAATAAAGTGTGTGTGTGGATATGTGATTCAGCCTTAAAAATTGTTTTCAATATGTAGCAATATGGATGCAGACATAAGAATGCTGCATGAAATAAGGCAGTCACAGAAAGACACATATTGCATGATTACACTTATTTGAGGTATCTAAAATAGTCAAAATCATAGACTCAGAGAATATGATGGTGCTTGTCAGAGGCTGCGGGTAGCAGGAAATAGAGAGGTGCTAAGATGAATAATTTCTAGAGATCTGGTGAACAATAATGTGCCTGCAGTTAACAATATGTTATTGTACACTTAAAAATTTGTTGAGGGTAGGTCTCATGTTGTATGCTTAATAAAATCAAATTTTAAAATAACAACGCAAAGGAGCTGTCACTAGAATCACAAGAAGAGAATCACATAGGAGAGGCCACCTTGAGAGGAGCTGTGGCATGTAGAGCTACTCCACAAGGATAAAGAAAATACCTATTCCTACCTTAATTTCTTCCCTGAATATCATCTTCATTGGGACTATTTGCCAAACCCTAGAAGAAGCAGAGAGCATGGGAGCCCACTGATGTCTCCCAGCAAGTTAGCTTCTCAGAGGAGAGAGTGGAGTGAAGGTTGGAGAGAGGACATAAAGAGGCAAACAGAAGATATACAGCACAGGTAGGGCCTCTCAGTAATGTAGTCTCATTCAGATATTCTTTATATCTTTGGTTGCCACCCTAGACAGCTTACTTGAAGAGAGGTGTTCACATAGACAGACTGAAATGAAAGACCAAAATACTTCATGGATATGGCATTCTCTTTAGAGTTTCTTTTGGGAGGCTGGCACAATTGAACTGAATCTAACTCAATTTAGTTGGTGAAGGATGCTGAGTCAGCATGCAGTTACATGGGGACAAAAAGGATAAAACCAAGTCAATCTAACTGGAGAATAAACAATTAACATCATGGTTATATAAAAATCTTTTGTTCAAATGAAGTCTTACCTTGAGCTCCAACTCTTCACATGTGAAAGTAGAGCTCCTCAGGGGAGAATGGAGGTCTCCAATAACTTTTAGGCTGGAGCTCTGAAGGACATAGTTTTAAAACAGTGGATACTTTTAAAGCCTCTCATCATGCACACAAGAAAACTGAGACCCATTGATCAGAAGGCTGTACCAAGGTCAACCAGTCACTAGTCTACAACCAAAGCCAGGTGTTTTAATTCCCAGTTTTATGTTCTTCCCATCTTACTTGCTGCCATCAAACAGCCTGGACTGGTTTTCCCTTTAATTGAAACTGTTTTGTATGCTGGAGCTGCCTCTTCCATAATATGTTTACTTCTTGGGGTGCTGAGGCAGGAGAGCTGACCACAGTATTTCCTCATGCATGTCAAAGGTACATAGTTCTCCTGTTTCCCTGAAGTAGTTATTGCAGGCAGGGAAGCTGTGATATGGTATGTTTTCAGATTGATACAATTGAGGATTGCCACATTTTTCTCATAGTAATTTTCTTAATTATACTTTCTGTGTCCTGACTATGACATTAGCTGTCATTTTATCATCTTAATTTTGCAGATTTTGCCTTTGGAATGCTGCTCCTATGAGTTTCTGGCACTTCTCCGGAGGACTGGTTGGAGCCCTAGTGATATGGGTGTACAGTTGGGGTTCTGCCTACCTGAACGAGGATTTGTTAGGTGAAGGCAGCTCCTACGTATCTTCCCACTTAGAAATACTTCTTTTTAAAACTAAAACAACTAAACTTTCTCAACTTTAAATAAACCAAGATAATGCTTTTAGAGTATACTAAATTCTAAGATACAATTATAACTCTTACTATATTCAAGCCCCAAAGAGATTTTTCTTTATTTATAATATTTATTACTTTACTAAGATGATAGATAAACCATTTTATTATTAAGCTAATATCTCAATAAATGAAAGAATAAAAAGATAATATCTTTCATTCATAGTCTTTTATATTTTTGTCTGTAGTTGAAAAAGAAAGCTAATAGGTTTTCCTTTTTTCTCATAAAATCTCTCTTGTGTTAATTTAGCCAGGTTTCTGTGCAAAGCAGGCATGAGATATAATTTTATGATGTCTATTCTATCTTCTAAAAACAATCTCTCAGGGAATTTTAACTTTATGGGCCTATGTCAGTTATTTTCTCTTCCCCAGGAAGAGGAGTAAAATGCTCAGGGTCATATTGCAGGTGACCACAAATCTTTATAATAAATCTTCTATAAATCCTAGCAAAGAATTGCTTTGTCATCTTAAATCTTTCTTATCTCTTTGAAAGGAAATCATTGCCAATCTCTACACTGTGCTAGTTTACCCATTCAACAAATATTTACTTATTCAACAAATATTGTTCAGAGTCTATTAGATGTTGAACATTGTGATAGGTGCTAGGAATATAACAGAATAACTAGATATGAGATAGAAAAACACAGAGGGTCTAACAGGCTACTGGAATAAGCTAAAAACTATGTTCTGGTCAAAAATCCCAAGGTTTCAGTGACTGAACATGACAAGGGTTTATTTCTCACTCGTGTTATAGTCTGACAGTTTTAATATTAGTTCTCTGCTTTCAGCTACATGAAAAAGAGAGAGAATATGAAGTCCAACCCATTTATAATACTTCAGATGAGAGCTATGTCATCAATCCCAGCCAGTGGACTGAAGCTAGTCGCGAAACCTTATCCTACAGCAAGAAAGGCTGGACAAATGTGGGGAGCACTTGGTATATGGGGTGGGCTATCTTTTCCATCCTCAGAACAAGGATCAAGAGCTACTTCTCTGAAGAAGAGACATTTATGGAAGCTAACACATTAAGCAAGAGTGAGGTAGTCAGACAAGAAATAGGTAGAAAAGCATTTCAGGCAGAGGGAGCTATGCAGGCTGTGAAGTGGGAAAGATTCTGATACACGTGAAAAATTAAAACATCAGTATGGCTCTGATGTAGAGAGAGAGAAGGAGATAATGAGAACTCATGTTAGAAAATGAACATAAACCAGATTAAGCAGGCTCAGATCATGGAGGCAATTTTAGAAATTTTATATCTTCTACAATCAAAAAACCCATTTGAGAATGTTAAGCAAAGGAGTGACATTGTGACTTTTATATTTCAAAATATCATCCTGACTGCAAGGTGAAGAATTTATTGGAGAGGGTAAGCCCAGGTGTGAGAGACCAGTTAGGAAGTTTTTCAAAAGTCCGGGAGAGAGGAGTTAGTGGCTGGGATGAAGGAAGGAGCAAAGAAAGTAGAGAGAAATACATGCATTTGAGAAATCTGGGAAGTAGAGTTGGGTGACAGAGTTGGGTGACTGATTAGATGTGAAGTAGAGAAGGTGTCAGTCATGGCACCAGGTTTCAGAGAGCAACTCTTGAACTAGGAGATGTAGGAAGTACAGCAAGCAGCTTTGTCATGTATAGGGGAGATCAGTGGGGAAAAGAGGAATTGTACATTTGATTTTAGATATGTAGTGTTAGGGTTGCTTATTAGGTGTTTAAGTGGCAATTTTGACAAGTTAGATATATATTTTAGGGAGCTTCAATTAAAGATCTGCATTGGAATTATACAGTGGAAGCCCTTGGTTTATATGCAATAATTAAAACCATAAAAAGGACTGGGAGTGCTTCAAGAGAAGAGAAGATGGCCCAAGTTGGACTCTGAGAAACTTTAAGAGTTAAAAATTATGAAGAAGAAGAGGAAAAATGGGCAAAAGAGAATGAGAAGAAATAGTAGAGAGGAAAGAGGAAAACCCGGAGCATGAGGTCATGCAAAGGAAGTGAAGAGCATATTTCAAAGGATTCCTTTGAGATCAAGTAAGATGATCAAGTGAGATGAGGTTCAAAATTATAATTAGATTGGGCAATGAAGGTCTTCAGTGATCCAAGCAGAACAAGAGTAGATTTGACAGACAATAACTTGGCGTTCAGTTTTGAAGTTAACTTTCAGCAGTTTGTTTAATTTCCTGGCCAACTCCTCTAACTGGATTTTTTTTTTAATTAAATATTTCAGGAAGTTTTCTATGGAACAATATTGTTCAACAGAATTAAAAATTTAACTGTTTTAGCACTCAGCAGATTCATACAATTTAGATTTTCAATGTTGATTAGTGAACAATGATATTTTTCAAATTTTATTTTTTAAAGTATAGTTGGTATACAATATTATGTTGGTGATATTAGTTTCAGGTGTACAATATAGTGATTTGACATTTTTATGCCTTACAATGTGATCACCCCACTAATTCTCGTAGTCATCTGTTACCAGGTAAACTTATCATGAAATTATTGACTATATTCCCCTTTACCTTTTCTTCTGTCTCCTTCACCCTCTCCCTTTGGGTAACCATCACTTTGGTCTCTGTTAACAATGGCATTTTAAAGAAAGTTTCAAAATTATTTTGCATTACTACAACTGTAATAGAAAAGGAAAGTTGTATATCTTAGTGTATTTTTGGTCCTAAGTTTATTGTTTCCAGTTTGCTTTTTTGTTTACAATTAGAAGGTGCAGGATAACAGGGAGGCTAGAACAGTGACAATCATCAAAGGGATGAATTAGACGAATGGTCCTATGAGGGCAAAATGAATGATGTTATCTAGCCTGTGTAAGAAAATGAGAAGTGGTCACCTAACACTCCTTTAGTCAAGACTACAAAGAATGATGACTAGTGGCTATTCATCTCTATGGAGGGCCAGAGGAAAAAGAATCGGGTAAGAATTGCAGTAAGAAATCATTGGTTTGATAACAAGAGCTTTTTGATTTGCAGCAGCAGAAAAAAAAAAAAAAAAAAAAACCAAGCCAAAAAACCCCAGAAAGAAACTGATTATGAAGAGCAGTAAAAGATTTCCCATCTTACAACACATTTAGCAAAAGTCTTGGCAGCTATATGGGGTTCTGTCATTTTTTAATAGGGTTCTCTGGGGATAAGAGGCCATCATGCATCTCTGAGGGGTGTCACTGGTAAGGGAAATAATAAGCAAGTGAAGCTCCTTAATAGGACTGCTGAGCTTTACCGAGTTTATTTAGCTATGCCTTTGTGAAGCTTAAAGACCCAGAGAAACTCTGAGACTCACTTTAAAACATTTGGGAGGCCTGAGATTTGGATACTTTTGAGCCTTTGCTTATGCCCTATTTAGTGAAGTTAATTGAGCATGCTGTGAATTGCATTCTGACTTCCTCTTACAGATTTTGATCATTTCCTTCTTTAAGAACTTTCTTAGTGTACCAATTTCCCAAGATCTCTAGTATTCTTGAGTTTCTTCTTTCCTCTAATTCCAAATAACAATAATCTGAGTCTGCAACTCTTGGGAGCCTAGGATGTATACTCCCACTTTCAAAGATTTGTGAGGATCTCTGAGAATGCTCATGTGTCCTGGTTCTTTGTTGGCCACTTTTCCCTTTGAACCACTGCTCCAGGCTTCTTTTGTAACTTTTTTTTCTGCCTCCAGCAAGTTTTTCCATATTGTGGGGTTTCTTGCCTGCTCCCTTTCACCCTGTGCATTCTTTTAAATGTTCCCTTCTCAACAACCACAAGAGACTTTAAACAGACTTCAGTGAGTTTTGGGGCAACAAATAGGGGTGGGAGAGGCAGATTACCCTGAAGGAAAAGTAAACAAACCTGTACATACATATTGTCCTTCTGGAGTCTTCTCATGCAACATATGGGCCACCTACTGGTTCTTTTCTTCTTGGCTCTGGACTGCCACCATGTTGCTGGGGGCTGATGATCTTTCTCCCTTCCACTTTCCTGGGTCTCAGAGCCCTAGCACTTTTCCTTGTCTGCCTTAAGAGGAAGCTATAAATGAATCAGCTCCTAATTTCAACTTTTGATGTAATTGTTTCAGAGCAATGTAAGTTAAGTTACTTGTTGGCTCAGCTATGTGGTTCCAGAATAGTATTTGCTTTCCTTTGTAGAGTAAAGCAGATTCAGGTATTCCGTTTTGTGTTTTTCATCAGCAGAGCTTTGGCTCTTACAAGACCCTCAAAACTTCGAGAAGATGAATTATTCTTAAAGGCTACAAAGTCCCAAACCAAATTTGATGACACAGCGTGTCATCAAAGTACTTGAATGTTCCTTTTCCAGAGTCAGTTTCTGCTAGTCCAGCTAGTGGAAAATTTATTTTCAAGAAAATATATGTGTGTGAACTTCCAGAAGTTAAAAAAATTTCTCCCTATTACATTAATATTCCTAATAGTGTATAAAGTACCTTATAGTGATATTAGACAGAGTAGAATATGTGGACAAAGGCATATTTATACAAACGTTTCTAGAAGAACTTGGGGAGCAGTTATGGGGATTGAACCTCATTTCCAATCTGTTATAGCTGTCAATCTTCAAGTCATTACTGTTGCCTCCTTAATGTCTCTCAAAAATGTCTCTTCTGTCCATTCTGCAGTTACCTACTGAAAGACATTCTGTACTATTTTTGTATTCTAGTTTCTAACCAAGGCTGTCAAAAAAAGAGGTAGCTCATTCAAAGATTGTAGCATGATTGAATGGATGGAGGAATGAGTGAAAAGGAACTTGTGATGTTAAAAACTGACTGACTAATCCTAGGCAGGCAGGACTAGCGGTAATGCTGTTTTTCTCAGCAGAAAGCTGAAAAATAGTTAGGTAAGTAAATGTCGGGTTCAAAAGAATGAAGTGAAATTGAAGAAGGTAGAATGTAAAGTCTGCAATGGATCTATAGAAATTAATCAGGCAAGAGAAGGAACATGTTCAAATTCCGGTATAAAGATAGAAGCTTTTTATTTATTTTCAGGCTAAACTTGAGCCATTAATAGAATGAGAGAATAAACAATAATCAGCATATTGCTTATTAGATGCTCACCTGTATTTAGTATACCTGTTATAAACATCTTATTTAGTCCTTATACCAACTCTGTACAGGTACATATTATTATCTTCATTTTATAGAAAACTTGAGGCGTGGAGAAATTAACTTGCCTGAGGACACATGACTAGTGAAGAATGGAGTAAGGATTTGAAACCAGAACTCTCTGAATCTAGATATCTTATTCTTAGCTTCTGTACTATGTTACATATACATACAGCTTATACACTGTATCTCAGTGTGGTTTGTTTGGAAGGAGAAAGCAACATGAATGAAGGCAGGAGTGTAAGATTAAAGAAAAATAAAAAATTCAGAGAGAAGGAGCCCGAGGCAATTTTGACTCATTTCACAACTTTGCCTAGGGTTGTCTTAATTATTTTGAGGTGTGGGCTAAGTTTTTTAATGATAACTATATACCAAGTAAACATTTCATTCTGCCCCAAATTCATTTTACAGATGAAGAAGCTAAGGTTCAGAGACCTCGTATCTTGTACTGATTCAAATAGCTAATACCTTAAAACTGGAATTCAACACCTGACCTGTCAGTCTTAAGGCCACATCCTCAACGTAACTCCACAGCAACCTTTTGTGTAACATCAAACATTTATAGTGAATAGATTTCTAATACTTTATAGTAAAAGGGTAGCATGGATATCTTTCATTTTGTACTTAAGGAAATGGGGCATTAAAGAAGCAAAATGACTTGACTGTGATCATAGAACTAGTCTATCAAAAAACTATGCTAGACTCCAGGTTTCTTGGGTTTCACTGAGTTTTCTTTTCACCACCAGAATAAACTACCTTTTTAACTTTCAGGGACATTCCTTGACCAAGGCTGTATCCATATATGTAAACCAACATAGCACAAGGGTGAGTCTGCTATTGTTTGAAGAGGTTCTCTCTTTCAGAGAAAAGGCATCACAAAGGACCCCACTACCGCCTCTGATTAGTTTTCTTTGGTGGTGCCATGTTTATGAATATTAATATTACTGACGTGCCTGCAGGCTTTTGGTTAGAATTTTGGAAAAAAAAGTCTGCCTGTCAGTTGCTAAAAATTGAAGGCTAATTATTCTCAATTCTGCAGTGACACACATCACAGTGATGATGTTTTGGCATTCAAATACTACAAATATTTGACATGTATTATATACTAAATATTTGAACTCACCCAAGCAAAGTGTGTGAACCTGGGATACCTAATATCTGCTGAATTGTAGAGTTTGGAGGTTTTATAAAGCAAAAGGAACACTGATGAAATTAAACTAAGAGGAACAACAGTCAGACTGCTTTTCAAGGACAATCCTCTGTGTCTACATTATATGTGTGTTATTGTCTCTCATTTACAAGACCAATTATAGGGAAGTTCCTTATTGTGAGATGCAATAATTTTATGTAATTGCAGCAGCCTCAGCAGTTTTAAAGGAGGTTTCCCTAGCAGAAGATAGTCTCAGGGAAAACAAATTATGTTGATTTACTAGCAATTCTGCAAATGGGTTGTCTAGGGAATGAGGGGAAGTCTCTTTTTTGGACCACAAAGAAACTGCTCACTATTTGACATTTTAAATTGCTTGCTCGGAATATGCAAACCTGCAGACATCTAATTGCATGTTGTTGCCTCTGAGGAGTCACCCTTTTGCGCTTGGATTTGGACATTTTCTGTGTGATGATGGAGGGAGAGAAATGATACTCATTTACTCAAGTTGTAGAGGGCATAGCAGAAGCTACGTGTGCATCTAAGGAAAACGCAAAGAAGAGTGAGTTTTTAGTAAATTCCTATTTAAGACAGTTTTAATAGTGCTATGGTTTTACTGAAATTACCATATATTAATGTCACCAAGTGAGCAGCATGAGAAAGGAAGACACTTGGCAACCTAAAAATCTCTTTGTCTCATAAAATTCAGGATGAGATAGGCTTTATAAATGATCTGGGTTATGCTGCCATTCCCTCTGCAGGCAGAACCCTGAGAGGGTAGATGTGTTGGCCAGCAGGCACTCACAGCTGAATACGGAGGTGTCGAGGCTAAATCTTGCTGACAGGGGTTTCAGGGTGAACAACCCCCGACAGTTTGATGAGGTCAAATAGGTTTTTGCAAAATTTTATAGGCTACATGTGGCATTTTACTTATTTTCTATGCGATCCAATAAACTGACAATGGCATTTTTTAGATGGCCAATCACGACAAGTTGCTAAAGCAGATGTAGAGCTTCCTTGACAAAGTACCTACCTGCTTTGGATGCCAGTGAGGACGTGTGGCCTGGCAAAGACTCCCTGTGGCTTCCAACAGTTAACATGCCTTTTTGTGTGTGTGTGCAGAAGATGTAAATAGGGATAGAATTTGAGGCTGCTGCTCTCCCTCTGACAAAATGTCTTAGAAAACTTGACTTTCTCCAGGGAATTTCTGGCCTGCAGTGGTGGAGTGCCAATAATAAACTTGTATGTTCTTTATTTCTTTAACCAGAATCAGATTTTTAAAAATTAAAAAAAGAAATTATCTGCTGGACGTTTTAAACTTTTTATCTGTATTGCTCATGTGGGACTTCTATATGACATTTTATCCTATTTTTGTTTTACTCCAGATTAGAAATTTATAGAAGATAGAGTCTCAGTCTGAAATAGCTGTGTGCACATTAATTTTCTCATTTCTAAGTTCAAAACTCAATAAAAAGTTTTGTTTCATTGCTTAGACTGTATGAGCTATGCTTGTATTTCTAGTGAGTTTGCTTAATGAGAAATATAACTGCCCTCAGTTTTAGAAAATTAGGCCCTTTTTCATGACCCTTCAACTAGTTACAATTTTTGTTTGTTTCTCAAGAATCTCGCTAGAACAATTGAATCTTTTTAGTTTTTTTGAAGCTACTATCAATCTTCTACCCTTAAAATTCAAATATTGTAGAGCCATTGTTTTGGGCAATCTCTCTGTGAGGTAGATTTAAGGCTAATATTCTAAAGTCCAGTTTTATTAATTTTATTTTTTAGAAAACTTAGTCTTATATTGTAAATATTATAAACCTTTTGTTAAAATACATCATCTTCCAAATTTTACATGTATTCTGTGTATACTCTTATTTGAGATCAGAGTCGTTTAATCATATCCTTACTTTATAATCCTAAAATAGAATTTTAGTAAGTTATTCCAATAAAGATGGAGTAGGAGGAATTTGAGGAGGTGATAGAGGTATAGTTAGAAGTTTATCCAGCATGGATAAACTTGCTACTAAGAGAGGGAAGTAAAGATAAAAGCTTAAGGTGTAGGAAAAGGGAGAACTAAATCAAGAACAGGAGGAAGTATGATTGTGTAGCAACTGATTCAGACTTGTTGCTTAGGAATTACAGCAAGTGTAAGATATGTGATCTGGGGGAGGGGACAAGTAAATTTTCCCATGTTAGGTAACTACTGAAGTGCATAATTTGAAGGGAACCTGGGGTTGTGCCTAGAACTTAGCCAAAAAAGGACTTGAAATCCTGTGAGATACCTAGCATTAAAAATGGTCCAGAACATTGAAACTCCTTACTCTTTAAGCATAAGCAAGGCTGAAATCACTCTATCCTAATGATTTTATAAACCAGAGCATGTAGGATTACTAAGAAATATACATCTATCCTTGAAGAATGAACGCATGTTTAAAAATGACATATTATGTAAATGAGATCCAGCAGATATGACCAATGGAATAATTAATATCCTAAGACTCAAATATTTTAAATTAGAATCAATAAAATAAGAATATTTAAAATGGTTATAAAGATAAAATAATAAATAGAAAACACAGTAAACAAATAAAATAGTATAAAAAAGCATAAGTGAATGAGAAAAGAAGAACCAAACAGACAACTAGGAATAAAAAATACAGTCCTTGAAATTGAAAACATGAGAAATGCATTAAATAGACAATTAGGTATAGAAGAGAGAATCGATTGAGCTAATACCATTAAAGAAAAATTCCTAGAGTTGTCTGACAGGGAGATAATAAGGACATATTAGAGAGCAGTGAATAGATAAAAATGACAGAAAGTGGTGTAAAGTACACAAGAGAATAGAGAAGGGCTAATATTTGAAGAAATAAGAATCTTTTTATAACTAAAAAAGATGTAATTTCTCATATTGAAGAAGAATCCCAATGTATTCGGAAAAGAATTTTTAAAAACCTCTCTCTACTATAGTTGTTACATAGTATTCTCTTTATCACAAACTTCACATTTTTAATATACCAAAAATATTATAGGTAATAAAACTATGAAGAAATTATGGACTGCTATAGCACCTGTCCTTGGAAAGTTTAGAGATGTCATCCTTATTTTTACAATCATCCTCAATGTCATCAGCAATAACATATGTTGAGGATCAGAAAGCAAACTAAGCATTTTACTGCATTTACTATTAAACTCCTATTTTATAACTTTACTTGACTAATTGGAAGATGGCATTCTATGTGTCTTCTTTTGAATAAAACAAGATCAAAATTAATTTTTCAGTAAAATCTTATATTTTTTATCACATTCTATGAGAAAAGGATTTTTTACAAATTTGTTCAGTGTAATTCAAATGAATGAGCAGCGCAATTAGGTTAATTTATTAAGTAATTTAGTAGACATTTATCGGTCGCTTACTATTTAAACAAAGGTATATAGGTATGCTAAGGTGTGAAGGTTGTGCCAATTATAGTTTGGTGTATATCAGTGTGACACAAGACTTTGTGGCTCAAAACAACAGTCATTTATTTGCTCATAATTTTATAGGTGGGCAATACGGGCTGGGCTTAACTTTGATCAATGCATTTCTGCTTCATATGGTAAAGGTTGGGCTCCCTGTGCATTTGGGCTTTGGCTGGGATGTCTAGGGGTAGCTAGGATAGTTGGAAGAGCAGACCTCACTCTGTGTGTTCTCATATCCTCCAAGAAGCTATCTGGGCTTTTATACATGGCAGAGGGTACTGAATAGCAAGCACTTTTCAGGCCTCTGTCACATCATATTTGCTAATGTTCCATTTGCTAACTCAAATCACATGGCCAAGTTCAGAGTGTGTGTGTGTGTGTGTGTGTGTGTGTGTGTGCGCGCGTGCGCGTGCGCGCACATATGTGTGTAATATCCAACGGACATGGATACAAGAGAACATAATTCACTGGGGCCATTCCTTTAACAATTTATTTCAAAGATAATTAAAATTTTAATTAGAGCTGAAATCTTAACAAAAAAATCACATTACAAAATTTAAATTTTGCTATCCCTTTAAGATTAGTCATTTCTTAGTTTATAGTAGTCCATCTGAAGTATTATCAGAGGATGGGCAGCCAATCTGAATTCTTCAGGTAAAACCAGGCTTCCAGTAAAACAGCTTCTAAGAATCTGTCTGTTTTAGCTGAGTGGATTGGTCTGTTACAGTCCCTCAAACATGCTCCTTTGGAGAGCTTTTGCCTTGAAGGCTGTGAATTATTGCTTCTATGGAAGGATCAAGTGACTAACTTTCCACTCATATCTCACTGCCATAGGCGAAGAATCTCTTAACCTCTTTAGAGAATGGAAGAAAGATGATGCCCTCCAGTATATTGGACAGTTCAGCCTGTAAGGGTATAATTAATCATTACTTTCTGGGTCAGCTCCTGAAACAGTTCCTTCATCATCATCCATCTTTTTAGAAGAGATCTTTAAATTCTACTTTGTTAAAAAAAATAATGTGACTGCTTCTCATGGGGGTGGGACAAAAGTTTTGAGAGGGCATCATTTTCTTTTCTTTTATGAAAGAGATTTTCAAACATTAATAAGTATATTTGTGAAGTCCTAAGTTTTTTGAGGATACCTATGTCTTCAGAAAATTATCTTGTACAGGTTATAGTGGATATTTGCTGTCAAAACTATTGTTTTTTTATTTCTTCCCAATAACCCAGATTTGTATGTGTTTCCTGGATAACTGGCTCTCTCCCTCTCTTCAGAACTAGAACCAAAATTGTAGTTAGATAACCAGTGAATCTTATTCCACTGGCCTCAGTTTATATATGAGTGGATAACCTAAACTATTGTTATTAGATTGAATTTGTGGGAATGTTGGGACAATTATACTTTATTTTCTGTAAGATGAGGAAGAAAAGAAGCATGTAGCTTGTCCTATACATTCTGATAGGTGTATGATCTTACTTGGTAAAGTAAAAGTGGACAATCCTATATTAGGACTCCCTCATTTTTTAAATGTTAATAATGTCTGTATTGTAAAACTTTGGTAATCTGTCTAAAATATAGTTGGAATAGGCTTTAAGGTAAAGGTCATTCTGAAATGGATATTGAAATATAAATACAATCTCAACAGGCATAGCAAAGAAGCAGAGTCCTCAGTATAAGCTCTTTACAATGAAATGGTAAGACCTATTGGAGGAATGACATGTATTTTGGAATAATTTAAGAGGATAGTACATGTAGGGAATAGCAGACACTGATGTTGAAATAACTGGCTTGATTCAAATATTAAAAAGCCTTGAACGTCATGCTAAGGAACTTAGATTTGATCTAATAGGCAGTTGGAACCACTGAAGCATTTTAAAGTAGGTAAGTAACATGATGAGATATGTGATTTTGAAAGATAATAAAAGTAATAGGGAAATAGATCCATTTTTTTAACATCTTCAGTGAATCAAAATAGAAGATACTCTTTAAATATGGAGAATAAAACTCACAAGAGGGCTCTGATATTTATCCACAGAGAGATTTCATGCAAAAATATGAATTTAAAACTTGGCTATTATGGTTTATTTTTAAACAGCAAAGGGATCTCTCTCTCTCTCTCCCTCTCTCTCTCTCTCTCTCTCTCTCTCTCTCTCTCTCTCTCTCTCACACACACACACACACACACACACACACACACACACACACAGCTTCAGAGCATAACTCCCCTTCCAGTAGTTTTCTTTCATTTTATCTTAGAATTAGAAGCAGTTTCTTGCTTCATTTATTGCATTGAAAGAATATCTGTTGGTCTTCCCAGAAGCCAAATTGTGTTTCCAAAGCAGCACCTTAAGAACCTTTGCAAGGCTTCTCATTACTATTATGAGGATTCTGGGAAAGACGCTCTTAAAGACGCTGGTGGAGTCCGGGTCTCTCTCAGATACTTGCTCTATTTGGATTAGGAAATAGTTGTTAGTTCATTTTTTCCCTTCTAAATGAAAACAAAATCAAAGAGCAACTAAGCTGCCATTGCACCCACATCTCAACACTGGATTAAAGTGAGGCATAATCTTATGGAAAGAAAATGCTTTGTGGTTAGAAAGAATTTTGTTGGAGTTCTAAGTCCTGGCTTGTTGGCTATGTGATCTTGACCAAACATATTAACCTCTTTGACCCTCAGTTTGTCCAGGTGTCTACTCAATCTTATAAAATTGCTAAGAGGTTTAAATAAAGTTCAGTTCCTGGCTCATCATGGATGATCACAGACTAGCAGTTGACTTTCCACAGATGAGAATTATAGGACATTCTTATTTTACATTTTTTAAAAAATATTTTTTATTATAATCAGCACACAATATTATATTAGTTTCAGGTGTGCAACATAGTGGTTAGAAACTTAAATAACTTACAAAGTGATCACCCTAATAAATCTAGTACCCATCTGGCACCATACATAGTTATTACAATATTATTGACTATATTCCTTATACTGTACTTTACATCCTCATGACTATTTTGTAACTACCAATTTGTATTTCTTAAACCCTTCTCTTCTTCTACCTCCTTAACCATCCCCCCATCTGTCAACTATCAAAATGTTCTCTGTATCTATGAGTTTCTTTCTGTTTTACTTGTTTATTTTGTTCCTTAGATTCCACATGTAAGTGAAATCATATGGTATTTGTTTTTCTCTGACTTATTCCACTCAGCACAGTGCCCTCTATGTTCATCCATGTTGTTGCAGATGACAAAATTTAATTTTTAAATAATTTTTCTTATATCTGAGTAATATTTTATTGTATGTACTACCTCTTCTTTATCCATTTATCAACCTAGGTTGTCTCCATATCTTGGCTAGTGTAAATATTGCTGCAGTAAACATGTGGATGCACATGTCCCTTTAAAGTAGTATTTTAGGTTTCTTTGGGTAAATACCCAGAAGTGGGGTTTATAGTACCTTTTGTTTAGCTCTTGTTATAGCCTTTGTTTTAAAGTCTGTTTTGTCTGGTATTAAGTATTACTACCCCCAATTTTTTTTCTTCATTTCTATTTTCACAAAACATCTTTTTTTTCATTCCTTTACTTCTAATCAATGTGTATTTTTTGATCTTGTAGGCAGCATATATAAGAATTTTGTATTCTTATCTATTCAGTCACCCTATCTTTTGATGGGAGCATTTAAATTCATTTACATTTAAAGTGATTGCTGCTAGATATGTAGTTATTGCCATTTTATTATTCATATTTTTGATTTTTTTTTCTTCTTAAAGAAGTCTCTTCAACATTTCTTGTAATACTAGCTTGGTGGTAATGAACTCCTTTAGCGTTTTCTTGTCTGGGAATCTCTTCATCTGTATTTCGATTCTAAATGATAGCCTTCTTGGGTAGAGTAATCTTGGTTGTAGGTCCTTGGTTTTCATCACTTTGAATATTTCATGCCAATCCCTTTTGGCTTGTAAAATTTCTATTGAGATATCAACTGACAGTCTTATGGGAACTCCCTTGTAGGAAACTAACTGCTTTTATCTTACTGCTTTTAAGATTCTCTTTAACTTTTGGCATTTTAATTATGATGTTTCTCAGTGTGGGCCTTTTTGGATTTACCTTGTTTGGAACTCTTTGTGTTTCCTAAACTTGTATGCCTATTTCCTTTATCAGGTTAGGGAAATTTTCAGTCATTTTTTCAAATATGTTTTCAATTCCTTGCTCTCTCCTTTTTTTAGTAACCCAATGAAGCAGATATCTATATGCTTCAAGTTGTCCCAGAGGCCCTTTAAACTATTCTCATTTTTTTTGGATTATTATTATTTTTTTGTTGCTGTTCTGATTGGGTGTTTTTTGCTATCTTTTCTTTTAAATTGCTAATTGGATCCTCTGCTTCATGTAATTTGCTATTGATTCCCTCTAATGTTTTCTTGCTTCAGTTATATTCTTTATTTCTGACTTTTTTTTTTTATGTTTCCTATCTCCACTTTCATGTTTTCTATCTCTGTGTTAAAGTTCTCACTGAGTTCATCTACTCTTCCCTTAAGTTCATTGATTATCCTTATAACCAGTGTTTTGAACTCTGCATCTGGAAGATTTCATTGTGGATTGAGGACTTTGCATTTCTATTGGGGACTAGAGTTTAGCTTTGAGAAATTGTGGTACAGTAAGCTCCAATAAATGTCAGATAAATGAATTAAAAGTTGTAGCAACCAACCACTTGTGAGAACTTGATTGAAATAGCTTCCTTTCCTCACTAGGGTAATTGGAAAATTTTCATTTCTCCATAACAAGAAAAAAAAAATGTTCTTTCCCAAAAAGTCTGTGTCGTAAAACTAAAAATCACCCAGGATTTTGGTAGCAGTTTTGCTAACACCCAAATCTCTTTTTCTTAATTTAGTAAGTGAGGAAAAAGGCAGTGATAATTTAAATAAGTTTTTTTTCCCCTTAGGAACATCTTGGGGGAAACTGGCCTTGCTTTGAATCACTCCCCTATAACTTCATGCTTGTTACTTTGAGTCTAACAAGCAATTAAATTTTCATGTGGAAAGAGTTTATGGAGAGCTTCTAGTTGAAAAACAGAAATACTGGGGAACATTTAATTTATTGTCAGCGTGTAAGTCACCATAGACCAGGCCTGTGAGCTTGTTAAGCTTAGAGCAGAATCAGCAAGACTTACTGAGTTAAGGGGACATAGTATCTGTATCTGTGAGAAGAAAGAGTTGATAAAGGCACAGCAACAGAGCAGTAGGGTTCTGGCTCCCATTCTGCCAGTATAAGAGACCAGAATATGCCACTGCAAAATATACTGTGTGGCATAAGGATTCTTCTGAGCTGGAGGCAAATGAGAATCAATAGATACAGAAAGATATCTTTCTGGAGCTTTCTGTATATGACTAAAAGTAGAAACTTCTGAAAAATGAAAACTGCCATAACTTTCCAGGAAAGTTTCATGGCCATGAAAAAGAAAAGTTAGCACCAAGGTGGATGTGCATAAACAACCTTTGTTTTATTAGTTTCTCCTATATATTTACCTTCCTACAGTTTTATCTCCTTGAAAACTAACAACCTTTTCCCTTTGTCTTGTCACTTCTCTATAAACGTATTGTTCTTTTGTTAAGTTGCCAATAAGCACAAATTCTAACCACTCCTTTGGGTTACTCATCTCTACATACTTCCATGCGTATGCAAGATACACATGTTAATAAATTTCTCTTTGTTTTCCTCTTGTTAATATGTCTTTTGTTCATCTGATTTCACAGGGCCTCAGCTAGAGAACCAAAGAGATTAGAAGGAAAAGTAATTTTTTCCTTCTCTACATCAGCCATCAGGATTGGGTCAAAGGGCATGGGGGAGGAAGTGCTAGGTTGCAAGCACACAGTGATTTGGGTTGGCCTCAAACAGTAAAAACACATCAAAACTCTCAACATTTTAAAGTGTTGGACCTTGACACAGATAAAGGCTCTTTGTAATGAACTCCACAGTGCATTTTTTTTCTACAGAAACAGATACATTCCTACTAGAAATCATGCTGGCAAGCCTGCAGAGCTGAAACTGAACTAGCAACAAAATTTTCTGCCGTATATGTATGAGTACAAAACAGTTTTGAATTTGGAGAAGCAGGTTAGTGTCAGCTATGCTCCATCTGCAGTTCTCTTCTTTCCTAATCTTCCCCAGCCACACTGGCGTTTTTGCTGTTTCTCTCATGTTTGTACCACAGGACCTTAGTGCTTTTTATTTTTTCCACCTAAATACTAGTCTTTTAGATCATCACATGGCCTACTCCTTCACTTTCTTCTAGTCTTTACTCAAATGATGCTTTCTCAGGCCATCTCTGAACACCCCATCTAAAATTGCCATCATCTCTCTTATTATTTTTCTTCCAAGTGCTTATGATTATTTTACAGATTATAAAATGTGCTCATTAATCATTTTCTTTCACCACTCTACACTCCAAAACCCAATGCTAGTTTCATAAAAGGAAAGTTTTGTCTGCTTTGTTCATGGCTCTGTCCTCCATTAAAATGGCATTGGGCACATAGTAAAGCCTCAATAAGTATTGGTTGAAAGAACCGAAGGATTAGCCTCTATAGCTCCATGCAGCTCCCCACTGGCCCAGTTTTCATTCTGCAGGCCTAGAGCTCAGCCTCTACCCTCCACTTACCTCCATCTCACCTCCTCTGTCTTCTGGGTTCTTAGCTTACGGGGTACTCTCTTTTACGTCAGATGCATGTTTTCCAGCTCTCACTGCTGTGTCTCAAGTTATCACATAAATTTTTAAAGAGTTTTGCTGCTCTAATTACATAGAAGAAGACTGGGTTAGCTAAACTTGCATCTGTTTTTCTGTCTGCCTTTGTTTCCTTATTCGTGAACCCTATGACAAATCTCTGTGCTTTTAACCTAGTTTGTCTTTTCACTTCCTTTTTACCTGAAGTCGTCCAAAGTCTGGTTAGAATACTAAATGAGAATATCTCAGGGACAGTTGCTAATGGCGGTCTCCAATGTGAAATTCCTTCCCTCCTCTCTACTTGCTCTGACCCAGCAATTTGACTTTGAGGAATTTGGTCTACAAAATAAAACAACATATGGACATGGCTGAATGCTCAAGGATGATCATGGCAGAGTTACATGCAGAAGGAAAAATCTAGAAATAACCTAAATGTCTACCAAGAGGAACTGATTAAATAAATGATGGTACATTATAAAATTCTATAACCTATTTATAACAATGAGGCAGATTTTCAAGAAATATTTAACTATCTAGTCTCATAGACTTGTATCTGCAGAGAAAAGTCCTGGAAAGAGGCGGGTGGGTTGCCTCTGAGGAAGAGTACTGATGAGTTGCTAGATCACCATGTACTTCTTTTATTCAAGTCCTCTGTATCCTTCAAGACACTTTTATAAATTCACCAGTAAAGGTTTGCACATGTGTTGTTAGGTTTATTTTTAAGATCGTAAGGCTTTTTGATTGTGTTGTGAATAATATTTTCCCCTTTATCTTTTCTAATTGATATGCTGATATATAAGAGCGTATTATAAAATGTGGTTGATTTTGAATTCACCTTTGCCGAACCCTACTCTTAGTTCTAATAAATTAGTTCTAATGCAATATATGATATTCTTATGTGCAGAGTCCTGAATTTTCTATGTAGCCAACTATATTGTTTGTAAACATCAATTTAGTTTCTTCTTGTCTAAGCCTTCTTTTTCTTTGCTACCTATTTGTTTTCTTTTTTATTTGTTGACTGAATTAATTAAGTATTCTGTATGCTTTCCTTTTCTTCCCTTTGTTGGCTTGAAAGTAGTTATTACTATTTTTAGTATATATACTTCATTATGTCATCTTTTTTTTGTAAAAAAAAACCCAAAATGTATTTAGTTATTAATCACAAGGCCTCAACAGAAAGAAAATTAAAATAGCACCATAGAAATCAAAGAAAAATCAGACCATCTGAGGAAAAAAACTAAAGACAACACAGTGAGACAGGCTGAGTGTGTTTCTTGCAGGTTCTTAAAGGTTGTGGATGTTTCCAGAACTTAGCACGTGTGTTCAAAGGGCTGCTGACATTGGGTTCTAGCAAGTCCTGATGTCACACACAGTGCTGACCACTTGTCCTGGATGTCCAGGCAGATGTAACCCTGGTGTCCATGTGGCAGTGGTGGCAGTCCATGAGGAACTTCCCCACAGGCCTGCTGTTATGGTAGATGCTAGGGAACTCCGAGGAGAGAGACCTCAGGTCTTTTCAGACTGTTCCTGCTGCTCCTTGACTGGTACCCACCCAGTTGAAGAGGTGGTCTGCATCAGGGAAGGCAGAAGTCCCTTGTTGCCAGAGGGTCATCATTAGGAGCATCAGCTGGAGCCTCTTACCCAGGGCCTGGGGTGTCACCCCCACTGGGTCCTTTTCCTTTATGGGTGGCTGCTAAAAGGCCATCCTGGTGGCACTGGAGAGGACATAAGAACTTGAAGAATACAAGAATACAGTTGCAACTCTACATTATATAATTTCTAGTATAATTTAAGGCTTTTTGGCCAAAATAATAGGAATTCAGAGGCAACAGCATAGGGAAGGGAGCCTCCATCAAAGATATGGTTCTTAAAGAATAAAAATAATTTGTTTTGGTCCACATCACAGGTTTTTAAACAGTATTTAGAGGGTAGGTGCCTCTGTTCTTGCTAAAGATGACACCAAAAAGGGACTAGGTTAAGATGCCGCTAAAAAGGAATGTCAGTGAACAAGTTACCTGGACATATGGAAAGAAGCCAAGAGACCAAATTGAAGCAACTGAGATATGACTCAGCTCAAATCCCCTCTTTACCTCTTCCAGCCACACTGGAATCCCCTTATTTTGATTCCTTATTTTACTCAGGACCCTGCAGTTAAATTCTTGACTTGTCTTTGTCTTAAACATGTTAGTTCTTCTCAGAGTCTTGAGGTTAGGCAGCATGTTCTGAACTTTGTATTGTTCAGGATACAGTACCAGATTCTGTGGAATCACAAAGTGTATATCTTTCATTTGAAAGTAGAGCTACAAAATGAAATTGAATATAAGTCTCTTCTTACTTAGCCCTGAGTAGAAGCCAGCTATGGGTATAGAAGTTTGCAAAGAAGCAATCACCTTGGGTTAAATCATGTTGTGTATTCAGACACTGTGCTTTAAATTACCTTCCCAAAGGCTGATAAGAATGGTGAAGGTTGAAGTGTGTTTTTGACTTAGTGAGCTACACTCAGAATCACATTAATTGATTAATTAGGCTGAAGAGGTCTTAGATAAGATTAAATTTGTCTCATAAATTAGAGACTTACTCTGTGTTTTCCTGACATTCAATGCAAAGAAATAAAAACTTTTAATGTCAAATTGTTTTATTATAGCAACAAGTCCTGTATTAACTGGAAAATGTGGCCCTTTCTTAAATCCAAAAGTTTATAGAACATATTATATTTAGTTGTAATAATGATATATGTTTATCATAAGGAATAGTATAGTGTCATGAAACACAGATGCCATATTACATGTAAGCTGTAAATGACCTACCTCTAATTTTTTTCTATTTCCTTCTTTGTTCTCCTAATATATAAAACCATATTCCATAAAAGTCTGGGAGGGGAGACATCAATTCATCTTGCTCTTCTTCCCTGTAGCACTGGTATTAGAACAAAGATATCCCTAACTGTTACTGATTCAAATCCAACTCAAAGCTTTGTTCCTTCCAAATCCTTGTGTTGGGCACATGGCAGGTATTCAATTCATACCTGTTGATTGACTAAATGAAAATTGATAAATTCTCTTTAATAAGGAACCTGGAGATCTGCAGGCATTTTCCCCTGGTGTTGTACATGAGAATATGTCTGCCCCTACATTTGGAGTAATCATCTCTGCTGGACACAAACTCTGAGGCATGTGATGAAGATACAATTTCTTGCCCCTAAAAGTATACTGGATAAGATTCTATGGTTCTAATTAAACTCTCTCTTCTGAGTTTAAATTAAAGCAAATTGAATGCTGGTAGTAAAAATAATTGAAGAGTTATTATCATATAGGCTTTTTTTTTTCTTTTTTTAACCTGAAGTTTTAGCCAATAATCTTATGAAAAAGAATGTTGTTGAAATAGAGGCTGCTGCCACTTCTGCTCTCCGGGTTCCTGTTTGTTTCTTTAGTTGGTGACATTTGGTGTGACCCAGAGTCACTGTTGACAGCAGGATCCTTCAGGGCAGCTGGGTATTGTCTGACTTGTTTTGTCCAAAAGCTCCTCTATCCTCCGAAGACTGACAGCAAATAGACTTCTAGCTGAATAACAAGTGTGTGTGCAGGGGAAGGGGGATGGCAGGCTGACAGTCTTCAGAATTTCTCCAGTAACCAGTCAATCCTCTGTACTTTGGGCTCTGCTCAACCTATAGCAAAACATTTAGGAAAACATCAGAAGTCCTACTCTTGTCCAAATGGGGCAGAAAAGCTTGATTTCAGTACTGGCAGGCAGTTTTTAAGAATCTCTCCAAAGGAGTGCTTTTGTGAATTAAGTGTGTATACAACAGCAGCTGGTGTCCATTACTGAAATAGAAATGTGAAGAAATCAATTTGTTTCTGTTTAGAAAATATTTTCTCTTTAGATTTTTAAAATGAAGCCTGGAAAATAAGAAGTATTTTTTTTGTTTCAAGAGTATTAGGTGTCAGTGTTTTAGGTTGTAAACCCAAGGAGAAATAATTCATTGATTTAGATGGAATTAAATAGAAATTATGTGAAATTAATGAGAAGTAAATTACTTGAAATCATATATATGTATATGAAATCACATATATGTTTTTGATGGAGGAATAAAGAAGGGTACGAGGTAAAAAGAGTGTGCCACTGGTTACAAGAGAAAAAGCCACTGGTGATCAATGTCACCTGCTTTTCCACTGTGAACTGGGAAAACTAGCCATCAGAAGGGAAGTAGCTAGTCTTGTCTCTTTTCTATTTCTTGATGTTATTTGTGACTCATGGGTGGAGATACTCTGCAGTTAAGAAAGAAAGTTCTGAGTGTCAGCCTCTTGGCAGGCTGAAGAATGAATGAGGAGCCCCAGGGAATGCCTGGCAGAGGAAAGGAAGGGGACATCATTAGTTATATCATGTATCCAGCAGAACTTCTTTAGAGGTAATAAATTTTTCCAGTTTTTTTTCTTTTTAAAAAGGATATATTTAAACAATACAGGAGAGAGAAAGAAAAAGTAAAAATTGTTTAAAAAGTCTTGTCACCAGGTGAAAGCACTGTTTGCCATTTTTAAAGATGGGAGGTATTATAACATGTTTATATGCTGGGATTGACCTAGAAGAGAGGAAGAAATTGATGATGCAAGAGGGAAAGAGGGGCAATCTTTGGTGGAGCTTTACCCTTGGATAGGTGAGAGAAAATGGAATCTAGTATATAGCCAAAGGAGCTTGCCTTATATAGGATTGTCAACAGTTCTTCTACAGAGACAGACAGTGTACTAGTTAGGGTACTGCTTATTAGATGTTGTAAGATAATCAATGGTTTATTTGTCTCTCATATCAACAGTCCAGAGCAGGTTAGTCTTCTCTCCTAGGCAGTTCTCCTCTAAGTGATGATTCTAGAACTGCAGCTTCTTCCATGCTGTGGCTCTGCCACATGGGTATCCTTCTTTTGCAGCCATGCAGGTGGGTAGGGTATGTGCCAGGACCTCAAGGGAGGTTTTAGGGGCCAGGTGTGGAAATGACTTATATTACTTTTACCCGCATTCCTTTGGCTACTATTCATGCTCTGATCCAATGACAAAGAAGACCAGAAAATGTATCTTCTTGTGTTTCAGGAAGGAAAGAGAGAAATAATGAGCTTCTAGTCAGTCTCTGCCATAAAATGGAAGGCAGAACATATGGATAGAAATAATCTTTTCTTCATAGATATGATTGTGGGCACATGTGGAAATTCTCTTCATTTCTCAGTGAGAAAGGAAGTGAGGAAGTAGGGTGGCAGGAGAGTTAAAGGTAGGAGGAAAGAGGGAATTATGTAAAATGGTCGTTTAAGTGGGCAGAGAGTAGACTACCTCAAAGGGAACTATAATGGAGCATTGGGAGTTGTTTTGTGTCTGCTGTTGGTCAGCAGGGTCAGTAGTGGGGAGATGAGCTGGAAATTGAAGCCCACCAGGCACATACATGTTTGTCTGTCTCTCTCTGTAACAGCTATGACCTTTGGAAAGTACTGGCCACTGCTTCATTTCTGCGTCTAAACATCACACTAGGTGCTTTTTTGATCTAGTCTCACTAGAAGTCCTAGTGGAAAAGAAATTCTGGGAAATGTATTTTCTAGCCATAATCGAGATAACAACAAATCATAATCCAGTGTACTTGGCCTTATTTTTCACCAAGGCACCTTTTCATAACTATCTAAAATATTATACATGTACTTCCTTTATTTGCTTTTTTTCCTTGTTATTATAAAATTTAACTTTATGAAGATATTCATTTGTTCTGTCCTCTGCTATTATCCTCAGCACCTGGAACAATGACTGGCACTGAAAGTATTTATTGAAGGAATAAATATTTTTTTACACATACTTCCAGATTTCTTTTTATGTATCTATACATACAACCTCACATAGATACAGAAATAAAATTTTACAAAAATGAGATTATATTCTACACTTATATCTGTGTAACCTTTTTTGTTTTCTTCACTTACCTCAGTCATAGATCTATTTCAGTAACAATAACTATTGTTCACTATTACATTTTAAAATTGTTATAAATAATTATTTATGTCTATCACAATAGCATAATAACAAAGGTATTCCAATTAAATCTGAAAACTCAGCTGAAGTAGACATTTTACTTAGAAGATAAAAATTATTGAAAGTATTACTTACGTTTCTAGAATAAATAGGATATATAATAGATATATAACAATGAATTCATTGAACCTGTAGATAAAACTACTACTATTACACACATTCATTAGGACCAGATATTTTATAAGCCAAATTTACCAAATTTCAGGAACAGTATTACATAAATTGTTCTAGACTAGGGGTTGACAAATTAAAAGTATCATTATTTAATTACTATTTAAAATTTTTTAATTTCTAAGCTCAAAACTTCTTAGGCCATACTGACAGTATCAACTTTAACTACAAGACTATGCGAGGCACGAGCTCATGGTTACAAATTATGGTGCCTTCCCTTACCCCACCACAATCCAGGTTGAGACAGACTTTCTTTTCATCACCCTGTGATAGTGTATAGATTATTTCAAGCCTACCTTTTCACTGAGGGTACAGATCTTTGAACACCTTTGTTTTAACACTGTGCCTTGTTTAGGTTCAGGACATAATTTCTTGTCTCTGATGAGGGCCAAAGCCCTTTGTTGTAGAGGCATTTACCCCTCCACCCCACTCTAGGCTTTTGCCATATATCTATCAGCTCAAACACCCTAATAATTGTGGTTTCCACCTCTTTTAGTTTTGGAAACTAGAAAAGCACTATTATAGGCTTAATTTTGTTGACCATCCCTCCACACCTCCAAAATTTATGTTGAAGTTCCAGTATTCTTATCCTCAGAATGTAATAATATTTGTAGATAGGGTCTTTATAGAAGTAATTAGCTTAAAATGAGGTCAGTAGTGTGGGCTCTAATTCAGTATGGCTGATGTCCTTATAAGAGAAAATTTGAACACAGACATGTTCAGAGAAAAGACCATGTGAGGACACAGTGAAAAGGTGGCCATCTGGAAGTCAAGGATAGAAGCCTCAGAAGAAACCAATTTTGCCAACACCTTGATCTTGGACTTCTAGCCCATAGAACTATGAGAAAATAAATATATCTTGCTTAAGCCATCCAGTCTATGCAGTTTGTTATGGGAGACCTAGGAAAACAGCACATTCACTTTTTCTTGTGAGCTCAACTTTGCATTTGAAACAATATTTGTTATATTCTACCTAGAATTCTAATTGTAGCTGGAGGGTTTTCAGATTAGTTAGAAAACATATCGTGGGAACTCAAGTCCCAAGCTCATTTCAAAGAGCCAGATTGTACCTTCCAGACTCTGCCAATCTTCATTAAAAGCATCATCACATGGTGCCTAACAGCGTACACTAGACAGAGGTCAAGAGCCCTAGGTTTCCATTATAGCTTTCCGTTAACTAGCTGCAAGCCAATTAATTACACCTCAGTTTCAGGGCTCTCATCTGCAAAAGAGTGGTTTCCAAACTGTTTCAAATCTTCACCTCTTCAGAGCCCCCTCAGCATCTCTGAGGTGTGAGTGAGGAAGAGGCCAATGGGTGAACTCTGTGCTGTCAGCCCACTTCAACCCAAGGGGCAACTCCTATGTGTGTTATACCTTTGCATTCTGGAAAAAAAAAAAAAAAAAAAAAAAAAAAAAAAAAACCTCTTGTGAAAAAAGCCTTGTGGGACTAAAACAAGCTTAAACACTTTTTTTTTTTTAAAGATAAAATTTCAAGTTTCTGTAGTGTTGCTATAGCCTGTTATTTTCCAACAGTGGCATAAGGCTAAGGGATCACACTTAGCAAAGCCCACATTCTCTAAATAAAACAGAGAAAACCAAGCTCTGGAGGTCAAGTGATTTTTCTGGGTCTTTCCAGGGGTCAGTGGAAGAGCCTGACATAGGGCTTAAGATCCCTGATTTCTGTCCCTCTCTTCTCAAGCCAATGTTCTGTTATAGCACAGCACAGCATTTATCAGCGACACTCTGGGACTTGTTCAGAAGCTTTCCTGAGAACTGTGAAGAGAATGATATTGATTCATTTAAAATTGTCAACGTCCTTTTTATACTTCCACTTTCTTTTCATTCGTCTTCTCTGTGTCAGCCGACAAGGCACCAGTCAACTGCTTAACAAGCTGCTGTGAGAAAATGATGTCTGACCACACTCAGGGAAAGGTGGCTGCATACCAATATGCTCTAGTCACTGCCCGTTGCAGAAATTACAGGCCAGGCATTTCTCTGATTACATCCACAGCCTTGACTTTTAGAAAGGACACTCACCATGCCCCAGGGCCGAATCCATAGCCTTTTTTTTTTTCTCCCTGAGCCCAGAGACACAGGCTGTGGAAAGCAAATGTTTATTTCAGCATATTTTCTCAGAGCAAAGCCTTTTTGGTGTTTGTACAATATCCAAAAACAAACAAAATCCCACAAACCACTTTTGGCTTCTCAACATTTTTTTAAAATATAGATCTCTTTCCTTGAATATCAACCTCAGCTCTCTTTATAATTACCTTGTTTCCTCTCTCTGTAAACAATTAGCATCTATTTGCATTTGGCAATTTTTCTGCTCAACAATTTTATGTCATTTTTGCTTTGCTTCGTTGTTTCCACAATAGTAAGGGGGAATATTCCCTTATTTCTTCTTTAAAGCATGGAGTTTGCCTCTTAGTATCATAATATCAGGATCCATCTAAGGGTTTTGCTTGATTTATTTATTTTAGAAGAATGTATATGTTTACTCTTGAATTTGCCTGGAGTTAGACTGTTGGTAACCATTACTTCACACTACTCATTGTTTAGAAAATATCAGTTTTAAATACTTTCCCTTCTATTAACAATCCAAGTTAATTTACTTGTGAGTACAGAAGTAATAACCCTATATAAAACATTAGCAAACTGATTATAGCAATGTAGAAAAATAATAATACAAAGTGTCAAAACAAAGATTGTTCTAGAAATTTAAGGGTCATCTAACATTAGAAAAATCCATTAATGTACTCAGTATTAATTCAATCAAAATCTCAAAAGAGCTTTTTAAGGAACTTGACAAGTTGATCTGTTAACTCACTCAGTAGGCCAAGAATGACCAAAACTATTTTTAAGGAAAAGAGTAAATGAGGGTTCTTTTATAGATACTGTCTTATTATGAGACCATAATAACTTAAACATTGCAAAATTGGCTTAGGGAGCCCGGATACATCTGAGATATGATAGGTGATAGAGTAGGTATCAGAAATTAAATGGTTTTGATCATAAATGGATGCTGTATCTTGTCAAAAGGTTTTCCTGCATCTATTGATACGATCATATAATTCTTATTTTTTAATGTATTTATGTGGTATATCACATTAATCAATTTGCGTATGTTGAACCATCCTTGTGCCTCTGGGAAGAAGCCCACTTTATAGAGGTGTATGATCTTTTTAATATGTTGCTGTATTTGGTTTGCTAGCTTCTTATTTAGGATTTTTGCATCTGTGTTCATGAGAGATATTGGTCTGAAGTTTTCTTTTTTTATGTTATCTTTACCAGGTTTTGGTATCAGGGTGATATTGGCCTCAGAAAATGTGTTGGGAAGTATTGCCTCCTCTTCAATTTTTTGGAAGAGTTTGAGGAGAATAAGTATTAAGTCTTCTTTGAATGTTTGGTAGAATTCACTGGTGGAGCCATGTGGTCCTGGACTTTTACTTTCTAGTAGGTTTTTGATGATTGTTTAAATTTCCATACTGCTGATTAGTCTATTTAGATTTTCCAGTTCTTGATTCAGTTTACGAAGATTGTATTTTTCTAAGTACTGGTCCATTTGTCCTATTAAATGTGGTGCTACATACTTTTTCATAGTATTCTTTGTATTTCTGTGGCATCTGTCATAATTTCTCCTTTTTCATGCTTGATTTTGTTTATTTGTGTGTCCTTTCTCTTTTTCCTTTAGTGAGTCTAGCCAGGGGCTTGTCCATTTTATTAACTTTCTCAAAGAACCAACTCTTTGTTGCATTTATTTTTTCCATTGTTTATTTGCTTTCAGTTTCATTTATTTCTACTCTAATTTTGATGATTTCTTTCCTTCTGCTGACTTTAGGCTTCATTTGTTCTTTCTTTTTTTCTTTTTTCTTTTTTTTTTAATATGGAGTGTTAGGCTGTTTATTTGGGCTCATTCTTGTTTTTTGAGATAGGCCTTAGCATAATAAAGGCCATATATGACAAACGCTGAGCCAACATTATACTTACTGATGAAAAACTAAAAATCTTCTCTTTAAGATCAGGAATAAGGCAAGGCTGTCCATTATTGCCACTGTTATTCAGTATAAATTGGAGGTCCTAGTGAGTACAATCAGGCAAGAGAAAAATATAAAAGGCATTCAAATAGGAAATGAAAAAAACAAACTGTCACTATTTGTAGATGACAATATTCTCTATATAGAAAACCTAAAAGACTCCACAAGAACACTACTAGCAACAATAAGCAAATACAGTAAAGTCTGGATACATAATCAACATTAAAAAATCCATAGCATTCCTATACTCTAATAATGAAGTGTCAGAAAAAGAAGTGGGGAAAATAATTCCTTTTGCAATTGCACCAAAAAGAATAAAATACCTAGGAATATATTTAACAAAACGTGTGAAGGACCTATATGATGAAAACTATAAAACCTTATTAAAAGAAATTGAAGAAGATACAAAGAAATGGAAAGATATTTTATGTTCTTGGATTGGAAGAATCGACATAGTTAAAATGACCATATTATCTAAAGCATTATACAGATTTAATGCAATTCCCATCAAAACCCCATCAGTATTTTTTAAAGAAATAGAGAACAAAAAATCATCAGATTTGTATGGAAGCACAAAAGACTCTGAATTTCCAAAGCCATCTTGAAAAAAAAGAACGAGGCTAGAGGCATTAGTTTGTCCAACTTCAAGCTATACTACAAAGTGACAGTAACCAAAACAGCATGGTATTGGCAGAAAAACAGACACACAGGCCAGTGGTACAGAATCAAGAATCCAGAATTAAACCCATATTTATGTGGGCAAGTAACTTTTGACAAAAAAGCCAAAGACATACAGTGGAGAAAGGAAAGCCTTTTCAATAAATGGTGCTGGGGAAACTGGAAAGCCACCTGCAAAAGAATAAAACTACACTGCTTTCTATCACCACACACCAAAATTAACTCAAAATAGATTAAGGATCTGAATATAAGACATGAAACAATAACTTGATAGAAAAAACCATAGGGACTAAACCCATGGACCTTGGATTTACAGAAGATTTTATAAATTTGATCTCAAAGGCAAGGGAGGTAAAAGCAAAAATAAATGAACGGGACTACATTAAATTAGAAAGCTTTGCACAGCACAAGAAACTGTCAAGAAAGTAAAGAGACAACCACCCAAATGAGAAAATATATTTGCAAGCAATGCCTTCAATAAGGGCCTATTATCCAAAATATATAAAGAACTCATACAACTCAATAACAACAAAAAAACAATGCAATCAAAAAATGGGCAGAAGACCTGAACAGACATTTCTCCCAAGAAGACACACAAATGACCAACAAACATATGAAAAGATGCTCAACATCACTAGCTATTAGGAAAATGTAAATCAAAACCACAATGAGATACCATCTCACACCTATTAGAATGACTGTTATCAATAGGGCGAGTAATAAATGTTGGAGAGGAAGCGGAGAAAAAGGAACCCTAATACACTGCTGGTGGGACTGCAAATTGGTATAGCTACTATGAAAAACAGTATGGAGGTTCCTCAGAAAACTAAGAATTGATCTACTGTATGATTCAGTGATCCCACTACTGACTATATAGCCCAAAGACTTGAAAACATATATATATCCAAGAAGATATTTGCACACCAATGTTCATAGTAGCATTATTCACAGTGGCCAGTGACACTTTGGTTACTTCGGAAGTAACCGAAGTGTCCTACAATAGATGGTTAGGTAAAGGAGCTGTGGTACATATATACAGTTGAATATTACTCAGTCATAAGATGAGATGAAATATTGCCATTTGCGATGAGATGGGTGGACCTCAAGATAATCATGCTAAGTGAAATAACCCAGACAGAAAAAGTTGAAAACCACATACTATCACTTATATGTGGGGTATAAACCTAAAACAGGACAGTCACTGGTAGATTAGTGGTTACCAGAGGGTAAGAGGGAGGGGAAAGGATAGATAGATGGTATAAAATGAGTAAAATATGTGGTGACAAAAAGAAATCTAACTATGGGAGGTGAACACACAGAACAATGTATATATGCCTTAATATTGAGTTGTATACCTGAAACTTACTGGATTTCATTAACTAGTGTCATAATAATAATAATAATAATAATAATAATAATAATAATAAATTAATTAAAAATTAAATGGTGAAAAACTATACTAGTCAATAAATCATGATAAAAATGTTGGTAATCCATATAGCAAAAGTAGGTCATCTCACGCATAAAAATGAATATTCTAAACATAAGAGGCAAATCTCTAATATTTTGGAAAATATCTTTATGACTTCAGGGTAAAAATTAATTTCCTAAGGACATGAATAGCTAACACTATAAGGGAAGTTATTAATTTGACTACATTAAATTACAAACATTATTACAAAAGTCACAACAAAGTAAAAAGGCAAGTCACAGACTGCAAGAAGATAGTACATACGTAAAATAAAAATTTATGGAAAAAGACAAGCAATCCAAGAGAAAAATGTGTCATTAATAAAACCTGGGAAATCACAGAAGACAACATCAAAATGGCCAATGAAGATATAAAACAGTGATTAACTTTGCTAATAATCAGAGAAATTCTATTAATTGAAAATTTCATACACTGTTAATATGAATGAAAATAGCAAAATAAAATATATTTTTTTCATCAGAGTAGCAAAATATTAAAATATCTAATAAATCTAGTGATTGATGTGTGGGCAAGTAGAAAATTTTTAAGAGGCATAACTTTATAAGGTCATGCTCAGAGTGTTTCTGAGCACAGGACACCACTAACTACTCAACCTGAGTTGCCCATTAAGAGCTTCATGTAATCTGATATACCAAAGCATAAGGTTAGGAGCATTCTGTGGTATTGTGGAAGTGATACAGTCAGGACTTGACTTGGGCAGGCCCAGAGGCAGGGATAATTTATATGATCAAGTGGCTCAGGCTCTTAGGCAATCTATTTCAAACACAGTGCCTTCAATCAATCCATACCTATGACCTCAAAGGGCTTCCTTTTAGATTTGTCTTCCTTGAACTCCTTTTCTTTCTTTATTTTTGCTGAACCACTCTGCCTTCTTGCTATTCTTTTGACATGCTGTTCCCTTTGTCTGGAACCTCATTCCCCCTCACCCCCATCTTTCCATGGCTGGTTCCCTTGCTTAATTTAAATCTCTACTGAAGCGTTGCCTCCTCAGTGAGGTCTGCCTTGACCACCATCTGCATACCCTATCCCTATCTCTGCTTCAGCTTTCTCTATCACCACTTTCTATACCAGACTTACATATTATTTGTTTAATATCTGTCTAGTCCTCAAGAGAAGGCAGCGAATTGCTTCATTAGCTGTTTTATGAGCACCCAGAATAATACCAGGGTAGTACCTGGGCCATGATAGTGGCTCAGTTAACATTTGTGGAATGAATGAACAAACACTGCTAGTTCTGTAGTGACATTAGTAGCAAGAGCCCATTATCATTTTCTGTAAGAAGCCCTCCTTCCACTTGAGTTTTATACTGAGCATGAAGGAATTAAAAAATCTCTGATTATATATTAAAACATTTTTTTGAAATCTCTTTTCTAAAATTATAAAGTTAACATGCTTTGTGATTATTAACACAATTAAAAATATTTTAATTAATGATCCTTCTTCTACCCCTACTCTCCACCCCTACTTCCAGACACCAATGTTAACAAGGGTTGTATTTATTCCAGGTCTTTCTCCACGAAAATACCAAGATTTAGTAATTTTTTTTAAGCTTGGTAATCTTAGCTTTTATAAAAATGGGATCATACTTATATATATTTACACTAATATACTTTTCTCAGGGAAAACAAAACTACACCTAACCTTAGGACAATTACATGCCTTAGGAGGAACATGCAAATACTAACATTTTTGTAAATTCATTATAAGATGATCTTCACAAGATTCCTCTGGCTTCCATGTAGGGTGTAAGCACTACACACATAATGTGTTATTTACTAGAAGGGTTTGCAAATTGAAGCCCCAGAAATGATCTGTGACAGCAGAAAGTACAGAGCTAAAGAGCATGAAGGCAGAGACCTACCCATCAAAACCGAGGTGAATGGTAATCACAGGCACAAGCCCTGGGGCACACAACATTGTAGGGAATCTGTTCTCCACAGTTTAGCTGACCATGCTCCCACTTTGCCAGCTGTGGATGACAGCAGGGTCCCAACTGGTAACCAATAAGTAGACTCTCTGTCCGTGCTGCTTCTACAGCTGCCACTGACACCACCTGACTGTGTGGTTAAACATCTCTCCCCTGCCTCACAGTCACAGGCCCCTAGACTTCCTGATTCAAAGCACAGAACAAAATAGAAGAATGCATCCACTTGTGCATTCTCACTTTCTCCAGATGCTCACTTTCTCCAAATTTTGCAAAGGCCAATGGCTTGGCTCTCTTCCCAGAGATTTGATTTAATTGGTCTGTGGTGAAGACTAGGTGGTTCAAATATACTGTAAAGATTGTAAATTTTTATTTTAAAGCATGTCCATGATATTTTTACAAATATCAAAAGGATTCTGCACTGTCCCAGGCCTGAATTCAGAGTGTTTTGGGTGTTTCCTTACTGAGCTTTATTATTTAATCCCTTCCTCAGTATAAACATCCAGCCTTAAGCCTCATTGGGAGACAGTGTATGTTTGGGCTCCAAATGGTTACTTTAAAACACTTATACCATAAGCATCATTGTTTATTGTCTCATTACTCTCATATCCTATTAGTGGAGGAATGAAGAATATTTTTAGTAATAAGATACATAAATATCTGAAGATTTGTGAGTCGGAGTACACCAAGTTTTAAATTTCATGGGCTTTAGAACTTACTGCTCAGTAAATACAAGTTGTCTCATCTTCTCTGCCTAGTTAGGTATTAGGTAAGAACCTTCTGATGAGTATATGCCATATCCTACCCACCCTAACCTCAAGCCCACAGGTACTCATTGAAGAGCACTCTGTGGCTAGAGAAAAGCCCAAACTATATTTGTACAAATGAATTACTCTGAGATTATATTGGAAAAGTCATACTATATTGGCTTTATTTCAAAGAATCCAGTCAAGACCATTCTGTGGTATCCATCAGGCCTGCCTTAGAGCCAGGGAGGCACAACATCCACCAATCTGGGACCAACTAATTACCTCATTGTAATTCATTAATCAGATATTCTATTCATTGTAGAGACGAAAGTAATACTTTCAATAATTTTTACTTTCTAAGTAAAAAGTCTACTTCATATGAGTTTTCCAATTTAATTGGAATACATTGTTTATATGCTATTGTGATTTTTATATTCCTGAACCATAGCATTTATTTTCATGTCCCCTTTTCCATTCTTGACAATACTTATTTTTCCTTCATTGTTGTGGTTAATCTTGTGTAAGTTTAACATTTGCATTAATATTTCCCAAGAATTAGCTTTGGCTCTGTTGTTTTCTATTTTTTCTTTCTCTTTAATTTTATCCATTTTGGGTTGCAATTAATAATTCAAGGAGAGTGGGTAGATAGTGTAGATGATAGAGGCTCTGTTCATGTCTCTGGCAACCAAATCAAGGTTGTGACAGAAACAAGGAGCAAACAGTAAGGAAAAATCACCTGGGATCTAGAGGAACAAGCCATACAACTAGGTAGAGGTCCAAGAAATCACCCTGTAATGGCAGAAGGTAGATAGGCTGAGGACGTGGGGCTGCCCAGTCTCAAGAGGCTGAATGAGATGGAAGCTGTGGCAGCTGCAAATGCTTCTTAAAGGGTCCAAGTCTGTGAGTGGACTTCCGTGGTGATGGGCCTGTTCACTCTGAGCACTAGTTCCAGCTAGGTTGTGCAGGAACTTAGGGGAACTCTGAGTTGTCGGAGTGAGGGCTGCAGTGAGGCTCTCTCCCTGGCACAAGAGCTGGTGGTATCCATTGTTCCTTTGTTTAGCCCTCCCCACTCTCAGTGTGCACTCAGCATTGCCATAGCAGAGGCATCATCAAACTGAATAACAGAGGTAGCTCTGCCCAGAGAATTTTCTGAAACTCTTGCCTCTTCCAACTTGTGGCCCCACCAAGCCACATACAGATGTATCCTCAGGGAGTCAGATGGTCTTGCTGAGCAGCGCCAAGACTCTGACCTTGGTGCCCGCTGACCTTGGTTTCTGGTGTGGCCTTTTGAGGCAACTATAAGCACAGCATCCGTGGATGGCTTGGTGAATCTTAACAGGTGGCCCTGGAGGGGGAGAGGCTTGTACTAAATTTGACCTGCAGTTGAACTCCTTTCAAGACTGTGCCACTGGACACATACTTCACAAATCCACACTAATAAGACCGGGAGACTTAAGAGCTTTGCTTAGTACATAGAAACAAGCATGGAAAGGCAGCCAAAATGGGAAGACAAAGAAATAAACCATATGAGAGAACAGATGAGAGATCCAGAAATAATGGATTAAAGCAATCTAACAGATGCAGAGTTCAAAACGCTGGTTATAAAGATGCTTAATCAACTTATGAGAAGTGTAGATAAATTCAGTGAGAACTTCAACAAAGAAATAAAAAACATAAAAATAGAAATCGAAATTATAAAAGAGAACCAGTCAGAAGTGAAGAACACATTATCTGAGATGAGAAATATATTAAATGGAATAAACAAAGTGAATAAAGAAAAGGATCAAATGATCTATATAGAGGGTGAGAAAGTCAAGGACACTCAATCAGAATGGCAAGAATAAAGAAGCCAAGACAATAATGATAATTTAAGGAGCTTATGGGACACTATTAAAAGTAAAAATATCTGTGTTATCAGGGTACTGAAGGAAAACAAGATGCGAAAGAACTATTTGAAGAAATAATAATGGAAAATTTCCCTAACTTGGTGAAGGAAATAGTCATAAAACCCCAGGAAGTTCAGAGAGTTCCAAAAACCAGGAACTCAAAGAGGCCCACATTAAGACACATCATTATTAAAATGCCAAAGGTTAAATACAAAAAGAGGATCTTAAAATCAGCAAGAGACAAGCAGTTAGTTACCTACAAGCAAGTGCCCATAAGACTGGCAGCTGATTTCTCAAAAGAAACTATGCAGGACAGAAGGGCTTGGCAAAAAATATTTGACAGAAAGAAGATCCAGGATCTACAACCAAGAATACTTTATCCTGCCAAGCTATCATTTAGAGTTGAAGGACTGATAAAGAGCTTCCCAGACAAAAATAAGCTAAAAGAATTTATCACCATCAAGACAATATTACAGGAAATGTTGGAGAGACTTCCTTAAGAAGAAAAAAACAGGAATAAAGAATGGTAACAAGTACATTTCTATCAACAAGTACTTCAAATGGAAAAGAATTAAGTGCTCCAACCAAAAGATAGAGTGGCTGAACGGATAAGAAAACAAGATCCCTACATATGCTGTATACAAAAAACACACTTCATATTAAAAGATGCACACATACTAAAAGGAAGGGGATGGAAAAAGATATGGTCTTGATGGGCCTAGAGGTTATTGCATTGAATGAAATGGGTCTGATAGAGAAAGACAAATATTGCATGATTTCATGTAGATGTGGAACCTAAAGAACAAAATTAACAACAACAAAAACTGAAATAAACTCATAGATACAGAGAAAATTTTGATGAATACTAGATGGAAGGGAAGTTGGGGAGGAAAAGTAGGGGAAAGAAATTGAGAAGTGCAGGTGGATGGTTACAGAGCAGACATGGGGATGGAGAGTATAGCATGAGGAAGATGGTTAATAATGTTGGAATAAATTTGTCGGGGGGAGGGGTGCTGGAATTGGTCAGGTGATTGCTCTGTGAGTTGTGTGGATCTCTGATCAATATGTTGTATAGCTGAGGCTGGTGTGTTGTAGGCCAACTATAATTAAAAAAAAACTCATTGAATTGTGCAGAGTAAATGCAGGCAACAAGTTGTCTATTATATTTCAATAAAGATGGAAAAAAGAATACAAAAAAATTTAAATAAGATTTGGAGTATCAAATAAAAATATTTCCAATTTATTTGTAACCCTTTTAAAAGAATCTCTTATGTAGTCATACATATATGGAACCAGAAGTAACATTAGCAATCATAGCTTATATGGAGTATTTCTTACATTTTTTGGTAAAAAAAAACCCTTAATTTCCATTTTGGGACCCTGTCTCTCTCCAACTTTTAACCAATGTGGTTTGTGGAGTTGATTCTCTCCTTTTCAGACTCTGGGGGTGAACACAGAGCTCAGACCTGGATGATTAGCATGTTCTATCTCTCTGACCTCATTGATCGGTTCAAGGATAAGTTCAGGACTCTTGTTTTAAGTGTTAATAGAGATATTTCTTTTTGTCCCTGGACTCGAACCTGGGAGGACATAGAGTTAAAGCTCCCAGCAGCCATGTTGCCCAAATTTAGATGCTGACAATGAAGTTGCCCTGGAGTAGAGCTGAGCTAAGGAATGTGAAGAGACCAGGTCTTGGTAATAGATTCAGCGGTGCCTGGAGCCATTTAACTACTCCTGGGCATTTCAGTTACATGAGACAAAAAGGAACCCTCTTCCCTTCCCAACACACACACACACACACACACACACACACACACACACACACACACCCTCACACATTTTTTCTGAGCCAATTAGATTTGGATTTTCTTCCAGCTGCAACTGAAAGACTTTAACTTCTTCATGTGATAGACAAGGAAACTCAGACTCAGAGAGAAGCAGTGATTTGACCAAGGTCACTCAGTGAGTAGATTGATGACAGAGGCAGGACTAGAAACCTTGCCCTGAATCTGTACATTTTCATCCTGGTCTTAGCTGAGTGCATATGTAAGCAGTTTTTGAAGCCAAAAGTAGCCCCCTTCAGATTTGGAGACACTGGTAGAGGAGTGGTCATTGTTAACTACAGGGTTGGGGAGAATTATAGCTGAGAAGAAACATTGACCATCAAATATATTAGGATATTGAAGCTGAAATGGTATCTTAGAAATAAGTAAACAATTATTTAGATAACTCAGGTATGCACTAAAAACAGGGCCATGAATACAGAACAGAGGAAAAATATATAGGTTATTTAATTCTGTCAGGTGTAAATATGACATAATTTTATTTTGTTCTTTGCAAAATATGTAACATAAAAACATGTTCTTTACACACATTTGAGAGAAAACCAACTAGTGTGGTTATTATGAGTAAAAGGCTGCTGAGGTGCCAAATTTATTACAGAATTAGGAGCTCTGTGGAATTTGTCCTGCCCTAACCACCCCCCTGCTACCCAACCACACACACACACACACTCACACACACACACACACAAAGAAGAGTGCAGATTATTCTATAGGAAACTCACTGGATAACTGAATACACCCAAAGAGAAAACAGAGGACAATGGGTTTGATTCTATTTAAACATATAAATATATCAAAGTGTGTTTAAGGACTCTCTGGGTGTGACCACTCTGTTTCTGTTGGTATAAATAAAATTAACACTACAGATTTGACTTACTTTGCCCAGGCTTTTCCTAACACTTTTAGGACCCAAGACAGAAGTAGAAAGAGATGCCCAATACCATATTTTAATAATTTAGAAATTATAAATTAAGCGGGGCCATCTCACACACACATATGAACACCCATTCCATGTATCCGAGCTTTGTCCTCAACATCCCTGAAAAGAGTCACTCTTGGGCTGCCACTTGTGCCTATGTGCATGTCTCTTAGAAGTATGGTTTCTCCTCAGATGGACAGACTGAGGAAGAGATCTATGCAGCCTTTAGAAGCAGACTCAGGGAGGAAGATTTTTGGATCCAGTGTACAAGGAAGATGGTTTTGCAGGAATGGGGCACAGGGTCTGAGGCACCTCCCCTTTGCCCATGGTCTCTTAACCCTGAGGAGAGGGGCCTAGTCAGAGCAAGGCCTCCCTTTTGCCTGGGCCTTCAGCAATGCTGGCTTTATTTTCTTTATTCCACTATTTAGTTTTGCAAGAACTGGTGCTTAGACTGGGAATGCTTAGATGGAGAACATGTAGCAAGGCTTGTGAATTGATTGGAATGTTGGCAATGTTGACAGTCTGCTATAACTAATCCTCTCTCCTCTTTTTAAGGGCTACATAAAAAGGTTGAAAAGGAGTGAGAAAACAGATTGATGACTTTGATGCTTCCCCTGCTTTTGTTTGCATAATATCTTCTTTTTCTAAAATAGATATTTGTGATTAAACCAGTAGATTGGACAGTGTCCTCCCAGGGTCTTCTTACTCTATCTGTACCTCATCTAACTACCCTGACCATTCACTTCCTTTGGCTGCTTCATTCTTACCTTTGAACTCTTCTCTCTTTCCCTACTATACCACCCATGTCTATATTTTCTGTGGCATTAGACATTCTTTTGGTGATCTTTGGAATCCATCTTTGAATTATAGCAGTTGCTATAATCTTCTCTGGGCTTGGAATTCTTCTACTCTGTTCCTTCACCTCATCATGGGCAAAGAAGTCCCTGGACATCATTCTGCAGCTCCACCCAGGTCTACTAGTTCTAAGCAGCTTTTAGCTTTGTTCAGTTTCCTAGCTGGAGCATGAAATATGGATTTACAGATATATAAACATTCACACACTTGTAGAAAAGGATATTGGGAATCATCTGTAAGATTATTTAGGCATCTTTTAGCTCAAACTTTTTATTTTATGCAAGAGGAATTTGAATTCCATTGAGCTCTTGTGACAGTCACACAGCCCACTAAAGTAGAGACAAGCTGGGCTTGCACCCAGGCCTCCTGACCTTGACTCTGCAGCCCTTCCTGTTCCACCACAGTGACTCCCACTATCACACAGATTTTCTCTTTGCTTCCAACCTGTAATTACTGGAATTAACCTTCCATGTAAGAAAATCCACTTCAACCATTGTATTTCTTGTTTTGTTTATTTTTTGTTAGCTCAAGTTTCTCTTGTATACTTATCCTCATAATGTCTTCTTGTCTATGCATACTAAAACAGATCTATGAGTTGATTCATATTTAATTCTCTTTCCTCTTAATTTCAACCTTCTGGTAATGAAAAAAATATGTTTTTTAAAAATTTCAGAAGCCAGGCTGTGATTCTAGGATGGAGACACAAGAATAGCCCTAAGATATTCAAGCCATTTACTTCTCATTGGCTTTAGAAAGTAGGAACACAATGAAAAAGGTGAATAGATGTTCATTTCTTTATTTTATTCACTAAAAATTTAATTAATCATGTGTTATATCCATCTAAGGTCAAGAATGTTTTTGTGTTTCCTTACCCAACACCCTATTGTGTTATGATATTGTGATATGCTATTACTAAATCAGTAAATAAATATGTAATAAATTCAGTTAATTAACCTAGTTAGTGAATAATATAAAATATTTACAGTCAATATAGTACATCAAGTTGGTAAACTCATTAGTGAGGCAGTTATTAAAAAGAGAATTAATGCAATTATCAAATTTAGATAGAGTGAGAATGAAACAATTAAGGCAGGCAATTTTTTTTCTTTTATTACTTGTATAAGTCTGGGATAATGGGTTAGAAAAAACTTTACTGCTCTAGATCTCATTTCAAAGTTCTTGGTTACATTTGTTCATAATTTGTGTCTTTGGTTAAATATTGAATGAGAAGGTAATATATTCTTGATATAACATTTGTTTAATATTAAATCTTTATTCTTTGCTATCCATATCAAAGGAAATCCTGACAGTTATTAAGCATCTGGGTTTTACAGACATGATTTAATTTAACTTAATCATCAAAATGACCCTATGGTGTGTGTGTGTGTGTGTGTGTGTGTGTGTGTGTGTGTGTGTGTGTGTGTGTGTGTGTTGTAAGCATTATCCCCATTTTAGAGATGTGGAAACTTTAATATGAGTGGTTCACATAAATTGTGTTGGGTCACAGAACTAAAGAGTGTTAGAACTCTTTAGTATTGGGTCTGACTGCTAAGTACATGCTTCATGTATCAAAATAAAGGTTGAGGTGAGTGATACTCTAAGTTAATGGCCTAATACACTTAATTCAGTTTACTCTTCTGTTGATAGGCATTTAACTTCACTGTAAAATTCTCTACTGAGTCTTCTTTGGAAAAGAGATAAAAAACTGGGTATAAATTGGGTGTAATGTTTCCTTCCCAAATAGTGTTCAAACTATTGTAAATATTCTTTAAACCAAAAGTTTTCAGTAAAGCCAATCTTGTGGAATCTTTCTGAAATCTCCACAATAGAAAAGAGATAAATCTTTAAAGATGACTCTATCATGTTATTTGTCAAATGGAAACCCTTGAGTGCCTAGCAATAAATATTGCTGATAACATCAATGATAATACCTACTTTATATTAGGCATCATACTTTGTATTTTATATCATAGTAGTTATACAGCATTGTTTGATTATTTATTAGGTGAAGAATACTATGTTTTGCATAAATCATCTTACATTTATTTTTTTCAGTATTCAATGAAATAGAAATATCACCTCCATTTTGCCTATAAGGCAACATCTTCAGTGAGGTTGTTTAACATCACATAGCTAGTTGGTAGAAGAGCAGAGAATGGATTTTCTAAATAGGTAATTTTCAAAACAGGAATATTACAACTAACAGACAGTAATTATTTTCCGAAAGACAAGAAATAGTCCCATTGAATGGTCTTTATAAAAATGAAAGCTCGGACAAATTAGTACCTCCTCTTCCCAAAGAATTTCTGAGTATACTTCCTATGTGAAAAACTCTCTGCCTGCAAAGGATTTTGGAGCATAGTCAGACAGTGACCTTGTTCTAAAGGAGCTTGCAGCCTGCACAGTAGAGATTGAACAAGCACACCACAGTCATGTTGCAGCATAGACAGAACCCTATGGGAGGCTGAGACAGAACACAATGGGAGTCCAAAGGAAAGGTCTTTCTCAACTTTGTAAACAAGTTTAAGATTTTTATTAAGCTTTTTTTTCTGGATGAATAAAAAAATGTCTGAAGCATTTTACAGGGTAGTTTTTCTAAATTTGGAAAAATATGAGAGATTCTAACAAAGAAAGGAAAAAGGAAATAGGAAAAGATAAGAGAAAAGAAGACAGAATAGTGGGGAACAGTAAGAGATAACAGCTATTGGTCCCAGCTTTAGAAGCAACACAGATAACAGAAAACAACACATGCTTGTTTGCTTTCTGAAGAAAATACTCCCAGAATGGCCTGTGAGCATTAGATGGAAGTCTTCATTTCTCCTGCATTAACTTTGAAGAATAATTTAAGAGATGGGAGAAAAGGACATAATATTTGGAAACTGGGAACTGAAGATATTAACAATTGACCTACAATAACAATTGCTACTTTTTTTACTCAACTAACAAATACCAACCAAAATGTATCTAATTTTGTTCTTGATCCTTTATATTCCAAAGTAAGAATTTTAAGTATGATGCTGAAGAGGGAATAAAGTTTTGAGTCTTCAGCCCTTTACCAGAGGTTCTGTGAGAAGTGAGAAGAGAGCATATTGTTTCAAGGAGAGTCATCTATGCACTTGAAATTTGGGCTGACATCAATAAACTTATACATATGGTTGAGTATGTATTTCTAAAATTTCTCTCTATAACTATCTGTCAATATATAGCTGACTCTTGAACTGTGCGGGGTTTAGGGTTGACCCTTTCACAGTCAAAAATTGACATATAACTTTTGATTTTTCCCAAAACTTTACTAATGGCCTATTGTTGATTGGAAGCCTTACTGTTAACATAAACAGCTGATTAATACGTATTTTGTATGTTATATGTATTATATACTGTATTCTTACAATAAGGCCAGCTAGAGAAAAGAAAATGTTACTGACCCTTTTCCCATTTGGGAAAAAAGTGCAGCTCATGTAGGAATGCTATGTTTTCTAGGATTTGACATTTTCAGTGATCAAAATACTGAAACAGAATGCTATAAATAGAATGATGTCATTGGTTTCCAATAACTATCACTATATGAGAGGGATGCAAAAATAATAATAAAAGCAAGATATTTTATGGCAAATTTTGGGGGTAAGGTTAGGACTATAATCCACAAGTTAGGGTAAATGGGAAAAGAGTTAAGAAAATTGTAAGGAAGAGAATAAATATTTATAGGATTTATTAAAAAACACACACACATAAGTGGACTCATGCAGTTCAAACCTGTGTTGTTCAAGGGTCAACTGTACTTTGTATATAGATAGATTTGGGAAGTTCCCGAGGCTTATTGATTTCAAATTCTACAACATTCAAGTTAGTGCTATAAATTAACTTGCCTCATTTTTACATGAAAACTTTCCACTTCTAAAAGCTAGAATTTTACAAACTTCTCTGTAGAAAAGCTGATGTGCTTGTGATAGTCATAGCCTTTGGAAAGTGGTCAATCCTTATAATGGCTTCAGTAATGGCTTATTGAGCTTTGACTATTTATTTTGTTGATTCTGTCTTGATTTCACATTTAAAAAAGTATCCTTTTGTGATTGAAATCTTTGCTGCAACAGCATCATTATGGTATGGCCTTATTATTTGCATTATAAGATCTCTATATTATAGTTAGTTGGGATGAGATTTGGAGGTATATTTTCAAATCCTTACTTTTCAAAACCTGTTGTATCCTATAAACACAATGAGTACAGAATCATGGAAGATCTCTATTAGCACAGATCCCAGAGCTTGCACAGGCTGGGGTGCCATTTTTAAGAAAAAGTATACACAAATATCTTAATTTGCAATATGCAAAAGTATGTGATCATGTGAACATATTGATAAGAACTTACTTCCTCAGAAGGACCTACGGACATGAGAGTTTATTCTTCATTAACAACTTAGCAAATTTGCCCCTGGTTAGCACTTGCCACACTACCTTCAAAATGCCTTTTCCTATTTCTTTCCCTCTCACTTAACTCTAAGTCTTTGGGGTCAGAGGCCATGTCTTCTTAATCTGTATATATTTAAGATGTTTTAAAAAATGCTTGTTAAACTGAACTAAGAAAATGCATTAAGAACAGGCAGCCTTGATATTCTCATTTCTTGTCCTGCAAAACTAGGTCAAAAAAATCTTAGTAATGATAAGGATTCCTCGCTCATTAGCCTTATGTTGTTTCTTCTCTTGACAATTTAGGGCATGATCTTTTTCTGTGAGGTGTCATTTGTCAACATTCTCCAGTGATGATTGTCATCACAGTGACTAACAATAATGTAGGAGTCAAACTGCAGGGATAAGGGATCTTGCAGAGTAATTGTTTGACATATAAGGAATAGCTACGTCTTCAGGCTCTTAGTCGACCTATACTGGTGAAGCTATTAAGAGGAGTGGAATGGAAGAGAAAGAAGGAAGTGATTTACAAATAGCTGGGGTTTACTTGTGCCTTTTACTAATGCCTGAAAACCTAGAGGATTTCTGGAGACTGGAGCAACTAACTGAATCAGGTCAAACCAGGAGGGCAGATACGCTGCATGTTATCAATAGGCTTGATAAGTTGATCTCACTTTCTGGGTCTTTCGTATTTTGATCCATGGAATGATGACCTAGGTAAAAATTCTTAAAGATGAAAAAAAATTACTTCAAAAAAAACCAGATACCTCTCCTTGTTTGTTGGTCAACAAGTTATTGAGGGGAGAAAGTGGGAGGCAAACCAAGTATACTAATCAAAATACTAGGCTATTTAAAAGGATTCTGAGAATGGATCTTCCTGAAGACATTCCAGCAAAAACATGGAATGTAAAGATGCTTTTTGTGTAATTAAGACCAGTGTGGACCCCTCTGAATAGATTAAGTTAAACTATAAGTTTTGTTAAAGGGTTTGTGGTATGCAGATGTATGTTTGTAAATAAAATCTTATAGAGATTAAGACATTCGTTGAAAAGTGTAAGTTTATATCCTGTAATACTTTGATTTAAAGTCTTGTATTCACAGATAACATATAATATTACTGTGTAATTTTACACACTATCTTTGGTTTTGTTCTTTCTTCCTCATACTTTGACTTTTTTGATCTGATTTAATGATCTGAGCACACATAGATCAGATGGAAGTGTTTTTTTTTTTCAAAGCCTAGCATGGTTGAAAGGTGTAGGGAAGAAAAAATTTTTCCTCTACCCTCCCATGTTTAGTAATGGGAAGCTGCTAATTAAATTGACAAAATATAGCATAACAGAGAAAAGACATACAAATTTTATTTGATTGTAATATTTTGATGTTTATGTGTATAGAAACCTTCGTAGGTAAGATGTGAAAACCTCCCAAAGAGGTGGTTATAGATTAAGGAGCTTACATACCATTTTAACAATTGGTGATTAATTTTCCATTAATCATGGAGAATTGACAAGAAAAAAGAAAAAGACATTTAAGCTTTTGAGGGTGGTGATTGTGAGGAAGTAAATATACCGGGGAAACTATTGGAAGATCAGAGTAATTTTAGTAAAGTATGTTTGTGCAGACACATTTCAGTAATGACTTTCTGTGATATAGAGGAAGGAGCCCTGTCTGGGAGTCAAGAGATGTGGTCTCTGGCTATCCTTTTTCCAACCACATGAAATAAAAAAATCACTTTACTTTGGGGTGTGTGTGTAGGGATGGTTAGAATAGATTATCATGCTCCAATGTATGTTCTGTGGAACACTAGTCCTTGGAAGAGCTCTTTCAAAATGTGGTTCCTTGGACAACTCAGCAAGCAACATCCCTTTTTTGGAGATTCATAAAGATTCATAAAGCACATTAGGATTGAGTTTTGCCACAATAAAGAAATCTGCCAAATATAGTTTTAACGAGCATTGCCAAAATTATTTGATCACAGAACCCTTCATTTTGCTTTTGTTTCTTTTAAGATAGAAGCATTTAAGTGCTCTGAGGAATATAGTTACATATAAAATACTTTGGAAAAACTAGAATTTGATGATCTCTAAAATACCTTGCTGTTCTTACCTTTTATAATTTTAAAATATAATTTACTTTAGGGAATAATCCATTTGTACATAGTAATGTGTTTAGTACCATCCAAAAGGAGTCAAATAAAGGTGTACTTGTTTTTTATTAAAGACTTAAAGATATTAATACAGGAAAGTAATGTACTTGAAAGTATACAACCAAGATTTGGTAATATGGGCAGAAAAGTAAATTCAGCTAATAGGCAAGATATTTTCAATATGTATATAATTAGCATACAATGGGTGGTTCGAGGAAATATTTATAAGAGTGTTCTAGCAGGGAGGTGCATGGGCTATGAGTCGAAATATTCGCAGTCACATGGGAAAAACTGACGTGTGAGGAAAATGGCTGGTGGGGGAAATTAGGGAGCATTTTTTTCAACAAAAAAAGTCAACAATTAAATTTTGATATAAAAAAGATGGTAAGACAGCTTTTGAAAAGGCAAGTCAAGGCTGTGTACTGGTCAAGAAGCATCTGAATATGATTAAAGATGTATAGTGTTGAAAGAGAAAGCTCTAAGAGGAGATGGTGCATATTTCACTTAGGACGACCTGGTCCTCAGCTAGGGCTTTAATCGTGGTTGCAGAGGTGGAGATGGATGCAGACAGCATGGTGGGACAGATTATGTATGAGACATAATAGGTAAGGAGTTGACCAGGAATAACTCATTAGGATTGGTCCAAAAGCCAAGTTCCTTGATGCCAGCCAAGGGCTCATCTCACAACAAGGCCTTTCTGAAGAGAGTAGCCTTGGGCCTACTAGGTTAACTTTTTCCTCCACAGGGAATATATGAGGCTGCTTTCATTATAGGTGTGTCTGAGAGTAGAAACTTTATAGAGTGAAACTAGGATGACTCAAAGTGATTTAAAAAAAAGCAGAGAGAGAAAGCAGTTTTCTATTAGAAATTAATAGAGTGCATCATGCTATTTAGCTGATCTTTAAAATTAGCAATCCTTGGCTCTTATGGAAATTCTTTATATGCCTTTTTGGTAAAAGTCATGCATAAAAGGAAAGTAAAAATATAGAAAGCTTACTAAATATATGAAAATGTTGATTTCTTAGGAGATTTCTGTTTTTAGAAGTGTTTTTTTTAAGGTGGTAATTTGTCTAGTATGGAGAAATTTAGGACTAGTTATCTACCAAAATCAACTTTGTAGCTTCTCTATTTTCTCAGTTGCCTTTCCCAAAAAGAAATTATTATCAGTTGCTTTATACTTCCTAGTGTTTTCCCCTCTTGATTGAACACACAGGCATTGTTATTTCTTTCTGTCTGTTCTCCACTAGATTTAAGTTCCCTTGAAAGAGTGTGCCCAGTCATTGCCATATTTTCCCCAGCACTACAAAGCACAGTACCCAATAATCAAAGAAATATTTAGAAAGTAAATTAAATAAAATTAACATAATTATATGGAGTATCTTTTATAAAAATTAAACATAAATTTTTTATTAATACTACAAAAGTTATTCACTTTTGAATTCTTATAAGTCATTAATATATTTAACATTTGACAGAATTTTATGTATGGACAGGAATAGTTGCTATTACTAAATCTATTAAAGACATTTTTTTCTTAATATTTACTTCTTTAAACTCTAATACATTGAAACTCATAAACTTTATCATATTTCCTTAAACATTGAATGCTGATTACAAAGTTTGTCAAAATTTGCATATACGTTTCAATAAAATTCCAAGTCCCGGAGGTTAGTTTCTCTTAATGTTTTATTCACCTTTAAAAAACATATAATTATAGCAATAATTCTAGAAGGTATAAGTAAACCCATTTTTAACAATTCTTTTAAAATATCAATACTTTTTAATTATTTGTATATCTTTTTTATTATATTTTTTATTATTTGTATATCTACTTCTATAGTTAACATTAGTTACAGTTATCTTGTACTTGCCTTTAAGAGAAATAATACACACTACAAGAGCTGAAGTTGTACTTTCTGATTGCTATTTTGTGGGACACAGGACATGATTGTGTTCTCCATGGTGATTTAAACTTGCACTAAAATTTTTTTTGACTGGGTTCTTACTACACTTAAGGTTCACCTGCTATGCATGTGAGACTTGTAAAGCCATACTTTTCTTTGCAAGTTGGTACTACCCACTGTTGCTCCCCTGTTCATCATTCCTTAGTTCCTGCATGTTCCTCTGTAGTTCACTATTTACTTTATTATGCCTCATTAGTATTAGGTTTTTCGCTTTTTTCTGTTTATGGTTGCTACTAGTAATGGCCTGTTTCTGCATGTTATCAGTTTCATTCTGAATGGACTCCTTAACATGGAGAAGTATCTAAGGTTTCAGGTTATGCTCCAGATCAGTGGTAACGCTCATCCCAGGGACAGACCTTATTTATTCTTCTAACTGCAAAGAGACAGTTATTTAAGGACTTTGAGGGATAGAAACTATGAGTTTCACAAACTTTTTTACTCCCGATAAAATGCAGTGTGTGGACAGCTTTCAGCTACCTTGCTTTAAGCTTGCTGTTTGAAAGTGGGATTCTCTCTCATTCAAAGATTCCTGTATCTGTGTTGGCAGAGGTACAACAAGAGCCAGGAGGTTCTACTGGCTCTTTTCAACAACTGGAAGGGCTGTCTTGGTTACTTACTATAACTTTCTTGGTGTTGAGAGGCCAGATTACAGCTGAATGATGAAATCTACTTACCACATCCTTAGGTTTTAAAACCATTAGAACTTGCTAGGTAAAGTCCATGCCTTTCTTAAATAAAGAATAAGGCAATAGGTAAGTCAGGAGGGTCTTTAAAGGAAGACTTGGCATTTGCATGAGTCATTTTATTCCTTAATAAAAAAATAGAGATATTTATTCAAAAGAGTGTTACTATCTTCGACATATCTGCTTTAGAAACCACATGAAATACTAATAATATTCTTTACTACAATAAAAAAGGAATGTGTTACATTGCTAGTATCAGAGGAATTCCAGACTCTTTAGAGAGTGGAGGAGTGGGAACTTACTGAGATTTCCCCAGACTTCCTATATTCTGTAAGATTACCTCCTACTTTCATTTTAAAAGGATTTCTGTTAGATACTTCCAGAGGCTTCTTTATTTTTTAAAATTTATTTATTTTAATTAGTTTCAAGTATACAGTACATTGTTTAGACATCTATATAGTTCATAAAATGATCCCCCAAATTTCTCTGTCTCTCCCCTGACCCTTCACCTAAATGCTAACTACATTCCCTATGCCGTGCTCCCCATCCCCATGACCATCCATCACCTACTCATTTGTACTTGTTTAACCATTCACCCCATTCTCCCAACCCCCAAACCCCCTCCCCTCTGTCTGACAGCAAATTGTCCACTATATTTGTGAGTCTGTTTATGATTAGTTTTTTCTTTTTATTCCTTAGATTCCACATGTAAGTGAAATCATATAGTGTTTATCTTTCTCTATATGACTTAAATATCTTCTAGGTCTATAAAAGTAATATCTTTTTTTATCCCCTTCCTTTTCATATGTAGGGGTCTTGTTTTCTTATCCTTTCAGCCACTCTATCTTTTGATGGGAAGATAATTCTTTTCCATTTAAGGTATTTATTGATAGGAGTGTAGTTGTTACCAGTCTTTATTTTTGTTCTTGATACATGTTTTTTTCTTCTTAAAGAAGTTCCTCCAACATTTCCTGTAGTACTGGCTTGGTGGTGATAATTTTTTTTTAGCTTCTTTTTGTCTGGGAAGCTCTTTATCTATCCTTCAACTCTAAATAATAGCTTCGCTGGATAAATTATCCTGGGTCTTCATCCTGTTGAATATTTTTTGCCAAACCCTTTTGTCCTGCATAGTTTCTATTGAGAAATCAGCTGCCAATCTAATGGGTATTCCCTTATAAGTAATTATCTGTTTTTCTCTTGCTGTTTTTAAGGTTCTCTCTTTACATTTAAACTTTGGTATTTTAATCATGATGTGTCTTGCTGTAAGCCTCTTTGGATTTCTGTTTTTTGGAATTCTCTGAGCTTCCTGGGGTTTTATTTCTATTTCCTTCACCAGGTTAGGAAAGTTTTTCATCATTATTTCTTCAAACAGCTGTTCAACATCTAGATTTTCTTCAGTTACTCCAATCAGATGGATATTTGGACCCTTAATAGTGTCCCATATTCTCCTTAAACGATTTTTATAGTACTGACATCTTTTTTCTTACCGTTCTGATAGAATGTCATTGGTTTTCCTGTCTTTTAGATAGGGCATTTAATCCTTTTCTTTATACACTTTGTTTATTTCTTTGTTTATTCCATTTAATATAATTTTCATCTCAGATGTGTTTTTAATTTCAGACTAGTTTCCTTTTATAATCTTCATTTACATTTTTATGTTTTTTTTATCTCTTTGTTGAAGTTTTCTACACTTCCCAAAAGTTCATTGAGCATCTTTATAACCAGTGCTTTGAACTCTGCATCTGTTAGATTACTTGATTCCATTATATCTGTAACTCTGTTCTGTTCTGTCATATAGTTTCTGCTTCTTTGTCTTCCCATTTTGGCTGCCTTTCTGTGTCTGTTTTTATGTACGAAGCAAAGCTCCTAAGTCTCCCGGTCTTATTAGTGTGGATTTGTGAAGTCAGTATCCAGTGGCACAGTCCTGAGAGAGATTCAGCTGCAGGCTAAACTTAGCCCAAGCCTCTACTCCTCCCGGGCCACTAGTTAAGAATCAACAAGCAATTCACAGATGCTGTGCTTATAGTTGCCTCAAAAGGCCACGTTAAAAACTGAGGCCAGCTGCCACCATTGTGAGTTTAGGTGCTGCCAGCAAGGAGCATCTCACTCACTGAAAATATACCTGGATGTGGCTTTGATGGGGCCAGGAGTTAGGGGAGGTGGGGTTTCAGGGAATCCTCTGGGCGGAGCTATCTCTATCATCCAGTTTGATGACTTCTAGGCTATGTCCTCTATCCACTGTGTCCTCACACTAGGAGGTGGGTGGTCTCAGGAGGGAACAGTGGATATTGCCGGCACTTCTGTAACTGAGTGAGTCTCACTTCAGAGCTCACTCCAAGCATTTCTCCCTGTAAGTCCCTGGTGCCCCCTACACGCAGCTGAATTGGCACTGATGCTCAAAGCAAGCGAGTCCGTCACCACAAAAAGCCACTCAGGGATGCGTCCCCCTTAAGATTCTTCTGCTGCTACTTCTACCACAGCCAGAGGCTTCTCTTAACTTCCTATTTCGCTCATTATTTTATCCCTTTGTTTGCTCGTTTATTCACTGATTCAATCAGTCATTATATAACCAAATTTTATACACTAGAATCTAGGTGCTAGACATAGTACTAGTAAGAGAACAAAATGTAATTGTATTTGAAACAAACTTTCTTGCAAAGGTTTCTCATCAGTAGGAAGAGGGGATTTAAAAGCTTATGTCTGTATTACTGAGTTTGGGACACAGAAGGAATCCTGTTATGCTGCCTCCAGATTTAGGAGGCAGAACAGAACCTGGGATGAAACAGAGGAGCTATGTACCATCAGCAGCATTACAGCAGATACCATTCACCCTATGATTATTTTACTCTAATTATCAGAAATATTGACTAGTGGGACTGGCTTTAGGATAATAATATAATTAATTAAAGTTAGAATACTTTTATAAATTTGTACATTGTCAATATGGCAAACTTGTTTTCTTATATCCAGAGATACTTTTCACAAATTAGATAAACAAATAGTTAAGAAAACACAAGCATTAATTACCATAGAAAGATTATAATGTTTTATTGTCTTCTCTGAAGAGTATCTGTTATGTATACTCTCTTCAATCTTTAATAACTCAAGCAAACCATAAACTGAATTGTCTTGTATTAATAATTAATGATGTTAACAGATGTGTTACATGGGGGATGTGTGGGAACATAGGACAATATACTGTTATTACTATCTATCTATCCGGGTGGGAGCCATAATCAGTTTAATTATAGTATAATCTGCTTTGAGTCTTAGTGGAGAATCACCTTAATTTCAGGCCTAGCTACATCATTTGTGAGGCATTTTATTGTTTGAGCCAGAACAAAATAAAGATATGAGGCCTCTTTGAAAACAGAGGAAAAAAAGTACAATTAAAGGTGCTAGAACATAATAAACATATGAATAAAATAATAAGTAAAAAATTAAAAATTTAAATTATTAACATGAATTTTATAATTTATCTTTACATCGTGCAATGCTAGTTTTAAATACAAACCTAAGAGCCTTTAACTCAGAGGCAGAATTGCTGACATTACACAATTTGCATTTTGCAGCTCAAACATGCATATGTATGCCAGTAATTAGTTCTGACATTTGAATGGATTTTACAATTTATGGAGACCTTTATGTTAGTTTGTATACAGATTAAGATATTAGCCACTATCATTGTTTTATAGATGATCCAAGAGACTCAGAGAAAGTATTACATGCTTGCTACATCTATCAACATAGAGAATCTTATTTAAGGCAATCTATTCTGTTTATGTGGTTTCTACCTGTTAAATTATATTGCTAGCATAAAGTTTGAAATCTATAAAACTGCAGTTAGTTTTCCTTTATTCAGCATTTAATCATCTTTTCTGTGTGGAGTAAGAGGCTTTGGGATTTCTCTGATGAGCAGCAGTAATGCAGTGTGTAAGGGTGCTGTGCACCCCATATTCTAGCTCTGCCCCTAAAGCTGCAAAGCCTAGGACAAGTCACTTAACTTGGGGATAATAATAGCGCCTCACTCACAGAATTTTCATAAAGATTAAATGAGGCACCACATGTGAAGCATTTACAACAGTGCCTGGCTGTGGTATACAATCAGCATAGAAAAGCTATTGTTATTATTCTTTGCTTCCCCTCCCCCAACCGTTGTTGCTCATTAGCATTTATATTGTAGAAGGAAGATTAGAAAGAGGAAAACAAACCTTACATTTGTTAGTTTTTATATACTTCCCAGAAATCTGGTGAAAAATTTAATTTTGGAACTAATTGACATGAAAAAATAAGACCTTTTTTTTTTAATAGTTAAACACTGCATTTTATTGGTTGAAACTCCATGAGCCAGTCAGTTTCATTTGTTCCAAGGTCTCCGGTTGTATCCAGTTCTTCCAGTAGCTAGTTCGTCTCTCCAAAGTAGAAGCATTAGCCTCCTCTGGACCCTGAGTGGTAGGAAGATCAAAAAGTGCACATCAGTGAAAATCTCTCATCCCTGGGAAGGAAACAGGCCTTAGGTCTCAGCTTTAGAGTGAACGGTGAAACTGCCCCCCATCCAATTTGGGGAATTTATAAAAAGACCCAAGACAAAAAAAAAAAAATCCCTTAATCCGGAATTATAAATTCTAAAATCCACCTTCAGAGATAGGTCATTGCCTTAAAGCTCCTCTTTTATAATGTGGACAGGGAGCTGTGCCACTTTTAAGCTGATAATTTACCTTTCAAAGCCTGGGGTTTCTCAGCTTTCTTTCAAGCTGAAGGGGCTTTGGAGGTTAGTATGGTGAATGGGTTGGAACAATTGGTAAGGGACAAAATAGGAAAAAGACAGAAGGGGAGCAGGTGACAGGTTTTACCCTGCGGGAAGAGAATTGATGATGGGGAAAGATTAATGGTCAGGAGTCAGGGACCTGGGTCTGCTCTTGTATTTGCTGCCAAGTCACTGAGCAGCCATGGCAGGCCACAGAGCCAACTCCTTGAAGACTGGGGCTATATTTGATGATATTCTGTTTCTCTGTCCCCACCGTGTTTAGTCTGGTAGCTGGTAACTCTCAGTCTTTAAGTGAAGAACAAGAGATAGATCTGAAAGAAAGGTGAACAGTTTCAAACCTCTTCACATATTCTAGAAGGTTTACTTTGCATACTGTCTACTTTATCCATTAGCCCCCACAGCACATTAGTCATAGTTGTTTTAAATTCCCGGTCTGATAATTCCGACATCTCTGTTATGTCTGGGTCTGATACTTGCTTTGTCTCTTCAAATTGTGTTTTTTGTCTTCTGATATGCCCTGTTGTTTTTTCTTGGTAGCTGACTTGCTGTACTGGGTAAAAGGAACTCCTATAAGTAGGACTTCAGTTATGTGGTGGTAAGGCATGAGAAAAGGGGAAGTGTTCTGTAATTCTACAATTAGGTCTCAGCCTTTAGTGAGCTTCTTCCTCTGGGCTATGAACTTCATAGATGTTTCTCAGGTTTTTATTTATTTATTTTTTTTTTCCCTCCTCTCTTAGCTGAGAGAATGGCTACAGAGGGCTGGAGCTGAGTTTTTATTTCCCTTTCCCTAAGTCAGTTAAACCCAGCAGGTTAGGCTCCAGAATTTCTCCTGAGGACAGACCTTGTTAAGAACAGAGTGCTCTGGTGTATTTCAAAATGATTCCTTTTCCCCTTCTCCTATCGGAAACATGAGAGATCCAATACTCACTGTGAAAAACAGGTTGAGCTCCTGGAGATAAAACTCACAAAAATGTGGGGACCTTCCTCTGACTGGGTCCCCCCTGGAGTGTCCACACTGCACCTGAAGCAATTAGTTAATCACAGTTCAGGTTTTCTTGCCCCTGCACTGGTTCCCATGGAGGCTTCTGATCTGGTGCCTTGTGTTTCTCTATATTTGCCTGTCTACTCAATTTGGAGGGCAGGAGTTTGCTCTATGACCTCAATTCTATTACAGACCTAAAAAGGGTTGTTGATTTTTCAGATTGTTTAGCTTATAACTTGTTGTTGGGACAGAGTGGTAACTCTAAACTTTGTACATGTAGGACTGGAAACTAGAAGTCTGGAAGGTTCCCTTTGACACACCTAGTGTCTATTGACCCTTAAGTATGGCCTTGTATTTACAGGACACTGTGCTACTCCCATCTCTGGGTCGACGTTGGAGAACCCACACTCTCTAGTTTTATAATAACTCAGGGAATCTAGTTTTTTTTTCAGGTGATATAACTACTTTTTCAAATATCCTAAACAAATGTAATAATATTCAATATAATGTTTTAAAAATAGTGTTTGTGCGTATCACCAACCACAGCTTCCATTAGAGACAATTTCTAAATCCTCTAAAGATTTTTTGAAGATTCCATAGGAATGTTCATATATATAATCATGTTGCCTGAAAATAAATGTAATTTTGTGTCTTTCCTTCTAATCTGAATAATTTTATTTTTTTTTATTTGCTTTATTACATTGGCTAGAACCTCCAATACAATGTTGACTAGAAATGGTGAGAGCAGATTAGCCTCTTCTTAGTGAATTTTAGCAGAAGGCATTCAGAATTAGTGAGCTTTGGTAGCTTGAATCTTTCAAAAAATGTGTCTATTTCACCTAAATTATTGAATTTATTGGCATAAAATAATTCATAGCATATCCTTATTATTTTTATGTCTGTAAAACCTGTAGTGATGTCATCTTTCTTATTCCTAATCTTGGTAATTTTTTTTTCTTTTTTCCTATATCATTCAGGCTAGAGTTTTATTACTTCCATTGATCTCAAAGAACCAAGGTTTTGTTTCATTGATCTCTCTATTGTTTGTTATATCCTATTTAATATATTGCCACTCTAATCTTTATAATTCCTTTTCTTTTGCTTATTTTATGTTTAACTTGCTCTTCTTTTTCTAGCTTTTTAAGATAAAAGCAATGACAGTTTATCTAAATTTTTTAAATATAGGTATTTAGTGCTATAATTTCTAAGTACTGCTTTATAACATTCACTGTTTTTGAAATGTGTTTTCATTTTCTTTTAGTTCAAGATAACATAATTTCCTTTAAGTCATAGGTTATTTAGGTATGTTGCTTGGTTTTCAATTATTTTGGGATTTCTCAAATATCTTTCTGTTGTTGATTTCTAACTTGATTTCATTGTTGTAAGAAAACATATTGTGTATAATTTGAATACTGATAACTATATTGAAGGCTGTCTCATTATCTAGAATATGATCTACCTTTGTAAATGTTCTATGTGCTGTTGGAAAGAATGTGTATTTTGGTGTCATTGGGTATTGTGTTCTATAAATGTCAACTAGGTCTAGTTGGTTTATAGTGTTCAAGTTTTCTATGTCTTTCCTAAATTTATATCTATGTGTTGAATAAATTATTATGAAGTAGGTGTTAATATCTCTAACTAAAATTATGGCTTTATCTGCTAATCTTTGCAATTTTACCTATTTTTGCTTTATGTATTTTGCAACTGTGTTAATAAGTGCATGAATGTTTAGGATTATAAAATAAAGTCCTTTTTTCCTGGTAATATTTATTTGCTTTAAAATATATTTTGTCTGATATTAATATAGACACTTTTGCTTTCTTTTGATGAGCATTCACACGCTATATATATTTTGTTCCTTTTACTTTTAACAAATTTGTATCTTGTTCAGTCTTCTAGCTTGATGAACATATGGAATACAGTTATAGTTATGTGTAGTTTTCCTTGTTTATTATTGCTATCATTTCTATAATTTCTGGATTAGTTTTATTTTTTTCTCCTAATTATGTTATATTTTTCTGCTTCTTTACATATCTAGTATTTTTTAAATGGATACCAGATGTTATGAGTTTTATCTTGTTAGGTGTTTGGTAATTCTGATTTTCTTATAGATATTTTTAACTTTGTTCTAGATACAGTTTAGTTACTCGGAAACAATTTGATCATTTTAAGTCTTGCTTTAAAGCTTTGTTAGGTGGGATAAGAGCAGCATTTAATTGAGAAAAAATATCCTCTTATTACTGAGACAAAATCCTCCCAGTAAAATCCTTCCTGATGAGTTATCTATGATGAGATTTTTCACCCTGGCTGATGGGAGTAGACATTATTTCTATTTCTGTTTAAGCTGCATGCATTCTTTATAAAAATCTTTTCAGGTGGTTATTTTTTTCTTAAACTTGGATTGTTTCCTTATGTACATGTACTGATTAGTGCTTACTTGAATTCTCAAAGGGGACCCAGCTTATTTCTAAAGTTTTCTGTCTGTATAACTTACTCCTCTCTGATACTCTACCCTGCAAGCTCTAACCAGCTTACCTCACTGAACTCCCAACTTTATCACCTCAACTCAGGGGACTGCTAGGCTCTGCCTGGGCTTCTCTTCTCTGTCAGCCAGGTTCTCCAGGAAGAACATATTGAGACAGAGCTAGGATTACTAGAGGTTTATTAGAGAGTATAACTGTGAATGACAAAAATGAGGAAGAAGCAGAATTATATAGCTAAGGTTTTAGATCACATGAAGATATGAAAACTATGAATAAAAAGGGGAGTCGAAGAAAGATTGAGCAGGCAGAACTATAGACCACAACATGGAGCTGATAAACTCTCAGCCAATTCAACAGGAAACTCTAGAGCAAAGACTGCTTGGTAGAGGAGACTTACATTTGAAAGAAATGGCCAGACCTGCTCTCTCACTGTGTGCAGGCAGGCTGCTTGGGAAGAACATGGCCTTGGTTAAAAAGCTGAAGCAGATACTGAAGGTTCTGAGAACTGTAGGACTTGAAGATAAATGGAAGTCCTTTTTCTAAGGGAGATCAAAACAGCACACCTCTACAGCTGATAGTTACATTCTACAGAAGTAATTATAACCTTTCTTAGTGAATAGATACCACTTAAACCAAATCTGTACTTTAAGTTATAACATTTGTTCTTTGTTGATTAAGCCAAATAACACCCAATAAAGATTTGTTGAGTACCTACTATATGCTCAACACTGTTCTTGGAACTGGGAGTATGGTGTTGAATAGATATTATACCTACTTTCATTGCTCTTATATTGCAGTGGGAATGCATTCAGTTGAGCCATGAAGTTATTAACTTTAGATATTATACAAAGTATACATACCAAACTTGAACTCTCTGAGGACTTAAGGTTATTGAGCCTACCCAACAGAAGAGGTCTGTGGGTAGGGTCCCAAAGATTGCTGACAGGAAACACAAAGGATATTTTCCTCCCTCCTTCTGTTGTTTCAAGGCCAGAACAGAAGATTTGCCTCTGAAAAAATAGCTAGTTTATGGGCAACCCAGAGGCTCCCTTCCTGGAGAGTGAAGAAAGGCATCTACACTTATTAATATAAGTTTGGCCCCCTCTGAGTCTGTACTTTTAGTCCTGGAACGAAAGTCTAAATCCTGTTCCACAGGTTATGACTTGACTATAACAAGGGCCAAATGCCAATATGTTAAGAGCTCAACTTGGGCTCAGGACACATTCTTTGATATGCATTCATTTTATATCATTTTATAACGTCAAGCTGCCAATGCTTGCAATTTCATTCCAAAAGTGAAAATTCAATCACTTCTTATCTCCCTGTCCTGATCACATACACACGAAGTCCATGGTTTAATAAAATTGTTCCTATTTGCTTTTTTAAAGAACTATGATAAAGATACTAACAAATGATCTAGGTGGTAAAAACTAAAAATGTACAATATGAAAAAGGGCTTTGTAATTTAATGTTGTTATTAATTGTCTCATTCGCTTACTATAAAGTAAGGCACAAATCAAATTTGGTATTTGATAAGACGTATATAGTTCTTTAAAAATGGGAAGCTATTTTCAGAAACTAAATGTGTAGGATGAAAATCAGCTTTTGAGGGATAGGATAATTTGGGAAATAATTTCCGCTGATAATAATTAATCAAATTTAACATTCCTCTTTAGAAGTCTTAAGATTTTTTTCACTGAGTCACTAATTTATCTGGAAAAAGATGTCAGTAGATAATAAATATTTTAGTAATGCAGTTTTCTATCAAAATCTAATTGCCTTTTTATCATGGACAGATGGAATTTAGTTTGATACCACTTGAGCACTGAAGACAGTCTAGGCTCTGCAGCGGGGCCGGGGCTCTGAAATCCTAACCTCCAGTAGAATCAGGAATAGATTAGGGGCTAGAAAGACCTCCAACTCCTTCCACAAGCCCCAATCAACAATGCAAATATTGATTTGCACCTTTTAAATACAGATTGGGGCAATGCAACTGAATTGTAGTTGAATATGCAGAGGAAGGCTGAGCCCCTAAACCTCAAACCTATGAGGAAATTTTTGTCCCCAAATAAATTGAGGAGACAGAGAAATATATTCTCTTCTATCCAGACCTCCTTGTAGTCTGATATGATTTATATTATTTTAGTATATTAATTCATGAGGATAACAGATTTCAGGTTATTTTTATTCTTAGGTATTTAGTAGAAAGACAACTTTTTATTATATTAATTTAATAAAATACAGAAGATCCCAGCTACTTTATGAATTCCACTAGCCAGAACACAAAATAGGAGACTAACCTAGTGTGGATGGTGTGGGTCGGTTTGAAAGTTTTTACTGAGGAACAGATAAGTTCAAATAGGAGATGAGAGCAGTTCAGGTAGAGAGAACACTTTTTAGATCTCAAGCAATAGAAAAATGTAATATTTCTCATATTTTTGAAGGAATTAAATAAAGAGCATAGGTCTGAGAATAGTGCAAGGTGAAGAGAATAGTGCAAGGTGAAAGCGTAAGGTGAATCTGGGAAAAAAAAGCAGGAGATGTGAACCAGACTAAGTAAAACTTTGGTTTGACTCTCTTATCATAAAACCCACCTGCCTATCTCTCTCTGTCTCTGTCTCTGTTTCTGTCTGTCTGTCTGTCTCTCTCTATATATATCATTTATTCATGTTTATTTGTTTGTTTTTATTTGTTTGGATCATCACTATTCTGAGCACTTGATATATATTAACTTATTTCCCACAACGACAATCTAATAAGATAGATGATATTATCTTTCCCATTTTATAGATAAGGAAAATTAAGTTTGAAAGGTTAAATAGCTTGTTCAAAGTTACATGTCTACTGGGTGGTAGAGCCAGGTTTCTGATCCAGAACTATACCTTTCTCCCAAGAACACTAAAGGATTTTCAGTGGAGGAGAGATACCATCTGTTCTATTTTTAAGAGACTGTTTTACCCAGAATGTGGAGAAGGAATTTGTAAGAGCAGGTAGACCTGTGAGGCTTCTATTGTAATATTATAAATGAGAAACAATGGTGCCTTGAAGTATAGCAGTGACTGAAGATATGGAGAAATGAGATTAATTAAGAGATGTTGAGGATTTACACTTGACAGGACCTGATGATTAGAGGTGTCAAGGATGACACCCATAATACTGGCAAGAGCACACAGGAAGGTGGTGGTGCCATTGAATCAATCAGGCACACTAAAAAAGCAACATATTTGAAGAGAAAGTTGGTAAATTCAGTTTTTCATGTGCTGAGTTTGGAAATGGAATGTGGTATAGGTATTTTATTTAATAGCTGGGCCTAAGGCAGGTAGGTAAAGTCTGGGCTGGTATATGAACTTGAGATTCAACCTTTTATAGATAGTATAGATATTAAGTAAAGCCATGAGAAGAGAAGAAATTGCTTAAAGAGAAGGTAGACTGAAAAGAAAAGAATGCTGAGGAATGAAGAATTAAATAGAAAACAAAAACAAACCTATTTAAACCTTTGATAAATCTACAGAGTTGCCTTACTGTGCTTTAACATATTTTCTAAATTATGAAATAATGACTGCAGTTTGTGAGAACCAGGCTTTTAATTAGAATATTAATTTAAACCTTGGATCCATGGCATCTTAAAAAACAAATAAGTATTAGTGATGCTTGCTGTGGTCATGTACAGAATGCCTCAGAAGCTGGTCTTAACTATGATGCTTCCTGTCACCCCAGAATAAGGATTAATTGTACACTGTGCTCTGGAGTAGCCATGGATGGTAAAGACAGATCACTAGAGATTAATACCCCATATCACAAAGGCAAGATACTTTTGTTTCTTTTACTTGTTTTTTTTTTTAAATTTTATTTTATAATAAAAGCTTCTTCTCTGGAAAATTTCTTCTTGTTCCAAATGTGAAATATTGTGTGCCAGGAAACAATATATTTACTGCATTCTTTGAGATTCATTCTGTTGATTACATACATGTTAAGAGATTGAAGATTTGGGAAGAGCAGAGAGCAGATGGGTATGGTCTAGCATATTAAGTAGTATCATTCCATATAGGTACTCAGCAGATGATTGATAAATACTTACAGATTTGCCTGACAGATAAGAAGATATAAGTTTTGTGTGTTTATAAATTACATTCACTATTCATTCATTAACCCACTCATCATCACTTATTATCCTTTCAGTGAAAATCTACTATGTTAAACATACTTGTCTTTTGAGCTTTACCAATGCTCAGATATGATGCATTTGTAAGACACCTAAATAGAAATAAAGCTTTAATAATGTGTTTAAACGTATACCCAACTGTAGTGCTAAAGTGACAAAGATAAACAATTGGCAAAAATATGGTACAAATACTTTAAATAACTGTCAGTATCTACTAAAGTGGAACATATGCATTCTCTATGATGTATCTGTCAAGTTGGATATCAACAGAAATGTGTACATGTGTTCACCAAAATATATACTAGAAAAGGTATAGCAGCACTATTCATCATAGCCATAAAATGTCCATCAATACTTAAAAGAAAAGTAGAATACTTTATGGCAATGAGAATGAACACTACAATTATAGACATAGACAATTATTTTTTTGACAAAGGCATCAAGTTATTTTAATGAGGAGAAATATCTTTTTGAACAAATGGTGATAGAACAACTAGATATTAAAAATTGGGTATTAGAAAAGACCTTACACAATTTGCAAAAAATAATTTCAGATCCATCATAGACATAAACATGAAAGCCAAAATTATAAATTTTTTAGAATCAAAAAAGGGATAATATCTTTATGCCTTTGTTGTAGAAAGATTTTTATTACATATACAAAAAACACTAACCATAAAATAAATGGTAAATTGGACTTAAAATGATAATCTGTGCTATAAAAAAAAACACATAATTTTAAGAAAATGAAAATGTAAGTCAGAATGGGAGAAAATATTAAGTCTAAATATCTGACAAGGAACTAATATCCAGAAATATAAAGAATTCCTACAAATCAACAACTAAAAATGTGAACCACCTAATTTAAAAATGGGCAAGAGACTTCAACAGACATTTCATGAAACAAAATATAAGCTCACAAAAAGGTATTCAACATCATTAATTATATTGGAAATGCAAATTAAAACCACAATGAGATATCGCTTCATACCCACTAGAATGACTAAAGTTAAAAAGATTGATAGTACTAGATAAAGGTGAGGACATAAAGCAACTGAAATGCTCACACATTGTTTGTGGGAATGCAAAATGGTACAGCTACTTGGGAATACAATTTGGCAGTTTCTAATAAAAATTAAATATATATCTCATTTCTTTCTTTATAAAATTGGCTAGGAGTTCCAGTACTCTACCAGATTGATATTATGATTATGGCCTGCCTTGTAGTGTTTTAGATCTTAGGGGAATACATCTAAAACTTCTTCATTAAGTTGAATTTTGATTGTATATTTTTGGATATTTTTTTTTTTACCAATCTAAAGGTGTTCCTTTTTAACCTTACTTTGCTGAGACTTTTTATCATTCTTAAAAATTGAATGAATGTTATCTACTATGCATTCTAAATCAAAGTAATCATAGGATTTTCTCATCTTTTTCAAAATGGTGACTTATGTAAAAAGATTTGCCCAAGTTCAACTCTCTTTGCATTCCTGAAATAAAACTACCTTGATCATAACATATTACTATTTTTAATTAACAGGATTTTATTCATAGCTAATATTTAATTTATTATATTCATATTTATATTCATAAGTGAAATAAGGAATTTAAAGAAAATTTGAAGGAAAAGATAAATTTATTATTTGCAAATGATATTATGTACTGAAAACAACTAAAAAATCAACACAGAATAAGAGTGTTTGCCAGGTTCACTGAATATAAGATTTTCCTCTAAAAATAAAAAAAAATTATGCCAAAATAACTATCTATCAAATATATTAATTATTGTATTCATAGTAGTATCAAAAATAGTAAGTATATTGGAATCAACTTTAAAAAACATAATAACTATGCAGAAACTTAAAAAACTCTAATTAAAAAATCTAAAGGATGAAGAGATACTCTGTATTCTTTGATAAGACAAATTAATATAATGTCAAATGTATAATAATATAATGTCTATAATGTCAATTACTCTATGAATTCAAAACAATCAAAATTTCAGTTGGAGCTATTAAGGAATTTGATAAACTTACTCTGAAATTCATTTGCAAATTACTAATTTAATTATTAAAAAGAAGAAAACTATAAGGAGTAACTAGGCCTACCAGATATTATTGTTACAAAGCTTTAGCAATAAAATATCACAGTGTTGGTACAAGAAGAGTACCAACACAAACAGAGAAGAGCACAGAGAATTCAGATTCACAACTCAGCTTTCAGGGCTCAGCTCCTCTGGCCTGAGTTTGCTCTGATCTGGTTCTTCCTCCAGGAGCTGCTTCTCTACTCTCCCCCACTCCCCTCATGTGTCCACGCTGTTCTCACGTGATTTCCTGGGCTAGACATCAACAGCTTCTCTATTTCTAACTTCCCCTGCCTGTGAACTCTTCCTTAGAGATATCTAAAGTGAGGCTTTGCTTCCCTCTAATAAGCTTTAGAAATGTCTGCCACACTTGTTAACCCAGGAGCAGCACTGCTCTCTCATCTGGATGCTTATAAATATAATGATTTGTGAGAGATAGAGTACAGCACACCTCAGAACTGTTCTGCCCCAAAGACTAGGGAGCTGGGGAATTATCTACCAGCCCCATCCATCATTGGACAGAACTGCTCCTCCCGCCCCCTCTTCTCTCACACTTCTAGTCCACCCTTTCTGTAGTCTGAGCATGTGTCCCCCACCAGAGATAGGCCTTAATCTGAGAGTCAGGGGTGGTTACTGTAACATGCTGTCTGTTGCCTGTATGAGAAGGATGGGCATCAAAGCAACTGCTGTGGTACATTACTGCAACCTTTCTCCAGGCAGATTTCAGAGAGCCTTGTAGAACCTTGAGGTTTTGAAGAAACTGGTTAGGAAAGTCACAGCTATATTTGAGTGGTGGTGCTCTACTCCTATTACTTGAAATTCTGTGGAAACGACTGGAGTTTGGGCTAAGTGCCTCTAAGTTATACTTAAGTTAAAAGTAGAGTGAAGTTTTTCTTTGTGGAAACCTCTAGTGACTGAATAATACCTTAAGCTCTAAGAAAATAATCTCTTTCTTTTGCTAAGGCTGAGTTATTAACAATATTCAGTTTTTCAGGAGACTGTTACTTATCTTCTCATTTTAGGGATAAAATTCCTACTCAGTTGCCAATATCACTGATCTGCATGAAAAAACACACCATCCTGAATCCTGAGAGAGCCACCAAACTCACAGTCACTCTCACAACCAGAAAGAGTGCCCGTAGTTGGAGCTCATCACAGTGTGGAAGTAGAACATTAATGGACATCAGAAACCACAGAGTTTCTCTTGGGAGGTAGTGCTTGAGATAATGGCCCTATTTTGCAAGCAAATAGCTTAGTTGTAAAGGCCCAGCCCTTGGTACCTAGTTAAGGGCAGTGTAAATAGTGGGGAAAGCATTAGACTTCCAAAAGAGTAGGATCAAGATTCCACTTGGCCATGCACTTGTGTGATATTAGATATATAATTTAACCTCCCTAAGCATCAGTTTCTCCTTATGTCAAATGCACATTAACCTAATTCACAGGGACATTTCAATAATCAAATGGAATAAAAATAAGCAATGTGTATACCATCGATATTATTGATACAATAATAAGAAAAATCTCTTCTTACAAGAAATGGATTTTACTTATTCAAAGAGTTTGTTAGTCATTGAGAGGAACTCTGGAATTTTATAATTTAATATCAGATTAATGTCAGGATTGAGAGTATTACAAGTGATCTTAGGGCTGTCCATAACCACATTCATTATTATGAATGTTCATTAGTTTTTCAGGACCTAAGAAAAAATTTTCCTGGTCTCTTTCATTGAAGCCTTCTCTATTTGTAAAATCATCACATGGAACCAACACTATTTTTTTTCACGTATGATGTTATTAGATAAAAAACACATGTAAGTGATAAGAAATCCTTCTTGAGCCATAAAGACTTGGAAAGGAGCAGTTCAGAAGTTAAGTAAAAAAGGCATTTCCAACTTGCCAGGCAGGTGAAGCAGGCTGCAGGGGAACTTAGTCCATTCTGTGAATGGCTGGGTGTAGGTCTGTCAGCAAATACAAAGGAGTAGGAGAAGTTAAATAGGAAGGCAGGCTGCAGGCTCTGGGGCAGCAGTTCTGGTCTGATGTTCACCTAGGTCAAATCCTGCTATAATTATGACCAAGAATATGCTACAAGCAAGAATAAAGCTCATTGATTCCTTGAATATATGTGGAAGCATAATATGAATCAGGTAGGAATATAAGTGTTGCAGGCTGAGATGATTAAAAAAAACATTTGTGGAAGAAGTGATTCTTCTGATGCATCTTGAAAATGGTAGGAATTGAAAAGGCCAAGGAGAGAAATGAAGAATTTAGAGGCAAGGGGATGTTACTTATGATGTTTAATTCTAATTATATCATGGTTGTTGTTTCTATTATGAGTGGGACAATTTATTTCTTATTACATTTTCTAATTTGTTTTGCTAATGGATACTGATTTAAATACATTGACTTTCTAACCAGCATCTTTGCTAAACTCTCTTATCATGTAATGCAACATGTGGTTTTTCACCGCCTCCTTTTTAGTATTTGGATAGTTCTCAATCTTCCCGAAGTTTCTAACCCTGTAGAGACACAGACCCTCTCCAAAATAGGCTCTCATAGTCTCTTGTCTTCCCTGATTGCAAACACTTTCGTTGTTACCTAGTCTAATTGGGGATGAGGGAGGAATAATGTATAAATATTTCCCATTCAAATGATCCTGTAATGGCATGCAAAGTTAGATTTTTGTCAGTTGTCCTCAGCTCCTTCTTGTTTCTTATATTTATTATCTCTGGAGATGCAGCGCTCTTGGTATGTCTTACAATTTTTCATCAGTATCCTCTTGATGGTGTTTTGGACTGTGATTAAAATGTTTAGACTGATCTCATCGATTTTCTTTCATTCCCCCCACCTCCACCCCATAATTTCTTGTCCTTCAAGGGTTCTACTTGTTTGTGAGCACAGTAATGTGTATGGACATATAAAGGAGTATAGAGGAGTGAGACTAGAGTAATTGTTGAAATAGAAGCCTACTTTTTTCCTAAAGGGCAGTCAGTTGTTCCAGTACTATTTAAGTCCTCCATCTTTTTCCAATGTTTTGAGAGGTTCTCACTTCATAAAGTGAATTTTCAAATCTTATTGGAATTTTTATTGAATTTTTTATATATAGGTATAATTTTTTGTATATTTAGGTATAATTTATGTACTTTAATATTGTTTTTCTAGCCATGAACATTTATTTCACCATTTATTTATGCCTTTTTTTATATCCTTTAGTAAATTCTTATATCTTTATCAATAAAGTTCTTGCACATCTCTTCTGCTGTTTATTCTTAGGTGTTTTATTATTTATGTTGCAATGTGAATGGGATCTTTTGAAAAGTGATATTTTCTAATAATTATTGCTGTTACATAGAAAGGTTACTATTTTTTTCACTCTTTTTTTGTGGTTCAGTTGGCTATTTTTATTAAACTATTTTTCTAGTTCACTAATCCTTCGGCTAGTTTCAATCTGCTATTAAACCTATCTACTGGGTCCTTGATTTCAATATTACAATTTGCAGTTTTGGAATGTCCTTTTGATTCTTCAAACTCCAATATCTAGTATCCATAATCATCTGTGAGTTTGCTTTTGTTGGCTATTTTTTCCTTGGGATTTATTGTATGGGTCTTGTGCCTTGGCATGCCTACTAATTTGTTATTGAATACAGGACCTTGTTTATTAAAAAAAAGTAAGAGACACCACATGATGCTAATTTCCCATCAGAGATGGTTTACTTTTTCCTCTACAGGGAAGTAGAGTATGGAGACAATTCTCTTGAGCAGCCAGTGACTAAATCAGAGTTAAGCCTGATCTGTAGTTTATGTAAGGCTCAGTCTACCTGGTTTTCCCCTGTTTCAAACCAGTGACTTTTCTTGGCTTTCATATGAGAGTGTGACAGTTATTTGCCTTAATTGAGAGACTGATGGAATTTCCATTCTGCTTTTTAGATGTTTTAGGCTTAACTATATATAAAAATATATGACTGGACAGATAAATAAATAAATGTAAATAATTTTATAATAACAATGTGGAAATATACCAGTAAAATTTTAACTGAGATGAACATTTTGCTGTATATACAAATATTAAACCACTATGTTAGACACTTGTAACTAATATAATGTATATCAATATTACCTCAATAAAAACAAAATCTGTGAGTGCTGAGGACAATAAAAAAATTTTATTGTCAATTTTATTTTATTTGAACTTAACAAACCTAAAGCAAACCAAACGAATTATTGAACTTCAGAGTAATGTTTCTTCACTTCAAGTAATAATTCAAGTATAAAGGCAATAGAAGACATACTCAACTGTGAAAACATTCAAAGACAATAACACTACAAGGACTTTTTGAAAAAATACTCCATAATGAAATCCAGCCAAACAACAAAAAAAATAGAAATAAAATATAGAGCAAGAAAGAAGTTGTAGCAGAAGGCCTAGTGAAAAGCATTGAATCCCCTTAAACATACAAAGACTGGAGGAATTAGAATTCAAAAAAGAAAAAAAAAACCTGTAAATGTTACAAATGATAAATAAATAAATTAAACAACAAAATGTGGAGGTAGAAAGAGGAGAGAAGAAGGGGGTATAAAAACGCTAATTAACTCATTCATAGCTGGGAGTCAATGGGAAGGAAAAGGCAAATGTGTGTAAAGGTCAACCTTCCAGGGCATGGAGAATACAGGAGAAGAGTGGAGAGGGTGGAGAGAAGAGTAAATATGAGACATCTTGCATAGGGTACTTGCATAAATGCCATGCCACTGCTTTCCTCTTGCTGATGTTTAAGTGATTCTGTCCAGATCTTCTTTATACCTAACATAGTGTGCGGTAATTCTCCTTAGTTTAGTACCCATAACACCTAATGTGAGTTTGTTTCTCTTTCCCTCCAAATCATACTTCAAGTGTAAGGTGTTGCTTACATTTTTCCTCTCTGGTGCTAAGGTTTATGGAAATAAATATGGGAATATGAGGGTTGGTAGAGTTTAGATATACGATTTGAATTTTGCTCTTTCTTCTTAGATTTCCATTAAATTTTCAACATTAATGGTTTCTCTACCAACAAAGGAGTCTATCCATTCCTGGGCTTTGGATCATTTCTCCAAGATTCTTTTCCACATCTATGATTTCAAAATCTGTAATAATACTTCCATTTTTCCTTCTTTCAGTAAAGATTTTAGTTCATCTAGTGAAAATTTCATTTCTTCATATTCTTTTGCAATGCACTAAACTCTTTTTTATCTTAATTTAATAACTTTGCAGCTCACTACTATTGCATTTTACCTTGCCTTTTACTTCTAGTGATTTTCTTTATATAAACAATAGCTTCTTTAGTCTTTTGAGAACATGTTTTCCAAAATAACTGTCCATTTCTTATAATAAATAACTTCACTCATCCACTGTTACTCTAAACTTTTAGGAGACTATTCTTCTCCCCTTCTTTTGCATATATTCTTATAGATCGAAAGCTTTTTTTCTTGCTTTTATTCAAATAAGGCAGAAACTATCTAGACTCTATCTTTGTTAAAAGACTAAATGTGTGGAATCCCTTGACTTTACTCTTTGACAGCTTGGATACCAGTCAAATCTCCTTGTCAAATCTACTCTTTAGAGGAGAGGTTGATATGGACAACATCCAGCCAAACTCTTAACATTGAGCAGGCATTTGTCTAATGCAGCTTGGTTGTACAGAGGTGGGAACTTCCCTATTCCCAGTTCTTGGCTGTTTGACACTTGGAATAGATGTAATACATGAGAAGCTATAATTACAGAGATGAACCACAGCTAGGCATTTTTCTGCCAAGAAATTTCCATGTTACAGACCACCTCACTGTAGGGTCTACACATCCTTGATTAAACTATTCCATTCTTAATGCATTCCCCCTGCCAACATACAACCCCCATGTTTGGTCTGATGATTCATCGCCTCTGAATGAATGTAGAGAAACAGCAAAAGTGTCAGTGATCTGCCTACTTGAGGAATGTAATTAAGAATTGACAGACCATATTTAAAAATTCTTTTCAGAGTTAGACTCTCTAGACTAGGAGTTGGTTGATAAGAAAGAATAGAATATTTTTTACCTTTTTTCAAGTTGGTGGCAAATCACAATAGCTTTTTTTCAGTCTTACTCCATAAGTTTTCATGGTTAATGTAAATTTCTCTCAGCTTCCATATTAGTTTTTGGTGGCATTCTGAATTTTCATCTTTTGGAGATCCTCATCATGGGAAGTTTTGAGTGTACATCACTGCAACCAGAATGGTGCCATTTCAACTGGAAGCAACACTCTACTGGCCCTTAAAAATAAAAAAACTTGTCTGAAATTTGGACATAAAGTATATAATTATTCTTTCTTGGTCTGGAGAAATTTAAAAATCTCTCTACCCTTCTAAACAGACTTCTCCTTAATGGGATTTGGGCCTTTACTTGAAAGAAGAATTCCATAGGTGGTGTATAATTTTATGTAAATTTACTTTATATTTGAGTCTAGAAGCATTATTTACTATGTGCATGAACATTTTAAGTAAATTAACTTCAGTAATAATTATTGCTGACTGAAAGAATCAATAAAGAGAAGTATGATTAATAAATACGAAATTTCTTCCTTGTCTGTTTTATAATAATGAGACTGAACTGCATGTTTAGCTTCTCTGTGGTGTGACTGATGGAAGCAGATTCTAGAAATTAACTGTGGAGCCTTTGTGACCTTTCAGTAACCCCACTGCTAACATTTGTACAATACACCGAGACTAGAGATACCAACATGGCTCCTTGGAGATTAATTCTTTTTCCTGGTTTCTCTCACCAATAAATATAGAACTAAATCACACCAACAATTTTCCTTTGGCAGCTAATCTATCTTTTTATTTCTCTGATATGAAAAAACAATTTTTTTCTCTCTTCCATATATATCCATGTCTATACCCATCCTTTCCTCTTGCCATATAGATGTGGTTAATGCCCTCAGTTCATCAAGTCTTACTTTTTTCAATAAGGTCTACTTTGACAGTGTATGAAAAATATGCAACCCAGCCCCTCCTCTTGAGCCCCTCAATCTCTCTTATAATGCTGCATTTTTATTCACCTTCTTAAAAACCGTAATTTTATATTTATTATGCTCTTTGTCATTTTATATCCTCTCTCCCCATCAACATTACTAGGATATAAACTTCATTAGGGTAGGCTTCTTTGTCTGTTTTCTTCATGGACATATCTTAAGTATCTAGTACAGTGTCTGGCATATAGTAGATGTTCAATAAATGTTTTGAAGGTATGAATGAATGAGTGCTCTTTCTTCAGTCTGTACTTCAGAGACTTGTCTCCTCTGGAATTTTGCTTATTAATTTTTTTCTTTTCTGTAATATATAACTATTGTGCTTTCCTGCACACCAACTACTCTAGAGGGTATGTCTCTTTTGTTTTGGTAGTTTTTATTGAAGGTGTATATTGAAATTGTGGATTATTTGACCATGGTGTTTTTGGATAATGAAGTTCTGACTAGGGTATTTGTTAGATTTGGTATGTATTTTGAAGGCAGAGCCAATAGGTTTTGTTTATTAGTTGGATACCTCAGTGTGAGAGAAAGAATGGAGTTAAAGGGATGCCTAGATATTGCACCTGAATCCAACATTACAGAATTGTAATTTACTGAGATGGAGAAGATTGAGGGAGGAACAGCTGGGCAACAAGGTGGGGATGGGATTGGAATCAGAAATTCTGTTTATGATATATAAATTTGAGACATCTATTGGGCATACAAGTTGGACATATTGACTAAGTAATTAGATATCACAGAATGAAGTATAGGGGAGAGGTCAGGGCTAGAATTATAAATTTATGATTCCTAATTATGTTAATGGTATTTACAACTTTAGGATTAGATGAGATCACCTAGGAAGAAAATGTAGAAAGAGAATGGCTCTGAGGAGTTTCTCTCAGAGATTCCAATCTTTAAAGATTCCAAAGGTAAGGAGAATCCAGTAAAGGGGATATAAGCTTCATAAGGGTGGACAGCTATTGAAGGAAAGGAGACTAGAAACTATGGCATTCCAGAGGGTAAGAAAATGAGGGTTTAAGGGGGAGTCAGTGATCAGAGGTGACAGATGCTATTAGTCATTCAAGTAGGGTGAGGACTGTAAATTGCCCACTAGATTTAGCAACTGGAAAGCCATTAGTGACCTTAGTAAGAGCAGTTTCAGTGGAGGTTTGAAGGAATAAAACAATTGGAGTAGTTTGAGAGAGACTGAATGGAAAAGCTAAACAACTCTCTCAAGGACTTCTATAATAAAGAGAATCCATGAGTTGGAATAGTCAATGGAGAGATGCAGGGATTAGAGGAGAAAAGGAATGAGGCAGGCAAGAAAAAGGATGATGAGGAGAACATGTTCTTGAGCTGGCAAATGGATACGAGATCCAGTGACCCAGAGAAGGAGTTGGCCTGAATATTCTGGAAGAGCCCAGAAACTTTGGAGACATGGTGACTAAAAGGACATAAGATTGTAAAGTCAGATCTTGTTGTGAAAAGCTTTGAATAACATACTTAGAGCAGGAAAAAGGTATGATTACAGAAAGATATGGTACTATGGACTGCTTTTAGGCCAAAACTTTAAAAATTAGTAACTCACACTGTTATTTCTTTCTTCTAAGTGACTCTTCTCCAAATTTAGACTTCTTTTATTCTTTCTCCTGTAGCTAGATCATTTCTAATTTGCTTTGCTTTGTTTTTGCATTTTGGCCAGAGTTTATAGTTGTTATCTGCAAAGATCAAGTCCAGTATATTCTACTTGGCTATATTGAAATCAGAAGTTAAGTCTTTTATATTCTTGGCAAAAAATGCCAGTTGTATGAACGATTCCAATTTTAAGAACCTAAGGCACAATTTCTAGACCCTTTGTCAATGTCTTGTGGTCTCCTTCAGATGCCAGCAGTTGTTGGTTCTCCCAAGTTGGAGTGTTTTAATTGAAACATAGTATCATGGTCTTACCACACTTTCCAACTAGATGATATTATCAGAAAAATATACTGTACTCTGAGAAGTAAACTGAACATTGAAAGGAAGGACCCAGGTACTGACAATAAACTTTTTTCTAAGTCATCTGGTCTAAAGTAGACCTTGGCTCCAATACTTAACGGCTTTTAAATTCCATAGCACTTGATGTTTCCTGTGCTAATTTGACAAGGTCACTTTGTGCATATGTATTAAATGATCAGTGATTCCCCAGTGAGTATAACATTGCTTCACATCTGTTTCTTGATTTCTCTTGATTTCTCTTTATAATGACTAGTAGGAATAAACCATATATAGAGCTAAGTGATCAAAAGCATCATTCCTGAGAAAATCAATTTATATTTACTCAGCTTGTTCAATCAATATCAAATTAAGCCAAGTCATAATATAGAAAATGAAAGCTAGATCATACCAAGCCACTGATTCATCCCACACAAAGCTATTTGAGTCCCTCTTTAAAAAAATGGTAAAGTAAATTTGATGTTAGATACTCAATGATGGCTTGAAATCATGTTGGTCCATATAAAATCTTCAAGCTTCCTGTATGCTCAGTATAACATCAATACAAATCATCAAGTCTGAGTGGATTTTGACAATAATAGACCAGGTTTTCTAGAATGTAGTGAGTGAAGAATTAAATTATTATAAACTGAGAACTTCAGGTAGAAATAAAAATGATAAGCTCTTTATTAAGCAGGACATAATTCAACAATATAGGGAGCTTGGAAGCGTTATCTTAATAGGAAGTCAGCAGTGTGGCTGCAGTACCAATCAGACCTCAGCTTCACAGGTCAGGACAAATAGAACCATTATCATCACTATCAGCTGAGCTCTGTAGTGTGCTTGTCATGGTTCATAACAGAACAGAATGAGAAATGTGTTTTTCAGTGGATAATAACTTATTTATTCAAAATTATGTATATTTTTGGGCAATATGCTAAAATGAGTAAGACATACTCTCTGGCATTGAAGAACTTGAGATTTAGCTGGAAATGATAAAATATCACCAAAGTGTGCCATAAATTGTCATAAGTAGTTCTGTAGCAGTATGCATGGGCTACCATGGGCTGTAAGGGAAGGGGTCAGTGTACCTGGTGGGGCCACAGGACAGGCAGAAGTTCAAGAAGGGCAGGGCATCAGGACATAGTATGGCAGCTGAGATGAGTAACCGTTTATCAGGTATAAATGGCAAAGGAAGGCATTACAGCTATAGAAACTGTTAGAGCAAAGACAGGCTTCTCTGAGGACATGTCAATAGTTTGGGATGGTAGAATATTGGGGGCAAGCAATAAGACTGAAGGCAAAAGCAAGGGCCTTATCAGCTGACGTTATTTAAGCTGGGAAGGAGCAGATTTGAACCAGGACACCATAGGACAGGCAGTGAGAAGTTTCAGAGGAGGGACTTTGGAGTAACTGAAGTCCTGATGCTGCCACTTCCAGGCATGTGTGAACTTGGTCTGCTAACTAAGCTTAAGCTTTAGTTTCACAATTCAAAAATAAAAATGTGATGTAGGTCCTGAGTCCTCTAACCTTATCTCATTTAACTCTTCCTTTGTTCACTAGGTTATAGCTACAGCAGACATCATTTTTCTTTCCAAGGACTAAAACTTACTCTTGCCCCCAGGCCTTTGCTTTTGTTATTTCTTAGCTTGAAATGGTCTCTGTCTAGCTCAAGAATGTTACTTCTGGGTTACATTGCAAGTACAATTTTATAATAAACTGCCAAACAATTTTTCAGAGTGACTACCATTTTACATTCTGACCAGCAATATATGAGAATTTCAGCTTCTCTTCAGTCACTACCATTTGGGATTACACTACATTTTTAATCTGTTCTAGTAAGTGTGTAGTGATATCTCATTTAAAGCATTTTTTTAAAAGATACATAGAAATTATTAACAATGGTTATCTTGGGGGAAACAGTTTGCAAACAAGAGGGAAGAGTAAACATTTTATTTGTAACCTTTCTGTTTGGTTTGGATGTTTTTATCTGTATATATTAGTTACATTTTTTTAGGTAAGCAGGATTATGGGCCATTGCTTGTGGTTTTATATTTGTATTTCTGTTTTAAAATCCATAATAAATGTTTAACAATTCTGACATTATTTCAAATTGGAAGTAAATGTCGACATACTTTTCTCTGTGTTGACCAAAATTAAAGTCAAGAAAAAGCTGCAGGCTTCTAATAATATTGGCTGTCCTAGTTTTACATTTCACTGTCTTAACATTCATTTACTCAAACTGAATATAATTATTCCCTTGTGTCTACAAATCTGCTAGATTACATCCTGTTCTAGACATGAATCCATTTGTTGCCTTCTGAAGTCAAACAAAGCAGGACATATTTTCCTGTTAAATGCCACACCTAATAGCATTTGGAATTTAATTGCTTGTCTTTTGTGCAACTAAAAGACAACACAGAAAACATCACATCATTCATTGCCTTTCCTGAAGTCTGTTTCCCCCATGATACTATTTTTACTCTCAACTTGATCATTTTAAGAGGAACATTTATACTTTATAGGTTTCTTGAGTAGGGTAACATAAGAGTGAATGTGTAAACACTGGTTATCTGATGTCTGAATAACAAATCTCAGAAAAGCCTGCAAACCCTTGTATTCACTAGAGCAGAAAAATTGCCTAATAAAGCAAAACAAAAGCAGCAGATACAGATTGAAGTAGGACCTGCCTATACCTGGCAGGGCAAGTACACTATGGCTGGCAGTATCATTTCAGTCACTTTCAAAGTCTTCACCTTTGAACCTGAATGGATTGACTGTGTGTTAAACCATGCTGATTGTTCACATATGTCAATGCCCTTTGGCCAAAGACCAGGAGCTTGGGTTCATTACTCAACAAAATGAAGAACACACACCATAGGGAACTATTGGTGTCTAAGTAAGAGGATGTTAGAAAGAGACTATCACAGATTGGGAATTTTACTGCATGATTCAGGAAGGAGTCTGAGGAAACAGGGCTTTTCTCTAAATGGGCTGTCACAAAGCACGGGCAATTCTATGACTATCTATTACCTCTAGAGTAGGGAAACTAGAATACACATAGAGTGCTTACTAGTAAAGAAATGGCAATTACTCATCTTAGTTAAGAGGGGGTGTCGGGTATTTTGTGGGCAGTACAGTAACCTTGATTTTGTCTGAGTTTAGAAAAAAGTAATGTAATGGCCTAGTTTTTTCTCGTTTAATCCGTGGTCTCAGAGTAACCTTGTCTGAGGTAGGTAGCTGTGAGGTTATTAATTCAATAAAATAATAATATAATATAACTGTGGGTGCCAGACCAGCTTCTGAATGTCAGTGGCTACTGCTTTATTTTCTTTCTCACAGGAGAAAAAGTGCTGAAGCTATCATGTTACAGCTTGCCATATGGACCATAGTTTGGCATATGTAATAGTTATATGGCTTTTAAATGTATTTCATTTATATACCATGGCTTTTTGACTTGGTTTTTAAATATGTTGCCATTATCCCAAGGTTAAATGCAAACATAAAACTCAAGACTTACCCATCATCCTGGAAATCAGTCTCCAGAGCCTGTCTGATCCAGCCTTCTATGTCTGGGCTATTTTGCCCATAATGACTATGAAAAATTGATGTCTTTTCTTCTTTTAATGATCTATCTGAAGGGAAGAAATTTCCACTGTTGCCTTCAGAAGTCCATTGCCTTCACTCTGACCCTTCAAAAATGTTTTTCTACACTACCTTCCATGAAGACACTCACTCTCCTGTGTAACTATATTCATGTCCTGGAGCAGGCTTTAGAACTAAGGACTCAAAACCAGGTAGGCTTTGCACTAGATTTGGCCAACTGGCCTGTTTTATTTTGTTTGCATTGTGTTTTATGAAGAGAAGACATTTTATATAAAATTTGTCATTTTACCTCTCTTGCAGAATCAGAATACTTGCCCACACTGGACAACAGTTGGGTTGGAGCTGAGTAATAAGTATTCCTTTAAGTTGTGCAAAGATCGACATAGTCCCTGCCACAACCTGCATTCCTGCCCTGTGCCACTCATTTGTGTTTTCTGCATGGCCCTCTTAACGTTTGAGTTCCTAACACTGGCACAGACTCTTTTACACTGTTGCTTTTTATATATTTCTCAAAATGGGCTACAGATTATCAGGTGTTCTATGGTATACTCAGTGCTACTCGATAAACATGGTAGATATTTCTAGAGTGTTAATTATGTTTTAAGGTTTAGAAAACATTATTTTTATTTTAAATCCAAAATAGATATGTTATGAAATACAATGAGATATAGATTTAAAACTAAACCTGTAAGTAAAAAAAAATAACTCTTGCTTCAGGCAGCTGCCTCAGGCTATGCCCTAGACCAGCCCATGGGGTATCATTGAGGACATATATACCCTTATCTTTGCCTTTGGAGTCACTTTGGTGGAAAAGTAATAAAAGAGCAGTCTAATACAATAATCTCAAGTTTATCTTTTTCTATTTTTGCAGACTTTGAGTGTCACAGAATTCTTGAAATAAAGAAAAATTCAGACGTTAACTAACTTTTAATTAACCAATTTATAGAGAATATAAAAGATATCAATATATAAAGTCAAGCTGGGCAGGGACAGAACCCAGATATACATATTTCCAGTCTTGTCCTATTAAATGTGTAATTGCTAACCATATGGCGAAAAGAGTTATACATATTATTATATAGTATTACTATCTCTTTGGTTTGATATTCTATTTGTTAATTATAGAATGGCAGAAATAACTTATAGAATGGCAGAAATAACTTATTTCTTAAAGAAATTGAAAAGTATTTTCTGATTGTAGTATAAGTACCTTTTTTCAAGTAAGTCTCAAATGGAAATTGCTGGGTATTCAGGAAAAATGTATTTGATTTTATAGGTTGGCACTTTAACCATGAATTTGCAATTACTGGAAGTGTGATAGTCGAGGTAGAAAGCATTAGTATTTCCCTCATCTTTGACAATATAATGAAAATGCCATATTTATAGGCAGCTGCCTGATGTAATAAGGGTCATTTATTTGTTTTCTCCTTTATAGTTTTTTTGGAACCTGTTACATGATAACTGTATATTTACCTTCATGTGAAACTATCAAACTCTTTTCCAAATAGATTATACTATATACTATTTTGCACTTCTCTCAACAGTATATGAGAGTTATGGTTGTTCTGCACCCTCAGCAGTAATTTGTATCATAGATTTTTTTAAATTTAGCTATTTTTGCAGTGTAATAGTATTTCATTGTGGTTTTAATGTGGGTAATTAAGTAACTAATGAGTAATGATATGTGTATTTTTTTTGTGCTTATTGGCACTTTTATATCTTCTTTGGTAAAGTTTGTATTCAAGTCTTCTGCTCATTTTTTTTAGGAGTTATTCATCTTCTTCCTAATGAGTTATAAACATTTTAAAAATATATTCTGAACACAAGTTTGTTTTTTTTTAATCAGATACTTGATTTGTCTAACTGTTTTATGAAGCAATTGTGCTATTTTACATCCCTGACAGCAATATATGAGACTCCTAATTCTACCACATCCTTATTAATACTTAATATAGCCAGTCTTCATAATTTTAGCTATTCTAATGGGTGTCTGTACTTATTAGACTTTATTTTATAGAATGTTTTTTGATTTACAGAAAATTTGAGAAAAATAATACAGAAAATTTTCATAGACCAATATACCCAGTTTCCCCTATTTGTAACACCTTACATTAGTATGGTGTATTCGTTATAATTAGTGTTTCAATATTGCTGAATTATCAACTAAAGTCTGTACACTATTTAGATTTCCTTAGTTTTTAAAAAATTATTAAATTTATTGGGGTGACATGGTTTAAGATTTATAGGTTTCAAGTGTATAATTCTATAGTACATTATCTGTATATTGCATCGTATGTTCACCACCCCAAATCAAATCTCCTTCTGTCCCCAAATATATGACCTCCTTTGCGCTCTTCTACCTCCCACTCCTCCCATCCCCCATTTTTGGTAACCACTATACTATTGTCTGTGTCTATGAGGTTTTGTTTGCTTGACTAAAACCTTTTGTTTTTAATTAATATATTTTTTTTATTTTTCAGTTATAGTTGGCATACAATATTAGTTTCAAGTATACAACATAGTGATTAGACATCTATATAACTAACAAAGTGATCACTCCCAATAAATCTAGTACCCATCGAACACCATACATAATTATTACAACATTATTGGCTTTATTTCCTATGCTATACTTTCTATTTTATAATACCAATTAGTACTTCTTAATCCCTTCTTTTCCACTGAACCCCTTAACCCTCCCTCTTATCAGGTAACCCTCAACATGTTTTCTTTATGAGTCTGTTTCTGTTTCTTTATTTTGTTCTTTAGATTCCACATATACATGCAATCATATGGCATTGTCTTCCTCTATCTGACTTGCTCCACTTAGCACACTCTGCTCTAGGTCCATCATGAAATATTTTTTTCCATCCCTTTACTTTTAGTCTGGTTGTGTCTTTTAATCTGAAGTGAGTCTCTTGTAGGCAGCATGCGTAAGGGTCTGGTTTTCGTATCCATTCAGCCACCCTGTTGTTTGATTAGAGCATTTAATTCTTTTTCGTTTGAAGTACTCATTGATAGATATGTAGTTATTGCTATTCATTATTTAGACTTTTGATACATATTTTTTCTTTTTCTTAAAGAAGTCTCTCCTACATTTTCTTAAATACTGGCTTTGTGGTTATGAACGCCTTGAGCTTTGTCTCGTCTGGGAAGCTCTTTATCTGTCCTTTGATTCTAAATGATAACTTTGCTGGGTAAAATAATCTTGGTTGTAGGTTCCGGGTTTTCATCACTTTGAATATTTTGTGCCAATTCCTTCTGGCTTGCAAAGTTTCTGTCAAGAAATTAGCTGACAGTCATATGGGGGCTCCCTTGTAGGTAATAACTGCTTTCTCTTGCTGCTTTTTGTCTTTAACCTTTGGCATCTTAATTATGGTGTATTTTGGTATAGGCCTTTTGGGGTTCATCTTGTTTGAGACCCTGTGTGCTCCTGGGCTGTGCTACTATTTCCTTTACTAGGTTATAAAAGTTTTCAGTTATTATTTTTTGAAAAATGTTTTCAATTCCTTGCTCTATCTCTTCTTCCTCTGGTATCCCTGTGATGTAGATGTTGGTATGCTTGATATCATCCCAGAGACTTCTTAAACTATCTTAAATTTTTTTGGATTATTTTTTCTTGTTGCTATTCTAATTGGGTGTCCTCTGCTACCCCACTCTCTGTCACTGATTCAATCCTTCATTTCATGCACTTTGTTGATTCCCTTTAATATACTCTTAATCTCAGATATTGTAGTCTTTATTTCTGACTGGGTTTCTATTATGTTTTCCATCTCCATTTTTATGTTTTTATCTCTTCATTGAAGTTCTTACTGAGTCCATCTACTCTTCCCCTAAGTTCCTTGAGCATTATTATAACCAGTGTTTTGAACTCTGCAACTGGTATATTGATTGTCTCCACTTTGGTAAATTCTTTTTCTAGAGCTTTGCACTATTCTTTTGAATGAGATATGTTTCTTTGTCTTCCCATTTTGGCTACCTCCCTGTATGGTTCTATGTATTAGGTAGGGATCCTAAGCCTCCCAGTCTTAGTAGAGTGGCACAGACCTGGGAGGGGTATGGTTGCATTCTAAGTTCAGCCACAGCCTATATACCTCCTGGGCCACTTAGTAAGTGTCACCAAGCAATCCACTTATAGCTGTCACCTGTCCTGAGCTTATTGGTACTTTAAGGGGCCAAGTCAGAAACCGAAAGCACTGCCACTGGTGTATAACTTAGGGCTGCTCAGCAAGAGGTACAGTGCACACTGAGGTTTTGTGAGACTTTGAGAGATTTTATGAAAGTGTGCAGCAGGAGCCAAGACAGTCCATTTATATGGAATAAATCACTGGAAGCTGCATAGATGGACCCACAAGTGAAGAGGGGTGGAGTCTCAGGACTAAATGGAGCACCTTCTGTTTCTAGGTTGATGGTGACTCCGATATGGCAAGCTTGTATCTGCAGGCTGGGATGGGGAGGGCTCAACAAAGGAATAATGGCCTCTGCCTAAACCTCTGTTAGAGAGAAAGCCACCCCTCCAGGCCTTTCCCTGAAGCCCGACACCTTAGCACCTCCCTATATGTCCCTTGTACTCCTCAAGCAGCTGCCCAAGCACTAGAGCTCAGAACGGGGGAGTCACTAAGTAAGTAAGGCAGGACATGGGCCCTTTAAGAGGAAGGTCTCTGCTTCCTGCAGCCCACCATTTTTTCAGCCAAAACCTCTGCCAGTTTTCACAGCCAGAGGTTGTGGGGACTTGTCTTCCAGGCACTGGACCCCTGGGCTGGGGTCAACCAAGACTCCTCGCTCCTCAGGTAAAGGAGGTGTATCTGCAGCCAAGATAGCTCTCCTGACTCTCAGTCACCAATGCAGATGTGAGACCAAGCTGTTTCGTGTCTCCAACCCTCCTACCATTTTGAGGTGACATGTTAGTTAAGGGGACCTAGTTGAGGGGCTTCTGTTCAGCCAGACCTCTGGCAACTAGCCTACTGGTTGCTCTGTAGTTTTGTTATAATTTTGGTGCGGTTGCTAGAGGAAACATGTACTGCCTCTACCTTCTACGCTATCTTGAGTCAGTCTCTAAAATTCTTAGATTTTCCGTAATTCCTTCTTCTGTAATAGGATGCTATTTAGAATACCAAATTACATTAAGTTATCATGAATACTTATAATCCTCTTGGTTGTGAGATTTTTTTCATTGTTTTTAATTTGCATTTTCCTCATTACTAATGATGCTGAACATCTTTTCATATGCTTATTTGCCATCTGCATTTCTTTGGTGAAATATCTGTTCAAGTCTCTTGTTCATTTATTATTACTATTTTTTATTATTGAGCTTTGATTTTTTTAAATCATGGGTTGGATACAAATGTGTTTGTTTTTATCAGGTATAGTTTGCAAAGACTTTCTCCCAGTCTGTGGCTTGTGGATTGTCTTTTCATTTTCTGGACAGTATTATTTGAAGAGTAAAAGTCTGCAGTTTTGATGAGGTCCAATTTATCAATGTTTTCTTTGTATTGTTCATACTTTTTGTGACTTTTCAAGCAATTTTCTCCTGTTTCTTCTAGAAGCTTTATAATTTTAGTTTTTGTATTTAGGTCTTTGAAAGTGTATTAACAATAATCTACATAACAATTTGAATTTTATATTTGATTTTAGCAATTGATTTTTTTTTCCGAACAATTTTTTACTCATACAAGTGAAAGATACATATTTTAAATTCTCAGTGACTCAGTATTCTTTTTTTTACATTCCTGTTAATTGGTTGACTATGACACTAAAAGTTCTTTATATTACAATTCAATTTTATTTTGAAATATATAAATATTGTGTGTAAATCACAGTCTCTTGGTTGCAAACATTAAAAACCAATTCTACTTCTTTGAGCTAAAGAAGTAATTTATTGGAAAACTATGAAGGAAATAGGAAACAGGTTTTAAGTAGATAGAAATAATTAGCTCCAAAGGGTCTTGGAAACATGAGCTGCTCTATTGTCTTGCATAGTCATTTCCACTGCAATAAATGACCTGAAACCATCTTGCTGTCTGGAGGGGATTTGGTGGATGGGTGGGTCGGGGGATAAGGGATATTCTTTTTGTTACTTGCCATATTGGTGGCTAGGAGGGGCTGGGAAATGAGAACTACCTACTGGCCTAGCTTGATCATGTGCCTGCTCCTTGGCTAGGAAGGGTGCCCTATTCAACAGTCCCATCAGACTATATTCATTGAAGGGAAAGATCCTTCCCTAAAAGAAGTTTTGGGTATTAGTTCTTAAAGGCAGGATGGATGCCAGGCAGCTCCAAACAATAAATTTTCTCTATATATAACATGTTGCTTTGAAACTCTCCTTTTAGTGTCTCTGATGTTTGTTTCATCCCATATGCAAAAAAAATTAATAATTTATAAATAGATAATGTCTATCTAAAGGAAGTGATCAGTCTGGCCCAAATTTGTCACTGAAAAACCAACTGGTTTCTCAGATTTAAGAGAGAAAATATATACTAGAAAGAGAGAAAACAGGGAGCTAGGACAAAAACTATATTCTAGTTCCTTCTCTAGATAACAACTAGTAGTTAGTTAGGATTTTAACAAGTCTTTTAATCTATTAGAATCTTAGTTTTCTTAACTATAGAATAAAATTATTAAACTAACATTGCCTAAGTTTCTCTTTGCTCTAAATTCTGTAATTCTTATGATATCATCTGTGTAAATATTATTTGTTCCTGTGCTAAGAACAATAGTTATAGCAAGAAAAATGAATACAGAGGGACATACATACATAGGTTGACAAACAAAATACAGAAAACCTAGTTAAATTTGAATTTCAGATAAATAGCAACTAATTTACTATTTACTATGTCCAAAATTATTTGTTGTTTATCTTCAATTTAAATTTAACTGGGTGTCCTGTAGTTTTATTTGCTTAATATAGCTACTCTAAGATAGACAGATACACACACACACACACACACACACAGACACACACACACACACACACACACAGACTTACACAGAAAGAATCAATAGGTAGGAAAAACTACAAACAGTTTCTTGGAATAACATCATCTATGTAATTCCTCCTTAACTGAACCTATAGCTGCTTCAGTATAATTTTCAGTTGAACTCAAGGGGTTTCATAGATAAAATAAAATCCTATCCCTTCTTTATAAGACTACCTCTATTTAGTCTCTTTTAAGAAATAACAACTTTTAACTTAAGCAAATATTTCTCATTGAACTTCATGAATGAATTTGCTAATTATGCTATGATATACAAGTTCATATGAGGTCTTCACCTGGGGCATAGAAGTATTTTTTGAAGCAGCTTAATGGTTTGCTGGCTGAATGAGTATTTTGCCTTGTTGAGAGTTAAAGTTGACTTATCGATAAAACACATTATCTTTCTTAATCTCCTTTGCTTTGTGCTCTTGTACCCATTAATCACATGGAAGCTGCTTATCCTTCATCCTTTTGGCTTTGATGGATACTTTATGTAATAAGTCCAGACCTTCAGCACCGAGTAATCACTAGGGGACTCCTGCTTATGAAGGTTCAATAACGATACAACAGTGATATGGTTGATATATGAGCTCTTTTTCTTTCATGCTTTTCTCACTACATCTACCAAAATGACAGAATATCTTTACTCTATCTTTGTAATTTGCAACTCATTGTTTTAACTTTTACATCTAATGTATGGGAGCCAAATTTTAACAAGGACTTCCCATTTGTAAGTCATACTTTATGTGTTTGAAGGTATACATGCTTTCGAAGACAAAATTGAATTTACCGATGAGAGTAAATTCTCTTTTTTATGGCTCTGATATGGTAAATATAGATAGTAATCTCTCTTAACAATCTATGACTTTGCAGTCAAACAATGTAGAAATGCAAAACTAAAGTAGTAGAATGAAAAAAATGAGTGGATTGACTGCTTAGATAAAAGAAGTGAATACCAAAAAGATTATTGTATTGGAACTCAACTGAAAAAATGAATGAATTGGTGAAAAGTGATGTGGAAATTTTGTGAATCTTATAAAATAGAATTTCCTAGTCATTTGTTAAGCAAATTGAAAATTATGTAATTGCTTCACTAAATTTATGAAACTCCTGGCCAAGAGAAAATGCTGATTCACATATTCATACATTTGATAAACATAGTTAGTAAAATAGATTTCTTGCTATCTAAACTTCTTCCCAGTCTATGAAGAGCTTTTTATTACATGCTCTCTGGAGTCCTATTTTTTTTTCTGCTCATGCATTTAATATAGTCTATTTAAGTCTATTTTTAAACTTTAACACTGAACTTTAATAAGCATTCTGTTTCTATTCTTACAAATTTATTTTTTATTTTATTTTTATATCAATTTATCTGGAAATGTTTCATGTAGGACTGAAAAGATGGAAACAAGACACTTATTTCTCACATGTGTTGTTTCATGTTCTACAAAATGATTTCACATTCTGGGTTTCCCTCCAAAAATTTTCACAATCTAATAGAATTTTTTTTTCACCCCACTATTCACATATCAAACCCTATTTACTAACCTGAGTCCCATTCAGATATCACTAAATAACTGGTTAAAAGTTTATTCTTAACTTTATTAGTTGTTTTTCTGTTTCTATAGACATCCCCTTCTTACTTCATCTCTTGCTTGAACTACTGAAGTAGGCTTCTAAGCAGTCTCTACATCCCTCCTTCACATTTATTTCCCAAAAGGTATGCAGTGATCATTTCAAGGCCTACAATGCTCTGTGTGGGCAGCTTTTACCCTCTCTCCAACTGCAAAAGTATAATTTTCAAACATTTAATTTATTAATGAAGAAACCAGTTGGTTTAAAGAAGTATATAAGACATAAATGAACTGAAGATCAGTGGAAAAATAAATACAAAAAAAGTTGAAATAAGAATGCTAACTTAGAATATGGGTTAAATACTACAGAGAATTAAAATCATACTCTTGGGATTATCTGCTCTACTAGGCAAAAATTAGTTTATCAGTTTCCTGCAAATTGATATCTATTAATAGTAATAGTGAGTTAAAATCCCTGAGATTCAGATGACCTTAGCAACTTGTTGATAATGTACTAATATGATTGCAGTTATCACATAGTCATCTTTTTGCCTTACATTCTTAGTTATCAAAACTCGTCTCCTAGCACTCTTTCCTTTAGTCACCAGGGTTCTCCCTACATTGACATCTTTTCCATTTCTTTAGGCTTTTGTCTGTACTATTCCTTGTGCCTGAAATCTTCGACTAGTTCTTTTGATCAGACCTCTCAGATGGCCCTTTTCTCAATGTTTTATCTTAATCCCTCTCTCTCACATATTATCTGATTCACTCTGTAGGGTATCATTCTGTTTATTTCTCAGTAGTGATAAAAATCTGTATGTATATGTATGTGCATATGCACATATGTATGTATGTATGTATGTATGTATGTATGTATGTATGTATGTATGTTATCTTCACTAAAATATAAAATACATAAGGCCAGAGACATCATCTGTCTTGTTCATTACTATATTTCTCTAGCCAAGAACAACGGCTACTCATAATAGGTACTTGATAATTACATGTTAAATTAGTGAATTTCTAAAGATTTGTCATAAGGTATTGTCTAAGAATTTAAGATTTTATTTAAATTTCATCTGAGCAAGGGCTACCATGTGTTCTAAATAAAGGAATACCAGCATGAGATTTACTGGGAAATAGAGGCATTTCAGTACCTGATATAGTACACCTGGAATGTCAGAACTCTTCTTCAAGTTGGCCGGGTCTAAGCATGAAACCCTTTCTGAAAATACATTTATTTTGAAGGTTCAATCCCACAATCAAAATCTTTTGTAACCCCTGTTAAAGATACGGGTTTCTGCAATCTACCACTCTCAGGAGGGATTCCTATGTGATAGTTTGCCTGGAGCCCAGGAGTTTTCATTTTAAATAATGTCTGGAGATTCTGATATTGTAAGTTTAAGGACCACATGTTGGTAAACACTGGTCTAGGAAATTTAAGTATCCAGGTGTCTGCCCAGAAATTGGTAATCTTTAGAGGAATGTAACAGAACTCAGAGTCTTTTTAGCAAATCATTGTCAATGTCCAAGACATAATCCTAAATTACTTGACATACGAGAAACAGAATATCTTATCCATAGCAAACAAGAATTTTATAAATACGGACAGTGACAGCACAGTAATATAATTTGGCTAAGGTTTGATGGCTATTAAAAGCCAGAGATGAATCTTGAAATCTGATCTTCTAACTCTAAATCTCACTTTCTTTTATAAATCTATTTCATCTCTAAAATTCCATGTCAATGTGATATATTTCATCCAATTTAACAAAAAAATATTTTGCTTTGATGCATGCTGATCAAAAAAAAGAGTTGTAATCATTAAAGCATCTATTGTAAAAAAAAAAAGTTTCAAAATAATTTCATCTCTTACCCCCTTTCCAAATTCTGTTAGTTGCCTAACCATTTACCCTGTTTTATCTTTCTAACTAAAGTTCAGTTTATTCAGACTGGTATTGTATTCAGTTAAACATTTACTTTCTTAGCTTTCTATATGGCTATAGGTGGCCTTATAGCCCAGTTCTAGCAATGGTTATCAGTTCTAGTAAGTTTGCTATTTCTGACCTTTTAATTGACATTGCCCTCACCTAATTCTTGCATTGAAAGTAGACATTACATCTGGTTTGCAAGAGGAGCAATATGAAAACCATAAAGTGAAATACTTGAGTAGAGCCAAAATATAGAAGATTCTTAACCTTTAACATAATATCTGAGCATTTGAGTTGATACTAGTAACTGCCTTCCTCTAGATTATTTGTTATATGAGGTAAGCAAAACCATATTTTTTTAATCAAACCTAAAAAATTCTGTTAATTGCAGCCAAATATCCCAAATTAACAACTTTATAAGAGAGCTGAAACTCAAGTATAATGACCTACTTCAATCCCTGAAAGCCACATTTCCTTCATAGATTATAAAGCGTCATCTGCTTTAAGATGAGCTAGTGCATTTCACAGGCAACATCATGAACACTACTTTACATACATACATACATACATACATACATACATAATACATACATACATACTTACTTACTTACTTACATACAAACATACTTTTCTGGTTTCTAAGATCTAAGTCTAATTCAGCAATGTTAAAATGTATGCTTGAGCGAGGTGGTAAATAGGGAGTATTGCTTAAAACAATATGAGTTATGATCACACACTTCTTAGAACAGCTAAAATCAAAAACAAAAACTAAACCCCCCATAAATTGATAATACCAACTGCTTTCAAGGATGAAGAACAACAGAAACTCTCATTTATTCCTGTTAGGAATGCAAAATGGTACAAATACTTTGGATCATAATTTTGCAAAATTCATAAAGCTAAATATAGTCTTACCACATGATCTTGCAGTTGCATTTCTAGATATTTACCCAACTGATTGAAAACTATGTCTACTCCAAAACTGCATGTGAATTTTTATAGCAGCTTTATTCAAAATCACCAAAAACTGAAAGCAGTCAAGATGTCCTTCAATAGGCAAATAAATAGACTATGATACATCCATACAATGGGATGCTATTCAGTGATTAAAAAAACAACAAAAATAATTAGCTTACATAAAAATATGAATGAGTATTGAATGCATATTTCTAAGCAAAAGAACCAATCTGAAAAGGCTGCACACTACATGATTTCATTTGTAGAATTTTCTGAGTGAACTTTAATATATATAAATTGAAAAAAATAAATCAGGAGTTGATAGGTCCCAGTATGAAATGCAGAATGTGACAAAATAGCTGAAATTCGTTATAAATGTGTGAAATAACCTGACCGAGGAAGTTGTGAGAGGAAAGGAGAGAATAGGTGCTGACTGTAAGACTTAGGCAAAAGGAATTGTATATAAGGGCTATATTCTGCTTGGTAAAGTTTTTTTTTCTGTGGGATTATGGATTAACAATTCTGAAATTACTATATATGCATACATATTGTGATTAAATAAATAAGTAAATGAATGGCAGAGACTGGGAGCCAACTTGCGGAAAAACAAAGGTTAAGCTAGAGTGATCCATGTGGTTATGGATTAGAATTGGAGCTATCAGTATAAATTTACGTTTAGCTTAATATAAATATATATGTGGATACACATAGATACAGATATGTGTATAAACATGGATTATTATACACACATATATTTTCTTACTCTGTCTTCTGACAAAATCAGGAATTAGCAACACCATGGTAGCAATGAGAAAATCCATTAACCAGAATTTGGTTTTGATACCATTGCCTATAAAGAGAAACAGGGTTCCTTGAAGAAATGGCTGGTTCTAGGGGTGGGATGGGGAAAAAATGAGCTTGTAGCATTACCCAAAAATAAGTCCTCAAAAGATATACATTGATGGGGTACATCAAAGGTACATTGAAGACAGCTAAAGAAACTCCCAATGGCCAAAGCTGGAATGATTTGAGAAAAAACTAAATGGCTTAATGTTGGATAATAACCCAAAATATAAAATAAATATCCATGAGTCCATAGTGATATAAGTTAACAATTGAATGTATACATGAAGAAGAGAATAGACAAATATGGAATTCAGAAAAAAATTACATAGATGTTCCCTCAGAGGATGGAGTAAAATTCCCACCCATTCAGTGGGGGCTACAAACAGTGACTTTCTTTCTAAATAGTTCAGTATGGAAAGAGGGACAAAGAGTGACTTCACAGTGGAGACAACTGACAGACACTACTTCAGCCAAGTGATTAATATTAACATCATCTGGATATGTTGATAGCATGTACCTTTGACATAATGTAATAAAAATGGTACTTTACCTCTTATATCTTCCTCCCGAGAAACCATAACTTCATTTTAATTATGAAAAAAAAAACAGACAAACCCAAAATGAGGGACATTCTCCCTAATACTTAACCATCACTATTCAAAAACAGGAGGAAGAGTCTGAGAAATTTTCAGTCTAGAAGATCCAAAGGAAACATATGAACTAAATGTAATATTATATTCTGCATGGGATCATAGAACAGAAACATGACATTAGGTAAGAAAATCTGAATAAAATACAAGCTTCAGTTAAAAATTGTGTATAAACATTGGCTCATTAGTTGTGACAAATGTACCAAACTAACATCAGATATTGACATTAAGAGAAACAGAGTATGGAGTATACAGAAATTCTGTAAATATTTAAAACTTTTCTGTAAATCTAAAACTATTCTAAACATGTTTATTTAAGATGCATGTGTATGAGAATGAGAACATATCTTAAAGTATAGGTAATATGGTATTCAGAATTCTGTTTAGTTTTGTTGGTTTTTCAAAGGTGAGTAGTTGGTTTGAACTTATTAAGTGATCTTAAATCAGCACTTTGATAAGTTATATCCCAGAAGGCTGTTTTTGTATTTTCTTTCAATCTGTCAATAATTTCAAGACTGGGATTAATTTGCTTTGTGCTTAGGTAGACAGAATTAGGAACATGATCAATGTGATGGTTACTATAATAAAACTTGACTTTTCCTGGCAATAATACTCTAAGTTTTCTAGACTTGTGAGAAGATATTTCCTCCAAAAATAAAAGTGCTTTTATACTTCTTATAACTAGAAAATTAAAATGAAAGGTAAAAGAAAAACTTTTAAATTATTGTAATAAAAAATTAAGTGTTGGAAACAGTTTTACACATTAAAATGTTTGGAATTACACATGGAAATGCTTGTAGTAAAACTGATTAAAGCGAAAATAAAAACAGAAAGAATGTCAAAAACAGAGAGGTGTAAATGGTTTCCCCTCTCTAGTTTTTCCACCTAGATGGGTCAACACCTCCCAACTTCTTAGAGGGACAAGGGGCCATTCATCCATTGCAGATTTAGGAATAATAGCTCTCTGATGCCCTTATGTCCAGAGATCCACGCTCATTACACTGACTGGCTCAGGTGCCTACTATATCCACAGGTGCAGGCAACCTGCAGAATCTCATTCATGATGGAGATTAGGGATTTCAATTATTCTCCATGAACGAGGAATTCTCAGAAAGTGTGGGGCATAAACTTGCTTTAAACCCCTGTCCTTTGTACACAGAGGACCTCACTAAACCATTTAATTGGTAGCGGAGGCTGTACCCAGTCCCCACATGTCCTTCATCTCTGATGCTGGTCAACTCCCCGGTAGCAGGGGCCTGGCCTAGGGCTCTCGGTGCATCTCAAGATGGGCAGAGTGTTTGCAGCCTCCATCAAGGAGCCCCTGAGGATCAGGTTCCTCCCGCCTTGGGGTCCTCGAAGCCTCAGCTTCCCACAGGAATGGGGGCTCTTGCCTCCCACTGTCTCCCACCATTCACCATGGATGCAGGTTTCCTCCATCATAAGCCCATCCCTCTGGCACCCCAACCCCTCATCTCATCTTCACCCTCAACACCCTTGGGCTACCCAACCACCCACCCTGTCCTCCCCTATCTGCGCACCACTTTCCATCACAGGCCATCACTCTACGAGGTGAGGGTCCTGGACTGTGAGTGCAGGGGAGAAGGGGATAAGAGGGTGACCCCAGATGTGAGATAGGGGTAGGTGGGATGGTGTCTGGGATGGACTGGGGATGGTTTTGAGAGGTAGAAGTTTTGATTAGGCTCAGAGAGGTAAGTGGCTGGTGGCAGCAGCATGTAGGGCAGTCCCCCATTCTCCTAACTTATCCCCATCATGGGCCATAGCACCTTGGTTTTGCTTCTCCTGGGTGAAGAAACAGGACGTCGAGGCCAGAGGCCCTGGGATGCATCTGGGCCATTCCACTGGTCACCCTCCTTTTTCCAGGTACCTAGGCATCCTGGCGCAGAGGTTTAAAGGTCCTTGGAGTTGCCTGTTGGCCTTGGGTTGAGGCCGTCCACCCGCAGGGGAGTTGGGAGGCCTGGCCCTTCTCCTTTGGGCTTTGCCCTTCCTGTGTCCCTTCCACAGGGGCATGGCCCCAAGTTGCTCTGTGGTCCCTGGTGGCTGTCGAGTTTGCACAGCTTGTGCCCATCCTCGGAAAGGCAGGAACCACTGAGTGTTTGTAGGGTGTCTAAGTATGAACCTGTGGCCAATGTCCATCCTCAAACTTCTCAACTTCTGACTTCACAAGTCTGGTGTCCTCCTAGCTTGCAGGCCTACTGAAGTCCCACTCTGGAGAAACGTGTGGTGCTGGGGGTAGGTTCCCCTATTAATCTCAGAAAAAAAAAAAAAAAAACAACTAGTTTGACTCTTAGGAGTGGCTCACTGGGTTCCTGCTCCATGAAGAACACTGCTAGCTTTCAGAATTAATATGAATTGCAGGACAAATTGCTCATCCACACTACAAATGCTTTCGGCCCTATTTTCTAATTTTATTTTATTTTATTTTATTTTATTTTATTTTATTTTATTTTATTTTATTTTATTTATTTTATTTTATTTTATTTTATTTTATATTTTATTTTATTTTATTTTATTTTATTTTATTTTATTTTATTTTATTTTATTATTATTTTTCCCCCAGGGCTTTTCTTGTCTGATTATTGATTAACGATCATTTGCTCCCCGGGTGTGCCTTTCCACTGGTGCTTGGCTAGGGGTTTCTCTTTGGATCGGTCCTCAGCCACCTACCTAATAAGAGGGTTTGCCGGCTGCTGGGCCCTCTCTTGCCCTAAGTGCAAACACAGTACCTCGACCAGGGTGCTCCATGCACCCGCCCCGCCCCATCCACCAGCACAAGGCTGACTCGTGGGAGGTGTGTAAGTAGTGGGGAGCACAAGCTAAGGTCGGCCTGCATCCAGGGATAGAGGGAGAAGAGTGAGGGTAGAGTGCGATGTCGTGGCCGTCGCAATCTCTTTAAGAGGTCCTTCATGCCACTCCCAACCTTTGGGTCCTTGGGGTAGAAAGGGTCTGTATCACGCGTGCGGGTCCTGAACCGCCCTTTCCATTCACCAGCCCACGAAGGGTTGGCTCGTGACCATGCTGAGTCCCTGTCGCCCGCGCCCCGGGCATCGGTGGTAGCCCCCAGGACACCAAGGAGTCTCTGCCGCAGAGTGTTTCCACTGTTGCCTCTTTCCCCGCACCCACCAGTTGTGAGCACGTCTTGCTTACCCCTAGCTTGAGGGGCGGGTAGGTCATGTGTGGTGAGCTTAGCGTCGGAAGCTTGGTGCGCTGTCGCGGGACGCACAGAGAACCTGTGACACAGAGGAAAGCTGCGTAGCCAGCAGGTGTGTGTGGTAGTTAAAGCAGGAAAACAGCTCCAAGATGATGAACTGAATCAGCTTCATCTAACACACAGCATCTTCTCTATATCCTTTAAAGTAGGGGAAGTATCCCAGCTATTCTTTGTGAAGAATTTAAGAACATACTAGAAACTATTCTATAGAAGAAAAGTATGCATAAATTATGCTACTTCTCAGAATTATGCCTCTTTTTTTGACCATCTGTATACGAAGGACAGGAGGGCTGGTGAAAGAACACAACTCAGGTGCAGGCCCCAAGGGATGCATTGTCCTTAGAGAATTTGAACACAATAGCACAAATAACTCAATGTTTGTCTGCCTTTTCTTATCACCTTTGTATCTTTAGTTATTGATATTTCTTCCACAAATTTTCACTCCTCTTTCACTTTAACTAGTAACAGATCATTATTGGGTTCCTATGTGTGGCTGTTATAATGTTAGGCACTTGATATTTATTATCTAGTAATTTTTTAATAATCATAATAGTAGGTTTAATTATCCCAATTTAAAGGTTTAATTTCACTGTGTGTGGTGTTAACTAGACTTAATGTAGTGATTGTTTCACAATATATACAACTATAAAATCATTATGTTGTATACCTGATATTAATATAATGTTATGTATCAATTATATCTTAATAAAGAGATTTTAAAAATGGGATTAAATGAGATTAAATAACATTCTCAATGTCAAACCACCAGTAAGCAGTAGAGTTTAGATTCAAATGCAGATCTATTTGACTCCAAAGACCAATCTTTTGAATTTATAGATTTGTATTATATTTGGTTCCATGAACTCTAATAAGATATTAATATTATATGTTATTGAATATTTACTGTGCACCAGTCATGGTGTTAAGTATTTTATATATATTATTGTAACAAATTCTCATAGCAACTACCTGCAGTAAGTATAAACACTTCGTTGAAGAGGGTAAGTGACTTTTCTGTGGTCCCACAAGTAGGAAATGGCAACGCTTTAGAGCATTGCGGTGGTTCATGTTCCATAAGATGCTAAATCTTGAGCCAAATTTTCATGATAAATTTCATGAACTGAATTGGACATACTCATATGACCCTGACTGCTGTCATCAGGAATGAGGGACAAATGACAACTGCAAATTTATACACTGTCTGTGTGCTTTTTTTTAAAAATGATTCTTTCTGTTTTAGTTTGTTTCAAAAAGAGGTCTCACTGTATTCAAATTTTCAGTTTATTTAGTGACTCTGGCTAAATCTGGCTTGCTATGGGATGAGAAACAAGACAGTAGTCGCCAAGTTATTTGAATACCAAATGTGGGTTTTTCTAATTCAGTCTTTGCTAAATTGGTCTTTTCCTACCTGAGAATATGACCTGGTATTTCCAGCTACAGTTAAATGACACTTTCTGACCTGAAACTTTCAGTAGATTTTGCTATCCTATGATCATAAGGAAGTATTTATACATTTTTGAGTCATGAATTTTAGATTGCAGAGTATAACTGTGAGCATTGTGGCGGTAACAAGTACTATTGCAGAGCTGAATCTAATTGTTTTCTTTTACATAAAAAGCAGTAGACATAGTTATATAAAACTATGACATTACATTCGAAATCTTTGAGAAATCAAACATGTGTTAAACATATTAACTGTGGATTTCTTTGAAAAGCAATTTAGTTTATAAATAGAATTAAAATCCCAATGGTTAAATGTACTTCTTCATGCAGAAAATGCTTTGCACTACTCTAGATTTTGTGCCCAAAGTTATTTTTTAAACCTGGCAACTGAACAGTTTAAAATCTTTCAGGTCAGATTAGGCTGGTGTTAAATTATGGATTGACTTAACCAAGCATGGTTCATTTATATGGTACTTGCTTTTAGTAGAGAGCTGAACAGTGGGGAGCCTACCAGAATGCTTAATCAGATAGTGATCCCACACATTAAAAGATGCTGAAGTTTTAAAATGCAGTAAAATTTCACACAGAATTTTACAGGGCTTAGCTATACATAGTTGACATGCATGTGTGTCACACACATACACACACACACACACACACACACAGAGTTCATTTTGGATTTCTTCATTGCTACACAGTTCAACTATGAGCAATCCATTCTCGTGGCTCTTGGGAGATTGGAACACAAATACTGAATCTCACAGCTGGAGATTTTTCTTGAATCCACCTAGGTTTCCATCAGAGTTTGAACCTGCCTCTACCAGTTACTGTTCCTCTGATCATGGGCAGGTCATTTAACCTCTCTAAACGTATTTCTTCCCCCAATTAAAGAGGGAAAAGAATACTTATAGGATTATCATAAAGATTTAGCATAGTGCTGGATAAGTAGAGAATACTCAATAATCAGTCGCTATTATTACTATCTATAGGCAGAATTTCTATTTACTCTAATCCAGGGAGTTACGATATCATTCCATTATTAAATATCATTTGCAATGGAGAGTCCATTCATTTCTAGATAGCTCATTTCTATTTTTAACTTATGTTTAAATTTGTTTTCTTCTGCTATGTTAAAGATTTCAGATACATTATCAAAGGCAAATTCCTTATTATAGGTAAAATGTTAACTCATGCCATGTAAAAATTTTTCAGGCAGTTTTTATATGCCCGCCATAAAATTCTTTAAGAATTAGACTTACAGAGTTCTAATGCTCTGGAATGGCATACTTTGCCTCTGACAGATAGAGCTGAGGAATGTTAGAAATAAATATAGTTACGGGACACTGACTTTATGCCAGTCTGTGTACTCAATAAAGTAGATATAAAAATAAATAAGGCATAGTTCTTGACTGCTGGGAAAACTGGGAAACATGTAACCAATCTCATATTATTTAACTTGTCACAAATTTATTGTTTTAATGAATACTCGCTTCTAATCTTTCACTCCCCTTCTCCCCACCTGTTTTTGTTAGTCTCAATATTTCTACCCAGACATCCAATCAGTCTTCTACTCTTAAGCTACCCAAGGCATTGGAGAAACTGTGGACTTTTCTTTTTGGTCTGCTACCCTACCCTTACTTCTCCCATTCCTTCCTATATCTCAGAGCATGGAGGCAGGGCTGAAATACTTCAGAGAAATAAGCTGACAAATGCCTAGTAGTTTCAAACATGCAATTTAATTTCCAATGGTAAATTTCTAATTCCTTAGGCAACCAGGATAACAGTTACTTGACACTGATCCCAAGGGAAGGTCCATTTCTCTATACAGGCCCCATAGATCTGGTACCACAGAGAATGCCTATCCCTAGATTCCAATGAAGGTGGAGATAAAGCTGAATAAAATGGACAAGTATTTAGGACTTCTTCATGTTGAAAGCCAATTATTAGTCATCCTTCTCTGAACCTATTGTGATATTACAGACTCACCTTTTAGTAAAAATGCTTTAACATTTGGTCGTTCTGGTTATTTCTAGCCATAGCTATTTATCTCCCCATAGTAAAGACTAAAGAAAAGACATAATTCTGGTGATAGAATTGGTATTTGAAGTCCTATGCTCAAGTCCTGGACTTGAAGCCCAGAATAGTCTTTTTAAAAATTATTATTTCTTTCTGTGTGTGAATCTTTGATTTTCTATGTTGACCTTAGAGGGGTATACATGAGTGAAAACCTGGTTGGAGTAACACACAGGTTTTTCTGTCAGAGACTTTCTAGTTGGCAGAGTTCTACTCTTTCTAGATTCCCATAGAAATCATGTATTCTCAAAACCAAAACCAAAACCCCATATAACACTTGCAACTATTTTACAAAGCCTTGAAGCTGGCAGATAGAAAAGGGAAAAGGCAAAGTTTATAAATATTCCAATTTAGTGTCATTCAAACTTATATGCTCACAAATCCCCTAAAAGAATTTTGAAAAACATTCATACATTTTTAGACTGGCATGAATTTTTTTGGTCATAATTATTTAAGTTTAAATAAATGCCAAGAGTATAATTTCTGATATGTTGTACATACTGACATTTAAAAATAAAACATTCTTTTCATATATTCAATAGAATACAAATACAACAGACATTTAGTAGCCAGTAATATCCTTTAACATATACTTGAAAAACCACTCTAACAATGAGATGTTTTGCATCACCCAGTTTTTCATCCTTGAAGTTGTGTTTCCATTTCAAGTTCTACACGGAACTTTATTCTAACATAACTTTATTTTTAAAAGCCTTTTGTTGATATTGGTGGCCCTCTCATACATTTCTGAAGCTCTAAGCGTGTGTATGTTTTAAAAACATTTATCCCCATAAAGTTCTAAGAATTAAAATTTTTTTCTTGAATGAGTTATTATTATGATTTTTAATATCTATTCTTGATAAAAACTATTGATAATACATATAATTATTAAGCACAAAAGCTAATATTTTATTGCAGGTATAGCTCATTGAAATGAATGGAATATTCTGTTGATTTATTCCTGGAGATGTGTACCTCAGAGAAGGCACTATATAAGATTCTGGACTGATGAAGGGTAAAGATTTTTCTTATAGAATAGAAACAGAGCTATCATGAAAAATGGTGGGGCAAAAAAAAGAAAATAACTTTTCAAGCAGATGAGTTTTAGGAGAGAAACACTACATTTATTTATGTTACTTCCGATCTCATTGGAAAAGTCTTTAAGAATTGGACAACTCATAGTGTCAAACTCACAGAGGCACCCAGAATCCTCAACTTTATGTGTTTTCTCTCCTAAAACTCATCTGCTTGAAAAGTTATATTCCAGAAGACTGAAGTATAATTTTACTAACTCATACTGGGGAAAAAGAACCATTCAAATAGCAAGATCCATCAAAAAATGTTAATGTAATGAAGTACAAAAAGTTGATTGATATTGGTTCAGGTTCCACATTGCAACTATCCTTCAAGAAGCTATTGCTTGTTGAATTTTAACGTGGTATCAAAGAAGACTATCCATAGTTCTCTGAAAAGATAATTAAAATACTATTTCCTTTTCCAACTACATATATGTGGGAGACCAGCTTTCCTTAATCTACTTCAATCAAAATAGCCTATTAAAATAGAGTGAAAGCAGAAGCAGAATGTGCCTCTAGATGTCTCCTATTATATCAGACATTACATAGATTTGCAAAATTGTAAAACATTGCTACTCATTTCACTAATGTTTTGGTTTGGAAAAATATGCTTATTTTTCATAAATATGTGTTGTTTATGCTAACGTGTAATAAATTTATTTTTTAAGTGAGTTAATAAATAAATGTTTTTAAAAAAGTCTCAGTTTAATGCATAATATAGTAAATATCAGTAAATAGTACCCATCTAAATAAAAGCTCTTTGGAATCCTCAGTAATTTTTTAAGACTGTGAAGAGATTTGAGACCAAAATGTTTGAGAACACCATTTTAGGATGGTGGTTCTCAACCATGGCTGCACATTAGAATCCATTGGGGACCTTTATGCAATTCTCATGCTTGGATCCCACCCTCAGAAATTCTGATTCATTGGTCTGAGTGGTAGCCTGGATAAAAAGAGTTAAAAACCTGTTCTGGTGAATCTAATATGTAGCCAAGGTTGAGAATCACTGCCAGGGCCAACGTGCTTGATGATCACTTTTGGTATAAATACAAATTCACTAGAACTTACGTCACAGAATCCTTATTTCCAGAATAGGATGGACTACAACCCATTTTGCTATCCCACAGAAACTCTTGTTCTCTTTTGCCCCTGAAATCTATGTTTTTAAGTTGTTTATTGCTATTCTCCCTTACTTGGGGTGACGTTTTCATAAACCATCTGGTTTCCATTTGCTTGAACCTTTACCATTCACTGTTGCTTATGTTTATTTGATAAATACTTTGAAATGGGCTCTTTCTTTGGTTTGAAGTTTTACTGATGAAGGATTAAAAGGTGATTAAAAGTGACTGCAAATTAATTTGGTTATGCTAAAAAATCTTAATAAATAGGGGTTTTATTGGAACAAAGATTAGCATGCCTTGGAAAAATGGTAAATTCAGAGGATAGAAATTAGTGACCAAGTTCTGTGCAGTGGCCAATAATTGCTTTACTTAAAGTTATTTATCACATAAGGCGAGTTAGGGGGCAAAGGCTATCAGAATTAGTGTTCTAATGACTATATTTCTTTTCTCCTGAAATGTCCTCCTTTGTATACTCTAACCTCTATTCATTAAAAATAGCTACAGTGTGGTGTCACTCTGATATTTAGCTACTAACCAGAGCAAGAGTAATACTGTTCTCACAAACATGGTTCTCGTTTTTCTATAAACAACATAGTTCTTTCCTACGCTCAAAACTCCCAGAACAAAGTTGGTGAGGAGAATATTCCTTGTGGCTCAGTCCTTTTGTGTTGCCTTGCACTGGCCACCAAGTGTCACTCTTGCTCTTTTTGCTATTGAGAATATGTTTACTGACAAAAGGACACTTAATCCCACCCCTGATTTATGGATTCTAGTTCTAATTATGTGTGGTTGAATCTTAACCAGCTTTCTTGTTTGACATCACTTTAGCAACTTAGGGTCGGTGGTCTGGGTCCTGTTGTTTGAGTTAATGGCATGAAGAGGAAGTAGCAACATGGATATGATGAATGTGGGCTTTTGTGCCCCATTCACCTGGGCAAGCTTGGTTTCCCAGCTCATTTCTCATCTTGGAGAAATTACTCTGACAACTCTCTATGCAGGTGACCATTAACAGTCAATCACTTGTAGATTCCTGTTAATAGGAATGAAATGCTGGTTATTTATAGCAGGAGAATCACTAATTTTAAAGGAGTAAAACAATTATTGTGAACTCAATTTTCTTACATGTGTAACATCAATTATAGAAACAAAATATAGAGCACACTATTGAGAAATGAATATGTTGTGATTAGGAAACACACTCTTCCAGAATCTCAATGACAAGATCCTGCAATATGTGGCATTTTAGTTCATTCTTTTAAGTTTTAGCCTATAGATGTGATGTGCGGGGATGGGGGTGGGGGGTAAGAGTATCAATAAAACTGACTGTTAGTAAAACAGATTTTCATAGTTAATGTCAATATCAGGTTGATGTCCTCTGGGCTCATAGGTGCAAATATGCTTTTGATAAAAATGTGAATTATTTTTTCCTGAATGTACATTCTTAGTTCGATGGTCAATAGATAGAGTGATCTTTTGAGCCCATTGTCAAGGGGTTAGTCACACTGTAATTTCTCACACTTAGTCTTTGACCTTCTGAAACACATAACGCAGGGCTGGAAGCCCTAGTTTTGGATCCAAACTGATTTAATATTATTCAGGGCTGCAATTAAGAGATTATATTTTATGCCTCATGCATAGAATGTGGAAACTCTCTGTTTCCATAAAAGTTTCTCTTTATTAAGGCTACCTGAAGTGGATAAACTGAAACTAAGGACTAGGATAAGAATGGGGGACTATGTTTAGACATCCTCTTCTCCCAAATCCTACTTAATAGGCATTAATTTTTAAAATTACATATACATGATTTGGGTTGCTATACTAAAGGAGGGATGAGTATGATTTAGCTAAGAGACTGAGCATAAACTGTTGCTGGCTCTATGGGAGCTACATCATGCCATGAAATGAAGATGGACTTTAGATTCCTAAGGTCTTGGGATTTAACTCCTGTTTCTGGCATATATTAACTATATAACCTTAAGCAAGTATCTTAACCACATTAGATAGTTTATATAGTTTGTACAGTATTAAAATGAAGAATAGTAGCATTAATTTTTCAGAGTAATAATTTTCTGGTTATAATTAAAATATACGTGTGTGTGTGTGTGTGTGTGTGTGTATGTTTTGAGAGAGAGAGGTACATGATAAGCACTCAATAAAAAGTGTAAATAACTGGATGATTAAAAATACTTTTTAGTTTCTCTTTAGAATTTCCCATGAGCCATAGCCTCCTGAAATAAAAACAAAAATAAAAAACTTATAGTGCCCTGATAGGTAACTAATTATACACTAGCCATTCAGTGAGATGAGAGAAGGTGGCTATCCTGAAATAATATTTATTAGTTGATGTACTAGTTTTCTACTGATGTTGTAACTAATTACTACAAACTTAGTGGTTTAAAACAACACAATTTTATAGTAATTCAAAGAGGATTAGAATTAAGTAGCTTCAAGGAATAGGTGCTCAAAGTGATTTTCCTGGATGACATTTCTCATATGTTCAAGGAGCATAATCTCCTATTGGGGTGGAGGATTGAGGAACAGGGTAGCTTATTGCATGCAGTAGGATCACACTTAATTCGGTTATTACTGGTAGAATAAAATTAATTGGGAAGTGAAATTTTGTCACTGTTGCAACAAAATGATTGTAAAAATGGCAGAATCCTCAGTCTTCTTAATATGGTCTTGGAAAGAATATAGAGGGAAAATTAAAGTCCATGAACATCCAATAAAGAATACACATGGAAAACTCAAAGGTCTCTATGAAAGCTTGGAAAGAATGCTTTGTCTCCTCATGTTTCAGGGTTAATATGGCTATGGACAAATCCCAGGACAAATGATAAGTGTTGCAGAGTTGAAGCCCTCATGGAGTCTCTTACAGTAAGGTAAGGGCACTGGTGGAGAAGTGGGACCACAAGAAATAGGATAGAGACATTTGGACTAATTCGGGCAAAACCAAAATGTCTTGAACTTCTCTTAATTTCTCTTTACCTATTGAGGACTTCCATGAAAACCTTCCAGTGACTACGTTTGAAGCACTAGGCTCTCAAATTGATGCCAGATTTATTCAACACACATCCCTACAACCTCTTATTGCCTCCAGGGCAGTTATAATTTTAGAAACCAGCATAGCTAGGGGGCTTAAATAGAAGGACTGCTCAGAGCAGAGATAAACATGTAAGACCTCACTAATCTACATCAACAGCAGCCTGGGATGCATGTAGGAATGAGTTTAAGGGTATGTGAATAAAAGGGATAAGATATGAGACTCAAATGGCCAAATACTTTGCTATAGGTATACCACCAAGGAGTCAGCATTTGAGGTGCTGGTTCAAACACTTGGAAGTGATATTTATCAACTGCAGAGTTGGCAAATCTAAGCATAAACTCAATGATGGCCTAAATTTTTAAAAAGTTAAAAACTGAAATTTCCCTGGAATACTGTAAAAGTGTGAATCTGGAGACTTGGGGGAACGAGAATGTTAAAATGATCTATTATTTGCAATCTGCAAAGCCACCCTCTAACTATACTTCCTGAGAGAGCATAGAAGACATTCTCTACACCAAGAGATTAATACATGCATTAGTCTTCGACAATAAAAAGAAAATCTCAGTTTTAAAACAGTGTTTTCTACCTGTAAAACTTCCTTCTTCTCCTCTTGTAAAATTTGTAAATACCATTTGTTAGAATATTTGTCAAAATAAATTGTGGAAATATTATAAAGTATGAGAATTATTTAGAATAACAGAACAAGATTTAGAATTGATGGTCATAGTTATGATATAAGCTATCTGCCTTGTGTAAAAAACAAGATGTCATTATTATAATGCTATTCTCAAAATTAGGTTCTTAGTAATAATGTCTTTTGATAAGTTGAGCTTAAACAATTCACATTTCAAAAGCCATGTTTATTTAGATTTTGTCACTAATAAATCAAAAGAATCCTGTGAAAGCACTATTCTTTTCTTTTTACTTAATATAATACTGCTTAATAATTGAATATCAGTTTGCTTTCCAAAAGTATTTTAATGTATTATTCATATATTATATTACATCTTTGTTTTTAAATGCATAAACATACATTTATAATTTAATACTCATAAATTCTTATGCAACCACCACCAAGGTCAATAAATAGTACACTGCCAGCATCCCCAGGCTTTCTGTTTGCACCTGATTATAATCATAGGCCTCTTCCCAAAGTTAACTACTGTCCTAAATTTATTTGCTTTTCTTTGACATTTTGCTACCTATGTATACAATTTTAGGCTGTCAATTTATTTTTTTCCAATTTTTCAGTTAAAAAAATTTATTTAAAAGGTATCAAGCCAAGAGAAAAGTTGCAACTGGAATAAATTAATTGAAAGGGACATAACTGGCACAAGTAAATAAATTTAAATATGAACTGAGTATTAAATGATATTAAGAATTTTAATTTTTCTTAAGTACAATGTTTTTTTTTGGCTAAGTTAGAAATTGTGTTTAATTTAAGAAATGCATACTAAGATATTTAGGGGGGTAATATTAAGATGTCATTATTTACTTTAAAATAGTCAAGTACAAACAAATAAATGAGTTTAAATACACACACACACACACACACACACACACACATACATACATACTATACAAATGTCAGTAGGGGAACGGAAGTTTTTAGAGTAAGACTTTGTCAGCCTTTGCCAGCTCCTGTCTTGCTACTGGATTCTGAATAAATGGCTGAAAGTCACCAAGTGAGTATGTGACTTCAACTGCCAGTCATGAACTGGTATTATCTAATCCATTGAACCATAAAATTGGACATGCATAAAAATAGTCTATAATAAAATGGAATTTGAATATAGAGACCAGGTATGAGCAGGTCCCCTGGCACCTGCTCCACATGCTTCAGTGCCTATCTCTCATCCTACATCCATGAAATTATGACTGGTTTTCTCTGCCTGGTTAAAGAAAGAAGGGAAAAGCATGGGCCTGATTATAGGTATATCTGCCCCATATGCTACAGAAAAACAGCTACTATATTATTCTCTCACTAGGTGTGCTGAGGGGGGAAGGTGAGCAATGTTAAAGAGAAATTCTCTCAGTGGGCAGAATGTGGAAAGGTACATCTATTGTCCACTTGAAACTAAAGGAAAGATGGCCTAAGGTACAAATCTATATTGACTAGTGGACAGAAGCTTATACTTTGACCTGCTATTTAGATATTATAACAAATTGGAAAATTACTGAGAAAGAGTTTTTGAAGAAAAAGATATGGATGTTTCTCTCAGAATGGCACAGAATATGAAGATATTCATGTCTCAGGTAAATGTGTGCCAGAAAGTGACCACTTTAAAGGAGACCCCCAATAATGGGTGGACAAGGTAACTCATTCTTTAGATGTCAGCCTCTTTCCCCAGTCATTTTGGAACCTACTTAATAGGTCCATGTATAGCATTGCCATAGCAGTTGTCATTGAGGCTCTCATAGTCTTTTCCTTACCTAGGCTGATCTATGCTAAATGCACAGATCTAGAACTTTCTAGAACCAGAGGCTGATGCTGAACCCCCTTGTGGTACCATTTACCCAGAGCTAAGCTGGCTACCTAGTGGCAGATTAGTTATATTTTGCCACTCCCAGCATGCAGAATACATAGCTTTCTCATTGGAGGGAAGATACATATTTCACAAGGGATTTTCATTCTTTGCCTGCAGTTGCTGATAACACTATCATTTTTGGATTAGCAAAATGCCTGCATTATTAATTGCCAAGGTATCTCATGTACTGTCATCTCTGACCAGGGAACACGTTTTATGGCAAAGGAAGTAGGCTCATCCTCATGACCTGCACTGGTCTTACTCTAACATCCTGTAGTAGTTGGCTGAATAGAATAGTGGAGCACCTGGTAAAGACTCAGTTATGGTGCCAGCCAAAATAGAATATCCTGGAGGACTGGGGTGCTGTCCTGCAGGATGAGATTCTTGCCTAAAACTAACAACCAGTGTTTGGTGCTTTCTCCACAGTCAGAATGCATCAAGACAAGGGAGGAAGTTTCAACAGCCTCTTTCACTATTATCTCTAATAACTCACTTGAATCTTTTTTTTGCTTCAAGTCCCCATGAGTGGTGAGTTAGAGGTCCTAGTGCCCAAGGAAAGAATGCTGCCACAAGGAAATATAGTCATAGCTGAATTTAAAAATGGGACTCCTCTATGGCCACTTTGGGACTTTCATCATGCTGTTGAAGCAACAGACAGAGAAATGGATCATTGTATGGGCTGGAGTAACTGGTACAAGTTGATTTCTGAGGAGAAATTGTGTATCTACTTCAGAACAGGGGCAAAGAAGATTATGTTTGGAACCCATGAGAATGACTGAAGTGCCTCTTAATATTTCTTTGTCCAGTGGTATAGGTCAATGAAAAATCTTATCAGTTCAATAATTACATGACTATTAAGTAGACAGAGTTTAGAGGAATGAAGTTTTTGGTCATTTCTGTCTATGAAGAACTACATCCAGCTAAGGTGCTGACAGAAGTTGAGGGAACCATGAAATGAGTGATAGAAAAAGGCTATAATTACCAACTCATGTACTCGCACCAGCTTCAGAGGTAGAGACCGTCATTGCTTAATTATTTTTTTTCTGCCTCTACTCCCTTATGTTATACAAAGAATATTGATAATACTAACACTTTAGATTTCAGATGGGAGTGTGACCAAATTAACTCAATTTGTGTTAGTATGGGGGCATCTCTTATATTGGGGACAGAAAATTTTCACCCATTTGAAGAATAAGAATGGACTAAGATAGGGAAGTGATGAACTCTGCTCTCTACTTGCCATTTGACATTTCAGAGCCACCTCCATCTTTTGTAACCCTTCCCTATGCCACAGGAAGCTGACCTATATGGATTATATAAACAAACCATCTTAACCTCTGGCTTCCAGTTGAATTTGGCCAATGGAGATCCTCAGTCAGAAATTGGAGGAAGAGAGCAAAGAAGATTCATATTTATTTCCCTAGCCCTGTCCCTGTAAGAGGGAGCCTCTATCTAGCTGGTTCTTTTTACTACTTCTCTCAATAATTATTCTGCATGGCTGACATTTTTTGAGTGCTAGTAATCTCTTCCTTCATTAGGGACCTAAGCTTGGTAACGATGTCACTCATACAAACTCTGTTGTACTTCATAGCTCTCATGTTTTCTCTACATGCTTCCTTTGCCTTTGAAACTGGTCTTTTTATGAATCACCCTTCAATTATTCTAATTTGGGGCCATTGGTTTTCTACTGGAACCCTGATAGATAGTATGAGTGTATTACAACATGATTGTATGTTGATGGGTATGATCTAGTAGAGGGGGAAAATTTGGTGATACAGAAGAGGAAAAAAGATACTTGCTGTAGAGAAGGTCTTTAATGGCTGAAAGGGGATGAAAGCAGTGACTGAAAGGGGATGAGAGTGGTCTTAATAGGGAGCTGGGAAAATTCATGTATTTTAGCAGGAGGGAAGGCAGAGTATATGAAAAGAAGTGCAAGTATGTACACACACACACACATACACACACATACATATATACATACCCAGGATATATGCAAAACTACAAATAAATAAGAAAAAGACAAATGGCCCACTGAAAGAAAGGACAGAATACTTGAACTGGTACTTGGTATAAAATAACATCTAAATGGCTAAATACATATGGGAAAGTACTCAATATCACTATTCAACTGAGAAATGCAAATTAACATTACAGAGAAATACCACTACACTCAAATAATAATGACTAAAGTTTAAAAAACTGACAATGAAAAGTGATGATGGAGAGTTGGGCTTATCCTTACAGATTTTAGTCATTTGAGCATTACAGAAGGTTAGAGGCCAGGGAATTGAGCATATGAACCAAGAAGTGATTATAACATGTAATTTAAGCTAGAGAAGTGTGAAATGAGTACATGAAGAAGGAGATAAAGGGTGAAAATATCAGTGATAGAACTGGCATCTGCCTGAAGAATTTTTAGAGCAGTGAGTTTTAACTCACTGCTTGTACTTAGTGTTAAGAACTCTCTATCTCCTGATTTTGTAACCAGAAATTACACCTTAGGGAGATAGAGACATTAAATCCAGTGTTTTTAGGAATTGCAGGAGGAGACATCCTCAAAATACTTTCTTGCTTTTGAGGATGCTTGTGTTTCTGCATACCTTTACAATGTCATTAGGCAGTGTAAACACAGTATTAATCTTTTTGTACAATTTTATATTTACGTAAGTTAAAGATATTCATTCCATAGGAAAGCGGCTGTGCAGTAACTTCATTTCGTGCTGAAAGTCTGATAAGCTAATGGGAGGTGACTTTTGGAATGTCCAAATTATCTTCAGTACTCATTTCATATAAACATAAACATTCACCTGGTACTAAAAAGTGACTGAATAATTTATGTAATAAAGAAAGAGCTACTTTAATTATTGTTCTGAGGAGATTCTCATGGTTGTTAGACAAGCTGCCAGGCTAACATATTGGCTTTTAAATTATTTCACTCATTCAGCCAGGAAAATGGTTTAATGTGCTTTTTTCTTCCATGAGTACAATAAAGAATGAAAGATAGCCAGCTTGACTCATGAATACATAATGAACAGTGACGAGAAGAGATGAGTCTGGTAGCACCTCAAAGAGTAAATCAACTATAAACTATCCCCTTGTTAATTTTCAGCTCAGTAAGGAGCCATTCTTGTGAATTTGAGTCAACATATAAAGACTCTCACTCTTGGAGAAAGCTTTGTACCTTGAAGACCTACGGGGCAGGTGCAAGTGATGTTTTCACCTGTGAACGGTGGCAACCTGGCTACAGTGTTTTTGCATGTTTTCTATTTTCTCGAATTATGTTGCTCTCTCTCTCTAAAAAGTTGTCTAGTTAAAAAGTCAATTTTTTATAAAGACTGCTTAAACAAACAGATTCCATACTATTAAGCTTCTCAATTAATATACAATGCTTTCTCATTCTTATCAGTCTATTATGACTGAGAATCAATACATTATACACCTGTTTTATGTCTAGGTCTTAATTTTATAGCATTTGTTTCCACCATTAGATTGTAAAATTTTTGAGTCAGGCATTGTCTGGATAATTCCCTCACTGTGCATATCATAGTATCTTGCATTCAATATTTTTGTTTAATAAATAGATGAGTAGAAAGATGGATGATGGGTGTATGAATGGATGGATGGATGCTAAATGAATTTGCAGATAACTGTGCATCTGGTTTAGTGAACGTGTGGGTAAATGAGGACAAAATACTGATCTATCAGGCTATATTTTTGTTTTTGTTATTTTGCTTTTATGTATAGTAGTAAACCAGCCAATTTCCCAGTAAATTAAGTGTTATGAATCTAAATAATAAAGCTGTAACTCAGGAAAGGCTACATTCACCAAACATTAAATATTTTAACAACAATAACATCAAAAAGGCAGCTATCTATATATTTTTAAAAACTTTGATCTTTGATGTTTCCAAATACCTTGATCTTTTTTGGTTTTTCAAAATGATCAGCTCAGTGAAACTCTCATAGCATAGACTAGCAATCCCATGAAAAACAACATCTCTTAGTAGCCTCAAATTATTCCATGCACTTTAGGAAAAATTAGAACAGTAGCAGCCATATTTTATAAAATATTGCTTTGTACTGTAAAAGAAATATATGACCATAAAATAAATTTTAGACTGCAAAAATTTAAAGAAAATAGTCATGACCTATAACTCCAACACTAAAAGATAATTGCTGTAATTATATTGACCCATATCTGAAATGATTTGCTCTTTCTTTTTCTCTCTTTCTGCATGTGTGTGTACTATTTTGAAGTATAAGTTGATGTAAGGGCTCAACCATCTGTCATCCTGAAACAGAACAAGGGTTGAGAAAGAAGGGAGAGGCTTGTCTCTCTTGGAGGTCTGCAAGGTCTGCAGCAAAGACTGTCCTCAAGTGCTGCTCTTTCCACAGTCATCTACTGTCATCTCTCTAATGTTTTTATCTTAAGAAGTCTTAAAACTTGTGAATCACACCTCAAAACTATTGACAAGGCAAACTTCTCCCTCTACTGCTGATCTTTGTTTCTTGCCAGAGCCAAGAAGAACACATCTCCATCCAGGATCTCTTTCCTAAGTGCTCAGCAGAAATTCAGGAGTGGGAAAGTTTAAGGATCAGGCATCCAGGCTGCCATCTTCTCAGGAATCTTGTTTGAGATATTGATGGAATGTTTCCTCTGTTTATTATGAGCTAGGCTAAACAAACAAACAAAAAATCAGTAATGTATTTATTAAGATGTTTTCACCTGACAGCTCTAATTTAAGTTAAAATACCAAAACTGCTCTGGATTGTATTATGGTATCTTTTTGAAACTCTCCTTTCAGACTTGACTCAACTTGAGGCAAAAATGATAGAGTTGACAGTGCCTATGACAGAGGTGTCTTAGGCAGAGAAATCCTGTTGATAGAACTGAGAAGAGCAACCTCAGTGAGGTCCTTGAAAGGGCCTCCTGATTCTTCTAACCCCATTGAGACTTGGAGGAAAACTGAATTAACGGGCAAATTGTTCCCCTTTTCTGTGATTCAGAGAGAACCGCTGTCTGTGAGATGTAGAGAATGAAGGCAGCTTTCTATTTCTTCAACAGAAAGGTTAGAGGTTTTCATTTTACTTGCCTGGCCTACAAATGTGGAAAATGCTATGCCTGAAGCTTTGCCACTGTGAAGAAATCCTGACAGCCTGACCTGAAAAAGTGTGAAAAGAAGACAGGAGCATGAGCAACTGAAGAAAATTTACAACCTTTTCAAGAGGATTCTGTAACTTGGGAGAGCAGACCTAACTGATCAGATGGCTCCCAATGAACTAGAACTAATGGAAGAGAATTTGAGTAAAAACCTATGGGAACTCTCAAGGAGATAAAACTAGCATTAAAAGTACTTAGGGAACAAGATACCATTCTTTCTGAATTTGAAAATTGAATAGATGAACTTATGAAAAGGATGATTTCTCCTGAGCACAGACTTAGTACTTAAAAAAAAATCTCATAACAGAGAGCTAAAATAAAAACTTGGGGCTCATGTAGAAAATGGTATGAGTTGTGAAGGATAGCTCTAGGAGAATCATTCTGGGTATCCCAAATTCTAAGGATCAATAAAAATTTCAGTAGATTCCATCAGGAAAAAAAAAAGATGCTATTTGTATGAAAAATATCAAATGGCTTACGATATCTTATTAGAATACAATGAAATAAATTGTATAGATCACTTAAAGTGAAAAACTGTGATCCAAGAACTCAATTTTTAGGCAAGATATCATTTATCATTTATCTGTGAAGACGCTATGGTAGGCAGCATTGTAAAGATATGCCTTCAACATTCCTCTCCCATTAGTGAAACACTAATTTAGATACTAAGGTGAAGGGATTTTGCAGATGTAAATAAAGACCCAAGTTAGTGGATCTTAAGATATGAAGATTATCCACATGAGTCTGACCCAATCAGCATAGCCTTTTAGAACTAGTGAGCTCTTTCTGAAAGCTAACAGAAGATGAAGTCAAAAATTCAGATCTTTGCTGGCTTTGAAGATGGAAGGGTCCACATACCAAGGAATGTGGGGAGCTTTTGGGAACTGACAGTGATCACTGGCTGATAGCCAGTGGAAAACGAGTACCATTATTCTACAATCACAAGGAACTGAATTTGGCCACCACTCTAAATGAGTTTAAAAGTGGATTCTTATCTAGAATTTCCAGGTGAGAACCCATGTTTGCCAGCACCTTAATTTCATTCAGCCTTGTGAAACCGTTAGCAGAGATTCCAGCCTGAATTTTTGATCTATATAATTTTGAGATAATAAAGCGTGTTGTTTTAAGCTGTAAATTTTTCCCCCAGTTTTATTGAGAAACAATCAACACACATCACTGTAGTTTTAAGTTTAAGGCATATGGCATGATACTTTGACTTAAAAATATGATGAAATAATTACCAAAGCATATTCAGCTAACACTCATCATCTTATATAGATGCAATAAAAAGGAAAGAGAGAAGAAAAAAGAAAAAAAATTAATCTTGTGAAAAGAACTCGAACGATTAAGTCTCTAACAACTTTCCTGTAAGTTATTTGGACCACCTTCCTCCAATTCCCCTTCTCTATCCTCTGCCTCTAGTAACCACAAAACTGATGCCTTTTTCTGAGTTTTTTTTTTTTTTTTAGATTCCACTTATAAGTGAGAGACCATATAGTATTTGTTTTTCTTTGACTTGTTTCACTTAGCGTACATAATACCCTTATGGTCCATCCATGTTGTTTCAAATGGCAAGCTGACCTTAATAAAGGCATTTCTTTCTTTCATATATATATATATATATATATATATATATATATATATATATATATATATATATTTAAGATTGCTCTGGCTATTTGGGGACTTTTGTGGTTTTATATAAATTTTAAGATTATTTGTTCTAATTCTGTGAAAAGTGCCTTTGGTATTTTGATAGAAATTATATTAAAACTGTAGTGTGCTTTGAGTAGTACGGACATTTTAATTCTTCCTATCCATGAGCATGGTGTAGCTTTCCATTTGTTTTTATCTTCCTTAATTTCTTTCTTCAATGTTTTATAGTTTTCCAAGTACAGGTCTTTTACCATCTTGTTTAAATTTATTCCTAGGTTTTTATTCTTTTCGATACATTTGAAAATGGGATTGTTTTCTTAATTTCTATTTCTGATAGTTCTGTTGTTGGTATATAAAAATAAAACTGATTTCTCAATATTAATTTTGTATTCTGCTATTTTACTGAATTCATTTATTACTTCTAATATTTTTTTTGGTGGAATCTTTGTCATGTGTAAATAATGACAGTTTTACTTCTTCCTTTCCAGTGTGGATGCTTTTTACTTCTTTCTTTCTTTCTTTTTTTGTCTGATTGCTGTGACTAGGAATTCCAATACTATGTTGAATAAAAGTGGTGAAAGTAGACATCCTTGTCTTGTTCCTGATCCTAAAGAAAAAACATTAGCTCTTTTCCATTGAATGTGATGTTAGCTGTGGGTTTGTAACATATGGCCTTTATTATGTGGAGGTATGTTTTCTCTATAATCACTTTACTGAGTTTTTTCTCATAAATGTATGCTAGATTTTGTTAAATGCTTTTTCTGTATTTATTGATATATGATTTTTATCTTTTATTGTGTTTGTGTAATATATCATTAATTGATTTGAAGATATTAAACCTAATTTGCATCTTGGTAATAAATCCCACTTGCTCATGGTGTATGATGTTTTTAATGTATTGCTGAATTCAGTTTGCTGAAATTTTGTTGAGGATTTTTGCACCTATATTCACTAGGGATGTTGGCCTATCTTTGTCTTGCTTTGCTTTATGTGTCATGCTACCTCATAAATGAATTTGGGAGCCTTCCATTCTCTCTCTTTTTTTTTTTTGAATAGTTTGAAAAGAATAGGTATTAGGTCTTTAACTAAATCACCTGTGAAGCCATTAAGCCCAGGATTTGTTTGTTGGGAGTTTTTTAATTACTGATTTAATTTTTTTAGTGTTATCAGTCTGTTCTTGTTTTCTGTTTTTTCCTGATTCAGTCTTGGAAGATTATATGTTTCTAGGAATTTATATATTTTTTTCAGGTTGTCTAGTTTGTTGGAGTATAATGATCTGTAGTATTTTCTTATAATTCTTTGTATTTCTGTTGTTTTGGTTGTCAACTTGTTTTCATTTCTGATTTTGTTTGGGCTATCTCTTTTTTCTTTTTCTTTTAAAAAAAATTTTAATTCCTCCCCTGCTGCTCTCATTTCCACCCCTGATCTATGGATGTTGCCAGCTCCCCTTAAGAGCTGGATCCCTGAAGGTGTGTCCCCACTCACGTGCTTGTGGTGCACACTCAGGGAGTCTGGTGCAGACCCAGGGCAGGGGCCATGGCTCCACTGGGACTCGAACCCAAGAACTTCTGTGTATAAGGCAGATGTGCTAGCCACTACTCTATTTTTTCTTAATGAGTCTGGTTAATAGCTTATCAATTTTGTTTATCTTTTCAGAGAACCAGTCATTGGTTTCAGTGATTTTTTTTCCTATTTTTTAAGACTCTATTTTGTTTATTTTCTCTCTGATCTTTATTATTTTCTTTCTTCTACTCAATTTGGGCTTTGTTTGATTTTTTTTAGTTCTCTTAGGTGTAAGGTTAAATTTGTTTATTTTTTTATTTGTTTCTTGAGGAAGTCCTGTATTGCTATGAATTTCCCTGTTAGAACTGCTTTTGCTGTATTCCACAGATATTGGGTCATTGTGTTTTTATTTTCATTTGTCTCAAGGAATATTTTGATTTTTTCCTTGATCTCATTGTTAACCCATTCATTGTCTAGTAGAATGTTATTTACACACTAAATACACACCATGTGTTGGTGTGCTTTTCAATTTTCTTCTTGTAATTGATTTTCAGTTTCACCCTATTGTGATTAGAGAATATGCTGATATGATTTCAGTCTTCTTAAATTTGTTGAGGTTTGTTTTGTGTTTTAAAATGTGGTATATCCTGAAAAATGTTCCACATGCACTAGAAAAGAATGTATATTCTGCTACTTGGAGGTGTATTATTTTATAAATAATTAAATTGATCTGGTCTAATGTTCACTTAAGGCCACTGTTTACTTACTAATTTTCTGTCTGGATAATTTATCCTGCTATTACTGTTGATCTCTCCCTTTATATCTGTTAATATTGCTTTATATATTAGGTGCTCCTCCACTGGGTGCACAGGAGTTTACAAGAGTTATGTCCTCTTGTTGGATTGATCCTTTTATCATTATGAAATGCCCCTCTTTATCTCTTATTGTAGCCTTTGTTTTAATGCGCATTTTGTCTTATATAAGTGTTGCTACCCCGGAATTTTTGGTTTCCATTTGCATGAAATATCTTTTTCCATCTCTTTACTTTCAGTCTCTGTGTATCTTTTGATCTAAAGAGGTTCTATTATACAGGTCTTGTTTTTTTCTTTCATTCAGCCAGTCTATGTCTTTAAATAGAGTGGTTAGTATATTTACATTTAAAGTAATTAAATAATTATTGATAAGTTTGTAGTTACTGACATTTCATTGCTTTCTGATTGTTTTTATAGTTCTCTGTTCCTTTCTTATTCTCTTGTTCTCTTTTCTTGTATATTCATGACTTTTTATAGTGTTATGTTTGGGTTAGTTTTTCTTTATTTCTTATATGTTTCTTATAGATTTTTGATTTATGGTTACCACATACTTCATTTATACCAAGTAGTGTCTATAGCAGTCTATTAAGTTGATGGTCACTTAAGTTTGGACACATTCTAAAATCACTACAGGTTTTCCTCACTACTTCTACATGACTTTTTGTCATTATATTTTACTTGTTTAGTGTGTGTGTGTGTGTGTGTGTGTGTGTGTGTGTGTGTGTGAGTGTATTCCTTATTTTACTGTTGTGATTATATATGACTTTCCTACTTTTGTCTTTTAACTTTTATACTAGCTTATCATGGATTAATCCACTCTTTTTACTAAGTGTTTGCCTTTGTCAGTGATAATTCTTTTCTTTCCTATATTTTTTTATATTTTTGATATTTTCTTTTTAGCAAAGTCCTTTTCAAATTTCTTGTAATAGTGATAGTGATGATGAACTCCCTTAGCTGTTGCTTTTCTGGGAAATTATCTCCCCTTACCTTCTAAATGGTAGTGTTGGTGGGCAGAGTCATCTTAGATGTAGCTCTTTAACTTTCATCACTCTCAATATTCTGTGCCAATTTCTTTCATCCAAAAAGTTCCTATTGAGAAATCATCTGTCAATCTTAATGGGAGCTCCCTTGTGTATAGCTAACTGCTTTTCTCTTGCTGCTTTTATAATTCTTTCTTTGTCTTTAACCTTTGAATTTGTAATTATGATGTGTCTTGTTGTGGGTCTCTTTGTGTTTATCTTGTTTGGGATTCTCTGCACTTCCTAGACTTGTATGCCTATTTCCTTTACCAAATTTGGGAGGTTTTTTAATCATTATTTTTTCAAATAGGTTTTTAATTTCTTGCTTTCTCTCTTCTGCTTCTGGTACCACTATGATGCAAGTGTTGGTAGGTTTGACATTGTCTCAGTGGTCCCCTAAGCTATCCTCATTTTTTTCAGATTTTTTTTGTGTTGCTATTCTGATTGAATATTTTCTGCTACTTTATCTTCTATATCACTGATTCAATCTTCTACTTCATCTAATCTACTGCTGATTCCTGTAACATATTCTTCATTTCAGTTATTGTATTCTTCTGTTCTGACTGGTTCTTTTGTGGTTTCTATGTCTCCTTTATATACTTACTGTCTTTTTGTTGAAATTCTCACTTAGTTCACCTATTCTTCCCTCTAAATTCATTGAGCATTCTTATAACCAGTATTTTGAACTCTGTATCTGCTAGATTGCTTCTCTGCATTTCATTTATCTCTTTTTCTGGAGTTTTGTCTTGTTCTTTCATTTGGGTTATGTTTCTTTATCTCCTCATCCTGGTTTACTTTCAGATTTGTTTCTACATATTAGGTGGATCTGTTACATCTTCTGATCTTGACCAAGTAGCCTTATGTAGAGCATGTCATGTGGGGCTCTGTCTTCCTGGTCATTGAACTGGGTGTTCTTTAGGTGCCCTGTGTGTGTTCTATGTGCTCTCTATTGTAGTTGAGCCTCGATTGCTATTGGCATGTCTGTGGTTGGGGTTGACCATCTGGCCGACTGGCTGAGTTGGCTGGCTGTTAAAATAGTAGATAAACTGTTGTGCAAGGGTTGACCTAATGAAGCAGGAATTGCTGTAGTAGGGCTGTGGTGCCGGTTGAGTTCACCCTTTAGGTATGTCATTTGTGAAGCTGATTCTGTGGTGAACTGGTGTGATCTGAAGCTGGCCACCAGGTACATTGGTCTTGAAGCCTTTGGGGTGCACTCTGGTATAGACCAAGATCAGCTGCCACTTGTGCCAGGCTTAGGGATGCTGGGCATGCTACAAAGTGCTACAAAGTGATCTGTAGTTTGTTTCCACTTGTTTGAGCTTGGAGGTACTTGAGAGAGGATATGCTGCAAATTGAATATGGCCACTACTTATGCCAGGCTTGATATCCTTTGCTGGCACCATAATATGAGCTGAGACCAGCTTCCGTTGTTCTGAACCTGTGGACATTTAGTCGAAGCTGCATTCTATGCAAGACCAACTGCCACTTAGGCCAGGCTTGGGGCCACCTGATTGGAGTTACAAGGAAGTTGAGCCCAGTAGCTACTTGTGCTAGGGCCAGCTATTGCTTGTTTGGGGTTTTTGGATCTCTGAGAGATTTTGGGAAGGTCCACAGTGAGAGTCAAAGCAGTCTGCTTGCATAGAGAAGCTGATGGCAGAGGCTCAGTCTGGGAGAGTCAGTTTGTAAGATGGAGTCTCAAAGAATCAACAGAGTGGGTCAAACGGTATTATCCAGGTTAATAGAGAGCTTAAATTTGGTGTCTGCTTGTGCCTGCTGGCTGGGTGTAGAAAGGACTCAACAAAAGGACAATGGTGCCTGTTAGCACTTGCATCCCTGAGAGAGTTGCCCCAACTCCTACCCCTCCAGCTCTAACCCTAAAGTTAATTTATTTATATTCTTCCCATATATGCCTGGCACTTTTCAAGCTGCTGCCCCTGTGCTAGAGCGGTGAATGAGTGAGTTTGTGAGTGAGTGAGTCTATCTTCAGTCCCTCTAATAGAAGTGCCTCCATCGCTAGTAGCCATTTGTCTTTTTCAGAGAGTTTCCACTGTTTTTCTTTCTTGACAGTAATTTAAGATCTTTATTAAAAGTTTTTTGACTTAAAAAAATCAAGTTGCTAACCTTTATTACAAATTAAAAATAAAGTTCTTAAAAATCTCAGCTTGACCAGATATGAAATAATTTAAAATCTTTTAAATGCATATTTAGAAAAACCAGGCTTAAAATAAAAGACATGTTCATCATCAATAACAAAAAAAAAAGATATCCTTAGGTAAAAATAATAAAAATCTCATACTGTATAAATAGTGCAGATAGTTCTACTTATCTGGTTGATGTACAAAAAGCCAGCACTTAAGGTATTTAGCTCCAACCTTTTGTTCATTTCTTATTGCTGGGATTTCATATTCATTTCCTCTTGTTTTGTGACTAAATTGGATAATGGTAGAGATGGTAAGCCAGCATTTACTCAGCTCCTCCCTGCTTAGCTTCCAGAGCATCAGAGTTCTCAGCTGGTGGAGCAGCTGTTTTTGTCTTTTTGTCATCTTGAGGTTTAGGGTTTTCTGGGCATCTGCATCAGTAATTAAAGTTACAGAGGTACCGACATTGAGGTGGCTGCTGACCTTGGATCTCATCTCCTTTATTTTCATAATCTTCTTCATTGCCATCTTCTCTAGGCTGTCTTTCATGAGGAGGGTCCTTGCAGAATCTGGTCCATAGTCCTGATACATATTCTTTCTTACTGCTCTACCTTGATCTCCTGCACAGGAGAGTCTGAACACTGTGGTCGATGCCTGTAGGGTCTCTGTATGTAGTAAGGTGAGAACCGTTGCCTGCAGGTAGGGCCTGCACTCTTGAGCCTACCTTCAGGAGCACTGTCTGATCCCTCATTCTTTTGCCCACTCTCCCTATGCCGGTAATTCTGATAGTAATTGTGTGGAGGACTCCTGTGATGTGGATAGTGTCTATAAAGGTTATAGTCTGCCGCATATTTACTGCCTTGCCCTAGAACTCCACCAGGGCTTGTAACACTTGCTACCTCTGCACTTTTTCTCTTTCAACAACATCAAACTCCACAATCTCTCCATCTCCTGCACTGTGAAGGTACTTCCTGGGGTAATCCTTTTCTATGGCAGTCTGGTGCACCAATATTCTTTGGTGTCATTTCTTTTGATGAAACCATATCTGTTTCTTACATTGAACCATTTTCCTGTTCCCCAAACCTTCACTGCAGTAAAGTTTTTGTCCCCACTGACAGGTACTTCTGATGTGAGGCTTCCCACCCCCTTTTCCAAGCAGCCACTCCCTGCATTACTGCCCATGGTGCCAGACTTGGTGTCAGCAGCTCCAAGGGTGGGCAGCTGTTCATGGTTGTAGTGATAGTGACTGGGGCTGGCTGTGGCAGCTGTGGCTCCTTCTGGGGTGTGATGATAACTAGGCCGGCACCAGTGGGGCTGCTCAGGGTTCTCTGGGGTGTCTCTGTTCCTGCTAAGGATCAAACTTCCCCACTGGCTTTTACAGCCAAATGTTATGGGGACTCCTCTTCTTGGCATTGATGACTCACATTGGGGAGCTTAGTGTGGGGTTGGGATCCCTTGCTTCTCAGTAGGAAACTCCCCAGTCAAGATAGCCTTCCAGATTCTTAACTGCCACACCCTGATCATGTGAATTGCTAGTTTCAAGTCTCCCTCCCTCCTAGTAGTCTCACTGTGGCTTCTTGTTTATATTCTTAGTTGTAGAACTTTGGTTCAGCTAGTCTTCAGGTGGTTGTCAATGATGGTTGTTTTATAATTTCATTGCAATTTTGATGTGGTTGTGGAAAGAGATGAGCATAGGTTAACTACTTGCCGTCTTGACCAGAGCATTGTTATTACTGTTTTCCATAGTTGCTGCAGCAATTTATAGTCCCAATAATAGTGCACAAGGGTTTCTTTTTCTCTGTATTTACACCAGTATTTATTATCTCTTGTGTTTATGACCATGGTCATTTTAAGAGGTGTAAGGTGATATCTCATTGTGGTTTTATAAACTGTAAGGTCTGTATTCATTTGTTATGCAGCAATAGAAAATTAATACAAAGATATTTTGAAATATATGTGTTTTCAGAGAGCATACTACCCCATACCCTATCTTGAAGAAAATACTACTCTCATTGAATTAAAACAGAAATTTCAAGATAGGAGAGAGGCAATAGAGAGCCAACAGAAATGAGCAATGAGCCTTTCATTGTATGTGATTATATGTACATGAAAATGATTGAAATTTGCAAGATGAAGGTTGATATAAATGTTAATATGTTAGCCTGGTACTTAAAATTCTCAATTATCTCAGCAAAACTCAGGATGTAAAAAGGACAAGTGGTAAAGTATAAGCATGTCTTTCTAAATGTTTTATCTGATTAGTGAGGACCTATTTGAAAGCAGAGGAAAAAGTCAATCAAGACTTCTGTTGAGGAGTGAAAATAGATGAGATGAAAGTTCACTCATCTAGGAAAAGTACGGAAAAAAAACTATTAACCTTTTAAGCATTAAAAGTAAAATAAGATGGAGGAAATAAAGCCACTTATGTTTGTTGTTTCAATAAATGAGAAGCACTGAATTCCCCTGTTGAAATTCTCCTATTAAAAGACAGATGTCAGATTGGGTTAAAAATCCAGTACTTATGTTATTTTTATGAAATACATTTAAAACTATAAATAAATATCAAAAATAAAATATCAAGAACAGATATATAAGGAAAATGCAAACTAAAAGAAAGTAGAAACATATCTGAAGTGATAAAAGGACCATCAAAGCCAAAAGCATTTAATAAAAAAAGAAGGTTATGTGGTGATAAAAGTTACTGTCCACCAAGAAGATAAAACAACCTCAAACTTTAATCATCAAATAAGAATTGCTAAGCATATAAAGCAAAAATACCTCAAAAAACAAAGGAATTAAGATGAAAATAAAATGATATCTTTTAATATATGTTCCTCAGAATTTAATGAATCAAAGAGGAAGGAGATTTAAATAATATAACTAATGTGTGTGTGTGTGTGTGTGTGTGTGTGTGTGTGTGTGTGTGTGTGTATTTTAGCTATTTGGAGAGATAAGAACATGGTATAGATGCAAAACTTTGGACAGCACAATAAAATATATTTTGTTTTTCATACTCAATAAAGCCAACTGTCACAATTTTAGCTATATTAAAAGTAAAAATTCACTACTCAAAATGTCTATATCAAAGAGAAAATCAAAACTGAAATTGCATATTATCTACAAATTTTCAAAAAAGAGAAAAAATTCCCAACCAAGACTAGTAGAACATAATAACTAAGTAGAACATAACTAAACTGTACTGATATAAAGTTGTTTATAATATGTTTTTTATTTTTTTAAACTATGTTCCATCTATTGTTCTGTCAGGGGAAAATTTATGTCCTTAAAATACTGCATTAATTAAAAAGGAGAGACTGAAAAAAACTAATATTATCTTATAATTAAACATCTTTCCATTTCTAGGATAGCACAATTTCATCATGATATATATATTTTATATTGCTTTTTTGGTTTACTAATATTTTGTCTAGAGTATTTATATATTATTAAAAATAGCCAATAATTTTAATTTTATAGTATTTGTCTGTCACATTTTGACATCAGATTTATACTTGTCTTATAAAATGAGATGTGATTTATTCTTTTTCCCCTTGGAAGAGTTTAAGTTGTTTATTATTATTAGCACCATAACTATTTCTATTAAGTGCAATGTTTAGTAGCACTTGACTAAAAATATAGGCTTGTTGCTATCTTTGTAGAAAAGAATATTAACTTACTGATTCAATTTCTCAAGCTACTGATTTTTTATTTCTTGTTGAATCAGTTTGGTAATTTATATGTTTTGAGGAATGTGTGAATTTCATCTAAGTTTTTAAATGTACTGATAAAAAGTAGTTTATAATATGCTCTTTTCTTTTTAATCTATGTTCCATCTATTGTTCTGTCTTCCTTTTCATTACTAATATTGTTTATTTATGCCTCCTCCTTTTTTCTCCCTTGGTTAATCTTGACAGAGATTTTTTATGATTTTTAAAAGCTTTTAAAAGTATCTCTTTTGATTCATTGATCTTTTCTATTATATGTTTGTATTTAATTTTATCTTTCTGATCTTATTTTATTATTTCATTTCTTTACTTCATTTGGATTTTTTCTGTTTTTCTGGTTTTCTTTCTCTAACTTCTTTTGCCATTTATTTTTCTTCTAATAGAAGCAATTTTCTCTCTAAGCATCATGTTATCTGTAATTGCAGCTCTAGCCACACACAAACAGCATTCCTTATGGTTCAACCATAAAATATACAAATATACCATAGTATCAGTCATAGAAAATTTTCTTAATTTTGCATTGAAATTGGTCAAGTTGCTAAGAATACATCCAAAGCCTATTTCTGTTGGTTGTTAAGGTATGTGTTCTTCATATAAGCTCATGTTCTTTTATAATGATTTTATAGTGCTAAAAAATATTTTGCCTGCTTGCTCTGGTTTTAGTTTTGCTGTTGAAATAATTTTACTAATTTTAGATCAGTTTCTGATTTTATATGAGTATTCTACAACATCAACATTTACATCTTCTTTGCTTTTTGTTTCCTCTAGTGGTAGCCTATAGTGAATATTCAAACAGTGGAACAACCAGCAACCAGTATTAGGTAGAATTAAAAAAAAACATGTAAAGTTCAATATCCTAGCAAGGTTAACAGTACTTCATAGAGTCATTTGTCACTGTTGCCAACTCAAGGACTTCTTTTGCTATGGAAACTTGTAATTTTTTAGAATACCACTCAAAGGATTTATATAGAGTATAATATGACTATAAATTTCTGAACTTTGTTTGTAAGAATGACTCACTGTTGGCAGCAGGCAGGGCCACAAAGACACACTTACAAGATAGTAGCAGTTACAACCAAGACTGATTAGATAGCGGTGACTTCTGACCTGCATACTCCAGACACCTGCTTGTGTCTCTGGATCTTGCTTTTTACCCGATGTTGGTGGATTCCTTTGAATCAGCAGTGTCTTTGTGTTGATTAAACTCTAATCCTTAAAGCAGAATTATACTTTTCCCAATTTTCTCAACTGATACTCTTGAGATTTAAAATTTGGGAAAACACACACATCTCCCTGGAAATTTTTGCGAAGTAATTCCCACATAAACACACTATCTGTAGTTTATCATTCTGTGTATTTTTTCCCCTACATCTCTGACTTTCCTCCTGGGACCATTATGTTTTTGCCCTGGGGCTGCAGGTAATGAAAATGTGAGAGGCTATAGGTAATGAGAATGCCTTTACTCATCCTATTCTTGAAAGATAATAAGTATTCGATTCTAGTTTGATGGCTACTTGCATCATTTTAAGGTTATTATCACTCTTTTTTGGATTTGCATTGCTGTTGTTGGGAAATCAACTCTTTTTTAGTGATGACTTTTCTGGCCAGAGATGAACTAGCCTTGCTTTAGACAGAGTGGCGATAGCAATGTTGCTGTACCTGAATAAAATAATTACTTTTGACTTTGGGTTGGTCCCATGAAAATGAGAAAAATCCCTTGTGTCTCTGACTTTTATCTCAATTTTAAGGAACATATTGTAGGAGCACAAAAGTTTAAACTTGCTGTTATATGCAAAATTCAAAGAATATTGTTAATTAAAAAACAGAACTAGTAAATGTCAGATTCAGATGCTTATAAGGTAGTCTATTATTATATTACTGTTTTTCTATATAGGTACTCACATATGTTAGAGAAGGGTTTCTATACATCTTCATTTTAAATCCTTGTGTTCTTTATTTCTTTAGTCAGAGTGCATAAAAAAAGAAAAACTAGAATAAATTTTCTATCAAAGCCAGAGAAAATACACAATAAATGTTTTTTAATTTTCATGTAAATTGTTGTATTATGGAAAATGTGGATTCAAAATATGCCTGGTTTACTATGATTCTGCATCATAATAGTTATATCAAGGAATAGCTCCAACACTCGAATTCAATTATCAAAATACAAATTGACCAACAAGCTAACAAAACAACCTTGTCAAGGCACGATTTTTCTAAGTATAAATTAAATACTCACTATCTCACGGCTTTGTCAATTAGCAAAGTCTACATTTTATATAAATAACATTTGTTCCATGGGTATAGCATATTAGACTTACTGTTAGACTTATTTTGAATGACTTTAAAATAAATTACTGCTTTCTAGAAAGCTGAAATTTTATATGTGTTAGTATTTGATATTCTGCAAAATCTCGTTTACCCTATGTTACATTTTTTTGTACTTGTTAGGAAAAAGTAGTTGTCTTTCTTGGTAAGGGTGAAAATTTGTTTTATTTGCTATCTATTTATTTGTGGAAAGAAGAATTAAGTTTTCTGTGTATAGCAAGTTTAGTATTTATTTTCCGTATTGACCTGGTATCTAGAATGAAAAATACTAGTATAATAAGTGTTATCTTTTTTTTAATATAGATGATTTAAATCTATAAAAGTAGCAATAATCTTTAATTATTACTTATAGCATTAAGAGAACAGAATTAAGCTATTGTTCTGAGATTATAAAATGGGGTGTAATAGCATTAATTTGCTGTGCTCAGGCACACACTTACTTATTTTTAAAATAAGTATTGAGAACCTATGTTTTCACAGGTACTGCATTAGGCACTGAGGAGATGTAGCAATAACTAAGATTGAGAACACCTACCCTCATGAAGTTTGTGGTCTCTCAAGGAAGGCAGGTAATGAACAAGTATTAACTATTACACTTAGTATAGGTATATATTTTAGAACTAGAATGAGAGTTTCTAAAAAATTTTTATATTCCACAAAAGCATTTAGTTGGGATAAGCTGTGATGAGCTGTGTTAACAATAGCAACAAACAATTCTTAGTGATTTAAGTTTAAAAAATGTATTTTTCACTTTATATATTTACAGTTGTTGGCTAAGGATCTGTCATCATAGTTTGATGGAGACAACACCATCTTATAATGTTGCCATTTCAATTGGGGTTATTTAAGGTCTAACTTAATAGAAGAAGACAGACCTAAAAATTCTTTTATAATTAATTAGTTAAATGCCTCTGCCCCAAAGTGACATCGGTCATTTTTAGTCATATTTAATATAGCCATCCTAATTTCAGTGGGTGTGGAAAAGTGCAATTCTCTAGAGAAGTAAAAGAGAATAGAATATTTGTGAACACTGGTAATATTTCCTGGAGACTATGAATCATATCATCAAAATTTTAGTTCATTCTTCTGCCTACCCATGTTATATGCTTAATCCTCATGAAGGAGATGATTTCAATTTTCATTTAATCATAGCATTAAGATCGAGTTCAGAATCTCTGATTGGTGCACAGTATTCTTTATATTAAAGGATAATGGGTAGTGATTATCAGATTCAGACATGGTTACTGTTAATCTAAAGAACTCTTGAAATAAAAACACAAGTTATCTCCCCACCCCATACCACATGCCCAGTAAATAATGGTAAGATAAAGATAGAATAACAGCAATTAATAATCCCACTTATGATGAGAAAAAAATGAAAGGCACACAAAAGTCACTGGTTCATACCAATTCTGAAATGCAACAGGTATGGTGAGGGTCATGTACTCTGGAAATGAGGACTTCTCCTAAATTAGGACCTGAAAATACTTTCAGGATAATATCTCTTGCTCACTGTTCTCCATGGCCCTCAGTTCTGCCTTCATGGAGATTTTCCTTTTCTATTATACTGCTTGGCCAAATCTGAAATGAGCACTGGGGAATGTGCTGTTACTGGGTATCTTTTTAGTTAATCAGATTACTTTCTGTGAGTGGGTATTTGGGTAAACCAGAGTCATTTTAGGTCTCAAATTGTCATGGCCTCTTGGTTCTTTTTCAGTGTAACTCTATCAAAAATTTAACAGGATTCTTTTTATCTATTTGACTTTAGCAACCTCTATCTGCCAGTAGCCATACCCTTTATTCTTCATAGGGCAAGGTTTCCAAAACTACCACATGAATAAAATTGATCAACCAACGTATCTCTTTCAGCTTTTTGATTTGATGGATGGCACCTTGAATCTCCTGGCTTTTGTGCATGAGACACATTTTATGCTTTTTACCTTTATTCATCTTTTCTAGTTGAAAATTTACTTTATGAGGACTTCCACTTATGGCCATGATGGAGAAACACAGACCAGATTTAACCTCTTGTTCTAAACAACTAGGAAACTGGAAGGAAAAAAATACACACACACACACACACACACACACACACACACACACATACACACACACACATACATATACATACATACATATGTATATACATTATATACATATATATGTATATATATGTGTGTGTGTGTATATATATATATGTTATATATATATGTTATATATATATGTTATATATATATATGTTATATATATATATATAACACCTCTTTTCAGACATTGTATATAAGGCAGCATGGGATTGTTATCACTAAGAAAAAGGAAACAGATGAGTTCTGTGATGGCCCAGCTTTCTATCTGGAAGCACATTTGGAATGATGAAGCAGGCAGAGGAAGCCATACAAAATTACGATTCCTTCAGTGAGTTGAGAAAGTGGAGGGAAGAGTTCAGGGTGTCTGAGGAGACTAGAAATTGTGGAAAAGAGTTTTAGAGAGGGAAAAAGTCACAGAAAAGAACTCTAGAAATCTGATTATGAGTTCTGTAGAGTCTTTAACTAAATAACAATCCACTCATGCACAGGATGAAATTCTGTACATTCAAGCAAAAGAGCAACTGGGGAGCTGCACACCTCCCAGAGCTCAACCAGAGCCATGGTAAAGAGTTCTGATTACTCACTCAGTGAGCACCAGGAACAGCCACATGTTAGTAGGGCTAAGCTAAACCTAAGACTAAAGGTTACATAAACCCTATCAAAACTTAGAAACAAAATTTGAAAGAATCAAACTAAACAGCAAATAACTTAAATGTCATTGGAGTTTATCATTATTAAAACAGTCAATCTTTTCTTTGGAACCCACTTAAGGATGGGAGCTGATTGCCAGTGGAAACAACATTGTGATTAGAGAGCTAGAACTTCCTACCTCCAGCCCCTTACCTCAACCTCAAGGGAGGGGAGAGGGGCTGAAGATTATGCCCAGTCATTACTGGCCAATTATTGAATCAACCTTGCCTGTGTAATGAATTCCCCCATAAAACCCCAAAGGATGTAGTTTAGGAATCTTCCAGGTTGGTGAACACTTGGAGATTCAGGGAGTTGGCACACCCACAGTGGGCATGGAAGCTCCACACTTTTCTCCCACACCTTGCCCTACATAGATCTTTCATTTGGCTATTCCTGAGTTACGGCCTTTTATAATAAACTAGTAAAAATAAAAGTCACTCTGAAAGGTAGTATTAAGAAACTGAAAATAGAAACCACAGATTGAATGAAAATATCCAATACATACATAACATATATGTAAGAGTTCTTTATATATATTTAGAACTCATAATAAGAAGAAATAGCCCAATATAATATGAGCCAGAGATCTGAACTGATACTTCACAAAAGAGCATATACAAATGGTCAGTAAACATATGAAAGAATGCTCAACATTATTAGTTATCAGAGATATGCAAATTAAATTCACAATGAGATACCACTACACACTAACTTGAATGTTTAATATTAAAAGACAGGCAACCCCTTTGAAACTAATAATAACATAAAATTTAAAAGAAAGACAACCCCAAATGTTGATGAATATGTGGAGCAATTGCAAGTGTCACATATTGCTAGTGGAAAGGTAATGATAGCAATTTCTTATAAAGATGAACACATTCATATGATATGACTCAGCAATTCTACATCTAGATAGTTGGTAAAGGGAAATAAATTCATATGTCTACACAAAGACTTGTATAGGATTGTTCATAGCAGCTTTATTTATCATAGAAACTGCATAGAGTGTAAATTTTCATCAGTATATGAGTGAGTAAATAAATTATAATAGTCCATACAACATACTACTTAGCAAAAAACAAAAGAACTTTCTGATACACATAACAACATGAAAACATTTTTTAGTATTATGCTGGGTGAAGAAATCAGACACAAAGGAGCACATATTATGTGATTTTTATTATATGAAAATCTTAAGGAAGACATGGCTATTATAAAGTGATAGAAGGTAGGTCAGTTACTGATGGGGGCCAGGAGTAGAAAGGGATTGGCAAGAAACATGAAGAAAACCCTCTAGGAAAAAGCAAATGTTCTACATTCTGATTGGTTACATGTGATGGCCAAAACTCATCAGACTGCATACTTCAAAAATATAAGTCCTACCTCTGTTCCCTTTAGTCTAAACACAGAATGTAATATTCAGATGACATATTATAGAATTGTGCACTTGAAACCTATATAATTTTATTAACCAATTTTATCCCAACAAATTTAATAAAAATATGTTTTATTGTTTGTAATTATCACCAATTTTTAAAAATATGATTATTTGTCTCTTAAAGGCATAGTGAAGCTTATCTTTTGTTCTTCAAAGAAAAAGTTTCTCTTTTACACTGCAGGACTGAATATTTTGTGTTCTTTCTACTTTGTTCCACTTTTGCTTGAAAACCAGCCAATTTCTATTTGACCTCAATTCTTATTTATTTTACCTTGTCAAATGTGGCCTGAATTAGTCTTCTAGGGCTGCCATAACAAAATACCATACACTGGGTTGCTTAAGTAATGAAAAAAAAAATACTTTCTCACAGTTCTGGAGGCTGGATGACCAAGATAAGGTGCTAGCAGAGTTAATTTCTCCTCAGGCCTCCCTGCTTGGCTTGCAGACAGATTTTTCCTCTGCACATTGGTCCCTGCTTTTCACTCTCTCTTTATAAGGACACCAGTCATATAGGATTAGAACCTCACACTTATGACCTCATTTAACCTTAATTACCTTTTTATAAGCCATATATCCACATATAGTCATATTGGACATTAAAGCTTCAATAAGTATTTGGGTGGACATAGTTCAGTTCATAACATTCTACTCTCTGGCCCCCCAAAATTCATGTCCTTTTTAATGCAAAAACATTCACCTGTCTCAACAGTCCCCAGATTCTTAACTTGTTCCAGCAGCAGCTCTAAGTCCAAATCCTCATCTAAATATCATCTAAGTCAAGTATGAGCGAGACTCAAGGTGTAATTTATTATGAGGCAAAATTCCTCTCCAGCTGTAAATCTGTGAAACCAGATGAGTTATGTGCTTCCAAATTATAATGGTGAACAGTCATAGGACAGATATTCTCATTTTAAAAGGGAATAATTGGAAAGAAAGACAAAAAGAGTGACATGTCCCATGCAAGTTCAACACCTAGCAGAGCTAACTTCATCATGTGTTTTTTTATTTCTATTAGATCTGAGGCTCAAGAATAATCCTTCTTGGCTCCATCCTCTCTGTTTTCCAGGCCCTCCGGGACATGATTCTGGGTGGTAGTACCATCCTTCTGCAAGGGTCTGTGTAATAGCTTTGCCCCCAAGGCACTGGATGGTAGCAACCTGGCCCAGAAGGAGACAGCCTTGGCCTTTGAAGCCAAAGACGAGCTGGTCCTGCTCCCTAAGTATATGGTGACAGGGGCAGTCCTGCTGATTTTTGAATCACACTTAAAATCATTTGTCTCTTGAATGATAATGCATGTTGGCAGCCCGTCAGCTCTATTGTCCCATCCTGTAGAATCCAGAATTCCAACAGCCTTCCTTCATTTCATCCCAGCTCTGTCTCCTTTCCTCCAAATGGTAGTGCCCCAACTGGTAACAATTGCTGCAGTTTATCTCTTTCTTCTCTCACATTTTATCATAAGAAATTAGAAAAAACTAGGCTGTACTTTCCACAGTTTGCTTAAAAATCTCAGCTAAATATCCAAATTCATCACTTTTAACTTAAACTTTCCACAAAATATAGAACACAATTTGGGTGAGTATTTTGCCACTTAGCTGGCACTGCAGCTTAGTCTTCAAAGGTCTACTCCACTGCTCTATCATTCCTGCTCTTTTTAGATGGTGGAAAATGTAATGATACCAGTGAATTCTGTGAGCCTTGGTCCATTGCCTCACTTCATTTGCTGTGAAGTGAGTTCTTTGATCAAAAGCAGTGCTGTGTGGCATAACCATGATAGTGGATAAGGCATCATGTAAGTCCATGGGTAGTAGTTTTGACAGAAGGATTTCATGCAGGGAAGACATTTTTATCCAGAGTAACTGTCTCTTTTAGTAAGAAGAAAATGTTGGAAGTGGTTCAGTGTAATCAACCTGCCATCAGATAGGTGACAGATCATTTCAGGTAATGCTGACTCAGTGTTGTTCTTGCTGCTGGCAGATTGGGCACTCAGCGGGGGCCATTGCTTCATCAACCTCGGTGAGTGGAAGTTCGTGTTGCTGAGCCTATATGCATAACCTCCGTCACTACTACCATGGCTACTTTGTTCATGAGCCCATTGGATGACAGAGGTGGCTGGTAAAAGAGACTGTCTGGTATCCACAGAACCGGTAATCTAATTTACTTATTATCAAAATTCTTCTCTGTTGAGGTCACACTTTGGCAAAGAGTCACATGGCATATAAATAACTTCACATTTTTTGCCAATTCAGAGAGATCTGTTCATATAACTCTTCTAAGGCTTCCTCATTACTAATTTTGCATTGCTGCTTGTTCATTGGTATATAATATACCCCCAAGTTTTTGCAAGCAACAGTGTCATCAAGTATTTTTTTATGTGTAATATGGACACTACTTTTATAGCTTCCATTATGTTAACCATAGAACAATTACATAAGCCAATATCACATATTTTAAGGTTTTATTATGGTATCATCCTACTCCTCATACCAAACTATGATTAATCAGGTTAGTCTACGAAAAATCTCAGGGCCTTAAAATAGCAAATATTTATGTCCAAAATGAGTGTGCAATGGGGCTCTGCTCATCATTGTTGCTTAGGAACTCAGGCAGAGGGAGACCCCACACGTGGCTCTAGGGCAAGAGTTAGAAAGCTTCACATAGGAAAGGTGGTAGTAAAAAATGACCTTTTTTTTTTCTTTTAATCAGAATTAGAGGAGATCTGGACACTGGTGTACTTTAGTATTATCTACTGTAAGAGCATAAGAACAATTTTAGTTATATTTTATTAAAATTCATTGCTTTCTCCCAATCACTTAAAATCTGTGCAACTCTATAACCAGAGGACTGAAAAAAAAACAATTAAAATTCTGGTAAAAATTATTGTGCAGTTAAAAGACAAACTTTATAATAAATATAAGCCTTTATTTTAGAAAATTAAAAGATAAGCATGACTTGATGGAGTTGGTATAAAGAAAAGTTGAAGCTGATGAGTTACAGAACCAAGAGAAAAATGTACAGAGTTGGGGAGAACCATGTAATAAGCACTTCCAAGAGAGAACACTTGGCTAAACTTAACCAAGAAGGATGTTATTGAATGGGTTTCCTTTATATTCCTCTGTGCCTTGTTGTACTTTGCTATATTAGTGTAGTTCGTTTTCAACTGCTTTTATTTATATAAAATATTAATGTACTGGAGAGAAAAATATATGAACCAACAGTACACTATTATCCCCTATTTACTGATGACATATGAGCTTATTATAAATATAATTGCAGAAATATGCATTATAGCAGAAAAGCTGTACTAAATAGAAGAGTGGGATAGTGCCATAGACTCTATAGTTAGCATAATTCTAATCTGGAGGAACCAGAGGAGTGTTCTGGAGGAAGTGATTAAAGCTAACACCTGAAGGATTTCTCAAGTTCAAGCTATTGGAAATGATAAAGTAAATAATTTTAAACAGAGGGAGGAATTTGGGAGAAATTCTCAGAGGCAAAAAGGCAAAAAACAAAAAAAATCTGAGACTTTTGCAAGGAGCTAAAGGAAATTCAGTATTTTTGGATGTGAGAAAGCAATTGGTATGAGATGAAACTAGAGATTTAGAATAGGGCCAGACCATTCAGGGCTCATAGGCTGTATGAAGAAAATTTTTTCTTAGTAAAAATGGAAGGTAATTACAAGATAAAATTTAGTTACTAAATGGAGAATGGATTATTATAGGGAAAGAGTGGAAGGAGGAAAACCAGTGAAAAAGTTATTTAAATTGTCTAAGAAAAAGTTGACCTTGGCTTAGATCCAACAAATTACAGTGGGGAAAAGAGCATATGGATTTAAGAGCTATCAAAGAGGTAAAACAAATAACACAGTGCTGTGTGCTTGTGTGCAGGCAGGGCAAAAATGAGGGGCACGTAGAGTCAACCATATAAGGTTAATTTTATATCTGTTGTGCCTGAAACATCAAATATTATCCAGTTGCTGGTCAGATATACGTCTGTATATCAGAAAACAAGTATGGCCTGAGGATAAATTGGGGAGTTAACAACACAAAAATGGTTATTATAACCATGGAGTGAATGTAAGAATTTAGGAAGAGAGGGTCTGGATGAAAATAATTGAGCTTGGATGGTGGTTATTTCACAATTTATTTTTGTACTCCAGAGAAGCTTTTCTTGCTTTCTGTCCTCTTGGTCAGGATAGGCTAACCCCTGAGGAAACAATAGCTGTAGTAATGCTGATGATGTAGCAATCAGGAATCAAATTATGCCCCAAAGAGACACATGACTATGCCTTCAGGGGTGTTTATCTATGTTAGCTGCTCAGTGGTGGAGTCCCAGGAAGAAAAGGAGATAACCAGCTTCTTTCTCCTATGCTAGTCTTCAAGGAAGTAAGGTTGACTGAGCTGCTGCCAAGACAGGAATAAATACATTAAAAAAAATTTTTAACCATCAATTTGGAATTTTTATTTTAAGAAAACCTACACAAGTTGTTTTATATGAATTATCCATACCTTCTCCATGCCTTCTTTATAATATAGGCTACAGGTTGTACAAGACTGGGATTCTTTGCATTTTGATCACTGATACATCCTAGACACAACATAGGCTCTCAGTAAATATTTGTTGAATGAATAAATGAATGGTACAAGTGTTACATCCATGTTTGGTATGAAAAATAACTTTAGACTTATTGATTAAACAGAGAACAGATTAGCGATTCAAGTCCTGTCAATAACCAACTGGCCAATAATCAGTAAATTCTGTCTGATTAAACACTTTTATTTTCAATTCAGAAAAACTGATTCATGAACTGTGATTTCCCAATCAGAATGGTAACCAATAAAGATGTTAAAGAAGAAGCCAAGAAAATGTCACTTTTAGGAGTGTTTTTTAACTCATTGACTCATGAAGTTACTATAATTGTGCACAGTGACTGTCACCAGAGGCACTGAACCATTTAGCATATTTAATATTATGCCCACTAACTTCTTTTAATTTCTTCTGTTTTCTTAGATGGAAGCCACAAAACTCCATTATTTATATTTTTATCTACTGTTTTTTTTTTCTTGATCCCAACTCTGCCCACACTGAACCTAAAGATAAGTAATAATTGTAGCTTATACTTATTTAAAACATACTACATGCTAGGTCCTGGTCTAAGTGCTTTACATTTATTCGATAATTTCATACTCACACTATCCCAATTGTATAGTTAATTCAATTATACCTATTTTAGACATAAGTAAAGCAAGGCATAGAGAAGTTGCTCAGTGTCATGATTAATGAATAGTAGGGCCGATGCATCTGACTATGATATTACCTACGTGTAACTCAGAGAAACCAGTTTTGGCAGTCCAGCATCTTGGAGCTCCCAACATTTTCAGTTGATATTACATACTTCAGATCTATAAGTATACTTGGAACCACCTGGTCCAAACTTCTCATTTTATGTGACAAGTAAGGGCCAGAAAATTAAAGGAACTTGGCTTGAGTGTTCACAGTGAATGGCTGGCTGCCTTTTTCAACTGCAAGGTTACTTGAAACAGATGTCCTCTGAGAATTAGGTAAAAAGAAATAAATAAAATAGTTCAGTGGCTTTTTCTCCTACCCTTATTCATTATGCTCTATCTCTTGAGTCTTCCAATTGATGTTTACTTATAATGCATTTCTATATATGAGACATAAAACTTATATCAATCAGAAATGGGTTTGTACAAGAAACAGTAAACACCCACAAAACTGTGGCTTCAAAAATTAGAAATTGACTTCTCTCTCATGTAAAGGAAATACAGAGACAGGTCACTCAGGGGTGGTATGGTAACTCTGCAGTATTCATGACTCAGACCCTAGCAGCTCACTTCTCCACCATTCCTGGAGTGTGGCCCTCGTCCTCATGTTAAAGTTTGCTCATCTAGCCATCATATCTCTATTGTAGAGAGCAGGATTGTGGAAAGAGAAGAGAGCAGCAAAGTATAAGTGTCACTGTATCAGTATCAGATAGCATGTGATCAGAAAAGCAGGTTTGCTAAGAGTGAAGAATAATAGATTTTAGGGACTTGACCTTCCAAACTGTGGGTATAGTTTAAACTGTTTATGTTCTGTATTGGTTCTGTGTATAGGGTTGAGCCCGAAGACAGCAGAACAGGCTATTTAGAAGGAAAGATGGACATTTTCATGGTTAGTTTTATGAGTCATCTTAGCTAGGCTATCATCCTCAGTCATTCAATTGCTTGCTGTGAAGGTGTTTTATAGATGGGACTAAAGTCTATAATCAGTTTACTTTTTAAGTAAGAAAGATTATCCTTGATAATCTGATTGTGTCTGATTCAATCAGTTGAAAGGCAGAAGTGAAACCTCCCAGCAGATGAAATTCCACCTTTGGACTGCAACTTCACCTTGTGTCTTAGAAGGTCCCTTCTCGAAGGCCTGTCTGACAGTATGTAGACTTGCCTAGCCAGCTTCCAGTGTAAACTAATTCTTTGCAATAATTCCCTTAATATATATCTCCTGCTTGGTTTAGTCTTTCTGGCCAAACTGTGGCTGATATGGAAATGATGAGAGAAATGATGAGGGTTCCTCTGGAACCCCTGAGGATAAAGTAAAACCTGCACTAATCTCTAACCACCTCCAAATCTCTAATTCTGATGATGCTGGTAACCTGTAGGAAAAGCTGGCATCCTTTGTCATGGAGCTAACATGTGTTTTCTTCAGAAGCTAGAAAAACAGCAGGATCCAGCAGGAATTTCTGCAGACCCAGATGTGATGTCATGCTGACAAAATGAGCCAGTAGATTCTTGATAAGATGCATAAGCTGCAACAACACCTGACTTTGCACCCCCACCTCTGGCATGCAGGCGTGCCCTTAATGGAGTCTGGATCTCCTTCCATACCTATGGCTAAGTTCTGTGAAGGCAGATGATGTTGGTGTTCCTCTGTAGCACTCAGGGGTCCTTCAGGGGCTTTCTCTAGCACAGGAGCTCAAGAACTGATTCGGGAAGAAGTACTTAAAGGGAGACTTGGAAGCCATGTATCAGTTTAGCACTGGTGCAGTATCATTATTCTATACTGAACTTTAAGACTCAGGGCGGTAGATGTTATTTTCTCCTGAGTCACCGGGATCCATTGGGGCCTGGAACACATATGTGACACCATAACTAGCCTTTTTTTTTTTTAATTTTTAAAATTTGTTTAGTGTTTGTGTGAGATTTGACAGACACCAGCCAGACATTTGACAGACATCCCTCAGATCCCCCAGTAAGTAGGTAGTTGACAGAAGATGTGATTTTTCATTCCTCTTGAAGTAGTTTTTTACCTCTTTTGACCATGGTCTGACAAAAACCCAAACAAGTGTTGCAGAAAATATAAAAAGAGCCTGAAGCCAGTAAAATCCAAGGACGACCTTCCCTTCGCCCCTCCCCCTCCTCCAGGCATCTGATAACAAAAGGTCCCAGCATGACAAACTGCCTGCATTTCACCTGTCTCAAAATCCTTTTGGCTCTGTCTCTCTCTTTTTAAACTTGGAAATGGAATATATGAAACACAGGGGGAAGAGTAGCAATCAAAATCCAGAAGGCTAGAAACATTTGTGCCATTCTCTGAATTTATGTATATCTCCTGTCTCTGGAAGGCTCTCGGAACAGAAATGCTCGCCGCGGCTGGTGAGTTCCCTGCAGCAGCTGGCAGTGGAGCTATAAATAGAACGGGGCGGGAAGCGCCTTGCGGAGGGGGAGCAGGCGGGAGATTCCCTGCTCTGCCTCCGCCCGCCGCTGCGCTCTGGGCGCGGGGATGCCGGCACCGAGGGCGGGCGCCAGGGCTGTGTTAACCCCTGCGCAGCCTCGCGGCTCCAGGCAGCAGCGTCAGCGGGGGAGGGGTGTGATGGCGAACAAGCTGGAAATGAAGACGGGTTTCTAACCTTGGAGTGGGAAAACCACCACCTGTGATTTCACTCCCTCCCTGTCGTTCCTTTGAAGCTCTGATTAACAGCTGAAATTCAGCCTTAACACTCTCTCTCTCTCTCTCTCTCTCTCTCTCTCTCTCTCTCTCTCTCTCTCTCTCTCTCTCTCTCTCACACACACACACACACACACACACACACACACACACACACACACACACACACACACGAGGGAATTTGGTCCATGTCTTTTTTTTTTTTTTTAAAGCGGCGTAAATCCAAATCTTAAAGTTAAAACCATCCCCAAATCTGGTTTTGGGAATAATGTTGACTTTCGTATTTCAGCACAGGGTTCCCTCCCCCGCGCTGCTTTTTGCAGTTACTTTCCTCGGGAGGGACGATCAAGGGGAAACCGTGCATGTGCGTGTGTGTGTGTGGTGGGGGGAGGATGAGGGTTATTTTTGGCGCATGCACTACCCCTCGGTAGTCTCAAGGTCTGCAATACCCTGAGCATTTCGGGTCCCCGCCAGCCAAGGACTGGAGAAGGAGGGAGTCCCCAGTCCCGGCAAGGCATCCTGCCACCAGCTTCAGTATTTAGCACAGTCGGTGCTGAAGCAAGGACAGGCAAGTAGCTGGGTTCTCTGAAGGTGGACCCTGACCTGCCGCCAGTGGGCAGCGCAGCGGGAATCCGGCTCACCCTGCCGCGCTCGCCCGCGGCCCGGCCCGTGGCGCCCTCGGACTCCCCTGCCGGTGCTCGGAGCCCCGGAACAGGGGAGGAGGGAGGGACGCCGCGCTTTCCTGGGCGGTGAGCTGTCACAGAATTTGACACCCAGAGAGGCAGCTGGTCCCTGGCCAGGACTCCTGATCCTTCTCAGATGGAAACAGTTTCTCCCAGTGAACCTGCCGGAATTCTCACTGGAATCTCACTTCGGCTTCACCTCCTAGCTCATTTAACCAAGGCCGCGTTTCCCGCTTTGGGGCAAGGAAGGCTCCAAATGGAGTGGGGCTCCTGGTTGCAGAATAAGGTAAGCTAGCATCTAAGGTGACAGTGATTGGGGGCTACAGATTTAATGGAGACAATTCTCCCCCAGGCATGATGGGGAAATGAAGTTTGCCTTGGGGTTCCCCTCCTCCTCTTCTCCACTCCGGGCCCCTTGTCCCTTCTTCACCTCTCTTGTCTACCTTTTCCCTGTTCCTATTCGTACTTTAAAAAGAAAAATTTCCTTGGGAGGGTGATTGGTAGAGGGACTCCCTTTTGTTTTTATTTTTAGCATTTTAATATTCTACCTTAGAGGCCATTGCCACAGTGCGATCTGAAATCCTCCTCCCAACCCTTTTGCCTTCCACTCTTCCTTTCTTACCTCAGTTTTTTGTTCCCCTCTTTCTTTATCCAGCCTATTTATTTTTCTTTGCCATATTTGAAAATATATTTTTCTTTTTCCTCTTTGAAAATATACGCCAGAATAAAGGGAGAGGGGAGATTGTCCTGACTTGTGTGTAAGGACAAGCTAGGTTTATAGGCTGTATGAATTGATGGTTTATGGACCATTTATCCATCAAGAATTGTTGAGCACCTACTCTGTGCTGTTTTTTGACTTCTTGTGTGGGATGACCAGACCATTTTCCTGAAAATAAACTGCTTCCCCCTCCCCCATTTTCACCAAGTTCTCCTCTACTTTCCTCTAGGCTTTGGGAGACCAGCAGGATGTAGAGGTGTGAGATAGGAGAAAATTCATTGGGTCCAGGCTGGTTTGGTGCCTTGTGCTCTCAAACCATGTAGTAGTAATAAAAATCACACATTAATAATAATAATGGACACTTATTGAGCACTTGGTATGTTTCGGTAATGTTCTAAGAACAAGTATTAACTCATTTAAAACTCATAACAATCCCATGGAACAAGGGATACTAGTACCTCTTTTCTAATATGGGACAACTCAAAAACATATATTTTAAGTAATTAGTTCATGATGACACAACTAGTAAGTGGGGAGCTGATATTAAAACTCAGAGCATCTAACTGTAGAATACAACTCTTAATCAGTTACATATCTCTGTCACCATATATTCATCCACCTTCTCTGGACTCAGCACTGCTCTAGGCAATGGAGAAGGATGAATGAACAAGGCAACCCAAAATCCTTGGCACTTATCTTTTACTTGAGGGAGATAGACAATATATCAGCAAACAAACTAGATAATTTCAGGTAGTGGTAGAAGCCACAAAGGTAACTGTGCTGTATTAGAGAGTGGAAACTTTTACGTGGTGAGTGGTCAGGGAAGTTCTCTTTGTGGTGGGATCTTTCAGGCTGAGACAGTGAAGCACTAAAGAGAGGAAATAGAAATAGCCAGTGGACACATGAAGTGATAGTTATGCTCTTCAGTAATTATGGAAATGCAAATCAAGGCCACATTGAGATGTCCTTTTACACCCATTTGCTTGGCCTCAAATTAAAAAGTTTGATAATATCAAGTGGTTGAAGAGGCTTTGGATCCACAGGACCTTCCAACATTGCTGTTGAGAGTATGAACTGGTACAATGACTTTGGAAAATAGTTTAGCATTATATCCTGTGAGCTAATAGTTCAGTTTGCTTCTAGGTTTATACCTATCAGAAATTCTTGCACATGTTCAATAAGCTTTATAAAATAGGTAGAGATTACTTCTCTCATTTTAAATGAAATATGATTCAATTGAGACATGTACGTTAATATTAATAACAATCTGGTTCTTGATAATGAAAACCTAGAAAGAAGTCCAATGCCTATCACTGGTGAGTAGAGGAATAGTGCAATATTGTCACATAGAGGAATATTATACAGTAATCAAAAATGAACAGGGCACAACAATGTAATTGTATTTTAGCAATATAATTCTAAATGAAAATTTTCTAGATTACATATAATATGATAATCTTTTGTAATATTAAAAAACTAAAAATAAAAAGCAAACTATTTAGGAATACATGTAGATACAATAATGTTGTATAAATAGGAAAGCAAGAGAGTGAGAACCCAAGATTTGTATTTATAGTTACCTTAGATGGGGAGAATCGGGGGACCATATGGTTGGAGACAAGTCACTGTCAAAGTCTCAGCTGTGTTTTGGCTGGTTGGGTCAGGTATGCTTATTACATTATTAAAAATAACTAATAAGTAATGAAATATGGCAGAGCATGCATGGATTAATGATGAGAGTATAAGATGAACCAAATATTCAGACTAACCTTGTTCTATGTGCTATGGTCCAAACTGGAAGGTAGAAAGGAAGATACCTCATTAAGAGAGAAGGGAGCTTGATCTTTTATGTTTTTAAGAAAGAGAAAGGTTAGAATAAGGGTAGGCTAACAGGTCAGAGAGGCAGACTGGTTCCAGATCATGTAGGGCCTTAGGTCAAGGTAAAGAAGGAACAGTTTTAAGCAAGAAAATGAAATGATTTGGTTTAAGATTTTAAAAGGCCACTCTGAATGCTATGTGGAAAATAGACCATGGGAAGGGCACTTATGAGGCCACTGCAGTAGTAGGGAGAAAATGACAACAGGAGCATGCCTGTGTTTCTGCAAGTTATTTACTGCACAGAGCATGAGCCTGGAAATCAAGTGGAGGTTAAAATCCAGACCATGCTCTGCTTGCCAGGAAACATCCTGGTGCTAGGCTGTGAAGGCCTGGAGGAAGGGGACCTTTTTTCAAATGTGCACAAAGGGCTCTCTGTAGGCCTGCAGCACCCAATGGTGGTGAGAATAGACTTGAGAAATGGACAGATTCAGGACATATTTTGTAGGTAGAATAGACAGGACTCATTGATTGATTATTCATAGGGGCCAGTAAGGGAAAGAGAGGACTCAGAGGTGACTCCTGCATTTTTTTTTTCTTTTTTGACTGTGAGGATGTTAATGCTGTTGTAGAAAAGAGGAAGAACAATCAGGGTGGAAAACCATAGTTAAGGTGTTTTAATTTTGAAATGCTATTGGACAGCTGAGTAAAAAGGTCAGTTAGGGAGCTGGGTGTGAGTTTGAAGCTTGAGGGAGAATTTGTGGCAAGAGAAATAAATATGGGGACTCTGAATCTGTGGATAGTACAGTTCAAGTACCTCCACTTAGTTGTCATTGTCAGATTGTGAATTCCTTTCTTTTTTATTCCCGGTAGAGTATGAAGTAGGTTATCAATAAATAATGGTTGACTAGATCATCACCAGCTAACTAGTCTTGCTACAACATTTCAACCACCCCCAACTCCGCAGGACCTCAGGCTATGTTGTCCTTTGTGACATCTTATTTAGGAAATGATTATTAAGGGCTTTCTATCTATGCCAGATATCTCATCCCATCATCTGCTGAGTCTCCTCTGTGGCACTTGCCTTCACAATACCCTGCTGTTGCCAGGCCTGAGGGGCTGTCCCTGCCCTACTACATTTGGGCCTGGCAAGGTCCTTTCATGTCACCCCGTTTCATCACCCTGTTGACATCTAGCTCCTCTGCTACCCACCTCTCATTGCAATTAACATCTCTTGTCTTGTCTGTCTTCTTTCCTCAAAGTGGCTGCTCCTTGTCTCTGTTCACTGGTGTACCTCTAGTGCTAGCTCAGTGACTGTGCACAGGAATTGGTAAAAGAAGAGAGGGAGAGAGGGGGAAGAATTCTCCTTTTTTGCTTGGTGTTGAAGTGATCAAGATGATACCATTCTGTCCTCACTGATAAACACACAAGGACCTCTTTTTGCTCAGACAGCCAGGTACATATTACTTAAGAATGTAGGGTTTGGAATAAAATAAACCTAGAGTTCAATTCTGATTCTACCACATATAGCTTGGTGAGGTCACTTAATCTTTTTCAATTTCTTCATCTGTAAAATGTGGATAATAACAAAACCTCCTTGTATCGTCATGAGTTTTTAATAAGATAATAATGTGAAGCTTCCTAGCACAGTGCTTGGCATAGGATAAGGACACAATAAAGTTCAGTTGTTATTATTTTCCGAGGCATTTAATTGTTAATTCCTCCTTTGTTGACCAGCTTCAAGGAATACTCCTAATTCTGAGAATTTAGGCTCTTTATCCAGAGGAGCCAGTGCCCTGACAATAAGGTAGTAGTCGTTTTTGACAGACTGTTTCTGGGCGCATGGGCATTTGCTGTGTCATTTCTCACATTACTCCATGTCATATTTCTGCACATAATTCATGGGCAGCCAGGAGTCTGAATGACAGTGAAGATTCAGAATTTATTCAACATTCCATAAACAGCGATTGAATGTCTTACTATGTAAATAGAGAGGCAGTGATGACTAAGGCACAGTCTCTGCTTCCAAAGAAATCACAGTCTTGTTAGCGAGGCAGATAAATAAACAGACAATGACAATATACATATTCATGGGATCACTTCTGCTACAGGCGCTGGATCCCCAAGCCCATCCCCAACCCCTACCCACCCAGTGCTGGGAAGAATGGTGTAAAGTAGTGATGCTAGCTTGTATTTGCACGTGTATTTACAGTGTATAAATAATGCTCACTTTGAGTTATTTCAGGTGATTTTCATAACAACTTTATGAAATAGGTGGAGGTTACTACTCTCGTTTTATGAACGAAATCTGATTCCATTGGGGAGATGCTTTTAAATAAGGCAAAGTGTCTTACGTAGGACACTACCAATTTTCTGTCTCCAACCTCTTCCATTGTTTTTCAGGACTCAGTCTGGTTCACCACCCTTGTTGGGCTGAGGTTTAGTTTTGATTCTGAGTTTCTTTCCTTGGATTCGATGGCCAACTTTAGCTTCCCTTTCAGGACTGTTGCTTTCTGTCAATTTAAACTGAAAATTCATTCCATTCAGGTGGCTTTGTGTAACTGTTCCGATCTTCAGGACCCTATCGGGTGCTGGCCATGAGGCAAAGCCCAAATGGAGGTCACAGGGTTTCCCCTGAGGGAGGGGTCAGAAAGAGAAGCTTGGCTGAGTAACTCTGCTTGTGCAACTTAGGAAATGGAAGGAACATCAGAAGAATCTTTTCATTCCCCAGTTTCACAATGCTGGTTCAGTCAGGAGTATCGCTGATGTTTATCCTGAATGCAGAAAGAATACAGAAGACACATTAGCCTCCTTAAAAACAGAATGACTTATTTGCACTTTCTCAGAGATGTTTTAACAGCAGTTGGTCATTTATGAAATACTCAGAAGTTGTCTGATAAAGAATACATCAGAGATTAAAATCTTCTTATGGTTATTTATGTAAAGAATATAGTTTGTTATCTTTTTAGAAATTTACTTAGGGAAACTAAAGCTTGCAGATGTATTTGTTATGTGATTATAACATGGAAAATTGAGTTTGTTGCTGAAAACATGTGCTTTTCAAATGTTTTTTTTTATGTTTGTGGAAGATATTATTATAATAGATATTTTGCTGCCCATGTAATATCTGAGTGGGGCAGCTCAAACACCTCTTGCCAGACCTGCAGTGCAGCAAGAGGAGGATTTCGATTGTAGTGGCTCAGAAATACTGAAGGAGCAACTTACACAGATCTTCAACTTTTACCATAGCAACTTTGAATATATTATCTTATGCAGGGAAAAATTGGTTAGCTGGTTATTTTCTTTGAATTTATGTATGAAATTTGTGAAACACATGAGAAATAAAAGCCATAACTTATCAAAGGTGAGCTTTGAAAGGGATCTGAAATTCCATTTGCCACAGTGTAACAGGGATCCAGTTATATGTTAATTAATTGACTAGTAAAGAAATTCTAAAAATTTTGATTTGTATGCAGGAAGACTAGTCTCATTTGGAAAAAGTCAGAATTACAATATGTATGTTTTAAGAAATACCTTTGTTTTACTTTGTTCATGCAGTCACAGTACTAACAAAGTGTTTGCAATAGAGCCTCTTCTCTTTCATGTATGGATAAGACTTCTGTAAGTATTAACATCAGTTGAATATAAACAAGTAAGTCCTTAAAAACATCTGTTTTGCTTTTAAACTTTGTTATACTTTTAGGGTATTAATTTGCTTGGCGAAATTCTTCATCACACCTAGGTAAACTTCAGCCCAAGCTAGTTCAACAGCACATAATTTCTAAATTACTGAAACCTAAATGATTTTACTATAAATTTAAACTGAAAACTAGACATCCAGTCACAGAGCAAGCTGGATTTTCTGCTTAACTATAAGAGAGAGATTGTTTTTCTTCTAGACCGGCGAAAAATTTACCACCTTACATGCTGACAGCTTTGATGTGTTCTGGAAGAGACAGGCCTTGCCAACTGTGGACAGTTGTGCTCGGCACACCCCTCAGTCGAGACTCCTGACTTTACTATAAAATTTTTTTTCATATGGCCCCTCAAATAAATGACTGACAAAAACTAAGCCAAAAATGATGATTATCAGGCATGTGTCTGAAGATGCTGGCTGCTTTTTGTCACGGCATCACTGGCCAATTAGACAGAGTGAATCTTCCTGCTACACTTTTTCTACCTTTACTACAAATCAGAAATCAGATATTGTCTTACGTAGAATGGTAGAGCTAGATGAAGATGAAGTTTGGCAGGTGAGATGAGTGCTTCTCAAATTCATACTTTTCAAAACACAGATCCCTGGGCCCTACTCCTAGAGATTCTGACTCTGTCAGAATTTCCCAGCACTTCCACTTATAGCAAGTGTCCAGGTGGTGCTAACACTGCAGGTGTGGGAATACACTTCAAGCAACACTGGCCTAGGTCATTAATTTTGAGGAAACTTGGTGAAACATTGAAACTGTGTTTCAGAAACAAAACGCACCAGATCATGGCCAGTCTAATGGAGGGAGATAAGGCAATGCTAGTGTGACCAACTGTCCAGTTTGACCCATATTATTCCAGTTTTAGCACTGAAATTCTTGTGTCCCAGGAAACCACTCAGTCCCAGGCAAACTGGAAAGTTGGTCCCCTTATAAGGCATACTAGGCTAGCTTATTATGGTAGCTTTATTATGCTTTGAAGTGATTGGTGTTTTGCCTAAATTTTAAACCTATAGTGGGTTTTAAGACAAGCCATTGAGAATACTATGAGACTACATGTAAATAAGGGTAACCAAGGTACTGCTGGTTTGAGCTTTCAGCTTTTCTAAACCTCTATTCTCACAAGTTGTGGTAGATCGAGGGTTACCATGGTGATTCTCAAACTTGTCTGCTCATTGGAATCACCTGGCAAGCTTAAGAAAGGAAAGCTACCTGTGTTCCATAACACTCCACCTGTTGTGAATTAACTGGTTTAGGGTGAGGCCTGGGCTCCTGTAGTTTTTAAAGGTCTCCAGATGATTCTAATCTGCAGAAAACTCAGAAGCATCATGGGAATTGTGTCCAAAAATGGCAGCTGTAAATACTTCCACATGAAGAAGTAGGGTCTATTTCCTGTGCCTCGAGTCACACTGCCTTTATGACTTGCTGTGAACAATAAAATTTAAAGAAGATGAATTCTTTGAGCCCAGGCAGTGAGAGCACTGGTAGCATTTGCTTCCTGCCTTTTAGAAGCCAGCCGCCATATGAGGGATCAGACAGACTCTCCTGAGTCCACAGGGCTGTAAGGAAGTTTCAGCTTGCCTCAGGGAGAGTGAGCCACTGCCTGAATGAGCAGCAAGACACAGACTTGTGAGTGAAGCTTTCTTGGACCTTCTAGTCCAGCCCAGCTAACAGCTGAATTTGGCCGAGTGACCCCAACTGGTGCCACTAGGATTGGAAACATGCAGGCAAGCCCCCCACATCTTTGCTTTAAATCATCTTATTTTTGGGTGGTGTATTATGGAACAGTATTTTATAGCAGAAACACAGGCGTATAAGTGTACTTGCATTTATTGGTAATTATATAAAGGGGACATTTTGAAATGCCCTGTGTAAACAAGGAATGCTTTGTCTGTCATCTCCAGATCAAAGTGCAAAACAAAATCAGACCCATGTCACTAAATATTCAAAGGGAAATTATTTCGTTAATAAAATTATTAGTGATAGTGAGCAAAGAGATTTCACTGGTGTCAACAAAGTAGCTTCAACAGTGCCTTCTTTTGCATCTTCTAGAAAGCAGAGCCCAAGGCAGTGCTTAGAGTGTTATCAATATGGGCTGTGCTACCCCAGAGTGTGAGTGAACAAGGTGAGAGAAAATGTGATGTGATGCAGTGTAATGGCATGTATTACTACATGCTGCTGTTTAACAAAGAGGTGGGCTGAGACACACCAAGTCGCTCTTCTGTGCATGCTTACACAGCATTGTCTTGGCACATTTGTTGGTTTTCCAGAAGAGTTGCAAGGAAGAGCTATACCTTGGGATGGTTCATGGGAGAGAAGAAAGAAAGAGGAACTTGGCTTCCCAGCTTCCTCTTATTTCATTTCTTGTTGGTGAAGTTTTACCATACGGAAAGCTAACTCTATGTACTTCCTGCTCTTCAGTGGATGCTTGGGAATCCAGGCACCTGTGCATGGAAGCAGTGCTCACCAAGAGACAGAGAGTAAGAAGGGGTTGAGGGACTCTGAGAAAGTACACAATTTTATTGTGTGGTGTTTGATTTTTTTATTGGTTTTTACAAAAACAAATACTGTGAGGTATCTTACTTTGATAATGCTTTTTCAAACTACGCTCTGAAGCTGAATTTAACCAGTATAGATTCCTCTTTTTATTTTAGCCACACACTCACGATCAGTTCTAATGTAAATGCTGTATTAGTCTTGACTGGTCTTTTTCTTTCCAGTCGTCTCATCAAACACAACATTGTCCCTGCACATTTGCAAAAGAGGTTGAGCAGCTCTGCTTTCATCTTTGACTCCAAGGATTTGGTTCTTATTTTATTGTTTTTTGGAGTCAAGTCTTTCCCAGCATAGAATAGAGTATGCATGTTTTATAGTCTTTAAAGAGAAGCAGGACAACAATGAGCTGTCACTTCTGAACATCCATCCTTTTTGATGAGCTGTTATTTTTTTCCTAGTCTGGTTTTTTATTTTTATTTTTGGTAGTGGGAGAGAGATTTGAGTGTAAACATTATGCCATGTTTAATTATTTTACAGGGCTAGATGGTTCCTAAATGACAATGCTTTCTATGACTGATATCATTATATGTTGCAACTCAATCCTGCTCTGACTATAGGAGCCATTATGTAAGAGAATCAAAAATCTATTTAACATATCGAGGGGTTGGTTGTTCAGTGCATACTTTTTCTGGAAAAAGATGTTTTCATTAGTTTCTTAGCAATCTGCTGATGGTAGACTTTTTTTTTTTTTTGCCTTTTAATTGTCTCATGTGTATAAACAGTGAAGATTGCCTAACTTTGAAAGGGCAGGCAAAAAGAATTTTGTCTGCAATTAAAACCCATGAAGTTAATCTGGCCATTCCTTTTCTTGTGGATGGGGTAACATCCCTTCCTATTTTCTACAACTGAGGTGATTGATAGACTAGATGATATTTATAACTGCAGTGATTGATTGACTGTGATGATATCCAGCCATCAACTTTCCTTCTCTATTTGGAGCACTGAGGGGGTGGTTTATTTTTATAGAACTATTCCTAAGGGGTAAGCATGGAAAGATTCTTATGGCATAGAGAAAGATGTAAAGATTTATAAAACATCTCATGCTTTTGTTTCTGTTCCAAGTTGCACCATGTAAACGGTCTTTGAAAAGTCCTAAGTTTGTGGTATCACTGTTTTCTAATGACAATTATTAGGTTCACCTTATTCTCAAATAAAGGACCATGGCAGCTAACATCCAGCTAGTCTCCACTTCCTTGGAGGGTAGATTTTCTAAATGTTTCCCTGAACAAGTTGTAGATCTTTGGACCTAATTGTTGCTATTGAATGAAAGGTATACTCTGTATGTGGAGATATAGAGGTGGTATATTAAATACACTTTCTTTATTAAATGAAAGAAATTTATTTTAAAAGGGCTGAAATAAAAAAGGGAATTGGTTGGCTCAGATAAGACAAAGTCTGTGGGTATGACCATCTGTATCTAGGATTCAAGCAATGATATTGTAGAGAACTTTCTCTCTCTCTCGCTCGCTCTCTCTCTCTCTCTCTCTCTCTCTCTCATTTTGTCTCTAACTCTTGGTTCTTCTTTTGTTCAAGATGGCTTTTTCCCTAGGCATGCTTTTCTCTTGTGGCTCCATGACATGCATCAACCGATCTAAGCTTTACCTCTAAAGCTTGGTTTGTGTTTCAACAAATCTATATTTTCAACAAATTTTCCTGGTTCTATCTAGGATTGAATTTAAATGGACAGGAATGCTCAGATTTGGGAAGAATCTTAGAGTAGAAAAGGTGTGATTCCCCAGGGGAAATTCAAAATGTTATACCAGAAAAATAGAAAGGATACCAAGCTGGCAAAATAATGAATATTCACTACAGTGGGAAAGAGACTTCAGCTTTTAGAACCCACATATGTAGTTTTGTCAGTTACATGAAAATAGACCCAAGTTTCCAGAGTAGACTCATTTTAACTGAGCCCAGGGAGAATGATGTATAAATCCAGTGCTGATTTATTAGCTCACAATGAGAAGGACATTCAAACAGCCTCAAATGCCAATGTTGACAGAGCAGTCCATTTTCTCCCCTTAGGCAAACTATGAGGAAAGCCAATCATAAAAAATTTGCTGAATGAGGATGGATCAGAATAATAGGAGATAGTGTAATGGTCCCTTATAAGATCTGCCCTGGGAACCAGAGGACTAGGATTCCTGGGGGCATTGTTCTTGGAGAGTGATTGTGAAATTTTGATGCTTTGGTCTTCTCTTTTGGCTAGTATTTATCAAATGGTGGCCTTACCAACTGCATTAAAATCACAAGGAAGCTTGATAAAATTCAAACCTCTGGTCTCACCCAGAACTGCTAAATTGGAATTAATTAAATAAATCTGTATTTTCAACAAATTCTTCTGGTTCTTTATAGTATAAAAGTTAAGCTAATGAAACTCTTCTGTTTGTACAGTCTTTATTCTAATAGAACATAAAATATTAGATTTTTGCTTAATAAATTATTAAACATTTTGGCTTTGACTACCAATCATAGCTTTTAATTTAAGGTATTTTTATATTCATTTTAATTTAAAAATTCTGATTAGAAAGTAATGTAGTAAGTTAGGAAAGAATGAAAATATATAATAAGAGATTTAGTAAAATCATCTGTAATTTCATTGTCATTTGTTGCCTTTCTCTTTTGTGTGTAGGGTCTATAGCATTTGATTTCTGCTTTAATTATCCAATTTAACTTGAGATCATCTCCTCATAGTTATCTTTTTTTACTTATATGATATTTATGGCCAGTCTCAAAATTTCCATTCATGTATTTACAGACAGAATTTTATTACCAAAGGTCATTAATCATGTATAGTGTATGTAATTTTTTACAAGTGTGGAAGAATGAAGTGTTGTGTTTTACTTTAAAATTAAACAGATAGAATTACATATTTATTTTATAAACACTAACTTTTTCCAGAAGAGGGATTTTTAGATATGTCCTTAGTAAGGGAATATATAACAAAGTCCGAGAATCGTGGTTGATGGTTAATTGTCACAGATTGTTAAATACATTTAATCTGTGTTATTGAAGTTGTTTACAAGTTTAAGTGAAAAAAAAACTTAATTTGTACATGAAATATTCTAATGAATGTATTTTTCATAATAAATACACTTAGCTTCAAGGACATTTTTCGAAAATAACTATTAAATAAATTTTTGAATATTACATGAAAGGTTTTTAGGAGTATCTTGGTTAAAAACTCAAATTTGAGTTTTTAAGATATAGAAAAAATATGGATTTAACAGAAAATTTATGGGCACATAAAAATTTTATGGCTACATGTGATCTGCAGTCATACCGGGCCCTATTGATTCACTATTCCTGATTAGCTGAGCCCTGTATATACCATAGGTCTCAGATTCCCAGCCAGAACTGCCTGAATGTCCCTTTATACTGTTTCCATAGGTAAAAGCCCAGGCTGCTGTCACTTCTGCTGGCAAAACTTTCAGAGTCCCTCCATACAGCACCCACTGACAAGAAGAGACTTCAGAGGCTTTGCCTTCCCTTGTGCTGCTTGAAGGACCAGGGAACAATCCAGGGTGTGGGGGATTTGATGATGTGTAGTGGAATGGACTTTGATCAGAGAGAGAGGAGAGGATGAGCCCACGCATAAACTGCTTGCCTTTCTTCTCCTATCTGCAAACTATTCCAAGATGTAGGAGTTTATAAACCTATATGGAGATATTCTAGAAGAATGCACAGCATATATTGTCAGCTCAGTTACACACTATTTTACTCATGGCAAAATTATGCTCAGACTGAGGTTGTATTTGCTAATAATTTATTTAACACAGGTCTACTGTGGGAGTTATAATTTATAATAATATTTCACAAGCCAAGGACATATAGGATAATATCTCTTAATAAGCCAGTAAAGAAATAACATACTCTAAACCAGTGTTAGGTTGGTTACACCATGATTTCAGGCAAAGGGGAGATGAAAGAAATAGTCCAAATGTAGTTGAGGTGTACCTTTCCACAAGTTGGTTCTCTGTAGAGTTGGTCCTTCTACCTACCAGCTACTGGCTTAGGTCCTTCACTGATGGCGCACATTGCTAGCAGACAATGGTAGTGTTGGTAGGGAAAATGGGCTGCTACGGCTTGTGCCACTGCCTATGAGGAGTAGCCTTTTCAAAGCAAGAAGAAATGTCCTTTTTTTCCTGTGCTTGTTGCATGGTTTAATGCCACTGCCTACCAAGAGTAGGCTGGCCACAGCAGGAATAAATGTTTCAAGATCTTGAGAGAGCTATTTAAATTAGCCAAGAGTAGCCTTGCCTAGACAGAACACTCTTGAGTTGCTGGTCAAACCTCTTAGTTTTTAAAGTTTTAAAGTCTGTTACATGATGGACACCACTGCTGTTACTATGGTGTCAACAATGTAATGGTCCTCTCCATTCCATAAGAACTTTCTAATATCCAACTTCCAAACAATTTCCTCAAAATTACTTATTCAAAACAAGTTCAGACCATAAATAGCTTGGTCTAAAACAAACTTTCAAAACACGAATTTGAAATCATAACAATCCAGTACACAACAATTTACCCTGTGATTTCACATCGTTTTATATATATATATATATATATATATATATATATATATATATATATATATATATATATATATATATCTTAAGGACCTAACATTCTTTACAAATCTATATATAATAATCCACCCTGTGCTTTTAGATCACATACAGTTTCAGTCATACTCAATCATATTTTGTGAATTAATTTCCTTTGACACAGTCAAATCAGTAGACAAAATATAGTTCCCTCACTTTGCACACTATATATAACATGAGGTTTCATGTGAGTATGTTCTGATGATAAATGGGAATTGTTTTTCAAGTTTCTCAAGATGGAATTCTAAGGGTAATACCTACAACTTTCAGAATTTTGCCTGAAATTTATCAGGGCTTCTTCCCACTGTCCCTATTTATTCTTTTAAAATGGAAAGAACAAATATCTTTCCATTAAAAACATCTCATTGATTTTTGTTTTCTATGAGGATCTAAGAAAGAAATTTTTATTGAGGTATAGTTGACACATAACGTTATATTAGTTTCAGGTGTACAATATAATGATTTGATATTTGTATACTGCAAGATGATCACCACAAAAAGTCTAATTAATATTTGTTACCACATAGTTACACATTTTTCTTTTAATGAGAACTTTCAAAATTTACTCACTTAGCAAGTTTCAAATATACAATAAAGTATTATTACCTATAGTTACTGTACTATACATTGCATCTCATGACTTATTTTATAACTGAAAGTTTATATCTTTAACTCCCTTCACTCATTTTTCTCATCCCCACCTGCACCTCTCACAACCTATCTGTTCTCTGTATCTATGATTTTTTCTATTCCACGTATAAATGAGATCATATGGTATTTGTCTTTGTCTATCTGACTTATTTCACTTAGCATAATATTCTCAAGGACCATCCATGCTGTCTCAAATGGCAAGATTTTCTCCTTTCTATGGCCGAATAATAATAATCCACTGTATGTATGTATGTATGTATGTATGTATGTATGTATATGCACATACATATATATTACATTTTCTGCTTTCATCAAAGGGCATTTAGGTTACTCCCATGTCTTGGCTATTATAAATAATGCTGCTGTGTATATATCTTTTTGACTGAATGTTTTAACTTCATTCAGGTAAATACCCAGAAATGGTATTGCTGGGTCATATGGCAGTTCTATTTTTAACTTTTTGAGGAACCTTCATACTCTTTTCCACAGTGGCTGCACCAACAAAGATTCCTGGCAATAGTGCACAAGGGTTTATTCTCCACATCTTTACCTTCAGTTTTTTTTTAAACTTTTTAAAAATAGCATTCTAGTAGATATGAGGTAATATATTATTGTAGTTTTGACTGCATTTCTGTGATGATTAGCGATATTGAACATCTTTTCATGCTTTCCTTGGAAAAATGTAGGAATTTTAAACTGATTAGCAAAACTAGGTAAAATTCATGTGCTCTAAGTTTCTGAGTTGATGGGATCTGTCTTGAGAGTAGGCATGCTCTACCAAAATTTTGCTCTTACCATATTATCTAAAATTTTATCAGTAGAGTTAAATCTCTCAAGAATTTTAATGGCATTGGCATTTATGAGGAGGAGAGGGAGAAAGAGAACCTTTAAGGTAGGCTATTAAAATGAAAACTTCCAAGAAAAGTGCAAATATCATGAGTTGTTAAGAAAACAGGAACAACAAAATCCCACAGCTTACGCAGTTAAAATAGAGAGGGAAACACCAAGAAGAGCATTTGAAAGGACAGATGGATCAGAGGCCCAAAAGAAGACTTTGCTTGTTTTGGATTTGTTGAAAACCAGCTTTTTGGAATTTCTAAAGAATGTTAGGGGAAGTAGTACTGGCCCATGTTTCAGCAACTCTTCACACTGCTCCAGTGCTGTTTGTGAAGCAAATGTCTTTTGAAATATTCTCTAAGAGGCTGGTTTTGTATAAGAGAAGATTGACTCAATTTTTTTTTCAACTGCCCAAAGAAATTAATGTCCTCAGAATTAGCCTGAGGACACTGTCAGGATTAAAAATGACTTGGTGACAGTTTAACAATGGAAAGAAGAAAGTCACTTTTAAATCTTCAGAGAAGATGGACTCTATGAAAATTAAAAGTGATCCATTGGAGGTTGTTTAAAATGCAAAAGTTACTTAATTTGAAAACAAAGGGAAAGTCTTGAACCGTGTTCATTTCAAAAGTTTCTGGTTTACATCTCACTGAACCATGAGATGCAAGAAGACAGGCTCATTTCTTCCTTACTTCCGTCTGTCCCTCCCTCCTTCCTTTATACCGTTAATTGGTAAGAAATATAAATGGAGTGATTGTTGAATAAAACTGATATAATGCTCAGTGTAGTTGCCAGACATATTAGAGATTTGAAGGAGTGGCATACATTTCATAGCCACGCACTTCAGAGATCCAAAAAATTCTAATTGGCTGTGCTTACAAATTTCTTAAAGCTGTCATTGAATGACTTGTTTGAAGGCATTAGCTCAGAGGGTTGGGTTTTGGAAGGGAAAGAATAATATGAGATATAGAAACAAACCATTCATGAAGAATTCTCTACATTTGCATTTTCATGTATGTCTTTGGACAGAATAAACATTAAGTGAGACTGACAATTTCAAAAAAAAAACAACAAAAAACAACAACAACAAAAGGGTTTTCCAATTTCTCTTTGATCTGTAGGCTCACCAATTTCTCATTTAAATTTTACATAAAATATACTACTGAATAAAATTTAGGATTGATTTCATGTATTTACTTGGCAATATGAATTTTGGAATGAAAATAAGGTCACACTGACAGGTACAAATCTGTATGTACCTGTGTGATAGGTTGTATAAATGGCCTCCCTGCATCCAGTCATACACATAGACTGTAACACTATAAATCCTCTTATCAAGAGGTAGAATCCATGTGCTTACCCCTTACACCTGGGTCGGGCATGTGACTTACCTTAGTTAGTGGGGTATCAACAGACATGCCTCAAGAAGAGTTTTGAAAATGCTTAGACACGACACTGGGCCTGAGTTTTAGTGCTCAGGGGACCTATGCCCCTAATTCCATGTGAAGAAGCCTAGATTAGCTTACTGGGTGATGAAATGACACATAGCCCAGCTGACAGAAGCAAAGTCACTTAGCTCACCAAAAGTGCAAGATGAGCCCAGAAAAAACACTCCACTGTCCCCAGCCCAAATTGTGAGCTAAATAGTTGTCTTAAGCCACTAAGTTTGGAATGGTTTATTATTCAGCAGTAGATAACTAATATACCCTGTAGTACAGGATTTTTATTCTTTTTTTAAATTCCTCAACGGTTCTCGGGGGCCCCAGTGGATATTACTAATGTTCTCTGAGATATAATATTCTTGGCCACCATGCCTCACCTCCATTCCTCTTCCCTGGCTCAGAGCCCTTGTGCTGCTATTGTCTGTGGTAGTTGCCAGTGCCCAGAGGAGCAGCCCTGCTGCTGGTTGCACTGGAAATGTCGTCCCTCCTGGGATCTACCAGAAATGCCCATTCTGTAATGTGCAATGCAGCTCATGCTGGGACCTCTGCTATACCAGAACAGGACAAAGTGAGAAGATGAGTAGGACAAAACCATACAAGATGTGATTTGAGAGTTGGAGGGACCTTAGAGATTGTATATTCCAACATTTCATTTTATGGAAGAGGATCCTTGCACAGAGAACTTTGTCACTGGCCCAGATTCTATAATATATATGTCAGATATGGGACTGGAATAGAATCTCCTCATTCCAAATCTAGGAATTATTTCTATTTTTATCAGTTTTGCTTTTTTTTTTTTAATATCATTTAAGAGTTTCCAAAAGAGAAGTGTAGATTTTTGGAAAACCTGTTGATAGTGATAAATAAAAAGTCTGGGGTATGATGAATTACCCTTAGGGAATAATTTGATTGCAATGGCAGAAAGATGCCAATTTTTCCTTTTAAATCTGTATTATTCTATTTAAATGGCTGTTTCATTTGAGAAGTGCTTTGGAGATGGAGCTATGGCTTAGGCCTGCAATATTCAGAGACATAAGTGTCTTCTCCAAGCCAGCCAGGATTGTGTGTGGTTGTGGTTTGCTCCATGGAAACTTCCACCAGTGCCAGTGGGGTCTCCCTTAGCTTAGACACTGATTCCATACTCAAGCACTCTTGGTTTGAAGTGGGGACCCCAGGACCACCCCAATATTACTGAGTCTTAGTGTGGCAGAGAGAGATCTGGAGTGCAGACAACCACAGTTGCCACACTGGATCCTAGATTGCATTGTGAAGGTCCTACTGCATGGTAAGGGCAGTGGGGCATATAGGATACAGGACACTAAAAACATTGGGGTGTTTATATTCCAGGATCAAAAAGTGGAGCACCCTGCCTTGAATCCTAAGGGCCTGTGGCTCTTTTCTCCTGTTATATACATTTCTGTTAAGTGACAGGTGGCCCTTTTGTAGCACTCCCTTTTTACCTTCAGTATGGACATTGTAATTGTATTTCATTCACAATGCTTGAGAAACTGTGGAGAAGAACAAGGCTGGAGCCAGAGGGAGTACAAACCTGTGTTCTCCAGAAGGCCCCAAGCCAACCCAGATCTGGGGCAGTAGAGCAGTCACTTCGAAGTATCATCAAAAGAACATTGCCAGACACAAAGCAGATGTGTGAAAATGGGAGTACATGCCTCTGTTCTAACAAACAGGAGGCCTCGCTGGGGTAAAGGGTCTGAGAAGGGACATGGCAGTGGCCTTCTCCTCTCTTCACCAGCCACTTTGTGCCTTTGGAAATGGAGATCAGGAGAGGCTTTATTTACTTAGAGAAATGTTTTTCTTAGATATCTATTTAAATATTTCCCAAGCTTTCTTGGTGAGCATATTCTTTTATCTATATTATATATTATAATACTGCTTCAAATAAAGAAAATATTATTTGAAAAAATGATCACTGCAGTTACAGTACAAATCTGAAGAGACCATTCATTATGCAAATGCAGCACAGAAAAATCAGGGCAGTCTAGTCATAACATTTCAATTTCAGGCTTCTGATGGGTATGAAAAAATGATTAAAAAGGATTTTTAAAAAATAACAAAAAATACCTTAAGGGTCTTTTTTTTTTTTTGAAATCCAAATTGAGAATCACATCATTGAATTAGAATATGGTACACACAAACCCCACAAAACAATGACATTGGTCATGAATTGAGAATGAAAGGCTGACTCATTTCTATCTTGTTAACATGCAAGCTAGTAGAGTTTTGATTTTTGACTTGATTTTTTTCTTCAGACACATTAATTCATGTATTTCCTATTTATTTAGTGCCTGTTTTGGGTCATAACTGAACTAAGCATTAGGAATAGAAGAAGAGAGGACATAGTCCAGACTCCTCCCATGTCCTGTGGCCTAAGGACAAATGATGGGTAGGTCACCACATGGTTGTGCAACATTCTTGGAAAACTGAGTGGAAGGAGAGGTTAAGTCTCATGGGAGCAGGGTTTTATAGAAAAGAAGGTAGTTGAGGGATCAGTGGCAGGAGGTAAATCAAAAAAATGTAGAATTGCCAGGGATTTGGGATTCCAAGTCAGGAATCTGGACTTGATACGTTACCTCTGCCTGCAGAGCACCTGCCAATATCACTCGCAAACTGAGTATTTATCAGAATTATTAGTGAGAAAGAAAGTGTCATTTTTTTTGGAACGTGTCTATCAACCTGATGATCTGACATCAGAAATTGACTTGGAAGTTCCCTTTGCAATGTGGAGATTTGGGTTAAGACTTGATTTTTATAGCCCAAGGATACTTGTACTTTCTTACTACCCCCAGCCTCAAATATACCCAAACTCCTAATATCCTGTGTACAAACCTTTGCAGAGGCATCTGCTTGCAAGGTTTCTAAATGAGGTCAAGGACACTCTCTCTTAAGTTTATTTCCATTTCATAATTAAGGGAAAAATTATATTAAGGATTTTTGCATTTCAGACAATAGCAGCATTTAAATGTATTCTAATTAAAACTTCAAATCGAAAATCAGTCATCCAAAAATGTGACAAGCAGTGAATATAATACAGCACTATTAGCCAAGATAAAATACAAATCAGTCATTCCACTAGTAAGATATAAAATATAATCAGAATCGCATTCAGCTCTTTCTTAATTAAGCAGCATGACAGAGTGGAAATAGCATGGGCTTTGAAGTAGGACAGATCTAGGATCAAATGTTAGCTCTTGTTCTTTTTAGAGCTTCACCAAGTTATTTACTCTCTGAGTCTCAGCTGCCTCAGCTATAATATAGGTAAAATGAGAGTTAGCATATGGAGTCCCTTAGGCACTCGTTGTTGTTTAATCCAGCCTGTAATTCCTTAGAACACAGACCATACATTCCACGTAGTCAAATATCATGTTTGCTTACCTCATTGTCTGGCACATAGTTGGCTCTCAGTAAGTGTTTACTGGAGGGAGGGAGTCTTAAAGATCATTTACTGAAGCAGTTCCCAAATATTTCTTACCACAGCCATGATGTCTAGGAGGAAAATTAATAAGCAATAGCTGTTTAATGAGAGAGAGAAAGAGACAGAGGGAGACAGACAGACACAGGGCTGGAGTGATGCTAGGGAAATAACATATAACCTAGACTGTCCCTGTAATGCATACCTGCATTTCCAGTAAGCTCTCAGCCCTTGCTCTCCTGAGTTTCATAGGTTGGATTTATCTATTTTGTGAAAAGAAAATCTAGAAGGAAGGAATCTTGGTAAATTTACATTCAGTTGCTATTATTTGGAAGTGGGAAGAGGTGGGATATCTGCCACTGGAAGCATCTCTCCTGAAGACAGGCAGGAAATGAGCCAGATGGTATTCTCTCCTTTAGGCTCTTCTCCACAATGCCAGATTCCAAGCCAGAATATACTACTGAATGGTCATGGGTGAGAAAATTGAAAGCTGGAGTGATAGAGCAACTTGCTCAAGGTCATGCAAATAATAAACCAGAACTTGTTGCACATTCATGTTCTGATTTTGCTATCAAGGGAATCCTAGCCACATGAAAAGAGTTGGCAATTTTATTTTCTTTTCATCTATTTTCTGAAAGAATTTGTACAAGATCTTGTATATATGTTTAATAGAATATACTAGTGAAGACTTCTGAGCCTGGGGATATTGTGTGGTAAGATTTTTATTTACACATTCAATTACACATTAATAGACATGAGACTATTTAGATGATCAGTTTCCTTTGTATAAGTTTTGAGTCTATTGGAGAATTGGCTCATTTTATCTATTTTGACAAATGTATTGCTATAAAATTATTTGTAATAAAGTCCCTTAATGTATGTTTGGTTCCGTAGGATTCATAGTAGTGTCTCCTCTTTTATTTTTGATCACTTTATCTAGAGGTTTATCTTTTGGGGGAAAAAAAACAATTTTTGATTTTACTGACCTTTTTCATTGTTTTTTATTAATTTTTTTTATCTTTACTGTATCTCCTTTCTACTTTGTGTTTAATTAGCTCTTTTAGCTTTTTAGGATAGAAGCTTAGATAATTGATTTTAGGCATTTATTTATTTTCTTCTTGAATAAGAGTTTGAAGCTGTTAAGTTTCCCTCTACCCACTAGTTTAGTTGAATCTCATAAGTTTTGAAATTTGTGTTTTTATTTTTATTCAGTTTAGAATATTTTCTAATTACCTTTATTTTCTTGTTGATCTATTTTTGGAAGTGAACTTTTTAAATTAAAAAAATTTAAAGTTGTTACAGATTTTTATAGGCAAGGATTATTATACACTATTTCTATAACAATTTTAGATTTATATGAGAGTTCCCATTATATCCCTCCATTATTTCTGCTGTTAACATCTTAGTGTGCTACATTTGTTACGATTGAACCAAATATTGAAACATTATTATTAACTAAAGTGCATAGTTTTCATTATGGTTAATTCTTTGTTTTGTACAGTTCTGTGGGTTTTGACAAATGCATAATGTCATATCCATCATGTCAGTATCATATAGAATAATTTCACTACCCTAAAAATCCCTTGTACTCCATTCATTTGTCCTTTTCTCTCACTCTAAACTCTGGCAACCACTTATCTTTTTCTTTTCTCTAGTTTCATCTTTTTGAAAATGTTGGAATCATATACTATGTAGCTTTTTGAGGATTGACTTCTTTTACTTAGTAATATGCATTTAAAGTTCCTCCTTATCTTTTCATGGGCTGATAACTTTTTTTTTATTGCTGAATAATATCCATATTATATGGATATACCACATCTGTTTATTCTTTCTCCTTTTGAAAAACCTCTTGGTTGCTGATTATTAATTACTGCATCATATGGATGTACGACATCTGTTTATCCTTTCACCTTTCAAAGGACATCTTAGTTGCTTCCTATTTTGAGCAATTATGAATAAAGCTGCTATAAACATTTCATGCACAGGTTTTGTGTGAATATATATCTTGAAATTAGTTGGGTAAATATCTAGGACTGCTGAATCATATATTAAGACTATGTTTAGTTTTGAAAAGAACAGTCTAAATGTCTTCCAGAGTGGTTGTATATTTTTCATTCTCACCGGCAATGAAGAGAGTTCTTGCTCCACATCCTCATCAACATTTGGTACTGCTGGTTTATTTATTCATTTTTAGCCATTCATATAGGTATGTAGTGGAATCTCATTGTTGCTTTAATTTGCAATTCCCTAATTATGTGTTGTGGAACTTCTTTTCCTATGCTTATTTGCCATCTGTATATTTTCTTTGATAAGGTATTTATTCAGATCTCTTGATCATTTTTTAATTTTTTTTTTTCTTATTAAGTTTTAAGAGTCTTTGTATATTATAGATTCAGGTTTTGTATCAGGTATGTGTTTTGCATGTATTTTCTCCCAGTCTGTGGCTTGTCTTTTTATTCTCTTAACAGTGTCATTCACAGAGCAGAAAAATTTTTACTTTAAGTTTTATCAATTTTTTTTGTATAATGCACCATGCTTTTGATGTTTATCTAAAAATCACCAGACCCAAGCTACTTAGATTTTCTCTTATATTATCTTTTAGAAATTCTCTCATTTTGTTTTACATTTAGGTCTATGATTCATTTTGAGTTAATTTTTGTTAAAGTTATAAAGTCTTTAGATTAATTTTTTTTGCATGTGGTCATCCAATTGCTCTAGCACCATTTGTTGAAAAGATTATGCTTTCTCTATTGAAGCGCTTTTGTTCCTTTGTCAACAATTAGTTAACTGTGTGTATCTAGTTGGATCTCTGTTTGGTTTCATAGATATACATGTCTATTCTTTAACTATTATCGTGCTGTCTTGATTACTGTAGCTTTATAGTAAGTCTTAAAGTCATTTTTATCTGTTCTCCAACTTTGTTCTTTTTTTTTTTTGTATTGTCTTGGCTATTCTGGATCTTTTAATGTTCAGTATAAACTTTAAAGTTACTTGGTTGATTTCTACAAAATAGATTGCTGAGATTTTGATTAGAACTGTCTTGAATCTACAGGTCAAGCTGAGAAGAACTGACATCTTAATAATGAATCTTCTACTCCACATGTATGGAATAGCTCTCCATTTATTTAGAACTTATTTAATTCCTTTCATCAGAGTTCTGGTATATAGGAAAGCAATTGCCTTTTATATATTAAACTTGTATACTGCAATTTTACTGTAATGCTAAATTAAAAAAATAGTTTCCAGTAATATTTTGTTGGGTAAGAAAACACACTCTGTAAAATTCAATCCTAAATTTATTGAGACATGTTTTATAACCCAGCATATAATTGAACTTGGTAAATATTCCAAGTGTCCTTAAATATTATTTTGCTGTTTTTAGGTAGATTATTCTATAAATCTCAATTAAGTTGGTTGATAGTGGGTATTTTTTAAAGTATTTTTTATGTTACTGAATTTTATCTTTTATTCCAGCAATTGCTAAAAAAATTATTGAAATTTCTAACAATAATTATTGATAATTAGCTTGCGTTTATATGGGTTAAACCACTGTCTTAGATAATACAGTAGTAGAAGGATTTCACTGTGAGAAAACTTCCAGAATTTTTCAGTCCTCTCTTTTATACATTAAGTACAAATTAGGGATCTGAATATGTTATGTTGTTAAAATGTTTTGTGGTACCTTTATTTTACTTGTTTTATAATTTGTGTGTGTGTGTGTGTGTGTGTGTGTGTGTGTGTGTGTGTGTGTAAGATTGGAGGTTGTATGGATATTTATCCTCGTGGTTGTGTCTCAGGAAAACTGAAAGACTGAGTTAGTAGATATTCCTTAAGTCAATGGAAAAATCTGAATTGTAGAATGTGAATACCTGTGCAATCACTCAAGGTATTTTTTCATGTATTTAGAGCAAACACAATGTAATAGATTATTAATGACCTAAGTTTTGATGTGGTGTGTCTTATAGTGCTATACTAGTGGTGGTTAAAGATTTAGAAAAGTCTTTAAAATTTTACAGTGGTCAAGAAGAATTAAGAATAAAGAAAAAAATAGGGTATTTTGATTCTTGTAAGGTTTCTTCTATAGTTTTGACACACCCAGATATTATGACAATGACCTAAAATTTCCAGAAAAAAATGCATCAATACATCTATAACTAAGGAGGAGAAGTGGTTTTGTTGCTTTGCAGAGAACAGACATGAATAATTATCTTAAATTGGAAAGCTACGTAAAATCTTTACAGGTTTATGTGTCCTATAGGGAAGACAAGGTCCATAAACATTATTGTATATTTGTGCTTCCTCTTATTAAATTTCTTCAGTGAAGAATGTGTATAATTTACATATTCTTTTTTAACCTCTCAGGAATTCTCCCCTTAGTCAGATCTGAAGAAGTACTGTGATACTTCAAACCCCAAATCTCAAGATATTTTGAGAACTAAAAACCTATCACTGTAGTCAGGCACTATAATAAAATAAAAACTGTCTCATAATATTCTTTCTTTTTATATTACCTTTAGTATATCTTTACAGTTTTGAATGTAGATATAGTACATATAAATTGAATAAGGAATATTTGATTAGAGTTTTATAGTTTGCAAGTATTTTTCATGTTTTTTTTTAATACTCATATTATCCTGAGAAAGATATTGTAGAGGTCTGTGATACCTATAGTTTTCTCTGCTCAGTACTTTTTCCTATTTCTCTTCCCAATAACTGCCTCCCCATTTCCTTAGGGAAATTCCCGTTCTACTCACATGGTTCCAGTAAGGCTGTTAATCACAGTCCCCTGCTGTCCTCTAGCGACAGAGTCTGGTTATTCAAAACAAGCACCCTCAGCCTCCTATTCACAGTGACCGGTTAAGAAATTGTATGTGATTCTAGTGGCCTTATGAGTTCTCCCTGGCTCTTTCCTGCTGAATCGATATGGAAATGTCCTCTTGCTTTTGTGGTGGTGTTACTAGATGATTACAAATTTGGAGCTGCCTTGAAAATCCAAGTTGTCTAGAGTAGGACTGAATGAAGTTAACATGTTGAGGTAAGCATAGATGAAATAAAAAGATAAGAATTACTCAATGGGACGAACCCCTAAATCCAACCATATTTGGATTGTGTTTAGTGCATGAATACTAAATTCTTTTTTCCTTAACAAAGTTTAAGATGGGTATCTTAGTTCCTTCAGGCTGCTATGACAAAGTACCATTGACTAGGTGACTTATAAACAACGGAAATATATTTTAATAGTTTTAGAGGCTGAAAAACTGAGATCAGTGTGCCAGCATGGACAAATCAATGATAAACATCTTGTGATATTTTTGGGGGCATTTTTATTGTTTTGTCCTTTTGTGTGTGTGGCTGACCATTTTTTCCCCCTAAAAAGAGTATGCTGATCTGATCATACAAGTTTTTCTGCTCACACCCTAGCATATAAATACATGTGTGGCTACCTAATTCTGTTGTGACACTTTTTGCTTTTTCTACTTCTTCAAGAACAGATGCCCATGTTCCAGGTGTTTCTGTCAGAATAGATGATCACATCCTACTAGGGCTGAGTCATTTGAAATCTCATTCTGAAAATGATTCAGATGGATTCAAGCTGACCATTTTATCTTAGAATGCGTCTGCAGAGTCTTTCAAAAGATGCCCTGCAGTGGACAGGATTCTGCTATTTGTTTCATCTGTTGGCTGGCATAACTGCCCCTAGTCAGTTCCCTGCTGTCTTGTGATCCCAAATGAAAGAAAAATGGGCTTATTGAGAAAAAAATAGTTCCACGTTTTATGAATAAGAAAAAGAACAAGTAATGTGATTCTTTAAAGGTTAAATACAATAACACCTCCCAATTCAGCTTTGCTGGAGATAGAGCTGCTTCATAGTGAATTTTAAAGAAATACTTTAAGCACTGAAAAATTTTTTTAAAACATTATAAGATTGAAACCTTTCTAAGAGTTTTATATACACTTCTGCTTTGCTTTCTGAATCAGAGCTCTCCTAATATAAATTATTTCCTTAGGGGCCTCATTATTGATTGTTTCTGGATGACCATATAATAGAGTACTCTATGCTTTTTTTAATAATTCCATCTCGTTTTTTGTGTATTAATCTTCTCATATTTTTAAATGCTCATTTTCCCTATCAACTGCTCCTTTTTATGGCTATTAGTATGTTCTTTACTGTTGCTTTAAATCTTCTAATTTTATACATAGTCTGCATGAGATCTGCCTCTAGCCTTCTTGTATGGAATTCAAGGTGAAGAATTTGTGGCAGCTTTTTCTAACTGCATAGATATCTCTTCCACTTACCTCTGTTGTCTCAAGGCAGGCTTTGACACAAAGTACCACTGGATCCCAGAGAAGAGAGGAAGCACGACATGGCTAAAAACCTACTCAGTCCCTGGTGTATTTGCTCGCTGCTTGTGGGGTTTCAATCACTCTGCCTTATCTCATTGTTACTTCACAACAAGGAGTAGAGCAAGACTTGTCAGGCATTGTCAAAGATGCTTTATACATATTATTTCAGTGTTCAAAACATCCCTGTGCACCTCATAAGAAGCAGGTAACTTGAAGGTAAAGCAAAGCACAAGCTTTGACCTCAGTGTACTGGATCCTGGGGCACTCTTTAAAAAGTTTAGTCTCCTAGGGTCACAATGCAAGTGATAGAACTGAGATTCAATTCTGATTATTCTGGATGCTATGCTCTTAACCACTATCTACATGGCCCTAATTCCTTATCTACACTTTCTACTTTGTTTCTCTCCTCGAGGGCTTGGTCTGCCTGACTGTTCTTCCCTGGGGTGGGATTCAATTCCCATGTATTCCATTCACCTTTAGACAAATCTTCCTCTGTACCCAAGAATTCCTACCTGACTTCCAAATTGGGCCCTATGTCTATACGCCTGCTGTATCCTTTTGACATAGTGCGTAAAATAGTTTAGTTGTCTAGGCCATTGAAATTTATATTTATATAAGTGAGTGTCTTTTATCTAGTGCGTCAGCACTACATATATTTGAAAGTGAGCTCTATATATCTTGCCTATAGAAAACACATGTACAGATTTGCAGACTCTTTGTCATAACCTGATTGTCCTCTGAGTCTGGAATCCATAGGTTATGATCCCACCTTGGAATGGCAAAATTGAATGTCTGAGAGCCACAAGCTAAGCAGTCAAACAGACTTGGGTTCAAACCATGACTCTGAAACTCCCTAAGTTCCATGAAACTCAACTACCACTCTACCTGTCTCTAAGGCTTGCTGTCACATTTAGATGAGATCTGGCATTTAAAGTGCTTAGCACACATTATCAAGGCGGCAACCCATTCCTGTGTAAAGTTCATGATTGGGAGGTTAAAAGGAGGTAAAGCAGAGGACTATGCACCAACCTGGACCACAGTGCACAGTCCTGGGCTCATTTCGTAACTCCATCTGGAATTACAAGCCACGTTCCATAATAAAATCAAAATAAGGACTCGCATTGTCCTGTTGGTGAAGAGACTCATGACTGTTATATAATGGTAGCCCATACCTCCCAGAGTCATTTGGTGGGGTATCAACCCCTCTCCCCACCTCCCTGTCAGGCGCTCCTGTTTAGAATCCAGACCTGGGCTTTCAGACCTTGTTCCTCTTCCTCAGATGTGGGTAGTATTGCTGTAGCCTCAGGACAGTCCCTCTCATCCTCCCGCTACTGCCAAGTTCTGCCTGTTCCCACAGATCTTTTTTTTTTTAATTCCCTCCTCATCTCTACCTCTCCCATAAAACTTAGACTTCTATCACAAACACCAGGAAGCCCTTGCAGGCTACTTCTGTTTAGGACTCTGTGCAAACCTATACCAGGAATGGGGCAAAAATGATGTGCTCTATGCTTGAGAGGGGAAGGAAACATGGAAATGGCAGGGAGGAAAATTCCCCCCAACTTAGTATAGAGACATGTCAGTTGGCCCCTCTATTGGACTAACATGTGCAGCTCTAGTAGCAGATGGTGTGGAGGGTCCAGAGCCCCACGGATTTCATTCTTCCTCACTGGAAAGTCTCGAGACTCTACCACAGAAAGTCTAGGGATCCACCAGGCTGATTGAAAACTACAGATGTAAAATTAAAAGGGCTCAAGGGAGAGAACATTCATTTTTAATCCTTTAGAAGTGGCCCAATATAATGTCAACTGAACTAAGCATACTTTCTGTACCTTATCCCACTTAATCTTTCCATGACCCTAATCAAGAAGATTCTGCTCTTCTATTCTACCTCATGCTATGGGATAGTTACTAGAGAGACCAAGTAACTACCCCAGGTTACCCAGCTAGTAAGTAGAAGAGCAGAGATTTGAACTTAGTTCTGTTCAACTCTGCTGTGGCAATTACATCTCTTGCTGTAGAGGTATCCTGAATGTATTAAGTCTAAGGAGTAGAGCTAGTCTAATGGTTAGACTTGATAAGATTCTTCTTTTTCTTTCTTTTTTTTTTTTTACTAAGGTGACAGTACAAATTAAATATTGGTCCTAACTTAGCTTTTACATAGGGGGATGTAGCTATTATTGGGTAAGTGGTTCCCATAGAATCCACTCAATTTTCGTCTGTTCTGATACAACTTGTCTGACCTATAAATGAGTTCCAGCATTTAAAAGGAGAATGAAGGGCAGAGTATTGCAATATCTGTACAGATTTATTGGCAGTGCTGGAAAACTGGCTGTGTCCTATAGTTGGTAAGTCAATGAGTGTCATCTGTTTATGTTTACCATTCATTCTTCCTTCATGGATAAAGCAGATAAAGTTTCTCATCTATTTAAAGTATTCGAGTATAAACTATTTGATTAGAATTTATGTTCTGCCTTAGGCTCTGAGACTGGCCACTAGCTCCACACAGGTTCATCAAGTGAATCATTTTGTCAAGCACCTTTTCTACCTCCTCCTTGGTTCTTCCTCTCAATTTTCTGCTTACTGGTCTCCACTGCACTAGGTTTCTTTCAATTGTCTGTATTAGTTTCTTTTGATTCTGTAACAAATTACTATAAACTTAGTGTAGGGGCACACAAGTTTATTATCCTACAGTTGTAGAGTTCAGAAATCTAAAATAAGTTTTATGGGGATAAAATCAAGCTAATAGCAGAGCTGGCTGGTTCCTTCTGGATGCTCTAGGGGAGACTTTGTTTCCTTGCTTGTCCTAGTTTCTAGAAGCTCTCTTTGTTTGATCCTTAGTTTCTCACCTTTTCTTCCTGTGTTTCATTACTTAGTCCTCTCTGCCTGACTTTCTTCTTTTAAGGACTCTTGTGCTTACATTGGACTACCTAGGTAATCTCCTCTTCTCAAGTTCTTTAACTTACATCTACAAAGCTTTTACCATGTAACATTCACAGGTTCCAGGGAAAAGGAAGTGTCTGCACAGCTTGGGAGCTGTTGTTCAGTTTACCACACCTCCTTTTTATGAAGTACTCCTCAAAGAAAAGAAAGGATCTGCGGTGTCATGAACATGACATGAAACTTGGAGCAAAGAGATTTGATTTCAGTCTTGAATTTGACATTTATTGCCAGATGGTGAGTTAAGCCTTCAGACAGAAATGTATAATTGGAGCTTTCAATTCACTGATGCCCCTCCCAGCTATAAAATTGTATAACTTGAAAAATTTATTTATATTAAAATATGAATGATTTGAAGCAATTTTACTGTGGATTAGGCTTTTTTGAAAAGAGTTGACTTTATTTGGAAAATAAAGTTTATTAAATTTGATGTGAAAAGTATTTTCTTTAGACAAAGAAACATATTCAGAACTAATGGAACCGTACCACATAAGCAACCAAGTTCTTTCTTCAATATTAAGGCCTGTTCTACTTGAGGACTGTAACATAAATGAATATGTAGGTCGTGGTGTTTCTAAGTATGGTCCATGGATCATATAAAGTTGTATTACCAGGCACAGTCATTAAAACTGGACATTTCCAGGTTCCAGACCAGACCTGTATCATAAGGGCTGATAATTGGCATATACTGAGTGGTTCAAAGTGTATCATATGAACAATAAAGTTTGAGAATCATTGAAAAATAATTTCCAGATACAGCTTGTAGCACTATAAAAATCATAAATTGTTATACTAAGAAAGGTTATTCTACCCCCCTTTTCCCACCTCCATATTCATTTTACAGATATGGAAACATGCTTAGAGGAGTGAGATTACTTGTCTAAGTCTCAATAACTACTTGAAGAAGAGTCAAGACTACAAGTCTTTTGACTTCATGTTTAGGGCTCACTGACAGTTGAACTATTTAAAATTTTCTTCTGGAAGAAATATTTTTGACCAGACTACAGTACTTAACATCAATATGGTAGCCTATACTCTTCAAAAGACACTTAGTCAAAATGACTTTATGGAATGACTGACCATCGATAGCATCATTTTCTAATTGACTTCCATAACTGATATTAGAAAAACCTACAGAAAAAGGTTTCTTTTAAATAATACATCTAGAGAAAAATTGATTATAAAACAAAAAAATAATACTCAAGTAAGTTATTAAAAATATATGCTTTAAAATGATAAATATCATACTTGAAATGTACTCCTATATATTAACACTATAAGATTATAAGATGCCCTATGCATTACTTTACAAATTACAATCCATCATTTTATTTTTATTCCTAATTTAAACATCCATGTAAATCTCAGTCCTATGGACCATAAATAAATGAAATTATCTACAAATAGCAGATAAAAATAGGGTAGAAAGGAATGAGACATCATCAAGTGTAATTTTAATATAGATTTGACATTTGAATAATGTTAATGTTATATTCCAAGAGGAAAATTTTAAAGGATGGGGAAAATCTCTAAATTTAAATGACTTTAAATATGTATCAACTTTATAACAACAAAGAAAAAAATAGTCCATGTAACTTTTATTTAAGGTTCTCTGTATTTATCCCTTTAATGGGACATATTCTAAGAGCAAAATGAACTCCAAAGAAATATTCATTTTTAAGTTTGTTGGAAGTGGTATGGGTGTAATTTTGCTGAATTTTGTGTATTATAAGATTAATCAAAGAACTAAATATATTTTTGGAAACCAGTATTCTCACTGTGGAGGAAGAAAAATATGTAGAATGAGAAAAAGAGGGAATTCTCTCCTTGGATGTATCAGTATGAATATATTTAGATATGTGGGCATGTATATATATTGCATGTGTGTGTATATGTGTTCTATATACCTAAAGGACCTGGAAGCAAGGAGCCCTCAGTGACACTGAGATACCTAGAGTCCAGACCATGGTTTCTAGATGGAAGTAACTATGACTCTTTGCATAAAATATGGGTTTGGGTTCCAAGGGAAGTATAAATTAAGCCTATAGTATTTTGTTATACCAGAAAGTAAGAAGTGCCCCCAAACTGATAAGGATATTTTAAAAGGTTCAGGAAAGGACTCCCATTGGTCAAATTTGCATAATTTGAGTTTTGGAAAAATAGTGACAATAATAAATATTAAACATTTAATAAAAAGTAATCTAAGTCCATAGTGATAGAAAAATTATATGCATAATAATAAATGTATCCACCTTGTAGATATTTTCTAAAGTATATTTAATGCATGTATTGGCACATGTATCTACTTATATTAAGTGCCTCAATAAATATTTTCACTATTATTGTTACAACTTATATCTCATATGATTATATATTAAAACTATGCATGTATATTCTAAGCAATATTATTTCATGTGTGTGTAGGTTGTGGATGTAATTTGGCAGTTTTTGTAATTTATACTGGCATCTATCTTATAAATTTTATAGATAGTAATATAATTTTAGAATTAGGGAGGATTTTAGGGAATATTTGTTTTTTCTTTCATCCCACAAATATTAACTTTTACATGACAGAATTGTAGTAGACCTGGTACAGGTTACACATTATGGTCTCTAGGGGGCACCATTCACATAATGGTTTATGTGAATTGCACTGCCTATGGTTTATATTAAAAGCACAAAGTGCAGTGCATTTATTTGCAGCATTCGGTTCCTGGTGATTAAATAGTGAAAAAGACAAAGCAGACCTAGAACTCTGAAACTTATCTACCTAGAGAAAAAAATACATATACAAATAGGCAAATATACAGGTGTTAAAAAAGCGACATGACAGGTTTCTATTGGAGCTCATAGGGGCATCTACCTCACAAGTTGGGGTTGAAGGGAGATTTGCTGAGAAAATGTTATGTCTGTGCTGAGGTCTGAATGAAAGACACAGGCAGAGGGAAGCACAGGAGAGAGGGGGAAGAGGTGAAAGAAGAATGCTCAGGCCAATTTAAATGCAAGCTCTTGAAGGTGAAGAGAGAGGATGAGGCTTGGGGAGTGGGAATAGCCCTGCTGCAGGAACAAAGAAATACTCAGAAAAGCTAGCAGCTGCTTAGTATCATCTCCGTCTTCTCTGAACTGTTAATGAACACATGAAATCACAACAAATTTATTCATCACAAGTACAATTACATACCCTTGGAAATGTCCTGTCAACAATTATATACTATAATGTAATCTCAGATATCACCCTAGGCTAGAGCTGCTCTGTTCCAGAGGGCAGCAACTATCTCCTGCTCATCTTTGCACACCACAGAGTTCATTTATTGTTTGCTGGCAGTTCATCTTCAGAGATGTCTGGTTATTGAATTGTTGAGGTCTCCATTAATAAAAATAACCAAAATATAATTATTACAGAAAGATGTTTGATGTGGTTATGAGGTATTTGCATATTCAAAAACTAAAAGCAAAACAAAGAAGCTAAGAGCAAAAGTGTGCTAGCTTCTCTAACTCGTCCTGTTTGCCAGTTGTGTTTGCTCCTCCCATTTGTTTCTGGTATGCTTCCTGTTAGTCATCTGTAAACCAAGTCAAACAAATTTGAATTGATAATTAAGATTATCAATTAATAATTAAGATAATTAAGATAATTAAGACTGACATGAGTCAATCTTAAAGAGAGTCTTAAATAAATCAAGGTACATTGTGTTTCTATTTTTAAAAATGTTTGTGTAATACTACTTTCATCTAATCAAATTGTCTTGTAATTTTATTTTAAAAACTCAAATTATTTCACATTATTTTTGTTTTCAAAATAACAGCATAATTTGTTGTTAATGGATTACCATATTTGCTTTTATCTTTTATTAGGTTCATAAAGTTTTTAGGAATTAAAGTTAGTCTTTAAGGAAGTTTATGAATGTCTAAGTCCTCAGTCTTCAGCTAGTTTTGCTTGGCAAAATATATTTAATTCCTTTGTCTGAATTAGCTAAAAGCAGAATTTGTAATTTTTATTTATACTTTTTTGTAAAGTTAATCTAATATATTTTATATTAGTCATGCATGATCACTCATCTGTTATTTTTCCAAAGTTGTTATTGTGGTTACAGTACAGTTATTCAACCTTCGTTTTTCTTTTGAACTGACCATGCTGCTAAAATATATTATTCTAATCTTTTTTCCCCATTTTAAACTGAAATTTTTCACACTGAAAAGCTGAACGTATTTTTAGTGAACATCCGTGTACCCAGCATGTAGTTTCTACTGTTAATAGTTTACCATACTTACTAATCCATTTACGCTCACTTTTAAAAATTTTATCCTCTTGAATTTTCTAGGTAATTAAGTATTATATAAATAATTTTTGTCTTAGTTATCAATATAACACCTCTTATTTCTCAGCTAAAATCAAGAAATGCTTTTTAAATAACAGCCATTGTTGGCTTATTCCTGTGACTAAGAGGAATATGTTCAATAATTTGTTGGTGACGACTTGGCTTAGATGTTCTTTTTCATATAAAGGAAGTGTTATTTATCGTATAACAAAATTTCTTCAGCATACATGTCAAATTTCTAAAAATAACTGTACATTTATTTAAAATCATAGCTTTTAATTTTTTCATTGACTTATTAATTGGTTGATTTACTCATTAATTTATAAACTATTTATTAAGTTTCTATTTTGTCTCAGGCCATGCTTGGTGCTAAATTTATAAAGAACCCCAAAGGTCCTGGTTCCTACCTTCTTGGGAATTATGATCTAATGAAGTTTGTATGATAAGTTGTGATAATATATGTTATATTATTAAAACATCTTTGATCTAAGTATTTTATTCTTTATCTATATGAATGACTTAGAATTGTTAATATTTTATTGAGATTCTTTGCAATTTTAACTTACAAATTGGTAACTTTTGTTTTAATTTGTTTTTGTTAGGCTGAGTTCACTGGATTCTCACATTCAGGTTATGCTTGTTTTATTATTTGCTATCTTTTATTCTGACCTGGAAATTTTCATGGCATAGAATGAGAATTACGTATTTCTCAAACAATGAAAGAAATTTGTTTAAACAAACTCCTGGGTTAATTCTTTTTTAATTTAAAATAATTTGTTTTCCAACAACTTTATGAATTTCACTTTAATTTTTAGATTTCTTTTCATGGAGTCACAGAAAATTTTCTAAATTTTTAAAGTCTCAGTGGCTCTGTCTTTTTTTTTTTTTTTTTTGATTTGTAATATTTGTAAAATTGAAGCTCCTTTTGTTTCTATATGAGATAAATGATATATTCTTACCAGGGTACTAGTGATATGTTTTAAATAATCTCCTAAGAGTATGCATAATATGCTTTCATTTGTATAAACAAACATTTATTTCTGAAATGATATATGTGAATCTGTTAATAGTGGCTAACTTTGTAGACAGAACAGGGTTTAGGAAGAGTCTTAATTTTTTTCTTTTCTGTAATGCTTTAGTTTTCTTACTATGTCCATTTATTTCCAATTTACAAAGAGTAAACAAGAGTTCTTTGAATAACAGGATTATGGTTAATGATCATGGGCCGTAGTGCTTTCTTTCTTTTTTTCTCTGTTCTAACAATTAATCTTTATTTTCTTTTTTAAAAATTTATTTAAATTAGTTTTAAGTATACAGTACATTGGTTAGACATCTATATAGTTTATAAAACGATCCTCTTAGCGGTTCCCTCCCTCCCCTGACCCTCCACCTAGCCAATATGTTAGTTTTAACTGCATTCCCTATCCTGTGCTCCCCATCCCCGTGACCATCCATCAGCTACTAATATGAACTTTTTTAACCCTTCACCCCATTCTCCCAGTCCTCCAATCCCCCTCCCCTCTGTCTGTCACCAAATTGTTGTTCACTATATTTGTGAGTCTGTTTTTTATTTTTTTTATTCCTTAGACTCTGCATATAAGTGAAATCATATAGTGTTTACTTTTTCTGTCTGACTTAAATACCTTCTAGGTCCATCAAAGCAATATCTTTTTCCATCCCCTTCCTTTTAGTCTGTGTGTGTCTTTTAATCTAAAGTGGTCTCTTGTAGGCGGCATGAAGAGGTTTTGTTTTTCTATCCATTCATCCACTCTGTGTTTTATTTGGAGACCTTAATTCTTTTCCATTTGAGGTACTTATTGAAAGGGATGTAGTTGTTACCATTCTTTATTCCTATTTTTGATACATGTTTTTCTTCTTAAAGAAGTCCCTCCAACATTTCTTAGTGGTGATAAATCTCTTTAGCTTATTTTTGTCTGGGAAGCTATTTATCTATCCTAGCTTTGCCAGATAAAGTGTTCTTGGTTATAGATCCTGGGTCTTCATCTTGTTGAATATTTGTGCCAAGTCCTTCTGTCCTGCATAGTTTCTTTTGAGAAATAAGCTGCCAGTCTTATGGGTGTTCCCTTGTAGGTAACTATCTGCTTTTCTCTTGTTGCTTTTAATATTCTTTCTTTATATTCAACCTTTGGCATTTTAATTATGATGTCTCTTGGTGTGGGCCTCTTTGGATCCTTGATTTTTGGATTCTCTGAGCTTTCTGGGGTTTTATGTCTACTTCCTTCACCAGCTTAGGGAAGTTTTCCATCATTATTTCTTCAAACAGTTGTTCAACATCTTGTTTTTCCTCAGGTATGCCAATCAGACAGATATTTGGACTCTTAATAGTGTACCAAGTGCTCCTTAAATTATTTTTATAATCTTGGTATCATTTTTTTTTGGTCATTCTGATTGAATGTCCTTGACTTTCCTGTCCTCTAGATAAGGCATTTGATCCTCTTCTTTATTCACTTTGTTTATTCCTTTGTTTATTTCATTTAATATACTTCTCAGATAATGTGTTTTTCATTTCAGACTGGTTCTCTTTTACAACTTTCATTTTCATTTTTTATGGTTTTCATCTCTTTGTTGAAGTTCTCATTGAATTTATCTACACTTCCCAAAAGTTCATTGAGCATCTTTATAACCAATGTTTTGAACTCTCCATGTGTTAGATTACTAGACTCCATTATATCTGGATCTCTGTTCTGTTCTCTCGTATGGTTTCTGTTTCTTTGTCTTCCCATTTTAGCTGCCTTTTCGTGTCTGTTTCTATGTACTAAGCAAAGCTTCTAAGTCTCCTGGTCTTATTAATGTGGATTTGCGAAGTAGGTGTCCAGTGGCACAGTCCTGAGAGGGGTTCAGCTGCAGGCCAAATTTAGCCCAAGCCTCTGCCCCTCTGGGGCCACATGTTAAGATTCAGCAAGCAATCCACAGATGCTGTGCTTATAGTTGCCTCAAAAGGCCACACCAGAAACGAGGCCAGCTGATTCCAATGTGAGTCTAGGCGCTGCTCGGCACAGAGTACCTGACTGGCTGAGGATACACCTGGATGTGGCTTGAGTGGGGCTGTGATCTGGGGGAGATGGGTTTTCAGGGAATCCCCTGGGCGAAGCAACCTCTGTTATTCAGTTTGATGACTTCTTGGCTATGGCAGCCATGTGTCCTAGCAGTGGGAGGGAGGAGGACTTAACAGGGAACAATGGATACCACTGGCACTTCTTTACAGAGCTTGTTTCACCTCCACCCTCAGTGCAACAATGTCTCCCTGTAAGTCCCTGGTGCCTCCTGCGTGCAGCAAAATTGGCACTGGTGCTCAGAGCAAGCAGGTCTGTCACCACGAAAATCTACTTATGGATGTGGCCCCTTGGAGAGGTGTCTTCTGCTGCTGCTGCCACAGCCTCTGTATCACTCAGCCACTTGAGAATGGTAGCCCCATGTGCTCATCCCATCCTACCTTCTGCCGTTGCAGGGTGATTTCTTGGATTTCTCCCTAGATGTATGGCTTGTTCATCTGATTCCAGATGATTTTCCTTGCTGCTGCTCCTTGTTTCAGTCACAACTTTGATTTGGTTGCCAGAGGGATGAACAGAGCCTCTATCATCTACTCCATTTTTTTTCAGATCCCATAGTACTTTTTTTATACTTGTCTGTCTTTTAATAATTTTGGCAAATTTTATTTGAAATTTTAGCTATGTTATTTTCAAAGAGTAAATCTAATTTCTCTTTAAATTCCAAAGAAGAAAAATAACAACTTAAGGTAATAACTATCTGAAGCATTTAGATTCAGGAGTATATAGCTTTGTATCCATTTTATGATGATATTTCTTATGAGTCATGGAGCAAAGTAGATTAGAAGTATGATTGCCAAAGGATTCTTCTCCAGAGTGAAAAGACACTTATAGTAGTTTTCCCTCTCAAGGAATCACTCCATTCCCTCTATCTCCTAGCAATGTAGTAATAAATACCCAGAGACAAGTGGTTTACAACTCTGAAGGTCAAATATAGACTTTATCTTCAGAATGAGAAAAGTCATTTTTTAAATCAAATAAAGATTTCTCTTAGAAAAGAAAAAAAATGGAGTCTTGAAAAAGTAATTGTATGTGCTTTATAATTATAAACAGGCAATTAAAGGTCAAAGTACAGTTTCTCTCTCAATCCTTATAGTGTTTGGAGCAAAATGTCCAAATATCTGGGAGCAGTACAATGAAACTTTTGATTTTAAGAGTCGTTTCTGCATTAGTTTGCTATTTATGCCCATGCTCTTTTAAAATTAAGTTGTATTCTCTGGCAAGATCAATAGTAGGTGGAGGATAAGGGAACTGTGGCTTTTTTTTTAGGGGCAGTGGTTTATAAACCTTAGTATGTATCAAAATAGCCTAGATTGTTGTTAAAACACAAAAACAATCTAGGCTGTTTTGATACTTACTAAGGTTTATAAGTGTAAACTTTATACTTATGGGAGCCACATCCCCTGAATTTCTGATACAGTAGACCAGGTAGGGGGCGCCTTACAGAATTTTCACTGATGTTGATACTGATTGTATGGAGACCACACTTGAATTAGTGGTTTAAGGCCTTTATGAGGCCAGCTGATAGGTCAGTTGGACCTTGATTAATGAATTATGGTTTTGGCCCTCCTTCCTCTGGTATATGACTACAAGCCTTTAGAAAAATCTAAACCAGTGATTCTCATATTTTAGTGTCAATAAGAAGCACCTAAAGAATCATGGAGTTTTAGGTTCCCAGGGCTTATCTCCATGGGACTGGAAAGAGTGAAACATTTGAACTTTTTAATAAGCATCATAGATGATTTTGATGCACTGTTCTAAACATCATGGTTTGATTAAAAACCACATTGTTGTCATATTTAGAGGTTGCTATATCTTAACATCTTGCTGTAAACATTATAGCAAAGTCAGCACTTAGTCAAAGAGTGATGTTGATACATAAAGAATAGCAATTTTATTAAGAAACAGCAGAGCTGAAGAGAATACTCTCTGCTGTCCTCACTTGGTACAGCCTAGCTAATTATTTTCTAGATTATTCTCCCAAAACATCACTGTAAAAGAGTAGCCTTGTCAAAATTAAAACCATGGTGTCCTAGAAGGCATCAAATTTGTATGGCTAGACCAAATAAGTATACAGGAAATATAATTTGGAAGGTGTGGACAGGTAGAAGAAACAAAAGCAGAAGAAAAATAAATGACTATTTTATGTACATATGTAGACATAGATGTAGAGAATCAATATAAAATTCAGAAATAGAATCTATTTCCTAGGACCACAAGCCTAAGGTTGAGACATTCTTTTATGAAATAAAAGTTTCATAAGTTTAAGTTAAAAGTAAGTATTTAATTTAGTTCCTATCCATTCAATGTACCTTTAAAACCATAGTATCTTAGGCCCTTTAGAACATCAATGGTCTGACAGTCAAGAATCTAATATTAGAGCTATTTAAGTCTATATTAAATAATAATAATATCAAATCAGTCACATTTTTCTGAAAAATCAATCATTTTCTAAGCTTAATAGTGCATTTGTCAAGTATAGAAATAACGTTCTGTTAAGGCCATTTAGTATTTAGTTACTCCATTTGTGGAATAACTTGTCATAAACTCTCTGAGACAAGGTGGTGATGGTGGAAATTGCTTTAATGAAAACTTTTTTTTTCTCCAAAGTAGTAGTTTTATCATTCATCCTCCTGAAAAATGTTGATATTCATATGTTGGTTTAAAAAAGGAGGGAAGATTGATTTTGCCAAGATCCTAGGCATTTGACAGCACATCATTCATTTTGTATCTGGCCTCTGGAGTGATTTATATATGTGGGAGTGGAATTGCTGGCTTGTAGGAGTTACACTTAATACAGCTTTAGTATATAGTGAGTTTTCCAAAGAGTTTTCCAAAGTGGTTATATTAATTTCAAAGTGGTTGTGTTAATTAAAACCCTAACAGCAGATGTGGGAGTTGTAGTTGCTCCACATCCTAACAGGCTTGATATTGTTAAGTTTGTTTTATTTAAAAATATTCTGGCAGGTGCCTATCATATCATATTGTTACTTTAAATTTCCCTGATGATGAATGAAATTATGTTTATATTTGTTTATTTACTAGCCATTGTCTTTATATTTAATGGCCATTTGAATATTTTTTAAAAGTAATTCCAGTTCTATACCTTCATTCATTAAAAAAATAGTTTGTATATTTTCTCTTTTTGATTAACATATCTTTATGTATTCCATATCTATCAGATATATTTAAAAAATCTTTCACTTGGTTTATCTTAATGGTAACTTTTGATGAATATAAGTTTTACATTTTAATGACATTCAATTTATCAAGCTTTTTGTTTATACTTGATGCTGTTTTTGTCTTGTTTAAGAAAGCTTTGACAATTGCAAAGTTATGAAGATATTCCATGTAATCTTTCACAGGTTTTACAATTTTACCTTTCACATTTAAGTCTTCAATCCACTTGGAATTGATTTTTTTTTTTGTATGAAGTCTAAGTGTCAATTTTTTTTTCCTTTCCATGTGAATATCCAATAAATCTAACACCGTTTATTGGGAAAACCATTATTTTCTACTGTACTATTGTGATATCTTTGTTATTAAGTAGGTAACCATATATGCTCGATTTCAGAACTCTATTTTGTTCAGTATTCTATTTGTCTACCACAACAGTGTTTTTGTTATATCTGTTTAATAAACTTAATATCTCAGTGTAAATCCTTCAAGTCGGTTCACTTTTCAGATTTCCTTTCTTAGTGTTCATCTTTTGTGTTATTATTTGCATTTTGAAATGAAGTTGCCAATTTTCACTTAAAAACTTCTGGTATTTAGATTGGGATTTTATTGAATGTATTAATCAATATAGGGCCAATAAAAAATGATAATATTGAGTTTTCCAGTTTTTGAATATAACATAACATGAACCTCCATTTACCTAAGTCTTTAATTTCTCTTGATGTTGTTTTCCGTATTTTTGGTTGGTATTTAAAGCTATTAGACATGATATTGTTTTGAAGTTTTATTTTCTAAGTTTGGTGTATAGAATATTTAGTGGTCTTATTCAAGGTTAATTTTATCTTATGTTATCTACAAGTAATGATAGTTTTATGTCTTGATTTTCAGTCTTTATGCCTTTTATTTATTTTTATAAATAGGCTCTTCATGGCAGCATTGACTAGAACTAATTTTACAGACCTCATTGTGAATATGAGAGTAAACGAAAATTCAAAAGGAAAGATTTTTATATTCCACCCAGTGAGATGTTTTTTTTAGCAACATTTTGTTAGATTCATGGTTTGTATCTATTTGTAGTTTGCTAAGAGGTTTTTTCCAAATAGAAGTAATGGTTAATTTTATCTATGTTGTCAAATTTATCTCCATAAAATTGTTCAGATAGTCTCTTGTCTTTTTTAAATTGAGGCAAAAAGTATGCACAGTGAGCTGCACTGACCTTAAGTTTATAATTTGGTAAGGTTTGCCCATATATTCAGTGATATTATCAATATTTAGAATATTTTTAGCACATCAAAAAATTTCCTTATGCCCTGTTCCAGACAATCTCCAACACATTTTTTACTTGTTTCACATATTTTTCTTTTTTGAATTTTATATAGAAAGAATAATTGCCTTTTTTGAATCAGTATTCTGGTTTCAACATACTATTTCTGAGATTAATTCATGTTGCATGTATCAGTAGTTTATTTTTTTATTGTTGAGCAATATGTCATTGAATAGGATGAGATATATTTATCACTTCTCATAGTTGACAATTGAATTTTTCTCAGTTTGAGGCTTTCGTAGTTAAAGCTGCAATTAGCAAGCTCATAAATGTCATTTGTGGACATTTGTGCTCATTCTCTTTGGTAAACAGGACTGGAACCAGTACATCACAAGACAGATGTACATTTAAAGTTATAAAAAATTTTCAAAAACTTTTCCAAAGTGGGAAATTTATTTTACACTCTTAACAGTGTACAGGAGTTATAGATGCTTCATATTGTAATCAATATTTCATGCTTTTGGTCTTTTCAAACTGAACTATTATAGGCTTGCAAAATGCTATTTCCTTATACTTTTTTTAAATTTGCATTTTCTTCATATTAGTACTGTTGTGCTCCATTCCTGATGCTTATTGGCCACTTGCATATTTTCTTTTATGTAGTGTTTGTTAGATTTTTGCCTACTTAAAAAATTGAGATGTCTTTTCTTTCAGTGTTGATCTGTAGACATTCTTAATTCTTAATATATTCTGGATATATTAGGTAAAAAAAAGGAACATTAGGTAAAAATTAACAAAATAGGAGTAAAATATGGACGTTAGTTAATGATAATGTATCAACACTGGCTTATTGATTATGACAATAAGCGTAGGGTATGTGGGAAATCTGTACTACCTTTGCAACTTTTCTGTAAATCTAAACATATTTTAATTTTTTTTAATTTCAAAAAATGGCAAGGCAGAAACTGGGAGAAAATATTTCTTTGTCATATATGTGATATATACATATATACGATTTGTCATATGTATATGTATATATACATATATATATCATATATATGACAAAGAAATTTTATATATGTATATTCATATATATGTATATATGTATATATATTAATATACATATATACAAATATGTGTATATGATATATATACATATATATGATATATGTATGATACATATATGATATACATATATCATACACATATATATGATATATGTATATATGTATATATCATATATATGACAAAATTATTTTCTCCCAGTTTCTGGCTTGCCATTTTTTTAAATTAAAAAAATAAAAATATGTTTAGATTTACAGAAAAGTTGCAAAGGTAGTACAGAGTTCCCCCATACCCTATGTTCATTGTCATAATCAATAAGCCAGTGTTGATACATTATCATTAACTAACGTCCATATTTTACTCCTATTTTGTTAATTTTTATCTAATATTCCTTTTCTGTTTCAGATCCCATTCAGGGTGTCATATTACATTAAGTTGCTGTGTATCCTTAGGCTTCTCTTGGCTGTGACAGTTTCTCAGATTTTTCTTGTTCTTGAAATCTTTGATAGTTTTGAGGAGTACTAGTCAGATATTTTGTAGTCTGCTGTATTTTTATAGTTTAGACTGTAGTTATGAATTTTAGGGAGGCAGACCACAGAGGAAAAGTGCTCTTCTTATCATCTCATATTAAAGATACAGATATTAACATGATTTACTACTGTTAGTGTTAATCTAGATCACTTGGCTTGAAGTAGTGTTTATCTAGTGTCTCTACTGTAAAGTTACTCTTTTTAATTCTTTTATATATCATACTGATTAGAAGAAAGTTACTATGTGCAGTCTACATCTCGAGTAGAAAGTATGCTTTATCATCTTAACACAGATTATCTACACAAACTATTTTCAATTTTCTAGACAGGAGATTTTTTTGACTGTCATTTATGTCTTTATTCATTCATTTATATCAATATAGCCTTCTTTATACTTACTGTATACTTTGAATTATAATCCAATATTACTTTATTTATGTTTTGCTCAAATTATTCCATCTTTAGACATTGGCCACACCTTCAGTGTCCTCCTGTGTCCCTTTGCCATACTCCCATAATATGGTATTCTTTGTTGTTATTGTTATAATTTGTTTGTTTTAGCAATTCCTTACTATCTGGCACTAAAAGACACTCCAGTCTCATCTTGTATATTCCAGCTCCACTCTTAGAATCTGCCATTTATCTTTGGCACCTAGGTTCCTTTTATTGGAGAATGTAATTCAAAAGCAAGATCTGGTTTTATTATGTTGTTTGTTTGTTTGTTTGTTTGTTTGTTTGTTTTGCTAGCAAGGTGTCATGCTTCTAGGTCCCGTTAGCTGGCAAGCAGTGGAATATGTATATAAACTCTTAAAAATACATATATCTATATCTAGATATCCAGCTGTATCTGTATTAAGCTAAACATGAATTCATACTGATATATCCAACTCTAATCCAGTACCAAAAAAATTGTTCCAGGCTCTTCTTCTTGCTTTTCTATGACCTCTCCCTTCAATGATGAGAAACCTGGATCCCACCATCAGCTATCTATTTACTTAAGTGTCCAGTTCAGGTTATACATAAATAGTGATTTCAGAATTGTTCATCTATACCCCTTTGCCTTAGTCTTACCAACTCCACTCATTTCCAAAGTTATTTAAGTCTGTACTTTCTTCCCTTAATTCTCTTAGTTTTATAAATTTGTAAAACAGATTTTTTTTATCACAGTATGCCCTCCATCTGGGATTCCCTGTACTCCTAAATGATTTTTAAAATTTTGCATACATTAAAATTCACTCTCTTCTAAAGTTTTATGGATTATGATAAATGTGTAATGTCATGTACACACAATGATAGTATAATACAGAATTGTTTTATTGCATTAAAAAATCCTATATGCTTCATTTATACATCCTTCTACCTTACATCTGCAAGAATTACTGATCTGTTCACTGTCTCATAGTTTTGTGTTTACGATAATATCATATAAATGGAATTATACAGTATGTAGCCTTTTAAGACCAACTTATTTCACTTACTTATGTGCAGTTAAGAATCATCTGTGTCTTTGAATGAACTGATACCTCATATTTTTTAAATAACTGAATAGTATTCCATTGCATGGATATAACACAGTTTGTTTATCCATTTACCTGTTGAAGAACATCTTGGTTACTTCCAATTTTGGGAGTTTATGAATAAAGTTTCTATGAACATATGCATACATGTTCATATGCTTTGTATGGGCATAAGTTTTCAAATCAGTTGGGTAAACATTTAGGAGTGCAATTGCTGGGTCATATAGTAAGACTATATTTATCTGTGTAAGAAACTGCCAAACTATCTTCCATAATGGTTGTAACCTTTTTCATTCCCATCAGCAAAGAAGGAGAGTTCTTGTTGCCAGCATTTAGTATTGTTAGTATTTTGGATTTTAAACATTTTAATATATGTATAGTTGTATTTCATTGTTTAATTTGCAGTTCCCTAGTGACAAATGCTGTTAAGCATCTTTTCTTATGCTTATTTATCATCTTTTCTTATGCTTATTTATTTTATATCCCCTTTATTAAGCTATCTGTTCATATCTTCTAGCACTGACTTTTTCAGAGAAGACATTTTTTATTTTAATGAAGATTAATTTCTTTTTTTTTCTTATGGATCAAGTTTTTGATATGTATCTAAAAATCTCTTAACCAAACCGAAGTCACATAGATTTTCCTCAATGTTTATTCTATAAGTTTTATATTTTTGTAGTTTAAGGTCTAATATTTCATTTTGAGTTATTTTTGTGTAAGGTAGAAAGTGTTTAAGTTCAATCTTTTGTGTATGGGAGTCCAGTTATTCTATCACCATTTACTGAAAACACTATGCTCTTTCCAATGAACTGCTTTGCACCTAATAAAAAAATTAATTGGCTATATTTGTGTAGATCTATTTCTGTGCTCTTTATTCTGTTCCATTGGTTTATATGTCTGTTATTTCACTAGTACCCTGTCATATTAAGTACTGTAGCTTTATAACAGAATTGGAAATAGGATGGTGTTAATCATTCAATTTTGTTCTTTAGTATTGTGTTAGATATTCTAGGGTTTTTTGTCTTTCCACATAAATTCTGGAATCAAATTGTTGATATCCACAGAATAGCTTGCTGGTTTTTTTTTTTATTGCTTTCTATTGAATCTATTGATCAATTTTGGAGAAATTAACATATTAATGATATTGAGTCTTCCAACATGACCATTTATTTAGATCTTTGATTTCACAATAAGTTTTGTATTTTCTACATACAGATTCCGTATATATTTTCTTAATCCCAAAATGTCTCAGGGGTCAAATGGACTAGGCTAGGGTACAACCTGCTATTTAGCTTTTTTTTCTCCACTTTTGAAAGATAACTTTGTGTTTAAAATATTTTATGTTTTAATTTTATTATTTAAAATTCTATTTATATGTAGTGATTAATGGGAGGCAACACGTTGTCTAGAGATTAATTGAGATTGATAGAATGTATTTTGAGCTGGAAAGTAAGCACCCCCAGAAGTTGGCTGTGACCATTTATCTCAGAATAATGGAGGTGAAGTTTTGTCTTTTTTTTTTTTTTTTAGGAACTAAGAGTATTTTTTTATGTGAGATAATAGTCTTATTTTAAAATGTTGGTAATAGTTAAATAAACACTCTTAGTTTAATAAAGGGGGACAAACAATAAATTTGGTGACTTGAATGAATTCCAGAGGCCAGCAGTTTGTAATCTTTTACTATTTATTAAATAGAGAAACAGAGGCCCAGATAGAGCTTAGATAAGTAATTTGCTGAAGCTTACACAGATAATTAAATCAGGCATAATTCTAATTTCCAGATCACAGTTTTAAAAAAAAATTTATCCTAGGCTTTTACCTGGTTGATTGTGTTATCTGCACACAATAAATGCAATAGGGTGAGATAAATAGGGAGGAATCAGGATTTTTAGTCTTGTCCATTTCTGTGGAACAGAGACAGGAAGAAGGGTTTGAAAAATCAACAAGTAACTGATAACAGTTCAATTACATCTCAAGAGGGGTTCTAAAAGTGGGCCTTCTTAATGCCAACAGTGACAGAGCACTGGGATAGAGAATCTAGACAAGGGAGGCAGATGTTCACCATCAGGGGATTTATAAGCAGGTAGTACTCATCCGATATGGAGACTTCCAACAGAAGTCCTGTTCCTGCACTTGCAACAACGTAAGGAGCCAATACTAGACAGTATATCAAAATAAAAACACGGATCTAAGAAATAACAACTGTGCACAGATTTTTAGAACTGGACCATAATTTTCAGGAGAGAGCTTGTGTTAAGAAGCAGTGACTTCACACCTAATTTACCAGGTCAAGACAAGCAGAGGTGAATCCTGGAGCTTGTAAGGTTCTTAACTCAAGTTTCTCTTGCTCTTGAACAGGATTGAGTCCAGGGATTGGAATGCAATTAAACCTGCAGTTATGAGTAGAGAAAGCCCTAAAAGGAAAAAATCCTGAAGGATCTGTTGCCAGGTGACTTGTCCAAGGCCTCGGGAATCTTGGCAACATATGCAACCTCCCTTTCAACTTTCTTTTTGTTCTCGCTTTGACACACCATCTCGAGGGCCTGAATACATTTCCCTTCAGCTCCCAGGGCATTTCTTTTTAAACCATTTTTTCAAACAGTACAATAAAAGGCCTTGCACCTTAGTCTTTGAATTTCAAATATTCTGGGAGAGGTAGAAGAGTTAGATAAGAAAGCTATATTCTGTATTTCTTTATGTAATTATACCTAGAGAGAGCTACTTATTCTTCAATGAAAGGTCATCTGTCTTCACCCATAGAATGGTTATTTAATGAGCACCTATTGGTGCTATGAGCTACGTTAGTGCTGGAATAAAATTATTAGGAAAATACAGATGATGCTTGCCTTTAAGATTGTTTAGGTTTTGTGAGACATCAGACTTTTCAATAATTCACCCACACATAGTAAAGTTAGGGCTCTAGAAAGACACAGATAAGGGGATACATGCTGTATTAGTCATGAGTTATCATAGAGGAAAGAGCTTGGTCATGAGGACCACTTTATACCAGATTAAAGATTTATCGTTTTTTCCTAAAACATTATCAGGATGGAAGGGTGTTCTTTTTTTAAAATTGTAATTCCCATTAGCATCATACATTCCAAATCAGAGTGCAAAGTTGTTCTCTAATTATTTTTTTTCAACATTTTATTTATATATATTTTTTTAACATTTGATTTTTTTTCCTCCTCCCTCTCCCCTCCCCTCTGATAATCACAAGGTTGAAAATCACATGATATCACATATGTAGGATATAAACCTAAAAGCAACAAATGAACAGGACAAACAGAGACTCAGGGACATGGACTAGTGGTTTTAGCTTTAAAATATCACTTGACCTATACAATCAAAAATGGATTGAGAAGGGGGCAAGAGTGAGTTCACAGAGACAAATAAGATGGATATTACAGTAAAATATAAAGTAGCCTGGACTAGAGTGGTGCTATTGGAAATACAAAAAAATAAAATTTAAAGATACTTTAAAAGACAGCACTTTTTGGCTTGCACACCTGTGTGGATGGAGGTTCTAGTCCCTGAGACAGACTCCATTAGATGAGGCCCATGTACTTTAGGGGAAGAGAATTTAGGAGCAGAACATGAGTTAAGATTTAGATTTGTGGTTCCAAGAGGCATTTGAAATGTCCAAAATAGAATTTCAGGTGGGCAGTTGCTGGTGGGTCTAGGACTCAGAGTAAAAGCTTGGGCTATAGGTAATTCTGATAATATTTGAAAATTCCTGGGCATGGATGATATGACTCAGAGATATAGAATGAGAAATATAGGAAAATAAAGAGAAATAAATGAACCAGAAATTTATATGTATTTTAAAAGCCTTTTGGCTCACATGGGCTTTGTCAAAAACATTCCACAGTGATCTAATTTGACTTTTTTCACCAATTATTTATGGTAACTTTGGGTCTGGAACATTTCTCTTGGGATAGTCTAGTCTATAAACTGAATAAAGCAGTTAATCTCAAAAGTCTATAAATTTAAAGAGCATTTTTTATACTACAGACCTAATTAAAAGCTGAAAATGAAAATAGGTATGTGGGTGGAGAAATAGAAAGTATCTATATTAAAATTTTTATTTTCTAGACTGAATTAAAATGATTTTGAAAATATAAATAACACCAGTTTTGCATGTGGAAGTGAGGGTATGTTACTTCACAGTGTATATGTCTGTATGTTTTAATGGCATCTCTCTCCATCCTCTTCATTCAGAGAAAATAATTCATATTATTGGGTAATTTTTATACCTATAAACTTGGCAGGTAGAAACTAATTTAATCAGTTAGCCAAAGTCTGAAGTGCTTTATGTTTTAACATCAAATACTGAGACAGGAATGCACTTGTTAAGGATAGAGATGGAACCAGAATTGTGAGAGTAGGCAGAAACCTCATGAGACCATTGAAGACAGGTCTCCTCAGGGGATTTTGTGAAACTTGGAAAAAGTTTTGCTTTCTCTGCTTTAAAGACCATTTTATTACCCTTATTTGGGAAACTTTCAATATTTAATGAGTTTGAAGTTATCTTTTTTGTCTAATCATACTCCTTGCTGCATTTTAAGACACTTTCTCTCATTCAAAATGACAGTTGCCTAGAATCTTTCATATAATTATTTCTCATATAAGTGAGGAGATTAATGAAGTCAAGTTTTAGCCCCATCATCCAAGTTAAAATTGACTAAAGGAGTAGTGTGTAATTACATATTTAATGTGGAGAAGAAACTATTAAAGGTACTGTAGACAACTGGTTAGTGACAACCCACAAGGGAAAACAACCCAGCCAATTAAACCTTTTTTTAAAAATTTCTTTTGCAAACCTTTAATATGCACAGTTTTTCTTCTGACTTTGCCAATAAAAGATAAAAATTATATGATCATATCAATAAATGCAGGAAAAAAACTTGACAGGACACAAGATCCATTTGTGATTAAAACAATAAAATGGGTATAGAAGTAAAGTACCTCAACATAATAAAGGCCATATGTGACAAACTCTCAGCTAATAAATATAATGGAGAAAAACTGAAAGTTTTTTCTCTAAGATCAGGAAAAAGACAAGGATGCCTACTCTCACCACTCTTATTCAACATAGTATTAGAAATCCTAGCTAGAGCAATGAGGAAGGAGAAAGAAATAAAAGACATCCAAATTGGGAATGAAGATATCAAATTGTCACTTTTCACAGATGACATGATTCTTTGCATAGAAAACTCTAAAGATCCCTTCAAAAAACTATTAGGAACAATAAACAAATATCATAAAGTGGCAGGATAGAAAATCAATGTACAAAAATCCATTGTGTTCCTGTACAGTGATAATAAATTTCAAGGATAAA